>OY992531.1:11972609-13172609 GCA_963921185.1 Dasysyrphus tricinctus
TCCCCGCAGGACTACACCTTCCACGAAAACAACAAAGTTTTCCTCATTCCAGAAAATAAATATTTCACAAAGGCAAAAGTTTCGTTTTATGCCAATTTTTTTTCCGTCTCTCTCCCTTTAGGCAGGAAAGTTCGAATAGGCACCAACAAAACGAAAATAAAAAACAATAAAAAGCAAAAAAAAAAAAATTGTATTTTGCCAGTCGAACTGCAGATAAAAATACGTTGAAATATGATCCCGATTCATCCATAGCCATAGCACCCCCTAGGGAGGAGGAGAAATAAATTTATGATTCTGAAGTCACCGAGTGTCATCGTCGGTGAAAAAGCGGTATTGCGATACCCAAACGCAATGGCCCCGAAGTTTCGGATGCACTTCTTGATTGATGCAACTTCCTCTCGCTTCCAATGAATGTGCATCTGTGCGTGTATGTATGGTATATGTCAGTGCGATGGCAGTTTTTCGCCATGATTTCCGGAATCATCCTCGTGGGAATGTGTGTGGTTCCGGGGGTTGGTATAATAAATTGTGAAACTTTCCGGAAGTAATACGTGATAAAAACCGAAAGTGAAAAGTAAAATAAGTGTCATTCTGACGCGCCATCCCAGAGTGTACTTTCATCAATTGACTGTGTCGAGAATGAGTCAGCCTGTGCCATACTGTGTCATCGTCGTCAACTATCCACGATGCCAACGACGACGATGACGATGACAATGTCACTGTCGACACATTTTGTGGCAAGAACTGTATACGTATACGTTGCTAGGTATAAGTATGACGGTATAATGCAACACAGACTTTTCAGAACTGAACTGGTCTGTTGGACCAAAACTTTTGATTGGCAATTTCATGGTTGTTTAAGTGGATGGTACTACTTTGAAAGTATCTCATGGCATGAAACATCAGCATCAAAAAACCAGAAGCCAAGGGACACTGAAACAGAACAATGACATCAGTGGCCTTGGGACGCATGTGGCTTTGAAGTTATTTAGAGTCAAATTAGTTTGGTCAACGTTGGAAGCTTTGCTAAAGGGAGGCATAGTTTTTGATCAGCTTTTCTTAACTTTTATTAACTGATGCAATGTGTTTAATGAAAAACGCTTGCCCTGGAGATAATTTATGCGACATGAACCTTTTCTTTTATGATCTTTAATCAAGTGAATTCGAAAAGTTTAAATTTAAAAGATGGTCTTTTATACAGGGTGTCCCGCACCTGAGTGGAAGTATCTTAGGGTGTGGTTCCTGGGTATATTCTAAGAAAAAAATTGTATGGAGGGAAAGTTGTACCTCCCCTCCCTGAGGCATAGGGGGCAGTTTCTGAAAAATTGACTTAAAATGCACAAAAAAACATTAAAAATCAACGAAAACACATCTAATAATGTGCTGTATTTTTAAATAGTAGAAAGTAAATACTCCATTCTTGCATTTGGTTTTGAAATCAAGTTATTTAAGCGAATAGTTTTTGAGAAATTAAACTTCAAAGTCAAATTTGTTTAAAAAAATTGTGATTCTTTTTTCTTAAGTCGATATTTTTCAAAATTTTACGTAATTAAGTGGTATGTTTGTGTTCAATATTCATTGCCCTCATTATTTTGTAATCCATTACCGACAACCAAATGTAAAAATCTTTCTTAGTTTTTGAGAAATTAAGAAAAAACCAAAGGTACTTTTACCAAAAAATCCCGAAAAAATTAATTTATTCATGAATATCATCCATAATTTAACCCTTTTTTCGGGATTTTTTGGTAAAAGTAAATTTCGTTTTTTCTTAATTTCTCAAAAGCCGACTCGAGTTCTAGTTATCTGAAGATAAAGAGTAGCAACTGTTTCCAAGAACTTAAGAATTGCAGATCTAACGGCATAAATTGGCAATCTACTTAATTACATATACTTTCTTAAGGTAGCGCCACAGTCCGGGTTGTAACAGGGTCTCAACCAACAAGCTTCTTCCAGCCAACTCGGTTTCTAGTTATCTGTCCCCTGTTTCTTACGCCAAAATTGTTGGATTCCACTTCCACGTGCGTGCGTCACCTGGTATAACGCTGTCAACCTTTATTACACCATCTCGCACGGGTTTATATTCAAACACATTCCAGGTCGGAGCATTGATGTCCATTCGCTTTAGATGACCCAGCAACCTCATCCTAATTTTTGTGGCTATGTTGGTGTCGATGTACAGTTCAGCTCGTATAGTTTGTTGTATCTTTCTCTCCATTCGCCATCCATACAGACGGGACACAAAACTATCAGTTGAAGTTTCCTCCGTCTGATTCTGCCAATATCGTTAGCGTAAGCGAGTAATTGGACGGACTTTTAGAAGATTGTGCTTCGAGTGTTGACGTGAGAGCTTTGCACTATTCTTTCAAGAACGATGTTGAAGAAGTCGCATGACAGCACCAAAACTTGCCAAAGACCTTTTTTGACATCAAAGATATCGGTGAAGTCTTTGCCGACCTTGATGTACCCGCGTGCATTATCCATCGTCATCCTGCACAAACGGACGAGGTTGGGAAGGATGTCAAAACTGGACATTGCTCTATATAGCTCGTCTGCTGTCATACGTGGCTTTGAAATCGATGAAAATGAGGTAAGTAACGATTTGAAACTCTAGGGTTTTTTCCAAGATCTGCGAATATGTGGTCGATGGTGGACTTTCATGGCCTAAAGTCGCACTATCGCTATTAGTTTGTCGACGAATGGCTTCAGACATTCACAAAGTACGGCTGAAAAGCTCTTGTATGCAATGTTAAGAAGACTGATGCCTCTGTAGTTGGTGCAGTCCAGAGGGTCATATTTCTTCAGGATCGGGCAAACAATGCTGATGTTTCATTCTTCGGGCATACTTCCGACCATATTTTTCACATGAACTGGTGCATACTCCTAATCAATTCATTGCCAGCTTCTTTGAACAAATCGATCGCACGGCCATGAGCTCCTGCAGCTTTATAAGACTTAAGTGTAGTTGTAACTATCTTCACTTCGTTGAGCTCATCAGGTGAACGGAATTTTTGGCCTACGTCAGCTCGTCCAAGTTGAACAGTGCAATCCGCATGGCAGTGGAATTTGATTTATCATCGCCGTTATACAATTTGCAGAAATGATTTTTCCATATTCTCAGCACTCACTGAGATTCTTCTACGATGTTCCCCTACCCGTATTTGATTGCAGGCTCTGGTTCGAGACTTTTTACTCAGAGAGGTTCTTTTTACCTTTTTGGTAAAACTTCCGAACCTAATTCCTGCAATGGCATCATATGCTCCCTTACTTGCCGGCATTCTTTGTCGAACCAGGAGTTTCACTATGGTGGTCGTGCAAGGCCTAGTACGTCAGAAGCGGCATCTCTGATGGCTTCCTGGCAGTTCTTCTGCTACTAGTTCTTGATGCTTGAAGTTAGCAGGATAGGACTATTTAAGAGGGTGCGAAAGACTCAATCGGAAAATGACCTGGCAATTTCTTGCGACTGTAGCCGTCCGACATCCAAATTCCTCACAGTATTTCACTGTTTTGGCTTTGTTCTGGATATCGGTGATATTACCTTGGCTAGTCTTGCTAGCTTGGGCAGTCAACGTTGGCTCACCAGAACGTTCGGACATCCTTAATACTATGGAGGTGTGCCATGCATCGATTTGGTAAATCTGGTTGACCAGGATATAGCTTTCCTTTATGTCCCCTTTTGGATAGCGAGATGCGGAAACTACGCCCAAGCTACCAAAACTTTTCGCCCCGCAACCTGGATTTATAAGAGGTGGTGTCGTTGAAGCTATATATCTTCCATTGTGCCACCGAAGACGTCTTCTCTTGCTATAGGTTGGCACTCAAATAACCCTATACAATTTTAATGTCATAACTAAGGCATTACTTATATGCCTTGTCCACGAGCTCGTAGAACTCGTCTTTGGTGCTATTTTCACGTAGGCACATATGAGAGTGAGTAACACCTTGATGCGAATTGTCGTGAAGCGCTCACTTCTTGCTGAGGTCTGCCTCTAACGACGAATCCACACCAAAAAAGACGCCGCCCTTATTGTCGGTAATAATCGCCCCGTAGTAGATGTCCCAGTCTTTCGGTTTTCTTTGCCCGGCCCACTTCTAGTTCTTCTACATTGTTAGAACCTTTAACATTCATTTAGATAATCCTTGATTTATATTCAAAATCATCTCCATTGTTAACACAACACTTAAATTGTCATAAAACTATGAGTAAATATTTTTGAAATAGGTATAACTGCTAAACTATCTAAATTGGACTTCCTTCAACAATCTTTTCAAAACAATCACCACTTTTACAGCTAGAGAAAAAAAAAGGGTTATCTTATGAATATTTTAACAAATCGTTCAACTTCCTTTTCCTTACCGGAATTCATCATCCCTTAACCAAAACCTTCATTTGTCATCATGAAAAGTTCAGCCCTATTGATTTTCTTCTAAGGTATACCTATAGTCAAGTCGCTGCTACATCCATCATAGTGTTTCTCTGTAATATGCCACAGGTGGTGGTAAATGGAGAATTTTTGGTGGCAACAAAAGGCAACTAATTCCCAGCCCAAACAGCTTGACGACACTTTGTGATACTTGTCAAGAGTTTTGATGTCACACGGGTATATTGCCCTCCGGTGCTCCCCCAAGTGTCAGATTGTTTATGAATCGTCGTCGTTGGTTGTTTCTTTTTTTTTTGTACGGACGGGGTTGAAAGGATGGGAAATTTCTTCGGGTTTTTCTCTTTTTTTTGAACACACATCAGGCCCAAGATGTAGGTCAGAGCACTCAATGAGGCACTGACCTCCCGATGATGGTTTCTTACTGCAGAATTGTGGGTGTGTAGGAGTGTATCTATGCGAGTGTAAATGTAAAGTATGTTTCCAACAAATGCAAACTACAATGTAAAAAGCACCACTTCACTTTCTATGAATGATGTAAGACAAAAGTTTGCTCATATAGCGCGCACATTAAGTATGCAGTGAGACATGAATAACATCGGGATGGGGGTTTTCGGGGGGTTATATAGAAGGCTGAGAACTTAGAACTTAGCTGATGGGCTGATAGAGCAAAAGTCCTTCAATGCCAAACTCGAGAGTTCAGAAACATCTGCGATGAACAATAACAAAAACAACAACAAAGGACAAGCAAAACAAACTTAGCTTACAACAAACGAACGCACACAAAAAAAAGAACACATACATACGAGTGCATACACACATGTTTCTATGAACAAAAAAAAAAACATAAAAAGAAAAAGTTTTTTTGTTCTGATTTTTTTGAAAATCCTATGACTGGGAAAAAACTAGAATATCTACCAACATTGTTGTTGTGCCCACCCCATATAACCGCGGGTGTTTTACAGTATTACGTACAATTTGTATGTTAGGGAGGAGGAAGTTATTTGCTTTGTTTTTCAATTTAAATTACAGTTAAACGTAAGCAAATCACCGGTTTTAAATTAGACATTCCAATTGATTGCTGTGCGTTTTTATAGGTAATAATACCAGACATGTTAAAGTATTTTTGAAATGAAAACATGGCGTGACTTTATCCGGTTATTTTATTCATTAATAGTTTTTTTCTGGATTAATAAGTTATTTTAAAAAGATTGCAGATCTTGGGACCTTACTAATGCGCGGCACATTAGGTATCCAAGTTAGTCTTAAGGGAATGCAGAAAAGCTGGTTCTCAATCACCGTAATACTTAGTTTGATAAAAATCTCAAATTTTGTTCCTACACGAAACCATCAATACTTCCCTATAGGGCAAATAGGTAATTATGAATAGCAAGGGTATACTTTATTAAATTATTAATACATTTCAAAAGGATTTGTAAAAAGTTGAATAGTAAACGGGTGACGCAAAATAAGCATATTGGTTTAAATCAATAATCATTATAACGTACATATAATGAATTGCAGTCCGCGTTCGTACGCGCATAAATCGGCTTAATGTAGTACCTCGTGGCATTATGGTTGGTGCGTTGGACTGTCATGCCGAAGTTCTGGGTTCGATTCCCAGCCGCTGCCACCTAAAAACAGAAATGTTTTTCCTGAGCTGCTGCCTCTTGCGATGAACTGATAAATTCTTCAAGAGTATACTTGTCATGAATAAGTGCTTCTCATCTAGCCATTCGGACTCGGCAAAAAATTGTAGGTCCCCTCCATTCCTGCCAACAGCACGCACACAGGAATGGATGAGAGTTGTAAGTCACTAGACCCTGGTTTTCCATGAGCTGTTGCGCCACCAAATTTTCAATTTTAAATCGGCTTTACATCAACATATATGGGGATTGCTTTTTTGGATTTGTATTGAACCAGGTAACCAACAATGGAGCCGAAAATTGTGAAAACCTGAAATTTCATACTTTTCATTTCAGGTGGTGGTATCAGAGAGTTCCATTTTTTATGGGAAAAAGGAAAAATGATAAACACTATACGGAATTGACAACTGGCTTATTTTTAGACTTTTTGACAGAAACAGTTCGCAAATATGTCCCACCGCTAAATTCCTAGTTAAAGAACGTATAAACGACACATTGATGAAGGTAATAATTGATGATGAAAACGGCAGTTTATTCTTCCTAGTAGAACTGGTAAAATGTTCCCAAACTCGACCAAGATCCCACATCACGCCCAAGATCCCACATCACGCTTGCGGTTGCCTCTTCTAGAATAGCAACTAATTTGTTGGAAATCGGTTGAACGGCTGATTCAGTGTTGAAATTGCGATTGAATTTTAAGATGAATGACGACGAACTAGCATGGAACTTTTCAAAAATTTCAAAAAATAAAATTCACGAATGCCACGTATTTGCTCTTATGTTCCAGATACTGCAAGGCTAAGAAAATTGCATATACAAAAATTTAAATTAGCTAAAATAACTCTTTTTACAGTTTGAGGTGAAAAAAAAGAATGCCATCTGAATTCTTGATTGAATTTGATTGTATGGAAGAAAAAAATTTTAAATCCTTCGGGCGGATTTAAAAAAAATTAATTTTGTATATATAAAATTTTATTTTAAAGGACAAATTTTGGAATGCAAATCTAAAGTTTATACATAATTATATGCAGATAAAAATAAAATTTAAAAAATAATTGTCAACCCTTTTTTGAGACATCGAATTAAAAAAAAAATTTAAACTTTTTTAAAATTCAAAAACTTTTTTTTTTTAAATTTTGATATGCAATATTATTATGTCTTAGCTGATTTGTATAAAAAACAAATTATCGAAATACATTTAGCCGATAATGAGACAACTCAAAATAAAAACATCGTTCTATGACAGGTACTATTAATAGTTGCTTTGTGTTTTGGGAGAAGATCGTTCAAATTTTAGTACATACATATATGCAAAAGTTAATCAAAACTGTAGGAGTCGTTTTTGAGAAAAAAAAATATTTTCCTTTGCGGCTTTTATACTTTTTTTTTATGGAAAGTACCGTTATTTTTTCATAAATTTAAATTTTTTTCCAAAAATATTAAAGAGAATACTATCGAGTTTCAAAAAAACCGATCATATCGTTTTTGAAATATTTGATTTTCCAAAAAAAAAAACTTTGAAACATTTTTTTAAAATCCAAAAAATATTTTTTTTCAAAAATTTTGGTACACAAAACTATTTATATTTTTTGGAAGCTTCCGTATAAAAAAATTATTAAAATCAGTCATACCGTTTTGAAAAAAACCGAAAATTATAAAAATGGTTCTTTGGTAGGAACAATTAATGACCATTTTTTTGAAAAACGGTTTTCCACCCAAAGGAGACATTTTACTAAAAATACTTTATTATTTTTTTTTAAAGAAAAGTTGTGGGGCCCTTTTTGAAAAAATACGATTATGTTAAATTGCCAAAAAAATTGTATGCCAGGTATCGTTATTTTTGGTTCCAAAAAAAAAATTGAAAAAAAATGTGGGCATAATTACCAAAAACCACCATGTACCAAGTTTGAAGAAAATTGATTCAGCCGTTTAGGCTGTAGACGAACAGAAAGACAGAATTGTGCCACCCACTTTTTTGGTGTTCTCTACCATAGTAATGTCATGTTTGATTGTTATCTCAAAAATTAGTTTTGCTCGAATCCAAAACTTGCCATATAATATTTGCATATATCGCAAAGTAAAAATATCATCTGGAATGAATGCTAGAACACATGGGAGCATTGGAAGTACCTACTTGATCAAACAATGAAAGATTTGCGAAAAAATGCGACACCTTTTGGAAAAGCAATGCTACTACTGATATTCCGTCAAATTTACTGGACATCTTGCGATCAACACGTGCATAGGAACTCAGCGTTTTCCTGAAAATATTGAATTTCTGGAGAAACGTAAAGAAGCTGCGCAGTTGACGACAAAAATTTGAGTTGAGTTGTAGAACGATCCATAAGCAGATTATTTTTTTTCTCAAAATAACTGTTAGTAATAGGAAATGGCCGAACTCTGGCTGTTGCTATCTGATTTCCCTCCCGCCGAATTATTGTGAATTCACATCATTAAAGAAAGAAGTCTATACCAAATTGCATCGGTCGCAATTATTCATTTAATTGAACCAAGATTATGATTGATGTTAGTTTCAAAGAATAAGGATGTCGATTGAATTTCATTATTCAAAATTATATCGCAGCCACACTGATGCATTCGCTAAAATCAATTGATTGCGTTGTAAATAAATTTAAAAAACGATCCAAAGCGATTCTGGTCCTTTATTAATTCAAAACGGAAATCAATTGGGATTCCCAATTCTATGAATTTCAAAGGTGAAGAATCTACTGAGGTTAATAAAACACTTGAGCTTTTTGCTCAGTTTTTTGAATCCGTTTACTCTAACGCTCAGGGAAACGTCATTCCTTCTAATGTTCAGCCCAAAGTTGATATTGGGTCCATACAGCTAAGTTCTGTTGATGTTTTAGAAGGATTACAAAGCCTCAAACCAAATGCTAAACTGGGTGTGGATGGCATTCCTGCGATAGTCTTAAAACGATGCTATAATTCCTTTTGCCTACCTCTGCTTATTATTTTTAATCTTTCTTTATCTTCCGGAACATTTCTGGACGAATGGAAATCTTCTTTTTTGATTCCAATTTTCAAATCGGGCTCAAAAAACAACGTTGGAAACTATAGGGAAATTTGTAAGTTATCTGCCATTCCTAAACTTTTAGAAAGTTAAATTAAAATAAAACTAGATTTTCTTGTAAAGGAACATGTTAGTAGTGCCCAACATGGATTTATTTCTGGAAGATCGGCAGTTACTAATTAAGCTTGTTTTTCTTCTTTCGTGGTTGAATCTATTGAAAACCAAAGCCAAGTTGATGCTATTTACACAGACTTCAGCAAGGCCTTCGATTCTGTATGCCACTATATATTGATTCGAAAACTTGAAGTCTACTCCAGTGGATTGGCTCATTCCTTATTGGTAGAGTATACAAGAAGTGAAAATTGAGGAATATACTTCAAGGCCTATTAGATGTACTTCAGGTGTCCCTCAAGGTAGTCATCTTGGTCCCTTGCTGTTTATAATATTTATTGATGATATTGTTAATCATATTAATTTTAGCCAGTGTTTAATATATGCTGATGACTCTCAAACTATTTTTGAAAGTAAATAGTGACTACGACTGCATTAAACTTCAAATGGATTTAGATACTTATCCCGCTGGTGTGAGTCAAACTGCCTAAACCTTAACGTAAAAAAATGCTTTGTTATTTCTATATGCAAGAAACATTTTATGTACGAGTTTCCTTACTCTCTAGGATCCAGTCACCTTCAAAGAACTTTAAAAGTTAAAGATCTTGGGGTTACATTCGATCCAAATTTTCATTTGTTTCACATGTTGATGCCATCGTCGCAACTAACTAACAAATAAAAACTAAACAAAGCTAACTCAATGTTAGGATTTATAAAAAGAAATTCAACATATTTTTCCGACCCCTACACCCTTGTTGCACTCTATACTACTTTAGTAAGATCAATTTTGGAATATGCTGATTGTCATCTGGAACCCTCACCAACAGCTATTCTCCGATAGAATTCAAAAGATCAGAATCGTTTACAAAGTATGTTTTTATAAAATGCATTGGAGCTTTTGTCCAAAATCCCAAGCCAGGCAAAGTCTTCTGGGTTTGCAGCTTCTCAAATCTCGAAGAACTATTCATGATATAGTTTTTGTGCGTGATATTCTGTGCTACCACATTAAATGCCCTACCTTACTATCTTTAATTTGTATTTATGCTCCAACAAGACCGTTGAGGGAAAGACACTTCTTTTTCAACCTAGACATAGAACAAACTACGGAATGAATGACCAATTTCAAGGTCAGTCAGGGAGTTCAATGAAATACGAACATCTTGATCTTTCATTTTCCAGATTCAAATTCAAAAATGATTTATTGTACTTATTTTTAAGAATTTAATTTCATTATTGTTTAATGCTTAGTTTTAAATTACATAATAATTATTTTTAAAGTAATCTGTGGAGCTTGTTACTCGTAGGTGAAATAAATAAATAAATAAAAATAAAAAAATTAATGAATGCAAATGAACAAGAGGCAACAAACTATCCAGTAGAATTTTCGGAATTAGTTAGATGTGCTTAGTCTTCTTCGTACTTACATTTTGCAATTCAAATCAAAGTCAGCTCTCTCATCATAATGTTATTAAACTATTCAACTGAACCAACCGAAACTATGCAATGGAACCAGGTTGATTGCTATATGGTGGGAGAAACTCATAAAATCAATTTTAAGCGGAACAGAGTTCACCAGGTCAGTTGATTTTGTAGTCGATAATTCATTAGTTTAATAGGTTTCCTTGTGGTTTTGATTCCATTTTGTGTGCGTATTTAAAATCAACTAAATATTTAATATTGTTAAGAGAATTTTTAGAAATATAAATTAAAATTTTTATCAACAATACCGATCTAGCCCTGGTTCTCTGGATTGCTAAATCCAATATGTTGACATTTTTTGGATCACCCTGTTTTGAAAATTATTTTTTAATTTAAACCTAATTTCATTGAAATCTCCCAAAGAACCACGAAGTTGACATTTTTTTGAACACCCTACTGAAAATATTATTTTTTCCTTTTTAATTCTGTATCACCTACATATATCAGTTTCAGTCAAATCGGACCAAGGACCAACCAGGTTCCAATATATTGAAAAAATTTTTAAAAAACCCTAATTTGCAAATATTTGTTTTCTTTTTAAATCTGTATCATCTATCACTTGTGTCAATTTCATTAAAACTGCTCAGAAACAAAAAAATTGTAATTATTGACGGATCCCAGGAGCATTTCCGTACCCTGAAGTATACATCTTCTTTTTTATGTTTACTTGATCAGGAATTGTCTAAATCCATTTTTATATTTCTGTTGTTTGTCATTTTGCTCCTATTGCTACCAGTCAAAAACCTAGCTATAATAGCGTCCGCCATCTTCGAAGTTCTGTCTTCGTAGTTGTGGTTTTAAAACTTGTGTACTTCGTAGTTGTGCACGTAATAGTTGTGTTGCGTGTTTATGAGAAATACTTTCTATAAGTAATGTGACAGGAACGTCAGCACTCTACAAAATGACATGGCGCATTTTTTCCCACCTGGCCACCATTTTAGTTTGTTGTCTGAAATGTCAGATCGTGAAAGTTTTTCTTCGCTCTGCTATTTTGTTCAAGCGAAAATTTTGAGAGCTCATTCAACATATGTATCTAGAAACAGCTCAATTTTGATGGTGATGGTTGTGGCTACTTTATGTTACGCTAGGGAATTCCACTCGAAAAGGCTTGGTCACGCTCCACTGACAAAACGAACAGATAGATGTACACCAATTGGCGGATACTTCTATACAAAACATTGCAACATCCGGTCACACAAACTAAACATGAAAGGATAATGGAGAGGAGTTAGGCATGCGGTAATAAAAGTCTGTGTGGTGCGGTGTTGAGTGGGTGGTTCAAATCCATCGCATCAGTTTACTGTGTCAAGAGGAGGTTTTATATGGAAATAAAAGCAGGGTATGGTTTGGTTGTCTCTTTTATAGCCTTTTCTATGGCATACATCACGTTCACAAAAGGGTTGAGTGCGAAGTTCCCGTATGGAATAAGTCAATCTACATTTGCCATACACAATAATACCTCAACACAAACAACTTTGTAACAACAACAGGCTATATGCGAAAGATTCAGTCCAATACCTTAAACACACATATAATTGGCACAACATGACAAAGGCTCTATTATAATACACCACCCAGACCATGTGTTGCTTTCCGAGAAAAAGGAACTATACAATTTCTGTTTAATGAATTGTGCATGAGCTGAACAGAAGGTGGGGCTTCATACATGTATGTAGGTATGTATGTGTATGATGTATAGCGAAACGGCTGCTATTGTTAAATATTAGAGAAATGCATTGCGTGACCAAAGCAATGCAAAATAACTTTCAAAACAAGTGGTGGATTCACTTCATATAACCAAGTCGGATATATTAGAGAAATTACAAGTCTGACGTTGTGGTCACACATGGTGTTTCGAGTTCCTGTATACATGGAACTTTTTGACAGGCGCGTCGTAAATCTTTTAATTTTTTCCCTGATTTTCTTCGAGTGAATGTTAAGTTTAATGAATGTGTTGTGGATTCAGAAGTGGGATGTTTGTGATTTTGCAAGGTTGTTGGTGCAAGAACAGATATGTATGTATGTTAATTGAATTGAAAGTATAGTTTTGTTTTTTTGAAGGCACCATGATGTTTTTGCTTACACTTCATACTACACTTCAATGGATAAATTCATTAACTTCGTAATATATCGTCACAAAAGGTAATGGAACGTGTTTTTGATGTTATCGTAACTATCCGGTATAAGGATTCATGAGAAAGGATTTTAAATAATGATGCAAGATGACCTAGTAAACCGTTTTGTGGTATCAATTGAATGCCAAGAATAAAGCTGGGGTGATGGAATTGGTTAAGGTGATTTGTGATAGTTGACACACATAACACAATAGCAAGTCTATTGTGTTGTGACTCAATGCATCACATCGAAAACATGTGAATTTTCCAATAGAGACACAAGCAAATGTATACCATTATGTATGAAGTATGACAGGTAGTTCAAATGTCCGCCACGGCTTCACACGGTGTCACGGATGCAAGAGATCAGATCAAATTATCAAAGACTCTAACGCATAGTTCCGTCTGAATATGAGCGATGTTTGTGTTTGCTTTGAGATCTTTTGCAATCGAAGCATGGCACTCACCGAGTATCAAGGATATCCGAACGTTCCGAAGAGCCATCGTTTCCTCGGACCACGAGTTGAGATAACACTATACGGTTATCCACTCAAAAGCCAAAACAGGGAAAAACTGTAAGAAAATTGGCGTGGACGACTAAAGTCGCGAGAAATCGTCAGGTTCTTTTCCGATCGATTTCCCCGCACCTTCTTATAAAGTCATATGCCGCCAACTTTAAAAGTGGCAAAATTGCCAGGAAGCCATCAGGCTTAGAATTTCATGACCACCGCAGTGAAACTCTTGGTTCAACGAAGAATGTACCGGAAAGTACATGCAACATCTAGCCAAATAACAGGCATAATAACCGGTGCTGCCATCTCTACGAGCACAAGAGGTAACAGGATAACATTGGCTTCCCAAAAGTAAAAAGAAGAAGCATGAGAAGAGTGCAGTCAAGCAACTAGAGAGATGCGAAATGTAAAAACAACCTCCCACAGTTAAAAGGCTAAAGCCGGAACGTGCAAGGACGACCAAAATGAGCATAGAGATGAATTGGTTAGGAGTTTGCTCTACGCAAAAGCTCATATCAATATGGTCACAGGAAAGCTTTTTTCTTTGTGAACGCCTGAAACCATTCATCAAGAATGTGATAGGTCCATATTAGCGTGGCCTTAGGCCAGGAAAGTCCACCGTTGACTTTATATTTTCGCAGTGCGGCAGATCTTGAAAAAAACCCAGGAGATTCAAATCGATACCTACAACCTTTTCATCGATTTCAGGGTCGAGTATGACAGCATCTATATAGAGACGGGCTATAAAGAGTGATGTCTAGATTTGGCATCCCTTCCACTCTCATCGGTTTGTGCAGGAGAATGCATGCTGCTCCATCAACGTCGGCAAAGACCTCACCGACACCTTTGATGTCAAAAAAGGCTTAAGGTAAGGCGACACGCTGTCATGCAACTTAATTCTTCAACATCGTTTTTCAAGGAATAGTGCAAAACTCTCACGTCAACACTAGAGGCACAATATTTCAAAAGTCCGTCCAATTACTCGCTAACGCCGATCATATTGACATAATCAGACGAAAAAAGCGAGAAGAAATTCAAAAAGATGCGTTAAACGGTGAATGAAGATGAGACCAAATATATACTGTCAACAAGAAAGGACACCAAATACGGAACATCACTATATCCAACTAACAATTTTGCCCCTATAATCATCCAAAAAAGCTTCTCATAATCATTTCTTGCAATAATATAAGCATTATATAATAGTTCATAGAATTAAAAGGGCGCCCTTTTTAAGCCCTTATGGAGGACTAAATTTAGTTGACCGAAAAACACTTACTGAACTCTATTAAGAGGTCTTATGGAAGAAGGTGGAAAAATAAAAAAAAAATTCACAATTCATTTATATTTATTTATATTTTTATTATATTTTATTTATTTGCTGATATTTTATCTGAAATGCAATCTTAGAATTTATTAGATATTATTTAAGTTATAAAAATTACAAGGTTTCTGTGAGATTCGAGAGGACCATCGCACACTGAAAGTCCACCACGCTAACCACTCGGCCATGGAAGAATGTATTTACGATGAAACAAAACTTATGCACTTTTCCACACTGCTGGTTTGTGTCTATATTCTTTAGTATACCATAAGTGGTTTGTGTTTTCTCTAGTATAGCAGAAATAGTTTGTGGCTGCACTTAGCAAGTAACAGAAACTCACATAGAGATTGTATAATAATTTTACAGGATGACTATAGAATAGCTCCGTCGTCATTTCATAAAAGCAATATAGAGAGATTAAAGAAACATTGGTATATCGCTTTTATCAAGCTGATATTATTTGCACCAGAAAATATTTAAGGAATCAGTAATGCTCTAATAAAGTATTTACTTTCCGTCAGGTGGGTAATAGGAGCGCTATAGAAACAAATAACACTATAATGTCTGACATGCGAAGCAATTTTGTTAGTTAGGTAGCCAGCTATAATTTCGAAGTGGTCAGAGAATTTGTCTACCTAAGCTCCGCTATCAACTCAGCGAACGATACCAGTGCTGAGATCAAACGAAGAATTACAGAAAAACCCTCTTTCAAGCAACGAAAGACACTTATCATCCCGGTTTTGATGTATGGTGCCGAGGCATGGACATTATTTACGAAATGATGAGAACGCTTTAGGCTGATTTCTGAGTTTTTTAGGTGATTTTTGGTCCTTTCCACATAGAAGAATGAAAAAGAAGATACATCAACGAATGTTACAGGTTGTACAGCAACACCGACAAAGCCACAAAAGTTAAAAGCTGAGGACTGAGTCGACTGAGGTGGCTTGGTCATCTAGTGCGAATGAACATCAACGCTCCGGCCCGAAAGTCTTTGAATCCAACCCCGTAGTGCGGTAGTAAATAGTAAAGGAGGACATCGAAACATGTGGCGCACGCAAGTACGAAATTGGAGACAGCTAGTTTCAGAAAATTAGAAATTTTGCATTAAAATTTACAATTTAGAAAATAAAATATAATTGATGAGAGAAGTGAGGTTAATCTTCCCTGTATCATTTGATCAAAAAATTTTAAAAAAGTTAAAAAAAAATGTCCCCGAGGGGACGCAACTTACTGCCTACCTACCGTTTTGAAAATATTTTTCAAATATGTAAATTTCAATCCAAACCAACAAAATGTAGAACACCTCCTGTATTTGATTCAATGTTTAGCAATTTGCTTATTGCTATACTTTAATTACTTACTTTATTAAATTCTTCCAAAACTTTTTACATTCAAGTCTTCCTGCCGAGCAACATAAATTATTTCCTTCCCAAAACCACAAGAACGCTGATACCATACTAGAACGGCTACCTTCAATTTCCGATCACTTCTATTGAAATTGCAATAAACATTTCACCCTTATACACTTCTGTGCACAAGAACCTTGAAGCACCTTTAGTCGATAACCTTAGAAAAAAAAATAGCACAAACTTACAAAACAAAAAATCTGAATAACACCTATCTAAAGTTATACCACCATGACTGTGGCACACGGACGTTTCTAACTGATTTATCCAGTGATAGATGGACGACGAGTACTATCGCAGAACACAACCACTACCATCAGACACTTCTTTTTTTTTAATTTACTTCTGATGGCAACGTTAAATCCAATTCCCACTCCAAGTTGAAGCGTATGGCGTCTTGACTGGCGCCCCCCTTCTTAGCATGCAACACTGCACACTCCCGCTATAGAAATTCTTAAAATAAAAATAAAAAAAAATTAAAGAAATTCTGTAATGTTGCAGGAGCAATAACTACAGAAGTTGTTGCATTTTCGTGCTTACATGATTCCAAGCTGGATGATACCCGCACCTGCAACCACACCCGCTCCAAGGTATCTGCATAGAAAAAAAAAGAAATGATGCAATCGAGTTTTAAGAATTTACTAAACAATTTCAAGATCTCGGGCACTGGAAGATGCGCTAAAGAAAATATTATTCCATCGGGTAGCTATAGGGGTATAATGTCTAACGCACAGTTGGTATAGTTAAAAGTGCCTGCCTCCTCGATGCCCAACTCTCCGAGAATAATCTTGAACGAGACAGAATTTAATTTTTGTATTCATTCTTCCTTATGGGTACGAAATAATATTTGCATTTTTAACATTTTAATCATTGTATTTGGAGGAGGGAAGGAATCTTTTAGATAAGTAAAAACTCACAGATGGTTGGAGCTTGAATCAGGGACGGATGATTCGATTCTGGGGCTGATGGTGGAGAGAACATCTGCTCTGGATATGCTTATAAAGCTGCAATGGAGGAGCTTCATAGGCAGTATGCCTTCAAGCGTCTATTTATGAACAGATGTTTTACCTGTGTACCAACAATTTTACATAAACAACAACAAAAAATAACCAAAATGAATGCAAAGGAATCCTGCCGCAGGACTCAAGTTGGATCATTATTATTTTTTTTTTTTTCTGAATCAACAAGTACAAAATGTAGGGTGCGCTCAGTTGACTGGAGATGGAAATAATTGTGTCAAGATTTTTTTTTTTTTTTTTCAATTTAAAATCGTTAAATTGAAATGTTTTTTACCTTGATTTAATTGGAATGGTAAATTGCGATGGTTTTCAAATATTATCTCTGATTGAATCAAGATAAGTTTGAAGTTATTTGAAAGAAAAACTACTTTCATATTAGTTATGTTAAAATAAAAAAAAAATCAATTTATAATTTCAATCAATTTTTAAGCAATCATTTTATTGCGGTCACTAGAATATAAAGAGCTTCTTCTCTTCTTCATTCTTAAAAGAGCTCATGGTTAAACTGGAATGGTTTTACTTTGATTGCTACAGTTTCTATAAACTCAATCGATGATAATGCATTTTTTGGACCTTCATGAATAACATGAGAGTATAGCGTGGTTCTTTTGATATTTTTATTTTACCAGGGGTTAAATTTATTTCAACTTATACTGTCGTTTTATCCAATACTTTACTAAAATACATACAGTAGACGCTTGATATAGTGAAGTAATTAAAACCAGGCCTGTTCACTCTTTCGAGATTGTTCACTTTTTCGAGCGGGGGTTTTAAAAGGCTTTCTAAAGATGAATTTGATCCAAATACACATTTCGGTCGATGTGAACATTTTTAAATTTAAGCGAGCTTTAAACAAACTCACGTTTAAACAAAAAAAAAACAGAAGGGATTCCCCAATCTATGTATGTTAAATGCCTGCGCGAAATTTTTATACAAAGTACATTCTTATATAAAATTTTGTGTGTTCACTATTGTGGATAATTCACTATTTCGAGATTCACTAAATTGAGCGTCTTCTATAGTGATGTAAAAAGTCGTTACTTTTGAGTAATCGTTACTTTCGTTACTTTTTCCAAAGTAATCGCTACTTTTGAGTGATTACTTTGATTACTTTTTTCGTTTTTTTGTTACGTAAATCCTGTAGTTCTAGACAAATACAGTAAAAAAAAAGTGGTTTTTATAAAAAAAAAATATGTATGATTCACAAAACTTTAATAAATTAGTATTATTTTACAATTTATGAAATTAAAACTCTGAATGTTTTCGTCCTTACCCCCTTCCCCCCCCCCCCCACACAATGATTTTTTTGTATAAAGCACCTCTCCATGGTAGCCTATTATTTACCTTTCATTTAATTATTGCAACCTTGAGGATCCGTCAGCTAGAACTCAAGTTATGGGCTTCTAAGGAAACCCACATCTTAAGTGAATTATATTAAATAATATCCGTTTTATACTCTAACAGCCCTATTATTGACACGATTCAAAACTAGTTTTAATGAAAACTAGTTCTATAGGGGTTTCGATTTGCAGGTTTTGAACATATTGGTATTATTCAAACAAAAATTGACATCTAAAACTCGAAATCAGAGTTTAAGATGTCAATTTTTGTTTGAATAATACCAATTTGTTCAAAACCTGCAAATCGAAACCCCTATAGAACTAGTTTTCATTAAAACTAGTTTTGAATCGTGTTAATAATAGGGCTGTAATGGATCTCAGATCTCACTATTGGATTTGATTACTTTGATTAGTTTGATTACTTTCGTTATTTTCTGGATTTGATTACTTTCGTTACCTTTTGGATTTGATTACTTTTGATAACTTGTCGTTACTTTTGGATTTGGGTACTTTTGGTTACTTTGGGATTCGGTTATTTTTAGTTATAGTCCGGGAGCTGGCGACACTAATTTATGAAAATATCAAAATTCCTGGACCCCTGACTAGAAAGCTTTGACTAGTTCTTTTTACATGAAAACAATGGGTCTTGTGAATAAACAAATAGCTTAAGCTAAAACTTGGATCATTGATTCAAAATAGCTTTTTATGGTCTTTATGGCCAGTTGCACCGACCTCTTTTAAATATTTATTGCTTCGTTTAATTTTAAAATGACATTTATCGGTTGCACCAACCACTTCTAAATCTAACAGGCCAATAAACGAACCAATAAACTAAAGTTCCATTTTCCTCCAGATAAATTTTAAAAGCAAGTTTAAACGAACATATCTAACTACCTACAAACAAAATAATTCAATTTTTTTTGACGGAATATTGTTAATTCCAAATTAAAATAACGAAAAGAACAGGTGAAGGCATTTTGTTTCCTATTTATAATTCACTACTAAAATAAATAAATTATTCCAGAAAAATTATAGACTGGGCACACTGAACACACGATGTTCATCTGATAACGAACTAAACCTAAAAATGGCGAGAAGTCGAAGAGTTGTTCAGGTTCACAGAGAAATCCATTTTCTGAATTCGAGAGAAGAGATTGGTGCAACCCAAATAAATTTATCAGTCCGATAAATTTTAACTCCATTTTAGCAAAAACCGCCTTTAGTGAATTTTGGTGCAACTGGGCATTAGTCCTATAACGGGCGATTTTTTAAGAGGTTTAGAACATTTAAAAAAAAAAAAACACAAAAAATTCGAAAAAATGAATGAAATATTTATTTGAATCGATAGTTTGAACCTTGCAATTTAATGTTTAAAGATAATTTCATGCAAATGTTGACCGCGGCTGCGTCTCAGGTAGCCCATCCGCTGAGTCCAATTTTGGCATACTCTTTCACACATATCGGCCGGTATCTCACGAATGAATGCATGGATGTTGGCTTCCAGTGCGTCAATCGAAGCGGGCTTGTCCCTATAGACATTAGCCTTGACATACCCCCACAAAAAATAATCTAATGGTGTCAAATCGCACGATCTAGGCGGCCAATTGACCGGCCCGAAACGTGAAATTAACTGTTCACCAAACTCGCCTCGCAATTGCGCCATTGTTTCGCGTGCTGTGTGGCATGTGGCACCGTCTTGTTGAAACCACATATCATGCAAGTCAAGAACTTCCATTTCGGGTAAAAAAAAGTTTGTTATCATCGCTCGGTAGCGTTCACCATTGACAGTAACGCTGCGATTCGCATCATCTTTGAAGAAATATGGCCCAATAATGCCGCCGGCCCATAAACCACACCAAACAGTGGCTTTTTCGGGATGCATTGGTAGCTGTTGCAATGCTTCTGGCTGATCTTCACTCCAAATGCGGCAATTATGCTTATTTACGTACCCATTCAACCAAAATGAGCCTCATCGCTGAACACAACAGCGCGCGATAAACATTTCGAACCGAGCACGAATTTTGATAGTAAAATTCAATAATTTGCAAGCGTTGTTCATTTGTAAGACGATCCATGGTTAAATTGCAAACCAAACTGAAGCTGTTTGACAGTGACACAAGGTACTAAACACACGTCAGCTGTAAAAACCAGTGTTGCCAAAACCAAACCAGCTAAAAAATCACCCGTTAAATTGGCGTTTCGTTCGGCTTACTCACTTGAACTCATCAGTGACATAGTGAGGGCTTTGTCATACGCAATTTATATTAAGTTCAGTTCAACTTACATGAATTTTTCAACGAAAATCCACTGTAAACTATATCCAACAAGATTAGAATTCCTAATCATTAAGCTGGAAGTTTTTTTGCCCTGGGCCAGGCATAGTTTCTATATAAGAAGGTTTTATAATACAAATTCTATATACTACTGAAATAAATCAGCCAAGTAGAAGACTTAGCATTAAGGATTGGACTTGTTGAATTATTGATTCAATATAGATTTTTATGGCCGCTCCGCCTCCGCTCAGTGTCCGCTCAGCGTCCACTCCGCCTCCGCTCAGCGTCCGCTCAGTGTCCGCTCCGCCTCCGCTCGGTGTCCGCTCAGTGTCCGCTCTGCCTCCGCTCCGCTTCCGCTCCGACTCCGCTCCGCCTCCGCTCCGCCTCTGCTCGGCTTCCGCTCCGCGTCTGCTCCGTCTCTGCTCAGCTTCCGCTTTACCTCCGCTCAGCGTCCGCTCCGCCTCCGCTCGGCTTCCGCTCCGCCTCCGCTCGGCTTCCGCTCCGCCTCCGCTCCGCCTCTGCTCTGCCTCCGCTCCGCTTCCGCTCCGCCTCCGCTCGGTGTCCGCTCAGCGTCCGCTCCGACTCCGCTCAGCGTCCGCTCCGCCTCCGCTCAGTGTCCGCTCAGCGTCCGCTCTGCCTCCGCTCCGCTTCCGCTCCGCTTCCGCTCCGCTTCCACTCCGCCTCCGTTCCGCCTCCGCTCTGCCTTCGCTCCGCCTCCGCTCAGCGTCCGCTCTGCCTCCGCTCCGCCTCCGCTCCGCCTCCGCTCCGCCTCCGCTCCGCCTCCGCTCCACCTCCACTCCGCCTCCGCTCCGCCTCCGCTCCGCCTCCGCTCAGCGTCCGCTCAGCGTCCGCTCAGCATCCGCTCCGCCTACGCTCCGGCTCCGCTCCGCCTCCACTCCGACTCCGCTCAGCGTCCGCTCCGCCTCCGCTCAGTGTCCGCTCAGCGTCCGCTCTGCCTCCGCTCCGCTTCCGCTCCGCCTCCGCTCCCGCTCCGCCTCCGCTCCGCCTCCGTTCTGCCTTCGCTCCGCCTCCGCTCAGCGTCCGCTCTGCCTCCGCTCCGCCTCCGCTCCGCCTCTGCTCTGCCTCCGCTCCGCCTCCGCTCAGCATCCGCTCCGCCTACGCTCCTCCTCCGCTCCCCGTCCGCTCCGCCTCCGCTCGGCTTCCGCTCCGCCTCCGCTTGGCTTCCGCTCCGCCTCCGCTCCGCCTCTGCTCGTCTTCCGCTCCGCGTCCGCTCCGTCTCTGCTCAGCCTCCGCTCGGCGTCCGCTCAGCGTCCGCTCTGCCTCCGCTCGGCCTCCGCTCGGCGTCCGCTCCGTCTCCGCTTGGCGTCCGCTCAGCGTCCGCTCTGCCTCCGCTTGGCTTCCGCTCCGCCTCCGCTCCGCCTCCGCTCCGCCTCCGCTCCGCCTCCGCTCTGCCTCCGCTCCGCCTCTGCTCCGCCTCCGCTCCGCCTCTGCTCGGCTTCCGCTCCGCGTCCGCTCCGTCTCTGCTCTGCCTCCGCTCGGCGTCCGCTCAGCGTCCGCTCAGCGTCCGCTTCGCCTTCGCTCCGCCTCCGCTTGGTGTCCGCTCAGCGTCCGCTCCGCCTCTGCTTGGCTTCCGCTCCGCCTCCACTCCGCCTCCACTCAGCGTCCGCTCCGCCTCCACTCAGCGTCCGCTCCGCCTCCGCTCGGCGTCCGCTCAGCGCCCGCTCTGCCTCCGCTTGGCTTCCGCTCCGCCTCCGCTCCGCCTCTGCTCGGCTTCCGCTCCGCGTCCGCTCCGTTTCTGCTCAGCCTCCGCTCGGCGTCCGCTCAGCGTCCGCTCTGCCTCCGCTCGGCCTCCGCTCGGCGTCCGCTCCGTCTCCGCTTGGCGTCCGCTCAGCGTCCGCTCTGCCTCCGCTTGGCTTCCGCTCCGCCTCCGCTCTGCCTCCGCTCCGCCTCCGCTCCGCCTCTGCTTGGCTTCCGCTCCGCGTCCGCTCCGTCTCTTTTCCGCCTCCGCTCGGCTTCCGCTCAGCGTCCGCTCCGCCTCTGCTCAATGTCCGCTCAGCGTCCGCTCCGCTCCGCCTCCGCTCCACCTCCGCTCCGCTTCCGCTCTTCCTCCGCTCCGCCTCCGCTCCGCCTCCGCTCAGCGTCCGCTCCGCCTCTGCTCGGTGTCCGCTCAGCGTCCGCTCCGCTCCGCCTCCGCTCAGCGTCCGCTCAGCGTCCGCTCCGCCTCTGCTCGGTGTCCGCTCAGCGTCTGCTCCGCTCCGCCTACGCTCCGCCTCCGCTCTGCGTCCGCTCCACCTCCGCTCGGCTTCCGCTCCGCCTCCGCTCCGCGTCCGCTCCGCCCCCACTCGGCTTCCGCTCCGCCTCCGCTCCACCTCCGCTCCGCCTCCGCTCAGCGTCCGCTCCGCCTACGCTCCGCCTCCGCTCGGCTTCCGCTCCGCCTCCGCTTGGCTTCCGCTCCGCCTCCGCTCGGCTTCCGCTAAGCCTCTGCTCAGCGTCCACTCCGCCTCCGCTCAGCGTCCACTCCGCCTCCGCTCAGCGTCTACTCCGCCTCCGCTCGGGTTCCGCTCCGCCTCCGCTCGGCTTCCGCTAAGCCTCTGCTCAGCGTCCACTCCGCCTCCGCTCGGTGTACGCTCAGCGTCCTATAAGCCTCTGCTCAGCGTCCACTCCGCCTCCGCTCGGTGTACGCTCAGCGTCCGCTCCGCCTCTGCTCTGCCTCCGCTCCGCTTCCGCCTCCGCTCCGCCTCCGCTCGGTGTCCGCTCAGCGCCCGCTCAGCGTCCGCTCTGACTCCGCTCCGCCTCCGCTCCGCCTCCGCTCCGCCTCCGCTCCGCCTCCGCTCAGCGTCCGCTCCGTTTCTGCTCGGCTTCCGCTCCGCGTCCGCTCCGTCTCTGCTCCGCCTCCACTCGGCTTCCGCTCCGTCTCTGCCCAGCTTCAGCTCCGTCTCTGCTTAGCTTCCGCTCGGCTTCCGCTCCGCTTCCACTCTGCTTCCAATCGGCGTCCGCTGCGCCTCCGCTCGGCGTCCGCTCCGTCTCCGCTCGGCTTCCGCTCCGCCTCCGCTCGGCGTCCGCTCGGCGTCCGCTCTGCGTCCGCTCTGCGTCCGCTCGGCTTCTGCTCCGCCTCCGCTCCGCCTCTGCTCGGCGTCCGCTCTGCGTCCGCTCCGTCTCCGCTCCGTCTCCGCTCGGCGTCCGCTCCGCCTCCGCTCGGCTTCCGCTTGGCTTCCGCTCCGCCTTCGCTCAGCGTCCGCTCCGCTTTTTTATTCTGTATCTGCTGTCACTTGTATCAATTTCATTAACATCACTCAATCATTTTATATGGAGCGTTTTTAAAAAAATTAATTTTTTATATATAAAATTTTTAAAACATTTTTAAAAACAAATTTTGGAGTGCAAATCTAGAGTAAAAAATTTAAAATCCCTGGAGCGGTTCTTAAAAAAATTAATTTCTTATATATAAAATTCTCAAAACATTTTAAGAAAAAATTTTGGTATGCAAATCTAAAGTATATATTTATGTGTATATAAAAACAAAATTTGAAAAAAAATTGTCAATCCGTTTTTGAGATATCGAATTTTCAAAAAACAATTTTGAAACTTTTTTCAAAAATCCAAAAACTTTTTTTTATCTGAATTTTGTACATAAAAAAATTCATCTAAATCCGTTAAGCCGATAACGAGAAAATTCAAAATAAAAAAATACGTTCTATGACAGGTACTATTAATAGTTGCTAAGTGTAAAATTTTATAATTTTTGGCAGTAGATCGTACTAATTTTAGTATATAGAAAAAGTTTAATCAAAATCGTAGGAGTCGTTTTCAAGCAAAAAAATATTTTCCTTTGCAGTTTTTTAACTTTTGTATGGAAGGTACCGTTATTTTTTCATAAATGTAAAATTTTTTCTAAAAATATTTGAGAGAATACTAAAAAAGTCTTAAATATGGAGTTTCAAACAAATCGATCATGTCATTTTCGAAATATTTGATTTTCCAAAAAGAATTTTGAAACATTTTTTAAAAATCCAAAAAATATTTTTTCAAAAATTTTGGTACCTGCACAAAACTGTTCATATTTTTTGGAAGCTTTTGTGTAAAAAAATAATTGAAATCAGTCGTACCGTTTTGAAGAAAATCAAAAATCAAAAAAATGGTTCTTTGGGAGGTACCATTAATAACCATTTCTAAAAAATGGTTTTCCACCCTAAGGAGGCCTTTACTTAAATAAATTTATCGAATTTTTTTAAAGAAAAGTTGTCGAGCCGTTTTTCAGAAAAATACGATTATGTAAAATTTCTAAGAAAAATTGTATGGCAGGTACCGTTATTTTTATTCTAAGAAAAAAATGAAAAAAACGTGTGGGCATAATCATCAAAAACCACTATGTACCAAGTTCGAAGAAAATCGAACGAGTCGTTTAGGCTGTAGACGAACAGACAGACAGACAGACAGACAGACAGAATTGTGCCACCCACTTTTTTGGTTTTCTCTATCATCGTAATATCATGTATGATTGTTATCTTAAAATTTTTTTTGCACCAATCCAAAACTTTATCGCAAGTAAAAACCGAAAATTAACAATTTCTTAATTTTTTACTAAATTGCACATAACTTTGATCGGAGCAAAGATAGGCTCAAGACATGCCTGAACAAATTATAGTAGAGGCTTATGGCTTTAATTTTTAATAGGACATACATATTAAGAAAGATTTTTTTTGTCAAAACAGGCTGAGATATTCCCATTCACACTTTACCGTTTCTTATAATATTTTGCAATTTTTGCCTACATAACCTAAAAATAAGACACCTTACTCAATTCCTGTTATCTACGCACTTTTTATTACTCATCAAAAAGGTTAAAAGTTCAATCAAAATGCGTTAAGGTCTTTTTGAAAAAAAAGGTTATGAAGCACCCACCCGTTCTAGATCAAAATGCTCAAACAAAAAATAGCATTTCTCATCTATAGATTTATATAAAAATGCGATATACCAAATTTGATGTTAATCGATTTAATCATGATATACATAAGTTCTATAGTACGAAGAACAGTGCACAAAAACACGTATGTATAAGGGCGGCCGTTGAAAAAAGTTCACTGCGGATGGGCCTAAACAGGCTCTAAATGAAGGTAAAAAAAATCCCTGATTTTTCCTAACTTATTGTTAGAGCAAGCATGTATATAACACGACCAACAATAAGGCCACTTAGGTACCAATTAACTTTACCATGTGTTTCTTATATGTTAATGACGAAAAGTAAGTAAAACTTAAATTCTTTTCTATTAGTTGTACGTAATTTAATAGTGATTTGACCAAATTAGATGTAATCATTTGTTGATGGATTAAATCTTAATTCTTCCTTCGACCTTTTATTCAGTTAACTGTTTGTAGCATTCAAATAAAAGTTTGATTTTATTTTTGTTCTGAACGTTTCTATAGGAATTGCTGTTTTCTTCAGGCAGGAGATTGTTATCTTTTCTATACATAATATTCGCGTGTTTAATGAAAGAATAATAAAGGTTTCTAAGATGTGACCAAAAAAGCCAAATAAAGAACAAAGATTTCATTTTAACAAAAATTATTACTAGCTTGGTATACTTTTCTCCTGAAAAAAAAAAAAATTAATAATAATTATCACAAACTTGCAACTTGTATCGAATCCCCAAAAAGACAATCTCTTTCTCATAGTCCGCAATGGTAGTGGAAAATAATCACATATAAATTAATTGCAATTACTTGACCAGTTTCAGTTTTAAGTGTTTCGGGATTCGTAACAATTTTCCAACTACGATGGAATTTGTGACCACAAACAAAACCCTGTTTCGAAAAAGTTTACCCTTAAATCCAATCACTCTTTTCTATTATTTTAACTGGAGAAAATATCTCACTTAAACACAACACTTTTTCCTCTGAGAAGTATATATTCTCTCCATTGCAATTAAGAATTTAGAATTAAAAGCTTTATTTTTATAACAAAAAAAAAAAAAAAACAACAGCAAACAAAGTACCTTCATCTTGGTATTATTTTAAATTTACTCTCAATGAAAAGTCCTGCGAATATGCAATTGTCCTAGAAAAATAAACACAAAATTAGGAAGTTTTTCAATTAAATGTTAAATGACCAAGAAATTCTTTAATATTTTTCGTATTTCTGGTTCGCAGAAATATTTAATAAAATCTTTCCTAAGGGTGGAATAGGTCCTATAGGAGGCACGAAGAACGACATCCCATTATGCTCATCCTAGAGATGTATGAACATTGCGTGCAGAATGACATTGATAACAGCCAACAAAATTCAGGCCATTCCTTGGAGGTAAGACAATTCTGCTGAATATGTCATTGGAAATTTATTTCGGTCAGGATCTTGGAATGTCATTCTACACGCAATGGATATAACATATTTTTGGATGAGTATGAAATGTGCGTGCTACAGCCTCCTGGTACCACCCTGATGAGGGAACCAACAAAACGTTTTGATTAAGATTTTGATGATTGACGTTGATTAGGGCTGAGAACTCAATTTACGCACGTAAAGCAAAATATTTTCTATTATTTAAAATATTCAAACAAATTACATAAAACAATACTTATACCTACTATACTTGCGTATTTTCAGAGTTATCCATTTTATTTATTAATTCAATTTCTTATTTGGTTCTTCATTTCCAAAACAAAAAAAAAAATCTTGACAACTAATATAACATATACGTAGGTATCATGTCAACTATATGACAGTGCCTTATGTCAGTGCTGCCAAATTATAAATGGCTACATATTTTGCAGATTGTTTTTGGTATAATGAGCAAACTTAAGTCTGAGTTTTCGACCTTCCAAGGGTGAGTTTGTTTTTTGGTTATAACCATCAAAGAATCTTAAAATCTAGCGAAAAATTAAGGATTTATTCAAAATTGTATGGCACGTACCGCTATTTTTGGTTCTGTAAGAAATATATGATTTTCAATCAATTTAGCCAATCAAACACGTGCACAAAGAATATCCATAAAATAGAGATAGGCATTTGTCATAAGCGTTAGTAAACTTTACTAACAGTGGTCTTCTAATGCATTCATCTTAAGGTACCAAGTCTTTTATAAGTTTTTGTATGTTAATGAAACCTTTTTGAGTGTAAATTCTAGTATTTTCATTATCCATACAGAAAATCATTAACAAACAATAATGCGGAGAACGCGCACTTTAAAATGATTGAGAGTTATAAGTTACTAGAACCTTGGCCTTCCAAGAGCTGTCGCGCCACCAAAATCTAATTTTGTTTACTTACTCATAAATAAATGAATATTCAAAAAAATATTATACACAACATCATAAGTTCAAAACATTATGACCTTTAACCAAAGTTAAAGATCTATATCCATTCCTTTTTGCAACATTTTGATGTGTATATAAAGTAATTAATTTAGAGTAAAAACATTTTTGCCTTAACTTTTAATTCAAAGGCAATATAAAGAAAAAATGAAAATTGCATCATAAATTTACGCTCCAATTAAAAAAAGCCCACTGCGAGACTACCACCAAATTTAAAGAAGCAAAAACGAAAGAAGAAAAAAATTAAATAAAATACCAAAGTACATCAAAGAACAAAAACAACAATGTTTCTCAAGGTTATGTACTTTTCTCATCAGAAGCACAACCACCAAATGAAAACCACATTATATAGCCACACTAAAACTAAATTAATTAAACCAAAGTTATGTGGTATACATATAGGAGCAACAAAAGCCGCTGTAAAACTATCTGCCACATTTTACGACAGCCAGTTTACAAGTTAAACGTCAATAATTTTCTTCTTTCACCCTTCTCTCTCTCTCCCTTTCTCTCTCTATCTTGCTCTCTGTTTTTCTAAAGGTTCGGAGTTGAGGTAGCAGAGAAGACTTGATGGGTTTTGCGACAACAAATACGTCGTTGGCGACAAGGACGTTGAGAATGGAGAATGAATATCAACCATACTTTAGGGAGTGACATTCCGCCTGCTTTTACATCCTTTATGAGCTTCATTATGAACTGACTGGTTTGTGAATGTTGGATGGGCGTATGTATAATATTCTATAAGGAGTAACTCCTGTTCTGTTCTGCTTTGTCCTTGATGTTAACTACTGTTAGAATAGGAAGCGTAGATCTTATCGTATAAATAATAAATGGCCTACATCCTCCGGTAGAATGGCAAAAGCCTGGAAACATCAGATTTGTCTTTTGCTTTTTAGCATCGCATCACAATCTACACAACGCACCATTCCAACATCCCGCGTCGACCGACGAACGACACACCGCACCTACCTACTCCTTTCACAATCAGTGTGTTGTCTCCATGATGTCGAGCGAGGGAATAGCTCTTAGAAATAACTGACAATTCATGCAGTCATTTGGAAAATGGTTAAATTTTAAATGGAACACATCCGCACCAGACCCACGCACAAATTGTATCCACAGGACCAGTCATTTCCTCTCGAAAAATCATCATCACCCACTATCGTCGTCGTCAACACGACAAAGCAACCTCGTCATCGCATCCTTGGAATTGTTGCATCAGCCTTATAACAATTCGGTGAAGCATAAAACACAATCCGAAACCATAAGACCAATGTCAGGACAAAACATTCCCCAGGACTCTTTGTATCTTCAAATGCAGTAGTAGCCTTTTTAACCAAAACATACACAAATTGTTTCGCTTCTGATCATCTACCTTTTTCTCTCTCTCTCGGTCTCAGTCACTTGCTCTCTAAAAAGAGGACAATAATTTTACCATTTTTAACATTATTCGGTTAAGCTTTCAAAGAACACCCATTGTCCTGGCATATTCTCTTTTCCAGTTGGACTTCTTCGAAAGGAACTCGACTCTAACTCCTACTCCAACAACAGAGCCACCTTTTGGCCGAATGCAATAAATTTTATGCGAATAAGTTAAGTAATAGTTAATGGTCGAAGGAAGTCTTTCGTAAAAACCGAAATAGTCGTCCTCCTGTTTTAGAATGCATTGTTGCGTGCGTGTGTGAAATTTTGTTTCAAATGCAGCAAAGCAAAACCGAGGAACTCAAGCGGAGAAGGGTGAGGGCGTCGTTGTTACTGTGGGACATAATAACATTTATCGTTTCAAAAATCATAATAATTTTTGAATCTTTAAAATTTCCTGCTAACAAGAAACTCCCGAGGCTATAAAATTAGAAAATTTGAATAAGAACGATTTAAAGAGTGTTTCAGAATCTATTGAAGAAATTATAGACTTTCACAGAAAAAAAATTATAAAATGTGTCTTTTCAATGAGTCTCAAGTTAGCAAAGCACCTTTGACGAATCGAAAAATAAGCTGGTGGACAATTTGCCGCTCATTAATCGTTTATTAGTTGTGATAATCTTGAATTTTTCGTTCAATGTGTTCTATGAATTTCTGCGTGCTTTGCTAACTTGATCAAAAAATGGGTAGGTGGATAATTTGTCGTCAATTAGTCGTTAATTAGTTGTGAAAATTTCGAATTTGTCGTTCTATGTTTTCTATGTTTTTTTTTTAAAGTTGTAAATACTTATGAAACTCAATATTTTATTCATTAATAATTTGCCGTTAATTAGTTGTGATAAATTAAATTTTGTCGTGCGATGTTTTCTATGTATTTTTGGGTGATTTGTTTTCTACGAGTGTCAAGTTAGCAAAGCAACTTTCACAAATCATAAAATGGGTGAGTGGATAATTTTCCACTAATTATTTGTTCATTTGTTGTGACAGTTTCGAATTTTTCGTTCAATGTTTTCTATGTTTTTGTGGGTGCTTTACTAACTTGGCACAACTAAAAAAGCGGGAAAAACTTCTAAAACTTAATGTTTTAAGGCTTAGTAATTTGCCGTTAATTAGTCACTAATTAGTTGTACAAAATTGAATTCAATAGTGCAATATTTTCTATGTTTTTTTTTAATTCTTCATTAGCTTCATATCAAGTTAGCAAAGTGCCACCTCAAAAAAGGATTTAAACTGCTAATACCGAACTGTTTATGTCTTAATTGCTTGCCACTAACTAGTCTTCAATTACTTGTGACAATTTTGAATTTGTCGTGCAATGTTTTCTATGTTTTTTTGGCAGCTTGACATCTAGTTGGCAAAGTACTACTTGAAAATGGAGTAAAAACTGTGTATAGCGACTGTTTTATGGCTTATTAATTTACCATTAACTAGCCGTTAAATATTTGTGATAATTTTGAATTTTTCATTCTACGTTTTTTCGAAAAGTAGTAAAAGCTTTTAATATGTTATTCCTTGATAATTTGCCATTAATTAGTCGTTAATTAGTTACGAAAAATTCAATATATATTTTTATTCTATTTATTTATTTGTAATTTTATTATTTGCTGAATTCAACGAGTTAATTCAACACTGAAAAACTGGCACTAAAGAAATTCAAAAATTAAAACATTGAATCTTTGATTTTTGCCACAATTTTTGGTATTTGGAACTACTGTGTGTGAGCTATTTAGCTATACACATATAGCTGGTATGTAAAATCCGGAAAGGAATGAAGCCGGATGCTTTTTAATTTGGTAAATATATTCGGTATAAGTATTCAAAAGTTTTGCATTCTCCTCCTATGCCTCTCTCTCTGCATTGTTTTGCAACGAAACGATCCGGTGGATGCCATGCCAGTGCAGAATAACTTTGTGAACATTTTGAAAGGAAGATTTTTCTTTGTGTGTATCTACAGTGCAGCAGCGCGGCGAGTAAAATGAAAGGACGATGATGGTGTTAATGTTGCTTTGTATGGTAGTCTTGCCATAACAAGCCTTAAGGTTTAGCTAAGAAACAACTAAGCGAAGTGTCAAAAACAATAACTGAAGCTTTAAGAATGCTCTGCGGCGAATTTTAACGGTGTATACGTATATAAACGCATATTGTTTGTTTTGGAAATACGAAGGTACTCATGAGAGTGTTAATGGTGGCAAATTGAATATAATAGAGGTCATATTTTTGATTATGTTTGTTTTTTATTGGACTTCTTTAAATTTGCGCATCAGTGAATTCAAATTAAAATATGTGAAAAAAGTGTAAAATTGTGTTTGGATAGCAAGGTTTTGCTCTTATAATTCAATGGTACCTAGTCTTTAAAGAATTTGCAGTTGTGAAAGATTAATTAAATTAAATCCACGTGTACTTGCTCTTATGTAAAATAGAATTCAAAAACACTTTGTTTGAATAATTAATATTCGAATTTGAAGAAAATTGGCAAACCAGTTTGGACTCTAGCTTCATTCAAAATGGACGTAAGAACGCTATTTATTTTATGATGTTGAGTCAACCCGCGTTGAGTTAACCCGAGTTGGTCAACCAGAGTTGAGTCAACCCGAGTTGAGCCAACCGGAATTAATTCAACACGAGTGGAGCCAACCCGAGCTGAGCCAAGCCGAGTTGAGTAAACCCGAGTTGAGTCAACCCGAGTTTTGCCAACCTGAGTTGAGTTAAGTCAACCCGACTCGAGTCAACCCGAGTTAAGTCAACTCGAGTTGATTAACCTGACTCGAGTCAACCCGAGTGGAGTCAATCCGAGTTGAGTTATTTCAGGCAACCCAAGTTGATACAACCCGATTTGAGTCATCCCGAGTGAAGTCAATCTGAGTTTAGTCAAACCGAGTTGAGTCACAGTCAACCCGAGCTGAGTCAACCCGAGTTGATTCAGCCCGAGTAAAGTCAACCCGAGTTGGTCAATCCGAGTTGAGTCAACACGATTTGAGTCAACACGAGTTGAGTCAACACGAGATGAGTCAACACGAGTTAAATCAACACGAGTTGAGTCAACACGAGTTGAGTCAACACGTGTTGAGCCAACCTGAGTTGAGTCAACCCGGTTTACGTCAACCAGGTTAAGTTAGCCCGAGTCTACCCAGGTGGATAGGGAAGTAAATATTTTTGAAGTGAAGCTTCTTGATGCAGGCTCTTCGGGGGCTTAACTCAGTATAATAAAACGTCACATCATATAGCTTGAAGAGTACCAATTACTTTAAAAATAATATTACAACAATTAACAGTAACTTAATCTTTTTGTTAAGCTATAAATCCATTATTTTATCTTATTATTATGTATATTTTTAAATTGAAGTTCTTTAAATAGAATGGGTTCTTTGAGTGGTTGTGGGGCTGAGTTGCCCGTCCCAGTGGTATAATTTCTTTCACTTACCAACCCCACCTACTCGTACGTCCACTTTCCTTACCTTCTGTCGGACCGCCCTATGCAAATTAACCTTTAGATCTTAAAGAGACCTACTTCTGACCCCCATCTCTTACATGACCTCAACACATTATTCAGAGACTGTTGAATGACCGACTCGCAAGTCCTGGAGGCTTTGTTTTTTTTTTTATAACGTAAAGCGATTTAATAGTAACTCGCGTGATAAGCAAACTTTTGCTATAAATCATAAAGTTTAAGCAACAACAAGCCCACACCCCAAATGAGGGTGGCAGGTGGGTAGGCATAGGTAGGTCTTCTATTCAGCATCGCCCTTAAGTTTATTTCTATATGGAAATGAGCTGGAGATGGGACTCCGATTAATCAGGACATTAAATGTAGGGTTCGTCGTTAGCTCGTCGGTGGCGTCGTCGTCCTTGTCGTCCTTGTCGTTCTCGTTCACTGCAAGCTAATCAGTGTGCATGTTTATGTGTATTAAATGAACAAACATTTTCATTGCTGGATTGTTGCTTTAGCTCTATCGGTAAGAAAGGTAAGGGAGCACGACGACGACAACGACAACAGAATCAACGAGAACAGGGAGACACACAGGAGCTGTTTACAAAAAGGTCCTATCGTAGAAGGTTTGGTGCCGTTACAAGGCTTTTTACTTACTCCAATTACCTCTTGAGGTAGAACACACGCACGTACCTACTTTAACAACGGGATTCAAATTTTACAGACGATGGAGCTTCTCACGCAAGTTTTTCGCAAGTTGTATCATAAATTCCATTCCTTTTGAGTCAGGACAATTGCGGTGTGCTTTATTGCATATTCAGATCCAAGTGACGGCTATAGGGGCTGAACTGGTGGAAGAGCGATTGCGACGGCCGTAGTAGAAGCAGAAATTCGTGGATTAAAGTGAGGAATGCCATCAGAATTGGGTTGAAGCTCTAGCTGATGATGGTATTCGGCGGTGGCGCGACGCGCGGGGTACTATGTGATTTTGTGACATTCATGCCAAATGTGAGTCAACGTTTTTTCAGTCAAAAACAAAGAATTCAAGTGGAAAATAACGTGAAAAAGAAATCCTGACAACACGACCCACCCGATATAGAGGAGGACGACGACAATTACGATTACGACGAAATTGAGGACGATGTGATGGCTGATGGCAATGTTTATGGTTTTGCCTTATATTATATGCTATGTTCGAGAGGCATGCGAACAAATTTCTGCATAATTGTTTTATTTTATTCTTATGACTGTAATAAGCTTGTGGGAACGTCATAAATGAGGCAGGGGTTGCAAGAAGGACAAAGACGACGAATACGAGCGTCGCGTCCGTCGATAATATACTTGTTGATTTGTTTGTTCGAATTGAGCTTTGAACTGGGAATGAGGTAAATCCATTAAGGAAAAGGAAAATTAAATTTTATAGTCTTTGAAGCGAATTAATTTTTTGTATTTCCAAGAAGCAATGTGCGGGTAAGGGATGGTGGGAAGTTTTTTTTTTTTTTTTTTTTTTGAAGTTGGAAAACAACTTTTATAATCATGGTTATTTGATTTAAATTTTGTTTTCCCAAATATGCTGTTTTTTCCCCTTGGTCCGAGTTGTAATAAGTCTTGTTTTTTTATTTGAAGGGTGAATTAAATATTGTTAAACGAAATCAAAAACTTTTTTGTTGGTTTGTTTTGTTTAGAGGCACCAAAATCGCTTCAAAAGAAAAGAATGATACTCGTAAATACATGTTTGCAAGAATAATTTTGAAGAAAATTACGGTAGGGTGCTATTTACATGAATTATGTAGCAGTTCTGAAAAATTTTAAAGATTCAAGTAAAAAGCCCAGATGACCTTTTGCAGGTTACTGGGTTATATCGAGACTTTTTTTTGTCAAAGAAATGGAAAGATGGGAGCTTATGGCAGAGTTCTGTCAATGATGAAAAACAATTTTTATCTTAGAAAGTAAAAAAATCTTAAACCACAGTTTCCGGTTTAATCATCTCTACGTTTCAATACTGATCTGATGGTATATCTCACCGAGCAGTGGAACAAATCTTTACATCGTTTTTGAGAAAATACGATTAATGCGCTTTTGATTTCAAAGTGTTTGATAAAGTTTGGCATCAAGCTTTCTTATCGAAAATGCGTGCATTTGGTATTGATGAATCTCTTCTTCGTTGGATATTCAATATAAGTTGTGATAAGTTCAAGTCTGATATTCATAAAATAAATGCTGGTGTGCCCCAGGGCTCCGTTTTGTCTCCGACTCTTTTCCTTCTCTTTGAAGCTTCTAGTCCGTTAAATTGTTTTGCAGTCGACAGTACCTTCAGGTTTTCATATTCATTTCAAGATTCACTTCCTTGCTTTTCGGATGTGAAACTTGAACGGCACCGAATGATAAGCTCATTAAATTCTGATCTCAACAGTATTGTCTAATAGGGAATAAAAAACCACGAAGAATTTAATGCTTCAAAAACTCAATGCTGTCATTTGTCGTTAAAGCGAGACCCACCCGCTATGCCACTATCAATGAGTGGTACTTGAATCGAGGAAACCCAACAGCTTTCAGTTCTGGGTATGTGCATCACAAACCACCTTCCGTGGATTGATTACATATTCGACGTCGCCAAAAAAGCTGCGAAATGTTTAGGTTTTCTTCAAAGATGTAAGAAATTTGTCTCCCTTCTGATCTGGCTGTAATCCATAAAGCCTTCATTCGTCCAAAGGATGAGTACATCTCCCATATCTGGGCAGGTGCTCCTTAAGTCTCTTGGATAGAATGAAGTGGCCAGTTGCATTTCGCCCCTTAAGCAGTTCCACCGTTATACTCGTACCTACTTCTAGGAATGTACATGAGTTTACCCTTGAGGCCAATTTTGGACGTACGTCAAGTATAGAAATTCTTTTCTTAGTCGCACTACTTGAATGTGGAATGCTTAACTGGCTCTTTATTTCCCTCTCATTTTGATATTCAGAACTTAAAAATCAATGTGCATCGGTTCCTTCCCTATTTTCCTAACATTCGCATCATTTTAAGGGTACTCAAAACCCCTTTACTGTGAGCTAATTATTAAAAAAAATCTGAACTTATGGCATAAGTGTTTGTGAACTAAGTGAAAACAAAAAGCAAAGACATTTGCTATATATGTATACATACATAAGTGGCGGCTTTCGAAAACGTTATTTGCGTCAAAAATTCAATTGAAAGATGTTCTTTAACGCAAATTATAAAAGTCAACTGCATGAAAACCCATAACGAATACTGTATGCAAATGCAATATTTTCCAAAACGCAGTTTCCTTAAGTCATACAGGATAAAGTCATTTGCGGCGAAATCCTGCAATAAAATAATCGAGATGACGCCAGAAAATCGGAAAGCCAAAGAGGCAGGACGATTGCATATTTGATGACAGCAATATCTACGTCAAAAAATTACGATAATTTAATGATTTTTCTGCAGTATTTCTTTTATTGTTATACTCAGAAAAAGAAAAAAAAAGCTAAAATCAAGAAAAAAAAAAAACAAAGTTAAAACAAAGCCTAATCTTTGACAAAAATAAGGTAAACTCCAAAATTCTTTTTAAAAAAATCTTTAAAAAAAAGTGCAAAAGTAGTAAGCTTAGTGACTATTTTCAGAATGTCCGAGGTTAAATAAAGCCATTAAAAACTCATAAACAGACAAAAAAAATGACTTGCATTTGTAGGGTTTTATTTCCACTTTATTTTATTACTCTGCATTTTATTTTGCTTTTTTTTTGGTTTTGCAGCTGCTTGCCTTATTTTTTTCAAAATTGTAGCTACACAATTTTATTTTATTTGAAAAAAAAAACTTATTTTGAAAAAAAATGCGCACTGTCACTTACACAAAAATCGCTCTTTTTTGTGAAAATGACATGTGCTCCTAAACTTAAAAAAAAGAAACTAAACATTATGTAAACAAACTATTGGTCATTTTATTCAATTTCTCACTTAATTTTTATTTTTTCTTATCCAACCCCTAGCTCACTTCTTTTTGTGTAAATTCCCCTTACCCCGAGGCCAAAGATTTTGCAATAATTGGTTCGTTGACTTAAATCATCTACTGTAATGATCATTAATTTTAAAATACCTTATAAATACTTAAATATTCCTTAAATTTGAAGTTCAAAGCCGAAAATATGTGTGAAGTTTTACTCAAAGTCCTAAAATCTTTCTTCAGCCAATAATATTGAAACACCCTATCTATACAGAAATTTCCTCGAAATTTATATGTATTGCCTTGCAAATTTTCTTTGAAAATCAAAAAAAAACTTCATAAAATGTTGGAAACTTATGAGTTCCACAACGAAGTAAGTTATTTTGGACCACAGCCGCCGGGTGTAGCTATTTTTAAGAGACTGCAAATCTTCATTTTCTTAGAATATTCGAGATATGTATGTAGGTATCCTAAAATAATGTCTTCTGTTGATAAATTTCAAAATCAAATCAAATATCTAAGTTTTTTCCTCATAACCTATTGAATATACCTGAAAAGAAGGGATATAAAAGAACAATTAAGTAGAAGGGTTTTTATGATTGAAATACATATGTTTGTTTGGCCCATAAGCATGCTTAAAACTTAAAATGCTAATAAATTCACCCATGCGTTTATGAGAGAATGGTCACACTGGCCACTTCTCAAAATGTTTGGTTTAACTCAGAAACTAAGCCGAACTTGACCATTTAACTCTTAAAACTTTTTGTTCAAATTAAATTTCTTATCAGAATGGATGGTTTAGAAAATTCTATAAATTTTTTTTTTGCAGGAAAAATTGTATGACAAAAATCAGCCAAAAAAATCGAAAAATTTAAGATTTCTAAACTCTTGAAATCTAAGTATGATCAAGCAAAATAAAAAAGAGGCTCAAGGCACGTTAAAAAACAAAATCGACCGATATATACCCATTCAAACTTTTCCATTCGTTATAATTTCTTGCAGTTTTGGTCCGAAAGCCTCTTTTTCGGTACTTTATGGCAAATTTCACATTCGTAAAAATATTCGAACTCAAAATTTTGATGAAATATGATATAACGATTATTGACAATATATAAAAAGTAGGTGGGCCCACATTTTTGTTTTCCGGCTGTTTTTAAATACTTCTAGACCTACAAGCTGATCAGATTTGGTACTAGGTACAAGGATAGTTTAATTTGTCATGTGGTACCTAAAAACGGACTTTCGGGTAAAAACTGCAAGAAATGATAAAAAATGTAACAGTTTTGAAAGCCTAGATATTTGTCAATTTTAAATAAAAAACTACATTGACAATGCCATATTACAGATTTTAGCTTCTATTTTTTTTTGCCTTGAGTCGATCTTTGCTCCGAAAACAGTTATGCGTAGTTAAGGAAAAAATTTAAAAATCTTTAATTTTTCGATATTTTTGATTGAAAATTTAATTTTGAACAAAAAGTTTTAAGTGCAAAATTGTCAAATTCGGCTTTGGTTTCCAAGTTAACCCAAAAATATTGAAAAGTGGCCAGGGCGACCATTCACTCAGAAACGCATGAGTGAATTTAGTAGCATTTTCAGTTTTAAGCATGAGGTCCAATGAACATATTCAATAATAAAAACCTTTGCACTTAACTGTTCATTTTTAAAAGGTCTATTCAATAGGCTATTATTCAATTATTTCGTTTGCATCAATTTGCATATTTTATAATTTTGAGAAATAGTACGCATACGCCACAGTGAACCCTTTAAACAAGACCCAAAATGTTAGTTGTGGTTGACTATTAGAAATTATTAATAATGAATTAATAAGTACAGTATGCCCTCGTATGCCTGACTCAGTAATTGCAACTTTTCAATAAATTGTAACTCAGTAAACGCAACTTCATCTATGATCTCTTATTTTAAAATTATGGCTATTGTTAAAAAAAAGTTCCCAAGCTGTCTATAAATCAGATGGCTGTAATTTAAGCTGAATTGAGCGATGGTACATCTGTTAAATAAATCTGTGAAATATACAAGTGTAACATAACAATTCAAGCATAAGTAGAATCAAAAAGAGATAAAATTTGTTTAGTAAATCCGTCTCTAATTCTGTGTCTGGAACGGAACTGAAGAACCTGTGAATATAAGGATGGAAAAAGCCTTATACAAGTGGTTCCAGAAGCAACGCAGACAAAACGTACCTATTTCAACATAACTTCTTAAATCTAAAGCATGTGCGCTTCACCATCAAATTATGGAAAAATTAAATGCAACTAATGACTGGTTTTCAAATTTCAAAAAACTGAATGGCATACGAATGTTTAAAATTTGCAGAGAAAAGCTGTAAAATCAGCCGAAATTGCTGGACCCATTGTTGCTTAAGTCTGAAAAAAAATTAAGCAGCTCGATTTGTCACCAGATCAAATTTATAACAAGGACGAGTCAGGTCTTTTTTTAGCTCTATGCCAAACAGAACGTTTGTGGGTTTTAACGAGGCCACTGCTCCTGATCGGAAAGTAAGCAAGGAAAGAATTACGTTTCTTGCTTGCGCTTATACGTGCGTGCGCACAAAGTCAAATTGTTCGTCATCGGAAAGATGTAAATCCTAGAGAATTTAAGAATTTTCTTTCCAGCCAACTGCACAGCTCTCCAAGCAATGGACCAAAATGTCCAAAACTTCACAAAGCTGTACTACAAAAAAAGAACTTTTGGCACATTTAATTGGAAACCGAGGTTCAAATATGGAGAGTTTAATTAACGCTTTCAATTTAAAGCATAGCATATGCCTGCTGGCTTCTGCATGGGACAAGGTTAAGTCTTCGGCTGTACAGAAATGCTGAAAAGATTTAGTATCCCCTTAGAGTCAGTGGGACAAGATGGATAAGCAACCGCTCAGGGTCATAAGCAACCAAATCATTAGTGAACGTGAAGCGATGGCATCCATTAACCACCGATGAATTAAACAACTGGAAACGAGAAAACGATATCGATCAGATGCCTGTTTGCAACAATCTGGAAGCTGAAGAAATCGATAGTGAAGGTGAGAGTATAGGTTCAAGTGAAAGTCCTCCACGACCAAAAATCAAAACAGACCATGCTATCAAAGCATTTTGCATTTTTGTCTTCAATGGGCTGAAAAAAACTCTGTATCAGTGGAAGACACCTTGAGGCCTCAAAAAACTGAGAAAATCAGCAGTCGAAAAAAAGTAACCTTCTAGAAAGCGCAATCGAACACTTAGCAGTATTTTAAATCAAATTAACCAAAACGAAGAGTTACTTCCACTGTAAATATTTTTAAAAAAGTAAATTTAATTGTTACATTTCTTTTTTAACGGCGAACAATATTGTTTTATTTTTATGCTCTGGTTTTCGGGTTAAATTCTTATTTAAGGCTCAACTTTTTTTGTGACTCGATTATTGCAACAACCTCAATTAACGCAACTGCCTGAATTTAGTTGCTTTTACTGAGGGCGTACTGTATATTAAAGGCTTTCTGTTTTTGCTTTAATTTTGATATTTTCCTGTTGATCGCCATCTCTTGGAAAATTGGAAACCAAAAATAAATTGTTGAATTTACTGAGCAATTGAAATGTTAGTTTCTGAATTTTTAGTTTGTTTATAAATTTTGTTCTTCAGTTCCTTCGATAATGCAATTTTCACTTAATGACCAATACATTTCTGCCCACAAGATAATGGAACTTATTTCTTTTTTCAATAAATACTGATCGACTGGTTGTGAATAAAAGGGATACTAAAATATAACAATATATCCCATGAATGAGGCAGTTTCATAAAAATTCCATTACTTAAGAATGAGGCCTTAATATTTTTTGTTCTAAATGAATCTAAGATTAAATTCGTGTGATATGAGCTAGTTAGAAGGGCATCCTATATTGTTATTTATGTCAGTAATGCAGCCCTTTTTTGAGTTTAAAAGAAAATCGTGTCAAGGTGGCCCAACTCTTCATGAAGGGTTATAATTTGTTAGATTTCAAAATATTATGCAACTTAAACTTCAAAATTGATTATATACGATTGTACGTTGTAAAGATATCGATTATGATTTTATCGATATTGATTTGAATGAGACTTACAAAAGTCGTTGTGTGAACAAATTTCCTCTAAGTTGAATGGTTGACGGCATTGGTCGACAAATGGTATGAAAAAAAAACACAGATTTTAAGAGCCTTTTTTCAAAACCTCAATCAACCCATTTTTAATGTTTCCAAACTAAATTTTAAATTCGTATTATCTTCTGATTTTTCTTAAGCCAACAGAAAATATTAGGTATTTTCGGTGTCTTCGCCAATCCAATACATTATCTGACATGTAACAACATTAAACAGACCTACATCTTTTTGCTGCGTTCATACATACCTATATATCTATCAAATCCTTAATGAACATAAATAACTTATTATAAGATTTAGGAAGCTTATTCTTTCCTTGATGCCTCTGACATCAAGAAATTACCAAAACAACAAGAAACCTGGGGAAATTATTTAACTAAATAATTGGTTTGGCCTACCATCAATTAGATGAATAAGAATTTTTGAAAAAAAAGAAAAATAATAAATATACGAGTATGCTCAGAAAAGAACCGAAAAGTTTTTCTTGTTTTCCCACAAGAACCTTAATAGACAAAGTTGAAAATCCCTTCAAAACAATTCCACAAAGTCCTCGTAAATTTCCTACAAACACAACACAACCTACCTATCTATCAACTAAGCTGTCAAAAAGATCATGGGGTCGAGTGTGACCCTATATACACGTAACGCAACAAACATTTTTGATGAAGTTCATTTTTGTCACTTCTTGAATCAATAAATATTTCACACATAAAATCCTGCGACAAAATGGCTGCCACCGCCTCACCATCATCCATTTATATTGAGTGAATAATTAATCTGATGCAGCTGCTACATGTAAAACAAAAGAGTTATGTATTACATACATACATAGAACGTTATGTACATATGCATAGGCACTTACTCATAAAAATGCGAACATACAAACTCGTATATCTTCGTTAATCCTCTTATATCGCTCTCAAGTAATCCATAAATTCAGGCGAATAATTCTTATGGTGGATTTCCCGCTGTGCCGCCGCCGCCTCCTTCCATCTTAGTATTGTATACATTAACTACATATTTAAGTTCAAGTGTCACATAACAATGACAGCGATATATCATTTTCTTTTTTTCTTCTTTTTGATAAATGTTATGGAATAGTCAGGGAGGCAGTGTTGAAAGTTGCAAATTATCTTTTTCTTAAAAAAAATTAAAATAACCGCCATATGGGCATCATATACCCCGGCGTTATATCCCGGACGATGTAAATTTAGTTATATTGTATCCTTTGAAAATAAAATAAAATAAAATAAAATAATAAATTAAAATAGAAAAAAAAAATGCAATAATTTTAGAGTTTGATGTGTATTTGTAAAATTTACCCTAAAAAGATAATCTATAAAGCAAGGCCAGAAATTCCTGCACCGTCATGATAGTAAGAACTAAATTCTTACATGACCAACAAATTAATCTAAAAATACTGCAATGTCCTAAGTAAAAACTTTTGGTCATTTGTTAGGAATATTAATAAATCAACATCGTCATCGGCTCCCACGCTCATCTCCCATAATAATCCTGTCGTTAGTTCAATAGACAAGGCAAAAACAATTCACCGCAAACTATACGCTGCTAGATAGTGACAGGGTCCCACCTGTACTTGAGACCGTCCATTTCCATTTTGTATCACTACATTTGCGTACCCGTAAAGTTGCCAGAATACTAAAAAAAAAAGATTTCGAAAATCCGCCGGCCCTGATGATACATCACCATTGTCTTGAAGATATATTCTTCCACTTTAGCGAAACCACTGCGTAAAATTTTCTACGTTTCCTATTCCTTAAGCCAATCCCTAAAAAGGGCGATTCATCTTCTCCTTTAAATTACTGACCAATTGCTCTGACATCCATTCCGTCCAAGGTCATGGAAAGGCTGATTAATCGTCAGCTTATGAAATATCTTGACCAACGAAAGCTTTTTAGTGACCGTCAGGACGGCTTTCATTGCATCAGATCGACTATTGATTTTATGGATTTTCTCACCGAAAAATGGAATCAATCATTGATGAAAGCAAAATTGTTGCACTTGATATTTTGAATCACTTCTTCGCTAGATTAGTAGTCACCTTTGCGACCATTTAATCCGAGTAATACGGTTTCAAGTCTGAAGCTTACAAAATAAATGCTGGTGGTTTGCCCCAAGGTTCCGTTTTGTCTCCGACACTATTTCTTGTTTTCATAAATTATTTCTTGTCTGAAACTACTAATTCACTTAACTATTTTTTTTGATCATGGACAAGACAGGACACATTTCACGAAGTTAAGGGATGGCTGATGTCTTGTCACTTATACTCTCAGAAACAGATCTGTGACGTCAGTTGAGGCTACGAACAGACTTCTGGAATTGCCAAATGATCGATTATCCTCCGAAACTGTGAGAAGATGAATAAGGGATTCTGGTTTGAGACCGTGCAGATCAGCAAAAGCTCTCCTACTCACTGGACGCTTGTAGTCCTTGCACAAAACCATGAAAACTGGGCTGAGGACGACTGGAAACGGTATTTTGAAACCAATTGTTGAGCCAGTTGACCCAAGAATCAGTAAAAATGTCATCTTTTTGCAAAATAATGCTCACGCTGTGAACAGAGTTTCGGTGTATTTTCAAAATGCCCACCTGAGTACCCTAGACTGGTCAAGCAGGCCCCACAGTGCGAGCGTTTAGGAAATAGAGGGAGAAGAGAGTAGGAGTTAACGATGTACATTTCTTTTAAATGTCTGGATATTGAAATGGGGAGGAAAACAGAGTTAGATAAGGAATTCCACATTCGTGTGGTACGGCTTAAGAATTAATCTCTATACTTGACGACACGTCCGAAGTTAGGTTAAAGGTATACTGATGAGCATTCCTAGCAGAGCGGTTTTTACGCTGAAATTATTTAAGGGGATGAATACAGCTAGCTATTTCAACAGGTCAACGCAAATTTTGAAAAAAAGCGATAAAATAGTGATAAGCAAGAAATATTTCGACGGTGTTCCAATGACACAAATGTTGCCGAAATGGATCTGTCACCTATCAGTTTTAAAGCTCCATTTTAGATTCAATCCAGTAAGGGCATTGATGATTTGGAAGCACCTGACCAGATATGAGAGTTATATAATCAAGCTTTGCACATACGACTATTCATGCATTATTTATAGTATAGTAGCCAGATCAGAAGGGTGGAAATAGCTTTTACGTCGTTTTAGGAAACCTAGGTATTTCGCAGCAATTTTAGCAATATCTTGTATTTGGTTGTTCCACAAAAGTTGATCAGTAACGCACAGCTTTTCAGTTTATAATGGTAAAGGGGGTATATTCCGCTTTAACAACTGAAGACACAGATCTGTTTCTGAGAGTATAAGTGACAAGAAATCAGTCATCCCTTAACGTCGTGAAATTTGTCCTGTCTTATTGTCCATGATTTATTTTCAGAGAACTGATTTCTCTCTAGCGTTTCACGTTTCGAAAAATAATGAACGGTGGTAAATTTAGCTAAAGGGCCATTTCACGATATAAATTTTTATAGTTGGTCAAAAATAGGCGGCATGGTTCCTCTTATGTCCGCCATTGTATAAACATTAAAATCTTTCAGCTTAAAAAAAAAAGCTAAAACTTATCCAATTTTTTAGTTCAATTATTTTCAAACTAAATTCAATCATCTTAATCGATCCTTGTTTTTATTGTTATTTTCTTTCTTTATTTCTTTCAGGACTACCACGTGTTCTTCATGCACAATCCATCACCGAATCGATGTTTAGTATTCGACTTAGATACGACGTTACCTTTTCCAACATATTTCCACAAATATGTAACCGAAACGTTTCGGTCGGATTTAGCACTAAGGTCAGAGCATCACAGGTAAGTAAACACAAAATTCTTATATTCTTGGTAAAATCAACTATAAATTTCATCTTCCTATATCCCTTAAGTCCTTACATATATCCTTCGAGTTGGTATTATACCCAATCCATACAACAGGTACTCTCGTACCATACCTACTATAATAATAGTTTGAGAATGTGTGTTGATGATGAAATAATTAAAAGTAACAAGATATAATCTTCATGTTCTTCTTCTCGTTGTTTTTTTTTTTATTCTACCATTTTATGGGCTAGGTTGTGCTGCAGGATGTCCCTGAGAGAAAGTATTGCACAAAAGACTTTGTTTCGGTCCTTAATCCTTTTTCGCATATCAAGACTATCTACAAGGCAAAAGGTTGACATGGATTTAATAAACAAAATTGCTCTCCAAGGTAGAGACATCACCTTAAGTTTAGTGTTTATTCGTGTAAATATTTTCACTTATAAGAAAACTTTTCCTGCTGTCGTGTACCTTGAATGTTTTTTTTCTTCTCGATATTTTCTTTCGTCCTTTTTGCCTATTTTATAAGGGCAAATGTATGCAAATTACAATGCACAACATGCTCAAGTGGGCGTCTGAACCTACGCTAATCAGAAGCAACAAGAAGAATTTAAAGCGAGTGCTTGGCTTGGCTGTGTGATGGCTCACGGTGGTGTGGGGAACAACCACATTTAATTCCTTTCGAGGATAAAAGGACGAATGGCTGGTTTTGGCGTTGTTGTTCAGGTGGCAGGTTTAAGCTACATTAACCTTTTCCTTTCGTTTTCCTATTGTTCGCGCAGCGAAATTTTAATATCGTAGAGTGATTTTAAAAATTTACACAATATCGTGATTAAATATGCTTGAGCAACAACGGATCTATTATAGTTGAATGCAGGGCTGGAATAATGTATGTATGTAAACTTACAACTATAAAGGTGTAATAAAGTCAATTTTTTACAGAAATCAGGTCAAATATTCCAATTTCCACTAACGCTTAAATCCTTTCTTGAAAATTGAAGAACAATACGAAATAAGTGTGGAACGAATTTTGCCCTATATTGACCCAACCTTTACCCTTTTTGTCGCATCTTAGGCGTGACGAATAACCTTGCATAATATTCCAATTTAGGAGTTGTAGTAAGAGTTCCAGATCCGTTGAGCAAGGATCTTAAATATTTTGATAACAATTTTTGTTTATGTGTGATGTTGGATGAATGGTTGAAATTTTAGTTGAAACCAAATCAAACAAAAAAAATGTTTTAGGACTAATTCAGTCGAATTCAGATTGATTTCAAAATCACCGAATTTCTGTCCGTTTATAGATAGTTCGTCCCTGGTAAAATAAATGCACATGCATATGCATGAGAACAGAGCATTGGTGAAAGGACATGCGCGGGTATAAAAGTAGAATTTAAAAAAAAACGAATGGGTGTTGAATTTGGACCACCACATCAGGCCAGGCAATTATTTCACACGAATACTATGAGCCTTAGATTGGCTGATTATGAAATGATTATCCATGTAATATATTTTGCGATAAAGCTATTAATTTTAATGAGTTTTGAGTTTGGTGCGATTTTTTGGTCTTGATAACAAGAGTGTAGTCATGCAATTAATTGTTTTTTTTTTTTTTACAAACGTTGGACATTATGTTTGCGTATATGTAACTTTAATATTTAGTCTTGTTTTTTTTTTGTTCTTCCCACTGAACGACGCCAGAAAATCTGTTGGGAATTAACCTTTTTTTGTTTAATTTTGTTTATTGAAAAATAAATATTGGCTAAATGTATAACATGGAAAAATTAAATAGAAAAAAAAAAAACTAACTCAATTAATGTCATTAATAACGTGGTAGAAAATTATTATACAGGACGACAAAACAACTATAGCTGATTGCTTTGTTATGTAAATCTTTCAAGCGAAACAAATTTTATGGATTATAATTATTATTTGCTAATTATAATGAAAAGCACTATTGAATGATAAACAAATTAGTTGCAAATTGCAATGTTTTTTTTTATAAAAGAATTTATTTTAAATCTTATTTGAAAACAAATCAATGCTTAATTATTATTAATTTTATGCTTATATCGTGTATTTGTAAGTGGGTTGGACTGTCATGCCAAGTATGTATGTGGGACCTAACCCCAGCCTATTCCCCCTTAATAAGTGTATCTTTTGTCATGAATGATAATAAAGTGCCTCACAACTTATGCTATGTTTCCACCAAAGGATTATCTTAGTTTAGATTAAATAAATCTTTTTGGTGTTTCCACCGCACAAAAAGATTTAAAAAAAATTAAATCTGACAGCACCTTCAAAAATGCAAATGGCGTTTGAATTTTTTCTTATGAAGAGCGAAAGAGACAGAATGTTTGATTTGCGTCAAACAATGAAGAACTGAATCGAGTCTCGAATGAATCGTTCAGCACCATGTAAAAATAGGTTAGTTCGATTTGTAAAACTATTTGTCCTAGAAAGATTTAACAAGATTAATTTCTAATTTCCAAGATTTACGAAATATATTTATGTATATAAAGTTAGCAGGACACTTTTAGAAATTCATGTTAAAAACTATCCTATCATTAGTTGCTACTTAATTGCGAATTAGTGACGCAAAAAAAAAATGTATTGCTTTTTTGGTTTAAGAAAAAATGGGTGTCCTGCTAACTTCATATGAACTTGGCAGGACACCCATTTTTTCGCAAACCAAAAATGCAATTAAATTTTTTTGGCGTATTTAATTCGCAATTAATTAGTTCTCAATAACCAACTTTTTTCAGCTCGACTATCTTTATTTTTGAAAAAGTTGTCTTGCTAACTTCATATGAAGTTAGCAGGACACCCATTTTTTCGCAAACCAAGAAAGCAATAAATTTTTTTTTTTTGCGTAACTAATTCGCAATTAAGTAGCAACTAATGATAGGATAGTTTTTAACATGAATTTCCAAAAGTGTCCTGCTAACTTTATATACATAATATATTTGTATGGTAAATCTTCAAGATTTAAGGAAGATTTGAGGTTAATCTTATTAAATCTCAGATTAGCGTTAGGTGGAAATGTAGCATTAGCTGGGTAGAAAGTATAAGAAAGACAATACCGGCACACTCATTCAAAATTTCAAAAACAAGATGTCTATTTTAATATCGACTGCTGCCGTGCTAAGAAGAAGAGGTTTTGAATTTTGAATTTTTATATTTAGATGGGCCTTAATCAGCTCTAAATGAAGCTTTTCAAAATGCTACAAAACATTTTTCTAAGTATTGCCGTTGTTTTGTAAGTATTTTGTTCTACTCTATGCAATTATTTTATTAAATTTCCCCTCCAGACCAAGCGGAGGGAGATATTAACCCCTCCGGTAGCATTTTTTCTTATGTAGGTACTTCCCACCTTTGCTCTGAGTTTTTGGCAGATATTACGCGAATTTCTTAGTAGACAAAAAAAAAACGATAAACGGCTATTTATTTTACTCCTACAACCCTCAGCGACTATAGGGGATTAAAATGAAAATCGTAAAAAGTTAGGGATTGTTTTCTTCATCTAGGCCCATTTGCTGATACGAAACTTAAATATTTAAGTAGAACATAAGCGCTTAATTGACAGTTTAAGCAGAGGAAAAAGTAGAACATAAGCTTCTTAAGTAGAACATAAATGCTTAAGTTTCGTATCAGCAAACGGGTCTTAGAGTCAATTTGGTTCCATCCGAGATGACCTTTTTTTAACGACTACATACATTTCTGGCATTTTGGAGACATATATGTATGTAGTATGTACTAGCAAATAATTTACTTTCTAATGTAATATTTGCTGTGAATAAATAATTTAATGTTAATAATATCGTTTTAACTTAACTGTTGACAAGAAAAAATAAAAAAAAGTTGGGTACCACCAGGATTCGAACCCTGAACCTTTCGGTTGCATCCTGACCCATCGATCAGAAAATTCCAAGCCACACAAATGTTTGCTACGAAAGCTTTTCACGTACACACTAGCATGTTGATCGAAAATGTTAACCAACAATGTTGATCGGCATAGTGTGGACCCACCTTAAACCTTAAAGACAATCAACATTTGTTGACCCGAACGTAACCCGATTCAAAAGGATAGCAATCGAAAAAGTTGTTCAACAAATTTCATTTTATTAAAAACATTTGTAGGGTTTTAATTTCATGAACATAATTTATTGGTTTTGTGCATTATTAATCACATTTTTACTGGATGAAAAATGCAATATTTGTTGTGAATAAGTATTTTATTTTAATAATATCGTTTTAACTTTATTGTTCACAAGAAAAAATAAAAAAAGTTGTGTACCACCAGGACTCGAACCCAGAACCCTTCGGTTGTATCCTGACGCATCGATCAGAAAATTCCAAACCACACAAATTTTTGCTACGAAAGTTTTTCACGTATACACTAGCATATTGATCGACAATGTTACCCAACAATGTTGATCGGCATAGTGTGGACAGCGGACCGTCCTTAATAGTTTAAGAGTTATTTGGCTCCTAAAATGCTTTTTTTCAATTGCCTGAAAAGTGCAAAATTTTATATTCTTTAGTATGAAATGCGGTATAAGCGCCATTGTTTTAAACATTCTTTTAAAATCGTATAAGAAGAGGTCTATTTTCCCCAGCTTAGATAAGAGGATCCATTTCCGTTAAAAAAATAATTAAAATAGGAAATAATGATTAAAAAACAACAGCATCACTTACAATGTCTGACTATAATTTTTAACTTTTTAAATTAAGTTTTTATTGCTTACACTTTTTAATAACAATAATTTTAAGAAAAATTAACTTTTCTTATAAAAAAAAAATAAATAAGTTATTTTTTTTTATTTAACTTTATTAAGTTTCTATTAAATTTTAATTTATTATCAAATCTAAATGTAGCTACTTTACTGTTTTTATAAATGGAAATTTGGTGTATTGAGGAATTTAAAAACGGAAACTGATTGGTAGGTTTCATAACTTTAAAGAATAAACGAAGTTCAATAGCTGAAAAAGCCAACTAAAAAAATTAAAATCTAATTTTTCTTCTATTTAGTGTTTTCCAAGCTCCTAAGAAATTCATTATCACATCACAATAATTGTCAATTTTCGTTCAATCCTAAGGACAAATCTGTAAATTTAAACGAAAATGTTACCGAATGTTAACGAATAGTCATTAGTTTTTCAAAAAGTTTTAAACTAGGTTTTTTTGGTAGCACGTTTATCATCAGTAACCCAAATAAACAGCTTATAAAGATCCCTTTCATTTTTGTAGTTATCTTTCTAGAATCATTTGCGGGAAAACTGCCTTTTCAAAATTCCCTTCTCCTTCGATTTATTAAAACTTAAAAAAAAAAACACATATTTTTAAGCTTCGCCATTTGGTTCTTTTTTTTTAGATTTTTTCGAGTCATACCAGCGGAAACATATCTCTCAGAATTCGCCTCAGATCGAAGACATATGCGAAGGCCAGACGGAAGTTGGATAAAACCACCTCCATCGTATCCCCCTATTGAGTCGTGCTGTGAGAATCCATCAATTTTAATTCTTGTTAACAAAACATTCAGCAACTGGTTTAAAAATAAATTATTGTTTTCTTTTTTTTCAGCGAGTGCACATAGCCTAGGAGATTTTATTTGCATGACAGCTGGTAAAGGACCCGGAAGTGTATATAGTTTATCGGAATTCGTGCAACGTTTCTACAAGGTGCCTCACGTTGTAGCGCAACAAAATAATAAATAATAAAAAATCCCAAAAAATCTAAACTACGTCAAAATACTGTTTTTTTAAATTATTATAAATAAACAAAAGAAGAAAAAACAACACAAAAAAAAAATTCAAATTATTTTTCATTATATACATAAAACAAAATAGATGTTATTTTTCCCCTTTTTATATATAAACATTTAATGCATAAGAAACTCAAAGAAAAAAAAAACAAAAAAATATTTTTATAAACAATAAATAAATTACTACTGCGTGAGAAAAAAAAAACAAGAAACCAAAGGCAAACAAAATAAATATACATAACAAAAAAAAAAGAAAATAATTAAATTTGCTATAAGCTAAGCTAAGTCACCCATTTCGCTGGACATTTACTATAATTGATTTTGTTTTGTATTTTAATGTAGACTTAATTAAATTTAATTACACTGCGTGTAAATATTTATTTTTCAAACTTATCGAAAGTGTAGGTAGTAGATGTGTATATAATTATTTTAACACTCGGCACAATTTTACTGCCCATTATTTATATTTTATATCGAAAGTTTCGAATGGTTCTCGCTCTCTTAGCTGAGGAGTGCTGTTGAATTTATATTGAAATGCAATTTAATTTATACACAAAGTTTATACTTACGAGTTCTTTAAGCATATTGAGTATATATTTTTTTTTTTTTGTATTTTTTAAATAAACAAAGAATTCTGTCCTTCTTTACTGATATAAGACACAGGTTGTGGATAGATTTTTAAAGTTTTTTTTTGTTTTGTATAACACGATACTTTAGTGGAATGATTTTCTTTTCTAGGAGTGAAGAATTTAATTTAATTAATTTCATTATGAAGTAAAAATCTAAGTATTCTTTTCATTTAATTTTTACCCCACATATATGTAGGTACTTTTTAAACAATTTAAGCGATTATAAAGACAAAGCCTTACATCACTATAATTGATTGATTTTTTTTTTTTTTTTTTAACAAAAAATAAAAATAAATAAATGATAAAAATAAATTCTTCACCAAATTTATATACTAACTGAGCAATAAACTATTTAACATTTACAATTGAATATTTAAACTAAAACTGATGCTGATGATATGCTATGCGCACACTATTATTATTATAATCGAGTTAAGTATTGATGTCTTGGAGGAATGTTATTATAACTATAACTTAAAGTGATAAAGTTATTTTTTTAAAAGAGCAGTCATTTTGAGATTATTTATTAAAAGAAAACAAATTTATTTGAAAAGGACACTAGTTTCGACCCAGAATCTTTAATAAATCTGAGAAAACCATACGCCGAATCCAGAAAAGTTGTAATCCCTATAATCCCGAAGATGTAAAAATTATAGTTTGTAAGAAAAAGCAATTACACTCGGTTTCACTGGATTTTTATAAAATTTAAAATATGTTTTCTTTTTTTTTGAATACTAGTCCGAGAAAACCCTTTAATAATATGAAGTCTTGTTGCTAAAAAATTTCAAGCACAAGGATTTTTTAGAAAAACATAAAGTACCTATTTACGTTTAACTTTCTTGGTCATACCAACAGAATATCTACCTGTTATAATATTTAAGGCAGTTTTTCAGTGCAGAGTTAACTCCGAGTAAAACCAGAGTTAGCTAATTCTGAAAATAAATTATCCTTAAGTTAACGCAGAAACAATTTTTCAATTGGGGATTAATTTTATCTTTCAGTTAAATTAAACCTATTGAATCAATTTGCGCCACTTTGGATATCACCCCTTAGAAATCGAGATGGTGCGACAGAGTAAATTGCGATTTCCAAAGATTCGAATTTGCAATTACTTATACTATCGTAATCTTCATGGCACCACAACGGGAATAGGTTATCAGTCAAATAAGGGAGTTAACTTGGAATTTTAATTGACTGAAAAACACGTTTCTGGAGTTAACTTATGTTTAACCCTGAAACTAGGATGATCTCACACTAATAAACTGGCTAAGAATCAAACGAAAGTGCATTTAAAGTATGAAGGCCCTTAATTCAAGACTTTATTTTAATGGATGCGCAAATTTAGGTAAAGAAGTTAAAGCTTAAATTCGAGCTCAGAAGGAATTATCATAGCCCACTTTTTTGGAGGAGGTCTTCTACTTGTACACAGTTACCTAAAGGATACCTAAAGCAATGCAAAAATTAGCAAAGGAAGAGTAAGCAAAGCAACAATATATCATCAAATGACGATCGATACTAAGAAAAGCTTAAAATTTGAAGCTTTCTTAAGAAGAATTAAGGATGAAACTGCAGTTAAGGGTGTGTACCATGCGACGCATCAAGTTACTCATATTAAAAATTAAAAAAAAAAAACGAAAGACAGACATTTCATTTTTCCAAGGTAAAGGTTTCGGATTCCAAAAATTCATGTCTTGAACTAACGTGCCTGAGCCATATTTCTAACGCATTTTTACTTGGTTTGAAATTTCCTAAATGTGTAAATGTGAGTCTTAAACAAGGTACATTTAAGAACATTTTGGATAACAAAAAAAAACAATTTTTTTAACTTTGTCACTCTACTTTATTAATTTGTTGAAAACATTGTAATTCGACAAGCACTATCCTCAATAGGGATCAATCCAAGGCTTTCAAATTGGATTGACTCCATGCTTTAAACGATACTTGCAAATGCTTAAATGGGTCATAGCAGCAAGCATAAAGTTAGGACGTTTAGGTGTACTCCGCAAGCAGTAGTTTTATCGTCCTCGCTCTGGCTTGTAGTCGTTAATCAAATACTGCTTATTCTTTGTCTCAGCGGTGTATTATGCTGATTATATTGTTATTATGGCCTCAGGGAAATTTGTGCAAAATATCTTGATCTAATTACACAGGCCAACTTGTTTCTTGGTTCTTGATAAGACTTTCTTGTTCCTCCTATATGACTAACTAATAATTATAAAAACAACTTTTACCTGAAAAAGTTTGTTTTTAAAGCCGGAAGTTTGATATTATATGGATTAAAGGGAAATCCTATTATTTTTTAATGGTAGATATCTTAAAATAAAACAAAATTTTAAAATGACTAAATCTTATTTATTTCTCTTTAAATATTTTAAAGTTTAAGTGAAAATAAATTTGAATATTTTATAATGAATATTTTTCTAATTTCTTTCTCTTATAAGACTCCATATACAGTCTCCCATCATTCCTTCATTGTATTGACCCTAATACCGATGTTCAAAATCCAGAATGTCTTGTGAAAACACTCACCTTGCTCTTTCGAATGGGCACCCATATTGTCTTTGAGTTGTTCCAAGTGAGCATGTAGCATATGCACCTTAAGAGACATTCGACAGACCATTTTTACTTGCGATATAAGTACTATAGGGCAAGTTTTGGATTCGTGCAAAAAAAAATTTCGAGATACATAACAATCAAACATGACATTACGATGATAGAGAACACGAAAAAAGTGGGTGGCAAAATTCTGTCTGTCTGTCTGTCTGTACCTCAACCTACAGCCTAAACCACTCAAGCGATTTTCTTCAAATTTTGAACTTAAGGTTTTTTTGTAACTCTCCAGAGGGGAAATTGAAATTTTTTTTTTAGCTAAAAAAATAACGGTACTTGCCATACAACCGTTAAGGAAAAGCTTATTTATCTCAAAAACGGCTCCAACGATTTGGATAAAAAAAATCAGTGTATGATTGTAGATATGATTTACCTTTTAGTAAGAAAAAAAATCACCAAAAACATTTATTAACGGTACCTGCCATATAACGGTTATTTTGATTTTTGATTTTCTCATTAACTACCTATTCGATTTCAATGAAATTTTTTGCACAAAAGCTTTGTTAGAATATAGATAATACTGCATACCAAAATTTTTGAAAAAATAAATTTTGGATTTTTAAAAAAAGATTCAAAATTTATTTTTGAAAATTAATTATTTCAAAAACGGGTTGATGAATTGTTTTGAAATTTCAGTTTTAAATGTATATTAATATATACTCAAAATTGGCATACCAAATTTTTTTTTAAAAAATTTCACAAAAATTGTATATATAAAAAATTAATTTTTAAGAAAACGGCTCCAACGATTTTAAATTTTTTCTTGCATATATTCATATTTTTTCAAGTAATCAAATGGCATACTTTTTTTTGAGCTCTAAGTTATTTATCAGGCTATTTATACAATTAAAAGAACGATTTAAATGCTTTTTATACTTTTTCTATAATTACTTAAATATTTTTTAAAGTTCTTAAGCCCCACACAACTTGAACATAAGAGCAAGTACGTGCGATCCAGTCGTGCATTTTATTTTTTTAATTATTGAGCATACTTTATACAAGCTCCATGTATGTAGTTGTCAGCTCTGTTGTTGCCAAGAAAATTTTGAACTACAAACTTAAAGCTATCCCAGCACTGCCGTTCTTCGGTATTGAGTAGGTCTGAAAATTCGTTGCTGGTCATAATTTTCTTTATTTGTGGGGTGACGAAAATGCTGGCTTTCACTTTGGCCGCGGATAACTTCGGAAAAAAATTCACTAAATATTTAAAGGTTTCAATTTTTTTGCGAAGAGCTTTAACGAACTGTTGCCTAATTTTATATGTAATGAAGGCATCAACACATTCTTAGTCTCCACTTTTGGTTCCCATTTGACATTTTGTTTTCCTAACTGGAACTCGGTTCGTCTAGGAGGCCATGAATGGTTTTGGAAATGCTTCCCATTGGCCCTACTGTCCCATAAGCAAAGGTAACAAAGTTATTTCGTATAACCGTATCGCCAGTCCGCAATCAAGTCAAACGGAACAATTATTTTGAAAACCGTTCCCTTGATCTCCAGGTGTCAATTGGGTACATACATTGTACATACTGATTTGTAATGAAAATATAGTTAACGGCTGAAAGGGTAGATTCTTTAAATTAAATCAGAATTAAAGAAGCAATTTTCCAAAATTAATCAAATACCCCAGACGAAAAAAGGAATAGTTTCAAACTACAAAAGACGCTCAATTTAGTGAATCTCGAAATAGTGAATTATCCACAATAGTGAACACAAAAAATTTTATAAAAATGTCTCTCGAGCATTTAACATAGATTGGGGAATCCCTTCTGGTTTTTTGTTTAAACCTAAGTGGAAGCCTTGTAAAAAGCTCGATTAAATATAAAAATGTTCACATCGACCGAAATGTGTATTTGAATCAAATTCATCTTTAGAAAGCCTCTTAAAATCCCCTCTCGAAAAAGTGAACAATCTCGAAAGAGTGAACACGCCTGGTTTTAATTACTTAACTAAAGGGTGATTTTTTAGCTGGTTTGGTTTTGGCAACACTGGTTTTGACAGCTGACGTGTGTTTAGTACCTTGTGTCACTGTCAAACAGCTTCAGTTTGGTTTGCAATTTAACCATGGATCGTCTTACAAATGAACAACGCTTGCAAATTATTGAATTTTACTATCAAAATTCGTGCTCGGTTCGAAATGTACATCGCGCGCTGCTTCCATTTTATGGTCGTTCAGCGATGAGGCTCATTTTTGGTTGAATGGGTACGTAAATAAGCATAATTGCCGCATTTGGAGTGAAGATCAGCCAGAAGCATTGCAACAGCTACCAATGCATCCCGAAAAAGCCACTGTTTGGTGCGGTTTATGGGCCGGCGGCATTATTGGGCCATATTTCTTCAAAGATGATGCGAATCGCAGCGTTACTGTCAATGGTGAACGCTACCGAGCGATGATAACAAACTTTTTTTTGCCCGAAATGGAAGTTCTTGACTTGCATGATATGTGGTTTCAACAAGACGGTGCCACACAGCACGCGAAACAATGGCGCGATTGCGAGGCGAGTTTGGTGAACAGTTAATTTCACGTTTCGGGCCGGTCAATTGGCCGCCTAGATCGTGCGATTTGACACCATTAGATTATTTTTTGTGGGGGTATGTCAAGGCTAATGTCTATAGGGACAAGCCCGCTTCGATTGACGAACTGGAAGCCAACATCCATGCATTCATTCGTGAGATACCGGCCGATATGTGTGAAAGAGTATGCCAAAATTGGACTCAGCGGATGGGCTACCTGAGACGCAGCCGCGGTCAACATTTGCATGAAATTATCTTTAAACATTAAATTGCAAGGTTCAAACTATCGATTCAAATAAATATTTCATTCATTTTTTCTTATTTTTTGTGTTTTTTTTTTTTTTAAGTTCTAAACCTCTTAAAAAATCACCCGTTATATAAAGCGTCTACTGTAATTAGAATGGTCTGTAATTATTGATTATTTGAAAATTTTTTGGATTACCAAAATTTAAGGCAAAAAATATTGACACTAGGGTAGTTAAACTGTTTGGTCACATAAGGAATGCTACTTCATTTTTGGTTCCCACGCTCGTCCTTAAAGACATTCTGGATGTCCGGATGGCAGCTCGCTAGAAAAGCTAATTTGCTTGCAGTACAGGGGCCCACCCAACTATGTAACTCGATCCTACAATAAAAACGTTCGAATTCGCAAAATCTCAGCTCGCTAATTCCATAGCAATCGCTAAAAAACTGAAATAGAACAGCGCTAATTGGAGATTCTGTGGCAAAAAGTCGAAAGCACTAACATTTGATCCTTTTTCATACGTATTACCATTTATTTTAGGCATTGAAAATAACTTTCGAATAAATTCGAAAGTAGAATAAAATTACATAGTAGGGCCCCAGTTTGTTGTTTATTCGAAACAGCCAGTCGCCATTGAGTGTGTGACTCCTCCTCTACGCAAACGATTTCTTTCGCACTAGTGCAAATTCCAAGAGTTCTCTGAAAGATTGCAAAAAAATAACTAATATTAAATAGTGTCTTGACGTTACAACTGCACTCTCCAAATTAAAGACACAATACAAACTCCACAGAAAAAAGCAAATGATTTACATTTTTCTATGTATGTTTTCGTTAATGATCTATATTTTTTAGTAACTTATACCAAGCTTAAGTAATTATTTTTTAAAAAATTAACATATAAAATTACACAAAAATATGTAAGTAAAAATAATGTTGTTAACAATAAAAGAAATTTATAAAAAAAAAATTAAACTTAGGTTACATTTATATAAAAAGACACAAATATATATATATATATTAAAATATACATATTATAAAAGAATTTATAAAAAAAAAAGTATATATTATTATAAAAAAATATATATATTAAGCTTTAAGAAATGTATAAAATAATAACATAAATTATATAAATACTTTAACTTATATATAAATATAAAATTTTTAAATTTAGCTAAAAACATTTTTATTATGAAGAACAAAAAAAAACAACACATAACAATATAAGTCATAGTCCCTAAGAAACAAACTATCATCATATATATAACATTTTTTTTAGAGTTTAAAATTAAAATTAAGTAAAACAACAACAAAAAACGAAATAAAAAAATATTTAAAAAAAAATCTTGTGATCTTCTTAAAAAAAATAGAAACAAAATATGTAATTGAAAACTTTTTTTTTCTTGTAAAGATTCACTCTTTATTGAAAATTGTGTGCGGTATGAAATTAAACAAAAAAATATAAGTGTCCTCATAATATTTCAGTGTTAACAATTAAAAAAAAGAAATATTATATATTATTATTATTCGTTAAAACAAGATTCAACAATTCTTATTTTATGTATTTTTTTCTTCAGTAAAAAAAAAAAGATATCATTGACGCTTTTTAATAAAATTTCAAGCATTATGTTCTTTACATGCTGGCTCCACTAGACATGAGCGATGCCCAAAATCCAAACCCCAATCCCATCAGCAGTCTGATTTGTATGGATATGTCACAGCTCAGACATGGATTTTTGAGGCTCCATTTGTTTTTGTTTCAAGACATGTTCATAGTCAAAGCATGGCTCATGCCCAGTGGAGCCGGCAGCTGGCATGTTATATAGAGATAAATATTTAAAAGCAAAAGTAATATTCTAAAAAACTTGAAATTGAAAAATAAAACTAACTCAATGAGGCATTGATATTATAATCTTCAAAAACTCGATTTAAAAGAGTTTGAATGGTCTGTTAAAAATATTATTGTTTTAACTCTAAAATTTGTTTTAAGAATTTTTGACTTTCAACATTTTCACGTAAAGTTATTCTATACAGTACTTCATTCATTTTAAATTAAATATTACACATTTTTGTAGTTAAGTCAAGCATTAACATTTTATTTAGATTTAAATGCTTAAAACTAATTGCTTCTGAGAAATTCCAAGTTAAACTTCTCTTATTAATAAAAGCATTTAAGTACTATTTTCTCTTCCATAAATAAAAATGTGAGCTACGGAACTCACAGTTGTTGATATATGCAGGCATCGGTTTATCCTTGATAACTTGACTAAATTGTAACCTTACAAAAAATTTTAAGATGGTTGGCGTTTTAACATTAACATTATAAAGTTTGTTAAGCTTTAGAAAGCCTTCCATACTCTAAAAAGCTATTAAAACAGATCTTCACTGTTGCCTATGAGATGTTGTCTGAACCATAACATTTAATTTAATTTAAGGAAGAATATTTCAAACTTTATATATGACTATTTGGGCACCGTTTAAGAAAATCTAATAAATACGGCTGTAGTAGTTTAGCAGGTGCACAAACCATTAAGAGCAGCAAACAAGTAAAGAGATTTGTCAACCGTTTAGTATGTAGCTTAAAAAAAAAACATTTTGGAAAGATGGTTGAATTCAAGACCACAGGTACTGATCTAAAATACTACCAAATAAAAAAGTTGTTTAAAACAATCTTAACACTAGATATTTAAAACAAAAAAAAGTGAATTCTGTCCACTAGTCCACAGTTCACACCTCTACAGATCAGCTTGTAAGGTCAGATACTATGCAACCTTTTTTCTAAGAGCTAGGTTGTTTTAGGGTTCGAGATTTTTTTGACGGAGCTGACCCAGGTTTTGGAAACGACTTTCTTCTTCAGAACGCATCACAGGTACAAGGCCGGTTCTATTCAATTTTGGTGTTCATCGACTTTCTCAAAGTTTTTTTTTCAGAGTTTTTGTTTATTGTTGTTTTCAACTTTAGAATAAAATTATCACTGATTTCTGACTTTAAATTGGATAAATGTTACCAACACATATTAATTTATGTAGTTAGACTGATATATCGTCTGAATTCAATTCCGAACCACTAACACATAAAAACATATATTTTTTCCGATTTACTGCCTCTTGCGAGGAACTGACAAATCCTCCAAGAGTATCTTACTTTCACAAATAAGTGCTTCTCATCTAGCCGTTCGGACTCGGCAAAAAATTGTAGGTCCCCCCATTCCTGTCAAAAATACGCACATATTAATGGTTGAAAGATGTTAGTCACTAGGCCCTGGTTGTCCTCGAGCTCTTGCGCCACCAAATTTACTAATTTTTAGTTGAGTTATTAAAATAAATTTCATAGGTACGTACATTCAGAATGGTAAACATACCAAAATTATACTTTTTAAATTTTAAATCTACATAAATTTACAACTACATATTTTAGAATGACGAATAATTTTCATAAAACAAAACACACACATACGAAAGCAATTTTTAACCTTCCTTACTGTAAGGTAAATATTTATAAGCAAAAAGAAAATTAAAAAAAAACCTATTTCATAAGAATAAAGGAACATTTCTTCAAAAATATCCAAACTTATAAAAACATAAAAAAAAAAACCAACAGAAACTTTTTCTCTTCCACGTTTTCTACGAATTTCTTCACACATTTTTATAATTAAATTAACCTTAACAATTAACAAGAATAGCAACTAAATTATATATAAAAAAGAAAACATAAAACAAAGAAAAACTAATACAAAAATAATTTATTTTATTCTAAAACAACTAATAAACTTAAAAGTGCAAATTGTTAAAACGAAATATAAATTTTTATTTAAAATAAGCATAATTTTGAAAATAATTCTGCTTTGCGTGCTGCGACTAAATATTAAAATAAAAAAATACTAATACAAAACAAATAAAACGCTCACAAAATATAAGAAAACAAAAAATATAAATGTCATACATAAAACAATGAGTTGTAAAAGCTGAATATTTAAATACTTACTTAAGTTTTCTACAGAAAAGAAATAATTAATTTTATTTAAAGACCATTAATTAAAAAGTAAAATAATAATAAAAAAAAAACATTTACTAAATTTTACGAAACCAAGAAAATAAAGAAAAATAAAATAAAAATAAAACAGAGAAAATAACATTTACAAAGCAAAGTTTAGATTTTTTACCTGCTTATTGAAAATTCTTTTGAAAAAAAGCTAGGAAATATTAATTATAAATTTATAAAAATATACAGAAGTGTAAATGTTAGCTGGACTTTTTTTTAAAGATTTTTGTAACCCCCCAATAATGTTTGTATATTAATTTTATATATTTAAATGATGCTCTATGTGTATTCTTTTGCTCCGAAAGAAATTTGTAGTTAGGTATATAAACAAAAATAAAATAAACAAATAAAAACAACTTAAAATGTTTAATATTATGCCAATGCAAATATTCATTTACCTAAATAAAAATTGCGAATATGTATAATCAATTTTTTTCAACAAAATCAATTCAGTGGTTTCATATGCTCTTTTACATAAAACAAAAAACAAATATTAAACAAATTTAAGCCTCTACCGAAATAAAAAAGTTACGCAAAATATAAATTTTCTCAAAAAATAAAAGGAAGAAATATTTTCAAAAATTGTATTTTTACCCAAGTCTAACATTCTTTGTTTAAATATTTGAAAAATAAAACTTACACAAAAAATAAATATTTATTGCTTGTTCCATATATTTTTATTTTTTTTTATATTGCAATACGCATTTTAACGAAAACTTTTGTGAAGTTGAAAAATATAATTAAAAAAATAACAAAAAAATATCTAAATCTAAAGCATCAAAAATTGATAACAACAAAAATATGTATTTATTACGGGGAAATTCATTCGAAAGGGTTGAGTTTTAGTTTTGAATAATAATAAAGCAAAAATTAAATAAATCAAAAAAACAAAATTGATACATAAAAAAAAACTATAATTGAGTGAAAATGCTATTTCTTATAATAAACGAATATTGAAAAATAAAGAATGTGTTTTAGTTTTGATTCTTTTTGCATTTGAAGTTGACAGGTCTTACTATTGATGTATTAGTAGGGGAGAGTGGAAGGACACAAACGAATTTTGGCTTAGTTTTCAATGGGATCTCTTTTTCAATCTTTTTTATCTCATTTTGGAACTTAAAGAACAGTTTTATATTATGTACTATTTGATTTTATAACTTTTTTTTTGTGTTTTTATTTCAAAAGCTTCTTAAATTTTAATTTAAAATAAGGTGAAGCTCTTTTAAGGAAAACTTTTGAAACTTCTCTGAGTAATTCAAATTTTGAGATTTTAAGCAATACATAGCGAAAATTTGCGTTTGATGTTTTGAAACCATGCAGAATGTGTTTGAATCGTATGAAAAAAAATTCTTTTAACAATACTGTGACAATCTCTTAAATAAAATGCACGACTGGATCACACGAAGTTGCATGTTGTGTGGAACTTAAGAACTTTAAAAAATATTGAAGTAATTATAGAAAAAGTATAAAAAAGCATTTAAATCGTTCTTTTAATTGTATAACAGCTCGACAAATAACTTAGAGCTCAAAAAAAGTGTGCCACTTGAGTACTTGAATATAAGCAAACAACAAATTTAAAATCCTTTGAGCTGTTTTCTTAAAAAATAAATTAGTAGATATACAGTTGCGGTCAAATTAATAGTAGTACAAGTAAAAGAATTGCATAACTTCAGTTTTGTAAATTTTATATTGCGTTGATTATAACAAACTGTTGCATTTTGACTTAATAACCTTTTCTTAATACGCGGGTAACCATACATTTTTTTTGCAACGGTAATTTGACAAATAAACAACCGTTATTAATCAAAGCTACGAATTCTTCCGGTCAAAATAATAGTAGTGCAACGGTTTATGTGAAGAAATATTATTTTTCTCCCTTATTTCTAAAATTGAACATTTTAAAAAACGTTGGTTTTTGTTTATCCATTATATCTTCATAGTTTTTATTGAAAAATTGGTCATATTTTTGCCAGCAATGGGAAGAGGCGAACACAGCACACCGGAATATCGTGCAATAATTAGAAGACTGATATCGGAAGGCAAATCTTATACGCATTTTCAAAGCCTAGTTGAATGCTCACCAAAAATGGTAAGAAAAGCCAGTATTTAATTGCCAGAGTCAGAAAATGGCGGGTGGAAGCCACTATTGCCACCCAAGTTGATAAAACGAGTCGTCGGATATTTCAAAATCAATCACTTTACGCCAGATTCTGAAATTAAAGGCAAATTTTGTGTTGATGCCTGCAATTAAACGGTCCGTTGAGGTTTACGAGAACATGCGCAGGCAGTCCACAGCCCTAAAAAAGTACCATTGCTGACAAAAAACAATGTAGCAAAAAGATTGAAATTTGCGAAAGAACCACTTTGGTTGGCCTCCATCAAATTGGAGGAATATTCTGTGGTTAGACGAGTCCAAGATTGTTTTATATGGTGGAAAAGGGCCTTGTCATTATGTATCAAGGCCACCAAACACAGAATTCAATCCACGTTCGAAAGCAAAAACAATTGAACACAGAGGACCCAGCATAATGGTTTGGGCATGTTTTTCCTTCTATGGTGTTTTTCCAACACACCGAATTGAAGGCATTATGGATTAGCAAATCTATGTAACGATCATACTGGAAGTAAAGCTACCGTATTCTTAAGATGAAATGCCACTGAAATGGGGGTTTTAGTGAGACAAATGACCCAAAGCCTACTAGTAAACTTGCGAAGCAATGATTCCAGGCAAAGAGAGTTCATGTGATGGACTGGCCCGCACAGTCTCCGGACTAGAATCTCATTGAGAACTTGTTGTGCGATGCAAAGAAATATAACTAGTTGCTGGTCAACTAACAATAAAGCCCTTTGGGAAGCTATACAGCACTCATGGAGGTAGATAAGCGTAGAAAGGTGTGAAAACCTGATAAGCTCGATGCAAGGCTGTTTTTTCAGACAAGGGACTTGCGACTGAATGTGAGCTTAAAGTTCAAACCCTCAACTATAAATCTTATGATACAAATTTTGCCCTAACTTTGCTTTTTTGTGATATTTAAAAGTGTATTTTCTTCGCACTACTATTTTTTTGACCGCTGTATTTCAAAAGTTCTTCAATAAATATGAAAATATCGGATCAAATATTATTTTTGAAATTTTTTATTTTTTTGTAAATAAAAGCTTAAACACCAATTTGAAAATCACATGGGTATTATTTTGTTAAAAATGAAGGGATCAAGTTTTTTTTAATGTTTGATTTTTTGGTAAGGAGTACTACTATTATTTTGACCGCAGCTGTATATAAATTTTTTGTAACATTTTTCCAAAATATTTTTGGTACCTATGACAATTTTGAGTATATAGTAATATACATTCAAAACTGAAATTTAAAAATAATTCATAAACCGGTATTTGAAATATTGAATTTTCAAAAAAAAAAAATAATTTTTTTTTTTAATCCAAATTTTTTTTAAATCCAAAATTTATTTTTTCCAAAATTTTGGTATGCAGTATTATTTATATTCTAAATCGGATGAGCGGTTAGTGAGAAAACAAAAAAATCAAAAAATCGTTTTATGGCAGGTACCGTTAATAAATGTTTTTGATAATTTTTTTTTCTTACCAGAAAGTAAACCATTATTACAATAATACACTCATTTTTTTATCAAAATCGTTGGAGCCGTCTTTGAGATAAATTAGCTTTTCCTTAATTCTTGTATGGCAACTGCCTACCGTTATTTTTAGAGCCAGCAAACAAAAATTCAATTTCCCCTCTGGAGAGATAGAAAAAAACCTTAAGTTCAAAATTTGAAGAAAATCGCATCATTGGTTTAGGCTGTAGATCCAGGTACAAACAGACAGACAGAATTGTGCCACCCACGTTTTTCGTGTTCTCTATCATCGTAATGTTTTTGATTGTTATCTCAAATTTTTTGTTTACACGAAATCAAAACATGCCATATAGCACCTATGTATATCGCAAGTAAAAATTATTACAAATTATAAAGGACAATCGGCAGAAGTGTATGGAAGGGGGTCTAGGAAGGATCCAATGACAATGAAACGTATTTCATTGGAAAGGTATTTTTATGCACTACAATAGTCACTATGGCAGCTCATTTTAAATCTGTGTTGAAAGTTATTTGCTAACCCAGGTTTTGTAATAGTGCATTTTAGTATAGACATAATAGGGGTATTCATGCAACTGCGTAAAACACTAGATAAGTTTACGATTTGGTTAATTCTATCTTTTGGTTAATGAACTGTCAAATTTTGTATGGGAAATGGTTTACACAATTTGGTTAATTTTATCCAAGGATTTAGCTGCGGAAAATTAACCAAATATTTGGTTAAACTTATCCAAACGTCATTGTGACTTTTAGAGATTGAATTAGGCGTGTTTGTGACTTTTAGAATCAGGCATGTTTAGAAACATGATATAAATGATAATATCTCGGAGAACTAAAAAATCTCTGAATGTGTTCTGTTATTATTGCATTGCAATTAGTTGGTGATAAAAGTTGTGAATTAAAACGTAGTTTACACAAAAAAAAAATAATTAGAAGGTCCACATTTACTCAACGATTAAAGGCTCTGCCCAACCAACGCGAAATTATAGCGAAGCATTCACAAAGACAGTTTTTTGTTGTTTTTTAGTATTGAGATCATCCACATTAATTTCGTGTTGGTTTGGGATAGCCTTTAGGAAAGCTACTTTTCGTAAATTATTAAGGTAGAACTATAAATTCCCACCCAAACCAATGCGAATCTTTCGTTGACGACGACGAATGTGTTATTTTCATTTACAACAACGTGTTGTTATTAATGTTTTTGTTGTGGTCAACGAATGATTCGCACTGGTTTGGAAGATTCTGAATAGTCGGAAGCTGTTAGAAAAAGATGTCATTAGCCAATGCAAAGTATCTTTCTAAACTCTCAAAATCAGAACTAAGCCATAATTCACTTTTTCTCTTTTTTTCGTTCCTACCTCAACAAATTTCTGTTTCACTTTCGTGAAGTGTACTCGGGGGCGCTCTATTCACTTCCGAAAGCAAAAGTTAACGAAAATGAAGAAAAGTACATTATGGGCGTGACATATGATTTGTTTGTATTCGCTGATTTTCGTCTGACCACTGCCGAGAGCTTGCGACTAATATATTTCTAGCTTACAACGCGACTATTGTCATGAATATTAAGGTAGAACTATAATAATTGTTGATAGTTTACTGAAGTGGTCGGCAGGGCTGTCGAAGTACTGCAGTTGAAGTATTTGTACTGCTTTTTGAAACTCCGTACTGCCGTACTGCTAATACGACCAAAGTACTGCTATTTTAAAAATTTGTTCACACAACATTTTCAAATCATAGTCATATCCAAAAAGTTTTAGTCCTTTTTATCTAATGTTTTCTTTTATAAACGAAACAGATAAAATTGTATAGAATACGCTCACTATGTATATAGATGTATTGAGAAAGATCTCGAGTTCCATTTTTTACGAGTGCCTAGTTTGCAATATAGGCATAGCCTGTATATCACAAGTAAAAAATTCGTAATTCTGGAATTTTTCAGATTTGCTTTTCTGATCCGAAAAAAGGAAGTTTAAGGACATTTTGATGCAATTTGGAACGAAATATTCCACACACGTCAAAATGTAGTTTTTTCACCCAACTGTCAAAAGCAATGTTAAATTATACTAATGGATCTCTAGCCCATGAAATTTAGATTTTTACGTACTTCGACAAAACTCCTACAAAGTTGAATTTTGGTGGGGCTTTGTTTTGACGTCTTGAGCAATTTCCAATTTCTAAATTTTGGCTGCAAAAAAGAATTTTTGGAGGAGTAAAAAGTTGTAAAGTTCAGTTTTTTGCTAATTTTTCGAAAACTATCAACTTTCTGGTATGAAATAAACAAGGTAAAAGTTGCAGCATATTCAATTTTATAAAAAATACAAATTACATGTTTTTTGATGCATTCAATAGTTTTAGAGTAAATCATTGAGCCAATTTATGGAGTGGCAAATTTTGTCAAAAAATTTATTAAAATTGCATTAATCGATGAGCAATATTTTTTGTACTATATATGCGCTAAATCTTCTCATTATAAACCAAGTTATTGTGGTGCCCAGGGTAAGTAAGGCCATCAACTGGAAAATTTATTGGCTTTAATTTATTTAAATAATTTTGAAAAAAACGTGCACAAACACAACAATAGCTCTGTAGGTAATGAAATAATGAATACCACCATTGCAGTGCGCTAGAGTTAAATAGGTAATTGGCGGGTGTGTGATAATTTTTAATGAACAATATTTGCATTTAAACAAAATATGCATTAACAATTATGTATGTTGGTATATATTTTACTGCCGTACTGCAGTGTACTGCAATTTTTTTCTTTGAAGTACTGCTTTCTGTGAAATTGAAACGACAGCCCTGGTGGTCGGTTGAAAATGAGCGAATACATGAAAACCATACTCATCTCACGGGAATAAAACTGACATTTGTTGAAGTTGGAACGAGAAAAAGAGAGGGATGATTCATTTTACTTAAGTGGAATATTTTTCACTTCTTCTTTTGACTGTTTGGAAAGCAACTTTTCGTGGGTTTTAATCTAGGTTTTTTGTCACTTGAGTTGAGTTGAAATGGTATTGAGATTCCAGCAAAAAGAATGGCATTGATGTATTTATTCCAATGCAAAACAAATATAATTGAATTAACAGGACTACTTACTACACGTACCTATTAAAACAAATATATATTTGTACAGGTAGACACACATGCAAATAAATAGACCATAATGCATTATCTGTAAAACCAACTCTTCGACCCAAGCCGAACGCGCCCAAATATTTGACGTTTAACGAACAGCTGATTCAATTACACAGCATTTAATCAAATTAATAAAAAGATCGTTCATGCAAACTTTTTCGTAAACTTATCAATTTACACAATTTGTAAACTTACGACGTTGCATGAATACCCTTAATGTATACAAAGTATAGCGACTCATTTATGATCACTGTGTGGAAAATTTATTCACCGTTTTAGTGAATTTTGGTGCAGAAAAAAATGTGGGCATGAGTAATAATTAGCAAATAACTTTTTCACACACTGATTTGAAGTAAGCTGCTTTATTGACTATTGTTGTACATAAAATTACCTTCTCAACGACACACGTCCCGTTTTCATTGGTTGAACTTGCGTTCACACTTTTTTGTCCATACAAAAAAAAAAATAAAATTTCGTCTCACTGAAATGAACCACAAAATTATATTAGTGTAGGAATAACTTTTTTCACACAGTGATTTGAAATGCTACAAAAGAAATTGTTAAAACATCATATCGTCCTTCTCTCACGAACTGCCGTATCTGCTTGTTCAATATTTTACCGGAGAGCAGTTTTTAGTTTTGTGTCCTCCTTCTTAAGGCATTTTTGTGTTTTACAACGGTTTTGGTATTTTTTTTTTGTAAAATAAAAAGAATTTGCTAAAGTTTCAAATGATATGAGATTTAATGTATGTACATACATATTTTACTAAAAACAGTTAAAAACAGTCGATCAACCAGATACATACGTCAGTTCGTGAGAAATTTTAGTGAGAAGTTTAAGTGTCGTGACAGTATACACAAGTACAACTGTTTTGAAAAAGCTTGAGACATTTTAGAATCTTGGCAGTATGCACAGGTATCACTGTTTTGAAAAAAACTCGCCCATAAGCCTTTTACTGAAAATTTTTGTTTGACAGGGTTTTGTAAACAGGAAGAACCGAATGCCATTTAAATTTAATTTAGGGATGGGTGAATAGCAAAAAAGGGTTAACATTTCAACATAATCTCGAGACGTTTTATTTCTACTCACCGAAAAATGCACCTAATACCTGAAACCACTATATTTTCTTAATAATTTGCAATATAACGAAAAACTGCTACTCACATAATTGCAGTTACGTCTGTTCGTGAGAAACTTTTTACCTATAATTGCGGCTATGCCAACTATGTCATAACGCATTGAATCATGTTCCAGAAATTTTTCAGGGAATCTAATGATGTAGAAATATGCAATCAAGTTTACCTAGCACATATGTTTATATGCCCAAATCTCAAAAAGGACAATTTGCGAGTTACGTCACTTCGTGAGATGAGGGACGATATGTATGTCAAATGTCATCCAAGATAAAACAGTAACTAGGTACTATACATATATGTATATTGTATACATATATTTCACAGATATCATTGTATATAAATTCTATAGTATTCTCATGAAGAAAAAAAGCTCGTGGCCATCTATGCGTCCAAATGCAGTAGCGGATCCAGGATTTGGCTGTGGGGGGGGCTTGAGGCTCCTATCTTAGACATATCATTTAAAAAAAAAGGCACAATCTCTCTCCATACTAATTTTCTTTTCTCAGAATGTAGGCCAGTTGGCATAGTATAGTTGCAGGATAGTTACACTGTACAAAAATTTGTTGGGATAATTCAAATGGCTTTCTTTTTATTCTGAATGATTTTTGTAAAATTTATACATTAAGGCAGTACGTAGATCGTGCTGAGTTTTATCTCCCACATTTCTCTCCAAACTCTATTTTAACATATCATTTTTGTGAAAAATATCACATAAAACAGCTGTTCTCTGAATACAACTTTTACTCAACGATTTCAAAGAATTTTTTGCGATATTTCAAGTAAAAGTGATCAAATAAAATGTGTTTTTTTGCGAATATTATTCGTTTTCGATTTTCATTTTAAAGCCTGGTTTATAAAGGGTGATTTTTTACCTGGTTTGGTTTTGGCAACACTGGTTTTGACAGCTGACGTGTGTTTAGTACCTTGTGTCACTGTCAAACAGCTTCAGTTTGGTTTGCAATTTAACCATGGATCGTCTTACAAATGAACAACGCTTGCAAATTATTGAATTTTACTATCAAAATTCGTGCTCGGTTCGAAATGCTTTTTTATCGAAAAATTGTGTTCAGCGATGAGGCTCATTTTTGGTTGAATGGGTACGTAAATAAGCATAATTGCCGCATTTGGAGTGAAGATCAGCCAGAAGCATTGCAACAGCTACCAATGCATCCCGAAAAAGCCACTGTTTGGTGCGGTTTATGGGCCGGCGGCATTATTGGGCCATATTTCTTCAAAGATGATGCGAATCGCAGCGTTACTGTCAATGGTGAACGCTACCGAGCGATGATAACAAACTTTTTTTTGCCCGAAATGGAAGTTCTTGACTTGCATGATATGTGGTTTCAACAAGACGGTGCCACATGCCACACAGCACGCGAAACAATGGTGCAATTGCGAGGCGAGTTTGGTGAACAGTTAATTTCACGTTTCGGGCCGGTCAATTGGCCGCCTAGATCGTGCAATTTGACACCATTAGATTATTTTTTGTGGGGGTATGTCAAGGCTAATGTCTATAGGGACAAGCCCGCTTCGATTGACGCACTGGAAGCCAACATCCATGCATTCATTCGTGAGATACCGGCCGATATGTGTGAAAGAGTATGCCAAAATTGGACTCAGCGGATGGGCTACCTGAGACGCAGCCGCGGTCAACATTTGCATGAAATTATCTTTAAACATTAAATTGCAAGGTTCAAACTATCGATTCAAATAAATATTTCATTCATTTTTTCGAATTTTTTGTGTTTTTTTTAAAAAAAAAGTTCTAAACCTCTTAAAAAATCACCCGTTACATCCATGTGAAGTGTAGTTTTCATAGAAAAAAAAAATACTTTTTTTCCTAGACGTGAAAAACAGTCAAAAACTAAATGCAGTTATTTTGGCGACAAGGAGGAACAAATTTGTCTCGAAACAAATGCAACTCGATGGGCTTTTTGTAACCAAATATTATGACGAAAACCATTTTTTTTGAAAACCTTTTGTTTCATTAATTATTGATGTTTCATTTCAAATTTGATTTCACTTCGCTTTGAAGTATAAACTAGACTTAACAAAGTAAAGTCCACCTTAATCTCATGAACTAAATAAACTGTAACAATTTAGCTCGAGAATAAAGTGGCGAACAATTATTTCATGCAGTAAATTTTGACAGGTATCTTGGTGATATACAGTTAGAAACTATTTTTAATTGGAGATGCGTACCACTCAGCTAAAATACTAGGCAGAATTTAGGGGAAAATTTTGTATGGGAGCAAAATTTTATCACGTTTCAAAGATATTAGTTAAAATATCTTATTGATATTGGTTAAACGCTAAAGCAAGCATTTACAGACACGCAATTTTGTTTGATGATTGATTGAATGAATTGATTTATTTAATTTTATTTATTTATTATTTTAAGGAAATCCAAAGAGAAACTTAGATAGATTAAGGAAACGTATGAAAAACGTTGGATGTTGTAGGAACTGGGGGCCTCGAGCTGTATCTTTTCCTACACATCAAGTGCTTACAATACCTCCACGTTTGGTAGCCGCCGGATACTTGTCTTGGCTTTATGCCTTGACTTGCTAAACTTGTAAGTGCGAATGTTGACCAAGGAAAGAATTGCAACATTAAACCCATGGCCCTACAGATTGGAGGTTAGTGCGTTGGGCTAACGACCCGACCACAGTAAAAAAGCCAATTGTTATGAGAGAGACGCGAGAAGCCTCGGATAACGACCCCCCTCAAATGGCAACCAGACCCGGAATGAAAATGGACTATGACCTACGAGTATGCACCTGGAATGTAAGGACACTCTATACACCAGGTGCTACTCAAAAACTTGAATCTGTCCTCTCGCGGTACAAAGCAGATATTACCGCGATCCAGGAGATACGATGGATAGGATCAGGTATAACGAAAAGAAAATATTGCGACATTTATTACAGCTGCCATCAAAGACTGCACATGTTAGGATGCGGATTCGTCGTGGGAAATCGACTCAGATCGAAAGTCATCGATTTTAAGCCGATTAGTGATCGCCTGGCTGTGATCCGCATCAAAGCTACCTTCCAAAACATCAGCCTAATATGTGCACACGCCCCTACCGATGAAGCTGAGGAGTCTAACAAGGAGGAGTTTTACGACCTCCTGGACGGAGCCTACGGAGCCTGTCCGGAGTACGATGTCAAAGTCGTGCTCGGAGACTTCAATGCTAAAGTCGGAAAGGAAAACATCTTTGGCGGATTAGTTGGAAAGCACAGCCTCCACGAAACGACAACAGATAACGGCTTCCGACTAATCGACTTTGCTGCAGCTCGTAATACGGTGATAAGTAGCACTAGGTTCCCCAGGCGAAGGATACACACAGCAACCTGGCGATCTCCAGATGGTCGAACCGCCAACCAAATCGACCACGTGCTAATTGGCGCAAGGTATGCATCGAACATCTTGGACTTGCGAACTTTCAGAGGCGCAAACGTGGACTCTGACCACTTTCTTGTTGTGACAAAGTTCAGAGCCCGACTGTCCAACGAAAAGAAAACGAAGACCGCCCAAAGGAAGAAATTCAACATTGCATGCCTTAGCACATCTGAGAAAGCCAAAGACTACAGTGAGCAATTGACCGGGAAACTCTCTGCCGTAAACCCAGCCACAAGCGTCAACAACCAGTGGAACCAATATCGCGACATCATTAAGGAGACAGCCGAGACCACCATAGGCTATCAACCACCCAGAAAAAAGAACCCGTGGTATGACGATGAATGCGCGGTATTGAAGCAGGAGACGGAAAATGCACGAATGCAAATGCTGCAACGGAAAACAAGAGCAGCAAGAGAGGAGTACCGTGAAAAGAGAAGGAAAGAGAAAAAAACCCTGCGTAGAAAGAAAAGAGCATCCGCAGCCTCTCAGCTCAAGTATCTCGAAGAGTCTAGCACCGCCACCAACACCCGCCGGTTCTACAAAACAGCCAAGCAACTGGCATCTGGTTATAGGACTGGCACGCAAGCTCTTCGAAACAGCGAAGGAAACCTAGTCACCGAAGCACAGGGAATTGTAGACGTGTTTAAGCAGCATTTCCAGCAGCTGCTTAATGGGCATAATGTAGAGGAGGCAATAGAGGAACAAAGAAGCATAAGACCAGTCAATGAAGATCCAGTCCCAGCGCCCAGTACTGAAGAGGTTAAGAAAGCCATCCACAAGCTTAAGAACAACAAATCCGCCGGCTCGGATGGCCTACCTGCGGAACTCTTTAAGTATGGAGGAGATGTCCTGGTAGGGTGCATGCACCAGCTCATCAACCAAGTTTGGGAGGAGGAAAGTATGCCCGACGACTGGTCAAATAGCTCCATATGCCCAATCTACAAAAAAGGCGATCCTATGTCCTGCAAGAACTACAGAGGCATATCCCTGCTTAATGTTGCATACAAGATCCTATCCAACGTACTATGTGAGCGTCTAAAACCTTTCTGCAACACTATGATCGGCACGTACCAGTGTGGCTTCAGGCCAGGCAGATCAACGATAGACCAAATCTTCACATTGAGGCAAATCCTGGAAAAGACCAACGAATTTCAAGTCGAGACCCACCACCTATTCATCGACTTTAAAGCCGCATATGATAGCATAAGTCGCCAAGAGCTTCTATTGGCGATGTCGGAACTCGGGATCCCGAAAAAACTGATCCAGCTATGCCGCATGACGTTACAAAATACGCGGTGCAACGTGCAAATGGGTAACAGCTCATCCGAGTTATTCCAGACGTGTACAGGGTTCAGACAAGGAGATGCGCTATCATGTGATTTCTTCAACTTAGTCCTGGAGCAGATAGTGCGCAAGAGTGGTGTTAACATGGAAGGCACTATCTTCAACAGGTCTTCTCAACTGCTTGGCTATGCGGACGACATCGACATCATCGGCCGCTCCAAAAGAGCTGTACTTGAAGCATTCACAGCTATTGATGAACAGGCGAAACGCGTTGGTCTTGAAGTGAATGAGGACAAAACAAAGTATATGCTATCAACAAACAAAGCCTCATCTGTCCATCGCCTAGGACAAAACGTCACTGTTGGTAGCAGTAATTTCGAGGTAGTCAAGGAGTTCACCTACCTCGGAACAAACATCAATTCCACGAACGACACCTTAGTGGATATCCGACGAAGAATTACCCTAGCGAACCGCTGCTACTTCGGTTTGGCCAAACAAATGGGTTCAAAACTCCTTTCCCGAAAGACAAAGTGCACGCTATACAAAACGCTAATTTTACCAGTTCTACTCTACGGCGCCGAGTGCTGGACGATAAGTAAAAGAGGGGAATTGATACTGGGCACTTTCGAGAGAAAAATTCTTCGGCGGATATTTGGTCCTATATGCGAAGAGGGCGATTGGAGGAGAAGATTCAATCGTGAACTGTACGAGCTGTACCAAGATGTGGATGTAGTCCAAAGAGCCAAAACACGTCGACTACACTGGCTCGGCCACATTGAGCGAATGGACAACAACGCTCCAGCCAAGAAAATCTTCGAATCCCAGCCCCCAGGTTCGAGACGACCAGGAAGACCGAACCTCCGCTATAGGGACCAGGCGGTCACAGACGCAAGAGCGCTTGGTCTCGACGACTGGAGGGAGCGTGCGAGGGACCGCAACCGATGGAAGACCGCAATATCTCAGGCAGAGACCCTTCATGGATCGGGAGCCGGATAAGTAAGTAAGTAAGTATGAAATCATCAAAACATCTTCGAACTGCAATTTTTTAGTTTTCAATTTCGAGGACACTGATTATAGATAATAAACAGTAATTGTTTGATTCGGTTGCTCGAAAAAATTGCAGGCTGAGTTTTTTTTGCATCGGAAACACAGTTTTTAGAGTTATAAGCTCTAAAATTTTTGGGGGGTCATCTAAGTCCGAAAGATATCAACAGAAGAGCTTAGGAAAAAGGTGATATTTGCTCTTCAAATGTCAAATTCATTTCTATCGATATTATTAGCTTTCTTTAATTTAACTTAAAGAAATAAAAAATTTTACCTGAAAAGGAATTTTAAAAGCAAAAGGTAACATTTTTCACTCAATACAAACACCTACATGTCTAAATTTCGGTTTTAAATTTCCGAAAAACTTTATATAATGCAAATACCAGGTGTTGTCCTTAAGCTCCTCAATTGCATTGAACATTTAAATTTGCTGAACCAACCTCGTTTGTTTCGCCGTTCGCCCAATGCTCTTCGGGCTTGAACATAAACTCTGAATTTTTTTGCGTCTACCTTGTTTTTGCGGCCAATTCCCTAGGGGCTTAAAAAAAACACAGTTTACATGTAAATTATTAAGCCCGAACATTATATTTTCATTCAATTTCCTTGAAGCTTGGGAAAACAACAGCTAATATGTAAAACTTGTAAGACCCCATCAGTCCTTATCGAATTTCTTTAAGGCTTTTGAAAAAACAAAGCCGACATCCAAATTTGCTAGCCCTATTCTTGTTTTTTTTTTTCAATTCTCTTAGGGCTTGGAAGAACACATTTTAGGGGTAAATTGATTAGCCCCAACCCTGATTTTTCGTCCCTCTTGTAGGGCTTGGAATAAATAGAACCTAAGTTTTTATATTTAAATTGCTTAGTCTCATCGTTTTTTCATCGAATTGCTTTGGAGGCTTAGAAAAACATACTTTCATGCCAATTTTTCAGCCCCAACCTTGTTTTAATAAATATTATATCAATGATTTAAGAGATCATTCTTTGTTTCACAGTGTTTTTAAAAATTCTGTGTTTGAAAACGAACCCAAAATTGAAACATATCGTAATAATTTTATTTTGCTACTAAATTAAGTGTGCGAATCGACTGTGGGGGGGGCTTCAGCCCCTATAGCCCCCCCTCTGGATCCGCCACTGTCCAAATGTAATACTAATTTTTGTTAAGGGATCTCGGTAAGGCGATCACAGCGAACCTATCGACCAAATGTCTACCTACAAAATCGTGTTTATAGATTGGATTATTGGATATACAATGCAGATATATGAAACACTCAAAGAAAAACTCGCTTTTAAGAAACGCCATCCATTCCACCGTGTCTTTCTTCTCTTTTATCCGTTGTTCGCATATAAGAAAAACTCAGATATTATAAGAAGCATTTAGGGGATTTTCTTATATCCGTGTTGTAGTGAATATCTAAACAGCTTAATGGCCAATTTCATAAACAAAAACTAAAATTACTTTTATCTATACTCCTTGTAAATTTTATCAGACATTTAAAATTTTTCAGTTTCACCAATGTAGAAAAGGGATATTTTAGAGATATTTTAATTTCACTGAGTTTGTTTACATCCCTGGATGAGGGACAATTATTTTGACAGCAAAATATCTGCTGTTGTTGACTGGAATGGCTTAGCAAAAAAAGACTTTTAAAATTTAATGAGACAAAAACGAGCTTTAAGTTAACAAGGGCATTTAAAATCTTCTTAAATATTTATAAAAGCATTTGGTGAAACCTAAAAAACATCATTAAAAGGCTAAAAGGCTTTTTAAAAAATTAAAAGCCTCTCATGAAATCAGCACATATGTAGGTATCTAAAAAAACTTTTCAGCAGTTTGGTTATTATAAGGTCTTTAACAAAAAATATGGAAATAGTTATGTCGGTATTGCCAATATCGATTCTGAAAATAAATTTTATCAACCCGCCTCCAAAATGTACTTTTTTTAACGAATAAAAAGTCGTGTTAAAAAAACATGCGAAACTTGTTTTTTGGCTTACTACCACAAAGTTAATATATTTTTAGTTTCTTAAAATTGTATAAAACAAGAGCAATTTGGTGAGCACAATGAATATTAAAAAAAAAACATCCATGCGCCTAATCAAAAATTTATTGTTCTTATTGTTTAACGGAGCAGGTTTGGTGTTAATGAAAATTGATACCCCTATAACTAAAAAAAACTCTTGAAACAAAATATATAATAAATGACACAAAAATCATAAACAAAAAATTTTGAACAGAATAAAGTTTTAAAACGCAGATCATTAATAATTGTGAGCAGAAAATAACATTTGAGTTTTATTCGTGTTTGTATACCTAATGTTATTTCTTCCACTACCACACTTTTTTCTGATGTTTTTTTTTTTGGAGACCACAGACGTATCAGCACCGTTCTATATCTACTTAAAAGCGGAAATGATACTAAATTTTAATTTTTTTTTTCTTAAGTTTTGCACTACCAAAGTGACATTCATTGCCAATATTTGCTTTAATTTTTTTTTTCTGCACTATTAACCTTTTTAAAAACATAATCTCTCAGTTTTGATAGTATTTCAGTTAATATTCATAAGAAACGGCTCATTAGCTATATACACAAACTATTCTTTTCTTAAAAACTGTACAAATTACTCACATCCGGAAATGTTTATCAATTCACAAAATACAGAAACTATTTGGACATCTCGTGTATTAAATACGAAGAAAAAAAAAACTGCTTTTGAATTTTGATAAGCAAGCCTAAGGGTTTTAGATTCTCTTATAACAGAATTATTGGTAAATCCAAAGCTGTTAATGTGCTTTGCGCTGATTAACCGGTTTTATTTCTGGTATCTTATATTACCCGGCTTAATATACAAATAATTTGTGCTTCAAAATGACTAAATTTAAAATTAGATAAGATATTCAACAAAGAACTTGTTCAACTTCTTTAATAATTCGCTAATTCCATGACCGATTTTCTGCTCTAGAATGGAATGGTTGGTTGCTTTTTCAGTATCTTAGACGTAAAGTGGTAAAGTCTGTATTTAGTGAATTCATTTAACAAAATTCTTACACGTGACATTATATAATACCAACGTGTGTGAGTATTATAAATGACTTAATTATAGTTTTGCTGGACTTGAAGTTATCTATAAATAAAGTGAACCATTATGTCGCATTCATTTGTTCTAATAATTGATTGGTTAGCGAACTTTACCGTTACAGAATGTTTTTCAGGCAAAAAGATTTTATTTACAGAGGTTGAACTAATTTTTGGATCGCCCTGTCAAAAATGTTTATACGGTTTGTATTGGCACTGTCCAATAGATCTCGACCAAAGTTTTTGGAAATATTTTTGACTTCCCTCACAACATTGCTAAGTAAGATACTGAATGGAAATAAATGAGTATATTTTTTCGGTAAACTTGAAGTTCTCTCGAATATGGTTAAGATCTTAAGGACATCCTAAATTCATTCGGAAATCAGGAGGTTGCAGGGAGAGTCTCTAACTAACTTTTACCTAATATACGCCAAGTTATGGGAAATTAAAATTTTTATTAGCTCTAAAATAAACGGTACTTGCCATACAACCGTTTAGGAAAAGCTAATTTATCTCAAAAACTACTCCAACGATTTTGTTAAAAATATCAGTGTATTATTGTGGACTTGGTGTACTTTCTGGTGAGAAAAAAAATTACCCAAAACATTTATTAACGGTAGCTGTCATATAATGGTTTTTTAATTTTTGGTTTTCTCATTAACCGCTGATTGGACTTCAATCAAATTTTTTGCACCAAAGCATACCAAAATTTTGGATTTAAAAAAAAAGATTCAATTTTTTTTGTAAATTCAATATTTCAAAAATGGGTTGATGAATTTTTTTGATTTTTTTTTTGAAGAAAACGGCTCCAAAGATTTTAAATTTAGTTTTTGCATGTACATGTACATACATATTCAGTAATAATGGCATACTTTTTTTTGAGCTCTAAATTATTTATCAGGCTGTTTATACAGTTAAAAGAAAGGTTAAAATGCTTTTTTATACTTTTTTCTATAATTACTTGAATATTTTTTAAAGTTCTTAAGTTCCAAGCAACTTGAACATAAGAGCAAGTACGTGCGATCTTGTCGTGCATTTTATTTTCAGTTTTTTAGAACCAAAAATGACGGTACCTGCCATACATTTTTTAAAACAATTTTACATAATCGTATTTTGCTGAATTGGCTCCACAACCTCTCAAGATAATTCAAGAAATTACTTCTAGTAATGGCTATCTTTGGTGGGAAATCATTTTCCAAAAAATGGTTTTTAATGGTACCCCCCAAAGAACCATTATTTTTTTTTTTCGATTCCCTTCAAAACGATCTGAATGATTTCAATAAATTTTTTATATAGATTCTTATAAAAAATATAAATAGAATTGCTTACCAAAATTAAAAAAAAAAAAACATTTTTTAGATTTTTAAAAAATGTTAAATTTTTTTTTGAATAGTATATTTTATTTACTATATTTTTCTAGGTATTTAAGATTTTTTAAGCACTCTCTAAAATATTTAAAAGAAAAATTTTTGTTCTATGAAAAATAACGGTAAACCTTCTACAAATATTAAAAAACCGTTAAGGAAAATATTCATATTATAAAATTACTATAAATGGCTCCTTACTTACTTAAGGTGGCGCTACAGTCCGGGGTGGACCAGGGCCTCAACCAACAAGCTTCTTCCAGCCGGCTCGGTTTCTAGCTAGCTGTCTCCAGTTGCGCACGCCAAGTTGGTTGAGGTCCTCTTCCACTTGCGTGCGCCACCTTTTACGCTGTCCACCTCTACTGCGTTGTCCCACGGGGTTGGATTCAAAGACTTTCCGGGCCAGAGCATTGGTGTCCATTCGCTCTAGGTGACCCAGCCATCTTAGTCGTTGGCTTTTCACTTTTGTGGCTAGGTCGGTGTCGCTGTACAGCCCATACAGTTCGTGGTTGTATCTTCTCCTCCATTCCCCATCTATGCAGACGGGAACAAAAATCACCCGGAGAATTTTCCTCTCGAAACAGCCTAACGCGTTCTCATCCACCGTTAGCAGTGTCCATGCCTCTGCACCATACATCAGGACCGGGATGATAAGCGTCTTATACAGGGACAGTTTAGTTGCTCGAGAGAGGGCTTTGCTTCTCAATTGCCTTCTTAGCCCGAAGAAACAGCGATTGGCAAGAGTAATTCTTCGTTTGATCTCAGCACTGGTATCGTTCTCTGAGTTTATAGCGGATCCTAGGTAGACAAAGTCTCTGACCACCTCAAAATTATAGCTGTCTATAGTGACGTTCTGTCCTAGACGTCGGTGTTGGGTGTCCTTTCTTGTTGACAGCATATACTTCGTTTTAATAAATGGCTCCTACGATTTCTATAAAACTTTTTTTGTGTCTATGCTTTAAAGTGCACTCGGCAGCTATTTATAGTACCTCTCATAGACTGTTTTTTCATTTTGAATTTTCTCACTATCGCCTGAACGCATTTAAATTAAATTTTTGATTACAAATTTCCCATAAGTTCAAATAATATTAGGTTCTGCGTATCAACATTTAAAAAAAAATTCAAATTATTGTTTTTAAAATTCAATATCTCAAAAACTGGTTGAAAATTTGTTTTGAAATTTTATTTTCATACGCACATAAAAACATACTTAAAAGATGCGTTTTCTTTGCCGTTCTTTTTTCACTTCAAACTACCAAAGGAGTCGTTTTAGCTAATTTAAAACAACAAAAACATAAATGATAAAAAAAAGAGTTCTAATATGCAAAAGAAAACTGTGCGTGAAAAGTCAGCCAAAAAACGTAATGAGAACTAAAAGATATGCGAAGTTTTAAGTTCATGAAGTTTAATATCAAATATCTTAAGTGGAGTAACATCGTTTGTAAGTAGACAAGAAAAAAATCCCAGGGAAGGGGGGTAATATTTCCCCCCGCTTGGACAGGAGGGAAAATTTTATAAAAAAAATCATAAAATATATAGAAAATAAAATTAAAAAACAACGGCAACACTAACGGTATTATTTTGTAACTTTTTGAAAGCCAGAGGCCCATTCTTATGATTTATATTTTCAAATAAATTTGTTTGATGAACAGTTTTGGCCAAAATTGTTTCAAACTCAACATTTTGAAATAAAAAATTTTAGTCTATAATTTTAAAATAGAAAACATTTTTTAATGAACCTATTTATTGAAAGAACTTTTTTTGAAAATAAACCATAAGAATGGACTTCTGGGTTTCCCAAAAGCTACAAAATAATACTGTAACAGCCCTATTATTGACACGATTCAAAACTAGTTTTAATATAAAACTAGTTCTATGGGAGTTTTGAGTTTCAGGTTTTGAACATATTGGTATTATTCAAACAAAAAATGGCATCTAAAACTCGAAATCAGAGTTTTAGATGTCAATTTTTGTTTGAATAATAGCAATATGTTCAAAACTTGACACTCGAAACCCTTATAAAACTAGTTTTATGTTAAAACTAGTTTTGAATCGTGTCAATAATAGGGCTGTAAGTGTTGTCAGTGTTTTTCAATTCAATTTTTGTATTCTATGTACTTATTTTTTTTATTAAATTTCGCGTAGAACAAGCTAGTTGGACAAACTATTTTGTTGGCATTTTTGGATTGATATGGGGTGATTATGTTATTATTATTGTAAATTATAAAAAAAAAGTTTTTAATTTTCTCTTCTAGAAATTTTTCGGTTCCACCTTTACTTTCCGACAAATAGAAATCAGAATAAATTATTTGTTTAAAGGTAGTATGGGGAAGCGTGAGACAAAAGCATTTAATTTTTGTTTTTTTTTGTAGGTATGTACCTAGGTATGAAAATTAATTTTTCAAAAAATGTTCATTAAAAAACCGAATTTTAATAAAAAAAATAAAAAGTCCATTCGTAACTTTAAAAAAAATGTTTTAATATTTTTTTCTGTTTAATGTCAATTTTTTAAAGAAAACTCCCTTAAACCTTAACAGCAGGAAAGAGACCTCCACCCACCTCCCATACAAATTTTCCTTGATTTTTCCAAAGAAATATAATCAAAAAGGTTGACGTTCCTTTCATCTATTCGTATTGAGTCATTTATTGGAAAAAATATTATGTTTCGACATTAGACGAGTTCAGGAAAATGAGATCTCAGAGCCCTCAGCAATCTCAGTCTCGTGAACAGGATTCCTCAAAAATTAATTAAATAACTGAGGAAAGAAAATATTGGATTCGCCTGCTCAGTTTTTGACACTGAGCCGTCGGAGATCTCATTTTCCTGAACACGCCTATTGAGTGAAAGTATTTGGAATAAAACAAAAATATTGCTCATGAGCTGCTCAGAACTGCTTGTGTGAGCATTTAATCTTTGTATATAAACTCTAAAGTTCATACACAAAGCCCTTGCAAAAAAAAACAGACGAACGTGCGGAAAACAGATGATAAAGCAAAAAATTAAGAACAAAAACCCACCACCCTTGCTTTAAAAATTCATTCATAGCAAAAACAAAAGAAAAAAGAGAATTCATACCGAAAAATCAACAACAAAACCAGATACACATGCGAATGTTGATAATTCAATTTTAAAAATGTTGAAGCAACTTTAGCGACGCCAGCGCACCATCGATCACACACCACACTAATAAAAACGTCTCCATGGTATTACTATAGAGTTTATATACAAAGCTTTTGTGCATACTCATGCTCTTCAGAATTTGGAAACTGTTCATGAGCAAAATTTGAGTTTTTTATAATTGTTTAAACCTAGTTTAGTTCTTTGCTCTCATCTCGTCTCGTCCCATTGTCAGTCAGGCTCAATAGACCAAGAATTAGAAATAACTATGCATAGAATTTTAATATTTATATGGGTGCACCAAAGCCCCCCGAAATCTTCTAATTGGCTTTTTGTAAAGATACCTTAGAAAAGGGATATGTGATAGTTTATTAAACTGAAATGTTTGTTCTTTTAGAATTTATTTCTCAAAATTTGGCGTCAGACGCCTGTGAAATCCACCCTCCTTGCTACGGCCGGCCTTGCATATCCCTTTTCAACCCACTACTTTTCCAATATGAATATCCTTTACATTCTAATTTTATTCGCTCTACATCTCAAGTAGGAATTTCACAAACTTTATTGAACTTCACCCGTTAAGTTTAAATTTATAGATGATCTACCTCACTTCTTGTTTATGTAGATTTAATTCTTTATCAATTAATGTATTTGGTTAACCAGTTATTCAACATTTTCAATTCAAGCACATTTCCTATGTTCAACTTGTGACTTTTTAAAAGAATCTTATTCTTTTTTTTTTAATTCTAAATTCACAATTCCTGAGCATAAAACCAATAAAATCAAAAAAATATTCATTCACACATAAACGAAAAACGGCATAATCAAAAACATAAATATATAATGCCGTTATAAGGTCATGTTATGAAGTTTTTAAGGTATATAAATCTAAGTATGTATAAGTCTTAATTAATTTTAAAGAATTACTTATAGAGTGGTGTTTTGAAAGACTTCCTCATTATCTATCAGCTTTTTTTTTTGGCTATCGAACTCAAACAAGACAATTCGTATAATCTATGGAGCATGAGGTCCAACGACCTAAGAAAAATTTGCAAATTCTAAATAAAAGAATGTGAATAGTCAATTTTATTATAATGAAGCTGTACTTATGCTAAATATGGCGAACTATTTAAGCTTCCGTCAACAGCTTGGCATGATTTGTTTCTTATATAAATTCAAAGAAAATGAGAATCTTTTTTTTTTCTATTTTTATTTTTTATAAGAATGACATTTTTGTGAAGTGATTCCCTTGAAGATAAAGATATTATGAATGAGCCTTCCTCTACTCGACACTACGAAATGCCCATACTCTTCCTATATTACCGATGGCTTCACAAAATGCTGCTAAGTGTTTGTATTTTGAAAGGAATCACTTAAAACGGAATCCGCAGAAATGCGCGTCAAATTTAATTAATATTAAGTGGCTATGGACTATGGAGGCTATGAAAGTGAAGCTTCAACTGGCTGGACACTTGGACAGTGTGGCGACAATACAATGGCTATGGCTATACATTGTTGATTTATTTGCAAAATAAAAACGAGGACAAGAAGAATTAAAATGCAGATATAATGTACATTACTGAGCATTTCTTTATCATTTTCAATGATAAAATTAATTAAGTATAGTAGGGTTACATGGGTTAAGCTAACCTGACTGATACCCTTCCTAGAATAAACCTTTTTAAAAATTATTGGAAATTTTTGGTAGGGTATGCCTGTCGCACTTATGTTTGTATGTCCATTCGAATGGTTAAGTAGGTAGGGTTTGTTTTTGTTTTTGAATAAATTTGGTCAAATGATAATCAAATCAGAATCAAGGAAGCATTCATAATATACCTACATAAAAATTGAACTCTATTGGGTAATTTATTTTTTCAAAACAGGTTCAACAAAGTAATTTATAAAGGAAAATGTTATTATTTAAATAAAACGCGATAGTAATATTGGTCAAATAACTAAGTATTATAATTGACAACAATCAAGATTTTAATACAGGTTTGAGAACTTTATGTTTGTACAACTTTATTGAAATCGAAAACGAAATAGTTTAATGCTTATTTTGATATGTTATGTACCTTTGTTGTAATGAATTTTTACATAATTCACCATTCAAATCTTCTAAAGGGTTTTCCAATAAAAGCTGGCCGATCTTGACATGGAATTAAATCAGGTTTGTGTGAGGTATATTGATGAATTTCTGCTCTACCTGAATATCCCATGGTAAGTGTACATTATGCCATTTTTTATGGGTTTTATGACTTTGAGGATATTAGTTGATTGCGCCTTATTGGTAAACGGGTTCAAATTGCAAGATCTTGGTGGCAAATTAACATCACCTTCACGAGAGATAACCTTATCCTAAAATCGTTCATACAGAATGTCCTTTATGACTTTAGCTATGGGAGACGTTTTGATGGTGTTCTGTTGGAAGCACAGGTTGTTTCCATCTATAACACTCAATTTGGGCAAAAAGAAATTGTTTATCGTCGATCGGAAGAGGGCTGCGTTGACTGATGTCATTGAATGCATTCGTTTTTCTGCACACTCTCATGGTCTGGGCAGGGTTAAGTGATGATGTTATTGGTAGTTCCTGCATTTGGTTGAAGTGCGGGTGTTGGCTTGTTGTCCACTGATCCGGTTGATTTTTAATTGGCCATCAAACGTTGAATATCCATCTCGGAAGGACGTTATCCGTCAAATGGTGCGCATCGTTGCCTCAAGGAAAAAAACATTTTGATAATTAAGTTTTAACATTTACACGTGTTGCTCAGTTGTGTAACTTGCCTTGCCTTTGGTGATTTCGCATCAGTATGACTAAATAATAGATAAACAACAACAATTGAGAGACGCTTCAACTTTTATAATTAGGAGCTAAGGATTATAATGGCATCATTAGCTCTTTTTTGACATTCGTTTGTAAGTCGACCTATGCTGCTATAACTTTTGGCCACAAATTGATTTAAAATTTTAAGTTTGTTAATATTATATTCGTAGCTTGTTTTATTAATAAAAGTTTATTGCTTTCTTCATTAGTCAAGCAGAAGACGATAGATTTGATATCCAAGCTGTATAATGTAGATGTACCTTTACAAAGTTATGAGTCTTATACATAAATTGTATTCACTATAAAAAATATTCATTCATTGAGATTTATCTCCAACTTTCGTGAGTAAAAGATGCTGTCCATAAATTACGTCACAAAAGTAATATGAATGTATAATTATACTGATCAAAATCTTGTAAACGATTTTTTTTTTTTTTTAAATATTTATCTTAACACATGGCCTATGCTCAATGCCTATACAAAATACACACCTATAGTCGCTTATTTTTTAGATTTCTTAAGAACACATTCTTGGAAAGTTGTCCAGCTAGCCATTGTCTAAATAGTAAGAAATACCCTAGCCTGCCATTTCCGTAATTATTATTAACATATTCCATCAGTTGTCTAATTAATTAATTATTGTCCTCCTAAAGGGTGGTCCTGCTATTGTTTTTACTTGCGATTATAGGTGCTATAAGGCAAGTTTTGGATTCGTGCCAAAAAAAATTTTGAGATAACAATCAAACATGATATTACGATGATAGAGAACACCAAAAAAGTGGGTGGCACAATTCTGTCTGTCTGTCTGTCTGTTCGTCTACAGCCTAAACGGCTCGATCGATTTTCTTCAAACTTGGTACATAGTGGTTTTTGGTGATTATGCCGACACGTTTTTTTTCATTTTTTTTTTTGGAATCAAAAATAACGGTACCTGTCATACAATTTTGTTTAGCAATTTTACATAATCGTATTTTTCTCAAAAACGGCTCGAAAACCTTTTTTTAAAAAAAATCAATAAATTTATTTTAATAAAGGCTTTCTTTGGGTGGAAAACCATTTTCTAAAATGGTTATTAATGGTACCTCCCAAAGAACCATTTTTAAAATGTTTGATTATCTTTAAAACGGTATAACCGATTTCAATTATTTTTCTTATACAGAAGCTTCCAAAAAATATAAATAGTTTTGTGTACCAAAATTTTTGAAAAAATATTTTTTGGATTTTTAAAAAAAGTTTAAATTTTTTTTTGGAAAATCAAATATTTTGAAAACAACATAATCGATTTTTTTGAAACTCGATATTTGAGACGTTTTTAGGAATCTCTAAAATATTTTTAGAAAAAAATTTACATTTATGAAAAAATAACGGTACCTTCCATACAAAAGTTAAAAAACCGCAAAGGAAAATATTTTTTTTGCTTAAAAACGACTCCTACGATTTTGATTAATTTTTTTTCATAAACTAGAATTAGTACGATCTATTATCGAAGATAATTAAATTTTACACTTAGCAACTATTAACAGTACCTAGTCATAGAACGTATTTTTTTAGTTTGAGTTTTCACGTTATCGGCTTAACGGATTTATATGAATTTTCTTATATACAAATTTCAGATAAAATCAAATAATATTGCATATCAAAATTTTAAAAAAAAAAGTTTTTGGATTTTTAAAAAAAGTTTCAATTTTTTTTTGAAAATTCGATATCTCAAAAATGGGTTGACATATTTTTTTCAAATTTTGTTTTTATATGCACATATATATACTTCAGATTTTCATACCAAAATTTGTTCTTAAAAATGTTGTGAGAATTTTATATATAAAAAATTATTTAAAAAAAAAACCGCTCCAACGATTTTAAATTTTTTTTCCCGTACAATCATATTCAATCAAGAATTAAGATGGCACTCTTATTTTTCACCTCAAACTGCCAAAAGAGTTGTTTTAGCCAATTTAAATGTCGTATTTCATGCTTCTCTATATTTTTCTCTTATAGTTTCGCAGTGTCTTGAGCATAAGAGCAAGTACGTGCGACACAGTCGTGCATTTTATTTTTTTTTTTTTTAATTCCCAAGTTGGATGGACATCACATGGCTGTTAGTAAAAATAAACAAAATGCACCTAATTTTTTCAGATTTTTATTTTACCCCCATCGCGTCCCTCTTTTCACATTAAGTTATCTACTAATTGAGATAGTATAGACAAGAAAAACAAATCATCCTGCTTAGGGGTGCTATCTCCCTTCTTTCAGGAAGGAGAGGCGATCGTCCAAAGAATACATAAAATAGTAAAAAAAAATATATTAAATACAACGCGTAAATTTTCGCAAAGTCTATTTCATATTTTTTTAGCATTTGAATAAAACCATTAAAGGCTACAAGCCAAACCAGTAGTAACCTTTTTTTCTATTTTTTCCTCAAAGTTTTCAATTTGAAAACCGGTTTTGCCAAAACTATTTCAAAAGTGAGCTTAATTTGAAAACAAAACATAAGCATTTACCGGTTTTTTTTGGAAAACAGCCCCTCCCGAATAAAGGGATGGAAATATTCCCCCCCCCCTTCAACCTTTATGATTTTTTTTCTTATTTGGATCTTTCAGATATTTTTGTTTGCGTTTTTTAAGAGTTATTAAGGAAAACAAGAGCAGTGAGAGAAGAGTTCCGATCAAGGAGATGAGACGAGAGCAGACGCAGCGGCAGCGTGTACGCAGCCTCACATGCTTAAGGAGATCGAAGAGTCTCGCGATCAAAACAACACCCGGAAGTTCTTTAAAAATCCAAGTAATTGGCTGCTGGCTTTAAAACCGGAATGCAAGCTCTTCGAAACAGCGATGGTAACCTATAGTTACCGAAACACTGGGAATAGAAGATGTATTCAAGCAGCATTTTCAGCAGCTACTGCATGGGCAAACCGAACTTCAGTCAATGAAGGCCCAGTACCACCACCTACTATAGAAGATGTACACTTATCTATAGAGCCTAACCCAGCTATAGAGAAGCTCAAGAATAATAAGGTCGCCGGATCTGATGGCCTCAGCGACTTTTAAGCCGCATATGATAGCATTCGTCGTCAGGAGCTATAAATAGCGATGGCTGAACTTGAGATCCCGAGAAATCTGATCCAGTTGTATTGCGTGACAGTGACTAGGTAAAAGCTCTTCCGAAATATTCCGAACATGCACAGAGTTTCAGCAAGGAGATGCGTTATCATGAAATTCTTTAATCTCGTTCCGGATCAAAAAGTGCGCAGGGAAGCCAATTCGTTAACACTTAAGGCAATATTTTTAACAAATCTGTCTAACTTCTAGGATATGCCCTTGATATCGACATCATCGGCTCCTTCCAACAGGCCGCTATAGAGTAGTTCAGAAAATCAAAACATGTTGACTATAATGGCTCAGCCCTCAGCCACATCGAGCGAATGGACAATAGGTAATGCCAACCCCTAGGTTCGAGAGAACGAAGAAGACCAAACCTCCTTTTTAAAGACCAGGTCATCGTAGATGCCAGAAAGCTTGGTCTAGAAGACTGATGGAAGCAGCGTGCTCGGGATCGTAGAGGATGGAAAGCTGGCAACCCTTGATTAATCATCAGGAACCGCATAAGTTAGTAAAAGTAATGATCCAAGTGATCTTATCAGCACAGACAAAAGGAGTGTGTTACGCTTCATAAGAAGCTTCTAATGGTTCAAGGAGTATGGAAAAAGATATCCTACACTACCAAAGGGTTGCATCCTTTGAATTTTTGTGCACTAAAATTCTGTTAGAAAGCGTTATACTTGCTTCATTATTTTTATTGTGAATCTATCTTTCCCCCACAATATCATGACTTCTTATAGAGAAGATCGACTGCAACAAACATTAAGGATAAAATCTATCACTAAATGATTTAGTTATACCACAAAAACCTTCAGTTATGGCCCCTTTACCACCAATACAGGACTATTTTCAGGTTTTACATACCCTATCCCATCTTTGCCGGTTTGGGCATTCCTCAAGGGATTCTCGTAGGAGCTTTGATGTTTTTCTTAACAATAAATGGCATAAAAAATAGCTTTTTATGGCCTTTAGTCCTACAAATTGGCGTTTCGTTCGGCTTACTCACTTGAACTCATCAGTGACATAGTGAGGGCTTTGTTAGACGCAATTTGTCAGGCATAGTTTCTATAGAAGAAGGTTTTATAATACAAATTCTATATACTACTGAAATAAATCAGCTAAGTAGAAGACTTAGCATTAAAGATTGGACTTGTTGAATTATTGATTCAAAATAGCTTTTTATGGCCATTAGTCCAACAAATTGGCGTTTTGTTCGGCTTACTCACTTGAACTCATCAGTGACATAGTGAGGAAGTTCCAGCTTAATGATTAGGAATTCTAATCTTGTTGGATATAGTTTACAGTGGATTTTCGTTGAAAAACTCATGTAAGTTGAACTGAACTTAAAACAAATTGCGTCTGACAAAGCCCTCACTTTGGTTTACCCTCTGTGTACTTTCTTGGTCTGATAATTTCTTTTCACCTCCTTATGAAGATCGTTTAAAATGTATTAATTTGCAAACCATACAAAAACGTCGATAAATCGCTGATGTTCTCTTTGTGCACCAGCTCCAAACAGGAATGAATGATCAACCCTTCTTATAAAAATGATTCACATTCATTCTTATCTACGTATCCTCCGATCAACTCCACTCATCTCTTTCAATCACCGCACAAACTATGACCAGGGCTGTCAAAGTACTGCAATTGCAGTCGACAGTATTGACGCTTTTAGCATTTCGTACCCAAAATTTAAGAAGTGGCAATAAATTTAAAGGGGATCAAACTGTGAAAGAACTGAGCTTTTGCTAATTTCTCGAAAATTATCAGTTTTTTTTTTTTTGAAAAAAATTGAAAGTAAAATTGTAGTTTATGTAACTATGTTAACACTTTTATCTTGAATATTAAACAAATATTGATATAGGATCGTTTTGATTCTAAAGTTAAAACTAAAGTGCTTGTAAGTTGTAGCTTTTAAAGGGCGCTAGAGACGCTCGAATATGGTGCAAGTGAACAAAGTTCGACCTGAACTTCATGATTTTTCGACTTATTTGTCATTCTGTTCACTGTCACATTTTAATTTATTTTTTATTCAGGACTTTTGACATTTTTTTTTTTATTTTTAAAATTTTAAAATTGAAATTCAAAACTAAGCCAAAATGTTTGAGTAAATAATAAACATAAGAAACCGGTCCACAAATAATGGAGCTCTCTTTGAAACGAAAGTTTTGGAATGCAACCCTCAATATTTTCAAAAAGGTCGAGGTAGGTCCGTTTTGATTCTAAGTGTCACAATTATACTGCCGTACTGCTGTGTACTGCCTTTTTTTCCTCAAAGTACTGCTTTCTCAAAAATGAAACGGCAGCCCTGACTATGACCTCTTTATGATAAAATTTCAAGAATGTTGCGTTTAGCTAATAACTTAAGGGTGCACCTTTTAAAATACACGTTTTCAAAATAGATTCTTGTACTGTAGCCTAATAATGTACACATATGTAGCTCTTTCGTCCATCGTCGTTTATAACCATATATGGTTTTATTTACTTTTTAAACTTGAGGTTTCAATAATGTCTACTTACCAGCTATGTAGATTACAAAGTGAAAACCCAAAATTATTGGTCATTGGTCAATCACGTTTGTTATGCAAGCATCACTCGATTTGAGTTACTTTTTGTATTATTCTTCTTTAAGACTTCACCTTGATCGCCTTTAAGGGTAATTCCTTAAACTACCTCTTGATAATATGTAGTTTATGACAAGGTTAGTACTTATGTACTAACCTGACTTAGTAAGAAGGTATGTAATATTTTCCTTAGAAAAAATTTATCAATAAACCAATAAAAACTTTATTAGCTGCAGTATAACAATAATGCACACACAAAATTACCCAAGAAGTTTATGAGTTCCCTATATGTAATCAACCTAATTCAGATAAGATCAATCACTTTAGGTCAAACCTATTTCCAATTTCTATTGGCATTAGAACTCTTATCTTTTAACACTGCTCGCAGCGTTTGGAAAGACACGTTCAATAAAAATTTCAATTACAAACATAATAAACCGTGAAATTTGTCTGACCTCCGGGGCAAGGCTTAAAGGTTTTGTATAAGTTCAAAGAAGGTAAAAGTGCAGATAAACTTCTTGGTCTCTGCTAACACTAGAAAGCGAAAAACATACAGTCATATCGTACTATTTTCCTAAAGGCATATATGAAACAAAAAATGCTGCGGATAATTGAACCTTGCAATACCTTCATAGGTCGAGGTACTTATGTAAATAGACCGATAGTTGCATTTTTTTTGGTATCTGATGAATGCAAGTCTTTTGCATTAAACAATAAACAACCTTATCATTAGAACCGATGATAATGCGTATGCCTTTCATCTGTCTACTTTTTGCTCATCACACGGGTATATTTATGGGGACTATAACCAGTTTACCAATGTTGTTTAGAAGCTAGACGTAATTAAAACAAGTTCCAAGTCAGCTTCAAGTTGCAAGCCCTACAATTTATACTATGCAGAATCCAAATGCAACTTAATTGGAATGCAGACACATATTAAAACCGGAACTGTCTGCAGGGCTGAGCGGAGATTCCACCATCGTATCATATAGAAAACAATAATCAACTGCGTGAAGAAGTTAAATGGCCTTGAAAGTTGGAAGATCACTTTTCAGAAGTGATTTTTAAGGAACCACTTCTTTATTGAAGTGGAACTTCCGACTATTAAAGTGCCTTATATACGACACATGAATTCATAAAAAGTATTTAAGGGATTCTAGATGCAAAAACTGTGGCATGTTGGACGTCAACTTTGTCTTTTAATAAGGTAGGTATAGGCCTTAGGGTAAAAAGACTATATACAAGGCCACACAAACTGCTATTTGGCCTTAATGTATACATAAGTCAATGTATAGAAGAAATCTCACTTGGGTGCTTCCTTTGCTTTTGCTTAAGTTGCATTTTGAAGCCTAAGTAGCAAACTGGTTGTTAATTTTTTGTAAGATTCTTCTTTAAGTCTTTGTTTGGAACCAATTCATTTCTGCCGTGTCGTCATTTTACCAACTTGTTTGTGCGGTGATTTACATTCATTTATTTTGTACTGACGTTAAAATGAAGTAATAGCCGCTTACATATGTAGGTACAGGTATATGTGTATATTTTTGTTGAGATAAATAAGTAATTTGATATTAACATTAAAAGCTAAATGGAGGGAATTTTTATTTTGAATTAATGAAAAGTATATTATGAATGCATTGATTGATGATCTTCTCGGAATTGGCCCTAGGATGGTGTGATGTGATGATATCGTTGGCTCATAAGGGTTATACAACATTTTTAGTCAATAATTCGTAAGTAGATACATTTATGTAGTATCTGATGTATTTGATTGATTTATGTCCAGTTCTTTACAATCATTTCTGATCGATTATTATTTTGGATTCATGTCTTCAATCGGCCAAACCTAATGTACTTACCTCCTTTTGATGGTTACAGCCCACGATTTACTATGGCCTCAACCATTAAGCCTATTCAGCCAGCTCTGTCCCTAGCTATAGCTGCCTCCAGTTAAGCACATCAAGTTGGTTGAGGTCGTTTTCCACTACTGTGCGCCACATGTTGGGGGATCTTCCTCTGCTTCGTACACCATCAGGGTTGGAAACGTTGGGCTGGTGCGTTGTTGTCCATACACTCCACGTGGCCAAGCCAACTCAGTCCCTGTATTTTTAGCTTTTTGACCGGGTTAAAGTCGCTGTAATGCTCATCGTTGAATCTTCTTCAGCACTCGACGAATCTTCCTCTAAAAGCACCTAAGCAATTATTCATCCTATTCTTACGAGGCCCATGCTTCTGCCCAAAACAGCACGACAGGGATGATTAGGGTCTTATATAAAGTCTTCTTGGTTCTCTGAGGGAGGACCCAACTACTTAAATGCCTTCCAAGCCCGAAGAAACAGCGGTTGGCATAAGAGTAATTCTTTGTTTTATCACTGCACTGATGTCATCTTGCAAGGTATCAGTGGATCCCAGCTATAGACGAAGTCCTTGTCAACATCAAAGTTGTATCTATCCATCGTGATGTTTTGCCCGAGTCGATGATGCTGAGACTCCTTTCTCATACTGTCTTCTTTGACAGCCAATGCCGTTTTCGTCGCCTTCGATTCAATACAGGCAAATGCACCAACCGCAGCTCGCTTAGCTCTGCTTATAATGTTTAAATCATCCGCATATGCAAGTAGTTGAACGGATTTTCGATTAATTGTAATAGTGGTGCTGTGTTGCGATTTGCGTAAAATTGCTTTAAGAACGATGTTGAATAGGTTACATGATACCGCGTCACCTTACCTTACACCTTTCTCAACATCAAATGGTTCAGTGGTGTGTTACCGACTTTGACAGAGCAGCGTGATTTCTCGATCGTCATCCAGCACAAGTGGACGAGTTTGGCAGGGATGCCGACATAAGACATAGTTCTGTATTATTCATCTCTATCCACGCAATCTATCATATGCAACTTTAAAATCGATAAAGAGTTGGGTGTGTATCAATTCTGAATTCCTGTTTTTTTTCCAAAATTTGTCAGAGTGTGAACATTACATGATCGACGGTTGACTTGAAGGGCTCAAATCTTACTGGGTGCGTGTTGTTGGCAGGAATGGAGGGGACCTACAATTTTTTTCCAAGTCCGTCCGGCTAGATGAGAAGCACTTATTCATGACAAATATTCTCTTGGAGGATTTGTCAGTCCTCGCAAGAAGCAGTACTTCGGGAAAACATTTCTGTTTTTAGGTGGCAGCAGCTAGGAATGGGAATCGAACCCAGACCTTTGGCATGACAGTCCAACGCACTAACCATTATGTCACAAGCTACTACAGCCTTAAACGATTAAAGTTTGGAAATCGCTAACCGCACTTCATGAAGGTTGGGTGGACGAAAATACTAGCCATCATGGAATATTTTGGCTATCATTGCCGTTAAGGAATCTAGAAAAGTATTCCTTCCAGATCCTTAGGACTGATTCAACTGACTGCGTATCTAATGCCATGTTCCCGTGTTCTCATATCGACAGGCTTCCGTTGTGGCCTTGTAGCCTTCGGTAGATGGTTTCACCCTTGGGTAGAACTTACCAAAATACCCTGATGCTTATACAATTCTCTATAGACTCGCTTCCTCCTCCCGCTATTCGTGTCCTCTATTTTGTTCTTCAAGTCAGCTATTCATTCTTAGCTGCATGTGTCTGTCGGTTCTCTTCATCAAACCAGGACTTTCGTTGTAGTCGCTCAGTGAAACCAGCAAATCACAGTCGGCACTTCTGATGGCTTGTTGACAATGTCTCCACTGATCCTCTTCTCTCGATGCTGGAATTTCCTTAGGGGTTTGGAGGCAGATCCAGCATGATGTTTTTGAATTTCACTTTGATGCGGATTGTGACCAGGTGCTCACTTGCTCACTTTTAAAGCCAAAAACATTTTACCTAAGTCTTCCCCTTATCACAAGACCACAACCAAATAGCCGCTGACCCTGCTCCTTGTAGCACTTTCCGTGGCAGGTGTCACACGATTTCATCGTTCGTATACCCTCTCCATCTCCATCCAATCGTTCCTGCTGGATAAACATAGCTGTAACGTTAGCATTAAGCTTATCCAGGGTATCCCATATAATCTATAAAGAGTATAGCCCATTTAGCTCATCACCAAGTACTTTCCTGGAACTGTGGTGCTTACTGTTGTACTATTTTTTTCCGACTGAATAGTCGTGTGACTGAAAATCGCTAGTTCGTTCTTATAGTCTTAGGAGGGCATAAGATTTTTGGAAGAGTTTTGGTGGGGGCATAGCACAAAAGAGGTTGAGTAATACTGAATACTGACGTCTAGACTATCATCAAGACCGTCTGAAGTAGTTTAGAGTTTATAATACATATCTAGTTTTCAAGACCATACTACCTAGAAGAGTATTAAGATAATCCTACCACCTACACCAGGGCCCGTTCCAGCTTTTTCGCCACAATAATACAGTCGTAGAGTTCTAAGCCTTTTCAAAAGTTGTTATAAATAGGTTGTACAAATCATTAAAATGTGAAAAATTACCAACAAAGTTATTTTTGTTTACGTTTTTTGTAGGTATTTCATTAAAAATCCATGAAGAAATTAATTTGTTGGTATTTTTTCACATTTTTACGATGACAGTGCAGTATTTGTTTTAATAAATCTTTTTATAGCCTTAAACTACGCAGATTGAAAATAAGAATTAAAAAAAATCAATAAGTTTAGTAACCTTGTTGTCTTATAGGAGGAACGAGGGAGATCTAGCACCGGATCTGGTGTTCTGACTTTTACTCATTTGCTTATGATACATATTATGGCATCGAGCGCCCAACGCAACATTGTTAAAAATCCAAATTGAAATGACATTATACACCCTGGTTTTGGTATTTTATCGGCTTATTTCAAAAATTCACAGATTGATTTTTTTAGTATCCACCAACTGCCCTCAATTTTTAAATTTTGCCGACCTAGGAAAATGCACAAATGCCTTTCAGATAAAAAACATTTTCGTTATTTTCTCATACAAAACTAGTTTTAGTCAATTTCAACATCAACCCGCCCTTATTGATTCAAATTTGTTTTATTCTTTTAGTTTTTAATTAATTTTAATAAAAACAAAACAAGCTCTCAATTGCATTATTTTCTATTAAAACCTATTTTAAATAGTTTCGTTCAAAATTTATCCTAATTTTAGGTATATTTGATCATTAAATGGAGGTTGTACATAGGTACATATACATCAAGTTTGCATTTCTCAAACTTTCAATAACTTTAAATTACAGACTAAAAATAAAGACGAAATGTTTCTTTTTTTAAGATTTGCACCAAAGTATCCCCTTCTCCCGTATGGTTCCCCGGACGTCAAGCAATGACTTTCAAGGTCAAGCAAAAGAACGAGAATTAATCTTTACTTTTTGGTTAAATAATTTAAATTTTAATTAGGTACCATCATTTTAATGAGATGTTCTGTTCGAAGAGATTAAACTGCGTTATCTGCAAGTACTTATAGTAAGCTTTTTTACAATGCGATGTGCTGAGAAGTTTATTTCAACAAAAATATTATTTAATTAATATCACGTTGCATTAATTAAAAATTAAATTTCTTAACGAGTATAAATAGTTTTTAATAATTGAATGTTTCAAATTACTTCTCAAATTGCAAGCCTCACCTTCAAGGCTATTTAATTTCCTTATCTATATTGCTAGTTTATTTTTGTTTGAATATCTCTTTAAAAACTTCGAAGGAAGTTCCGGTATTGCTGTACGTCATTGCTGCAAATTTTTGATTTTAAATACCTGTATTACAAGTAACAATAGGTACTCAATAAACTAGGTATTAATAATTAATTTAACAAGAAAATAAAATTTAAGATCCACCGAAAGATTAAATGGATTGAAATACATATTTTTACTTAATATTTTTTTGTTTATACAAGGCAGGGCAGGGTTGCAAATGTGAACATTTGTGATTCTATTTCAATTACATTTGAAATAATTAAATTTTATTTGCTTAACGGACTTACCACGATTGTTTTTATTCAAGGAAATTGAGTTGATGGTTCTACTTGTCGTGGTCACGGGTTAACTGTTTTTCTTTTAAAAAGAGTACGAAATGTAAAGTGACCAAATATTTGGAAGCACATCAAAAGACAGTTTAGCACTATTTTATTTGAATTTTTGACATATCGAAGTTTTAACTTATTCTTATCTACATTCAAGAGATAGGGAAGGTATATATAAGTGGTCAGATATTACATATGTATGTTCACGTTCTTCCCAAAAAGAATTTCTTCGAATTTTTAGACAATTTTTTTTAACACAACTGGGATAAATTCGTAGAAATTTGTGGTTTTCGGAAGTACAAGAACAGTTTTATTTATATATTATACGTTGCAGCAATCAAGGGAGCATTTACAATTACATATAATTTTCTATAATTTGTCCTCAAAGTTTTGAGTTCGAAAATATTCGTTACACAAGCTTTTTTTTGGAAACACTAACATGGTTTGAAAATGAACAAACATATATATGCAATGCACGACTGCATTACAAAAAAGAATTACTGAAAAAAAATAAGTTTTCATTTTGTTTTTCTAATTAAAAAATATTTTTATAAATTTTGAAATGGAAATACGTTTTTTACTGAAATTACCTTCAGTCTTGTTAGAAAACCGAATCCTGTGCGTTTTTTGGCAGGGACCTTTTTTTGTGACTAGAATTCATTCCTTACACATTAAGGATGAAGTTTAGCTTGGGAGTCACTTTTTTATTCCTGTCGCTTGGACATAATTTTAAAAAAATGGCGCCCAATCTGTAGACCAGTCAGGAAACCAAAATCCTTGCACTCTTTGTGGGGGAAATATTAGAAACTACCAAAAAATAGAAGTCCCACCCTTTAATATAAAAATGTATATTCCCGAAAAGCGGCAACACTGACATTTTTATCAAAGGTGCTTCTGCTCAACATCTATCTTTTAAGACGTCATCCGTTATTTTTCCAAAAACGTGCTTATGGCATCGGTAGGCGTTTGCACAACTTTGTTATGTTAAAAATATTAGAAACTACCAAAATCTTGGAAGTCCCAACCTGTCACATCAAACAAATGATTCTGAAAAGTGGTAACACTGATATTTTACCCGAACGTGCGTCTATTGAACACTTGTCTCTTGCCGTTATTTTTTCAAAACACGTTTGACGTCTGGTGGCGTTTCCGCACCTTTTTTCAAGTTAAAAACTACCAACAAAATGGGAATTCCTGCATTTTGACATAAAAGAAGTATATGTTCTTGAAAAGTGGCAATATTGAAATTTTAACCAAAGGTGCACTCACTCAACACCTATTTTATTTTTTTAAATCAATTTTTCATTTTCCAACACGCGTTTGGCATATAGAGGCGTTTTCGAAACTTGTTTCATGTTTAAAAATTAAAAATTGTCATAAAAATGGATGTTCCACCCGTTGACATACAAAAAAGTATGTTCCTGAAAAGTCGAAATACTGAAATTATACCCCAAAAACTTTCTTTTGAGACATAAATCATTGCTTTGATTATGGAAGTTTTCTAAGTAATTTAAGAGTTTTTTTTTAATTTACCATTTTCCACAGATTGGGCGCCATTTTTGAAAATGGCAGCCGAGCGACAGGATTCGGTTTCCTGACCAGACTATGACCTACCCGTTTCGAGAAAAACAGGATGTCCAGTAATTCGTCAATAATATTTTAGAGCATGATTCTCGGGTATATTCCAAGAAGAAAAAAATGGTATGAGGGAAAATTCAATACCTGAGGCAGGGAGGGGCAATTTCTGAATAATTGATTCAGTAAAAAAAAACGTAAGTATGCACCTACCGAAAAAATCGTTTCATTATGAATTGTAATTTGCTTGCGTCATAAGCAAAAGATAAGAAAATTGGAAAAAGTATGTTTAGTTTGTTGTTTTTTTTTTAATTGCGCAAAAATTAAAAAAGATTTTAACATTAACATTAGCATTAGACTAAGAATTGATAAGGGCATTGAGTACCCAACACAAAAATAGCGGTCTTATTTACACAAAATTTTGAAAAATATCAACTTGAATTCAAAAAATTCGCATTTTCTTTTTTCAAAAATTTTAGCTTTGAAATTTAATTTCGCAAAAACTATCTTTTAAACAACTTGATTTAAACAAAATATATATAATGGAATTTAATGTCCTTTTGTTTCTTTTAATATTTGTATGTATTTAAAGTCAATTTTTCAGAAATCGCCCCCTGTCTGGGGGAGAAAGAGTTTTCCCCGATACTATTTTTTTTCTTAGAATCTACCCAAGAATCATGCCCTAAAATATTATTGATGAAATACGGGACACCCTGTATAGTGAAAAAAAAATAGCCCCAAAAAGACAATTTTCTAAAAAATATCGTTGGATTTATGTTGTTATTTTCTCTTATCACGGCCATGGTGCCAATTTCCGGTAAAAAGAGCACTCAGCATCGTTCCATTTCACTCACTGGAACAGTCACACCAGCTTCGTTTTATGAACAAAAAATGAACTATGTATTTCCAAAAATTGTGGATAAAAAAGTCAGTAGTTTTTTCTGTTCAAGTTAACAGGAATGAGGCTCACTATCTACCTGCTCAGAATAATTTTATTAAATTTTATCCAATCAATGATTTGTGCGAGTGTAATCCCCACTAGTTTGTACTTATATTCAAAGTCATCGCAATGACAGTTCGAAAATGGCGTGAAATTTAAAACGAAACCTTTTCTTTGTAAATAAATTACATTCCATGGTATGTAGCCTACGAAAATGCTCGTTGTATCCCCCTAGATCCCAAGCTTTACATGTATTCACCACATCATAATCACTCTCGCATTTTGGTGAATATAATTTTATTCAATACAAAACAAAAAAGAGACCTTCTGTCAAAGACTCTTTATCAAATTAAAGAGCATATCCAACTCAAATCAACCAATCAGAATTCACAAAAAAGTGGCATGACCACGGAAAACATCACAAATTCACTCACTATCAGTACTGCCAGATAAGTTCTCAAGCAAAGAAATCCCCAACCAAATCACCCCATACAAAATAAAACAACAATTCTGGAAACAATCTCATCATTTTTCCCAATTATTCACTCAGTTCTTAACTAATTTCTCTATAAATAAATTAATTTGTGTAAACAATTGACTTTGCGGCTAATATTTTAATCAATTTCACGTGATTTTACCGGCAAACCGAGTGAGCTGATATTTAATTCACCATAGTTTGCATACAATGTCTAGGTGTTTATATTTACATCTGGCAATACGCACTTTCAAATAAAACCAAACCACCAACTGTCAACGAATGTCATTCGATAACCTACTCTCGGTCGTGGTTGGTGCGCTTTCTGTTTTGTTGTACCAGCGTTGATGAATTTTTTTATTTCTACTTTCGAGAAATTAATAAAACACAAAATTATATATTTTTGTCGTATTGTTTTTGACTGTTTGTGATCGGAAACTAATCAATAAAATTCATACAAAAAAATAAAAATCAAAACATCCATCATTGACCAAACCCCAATAAATATTAGTTCACTCTCCCTTAAAAACAAAAAATTGCATTTTTTGACAATAAATTCTCAAGCGTGTTTGTGAAAATAATAAAAAGAAAAAGCAAAAAAGCAGTCAGTCGTCAGCAAATTTTTATTTCATTAATAAACTAATTTGGTCTGTTTTTTTTTTATATAATTGTCTGTGTTAATCCAGTTTAATTTCATTTTGTGTCTTGTGTTCATCTTCGTCAAGTTGTATGAAAAAAAAACCAAAAAATTCCTCCCAAGTGACCGTGAATTGTATTGTGTGTTCGTTTGAGTGAAGAAACACGCGCGTCCAACAGAAATTTGATTTAAACAAAAAAAAAAATAAAATAAATTTCAAGCTTATTTGAAAAAGAAAAAAAAAAATCAAATTGCACAAAGTAATTTTTCTGATATAAAATAATTCCACGTATTGGAATTGAGATTGTTTGAGAAAAATCAACACAAAATATACAAAACACAAGAAAAATGAGTGGATACACGGATTTAGATAAAATCGAAAATAGTCGGTAAGTGTGATTTTTTTTTTAATTTATGAAGTTTTTTTTTATTTTAAACAAATCCAAAGTGGTCATAATTTCAAAATTAAATTTTCCACATCAATACTGTGTAGTTTTTCTTCGTGTCTCTTTTATATCTTTATCCTCTTTGTAAATGCAAGTGAAGATGTGATTAATGATTTTTATCTCCTCTTCATTATTCAATCTGTGGTACGATAAAAAAAACTAAACAGCCGCAACCCCGTTGCCCACAAGCCACATCCATGGAGGGTGGGGCGAGGGTTAGATAATTTAATTTCTTTGATATTGACCCCAAAAAAGGTATTAATTGGCGACCTGTCACGTCAGCAGCAAGAAATTCGCATGTTGAGGAAAGATATCACACAAAAGAATATAAAAAAAATTGTCCGACGTTTAATAAAATTTTAGAAGAAAAAAACATTAAATTGAGGTTAGGAAGAGGAATATAAGAGTAGTTTGAGTTTGTACCTGTTCCAAAACTGAAGATTTGATATTTTTTTTATTTATAAAGAGTGTGGTAAATTAATTGAGTAAACATCGCACACCTTTCATGTTCGTAGGTAGGTATACATATATAGGTATACGAATTTTGTATGGTTAAGACCATCCAGAAAAAGAAGATTTAAGAATAGAATTGCTGACAACGCACCCATATAAACTTGACCTTTAACAGTTTGTAGTTTTATGGATATATTTATTATTGTTAGGTATCATACAAATTTTTTTTATTGTTCACAATAGATGTTCTGGAAAAGTGTGACAGTAGGAGTTGGTAGGTATCTTCTTACTGATTAACTTGTCATGTGGCTTTGGGATGCAGAGGCCACTGACCGTTAAGAAAAAGACTTTAGAATTTCGTAAAAAAATTTTAGATGCTGTAAGTGTGTTCACTGTCAAGCTTTTCCAAGTTTTATTTTTTAAAATTGGGTGTTTAAAAACTTAATTATTGTTTCTAAGAAATGTATTATTTTAGAGAAGAAAAGAGAAAAGGTCTCTCGACAAGCACATGTAACCTTTAAACTATGGATGGGTAGGGTAGACCGATTTTCTTCAAATTTATAGGTAACACAATTTCCTTGAAAATATGTAGGTATGTTTATAAATATTCTTAATTTTAATAAAATTAGTTAAACCCGCATGAACAGGAGACGTAACAGCGCAATTCAATACTATAATTATCCAGATTTCTACTAAACACCAAATAACAAATATGTGGGCTTAATTTAAAATTATAGGTAGATACAGTTATTTAAGTTTCTAAAAAACGCCAACGTCCAACGAAATTTCCCATTCATGGAATTTGAATTTGTTTTGTGGTAACTTTTTTTCGCTTCCCAATAAAAAAAACTTATCCTTTGATAAAATTGTGATATATGTATATACCTAAATTTTTTTGTCAGTTTTTTTTTTAATTGCATAGGTACGTTCAGAAATTATATCTAACGGTTTTTTGCGTAGAATTATTTATGAAATTAATATCTACTTACATTTTTGCCCAATTTTTTGTAAGCTGAGGAAAAGTTTTTAAAGATTTACAGTGAATTTTTCCTTATTGAAGCAGAATTTGGATCAATATCTATAATGATTTTGACAAGAATCCTCATAGTAAAATAATTGCAATTTTTTGAGTTATTGGTTAACAGATTTTTTTTTCCAGATTTTCATTAATTTTTTTTCAAAATTACCTATTCAAAAACGTTTTTATGTAAAATAAAATAACATTTAGTTCGGGTAACACTCTTGGTGACTGTATTTTTATTGTATTTTTTTTTTAACGGTGTAATATTATTTACATTTTATTTTTTATTTACAATTTTGGATACAAAAAACCGTTTTTACCATTACGTCAAATAAGTCTTATGAGTGGCATAGTCGATTATCATAAAATAAACGTACACTTATTCGAAAGTCCATGATTCAAAAACAAGTGGATTTTTTTTTTTAGTAAAAACCTAAGACCTAACACTTTTAACAAACCAAACAAAAAAGAGATTCTAAAAAATAAAAACAAATTTTTAATTTTTATGATTTTTTCCTTAGTTTCAATGTTCTTAATATTCAGGTATTATTCTTATAACTTTCCTAAGAAATTTGTAAATCTTCGAATGGATTTTGTTTTCAACTTACTTTAAAAAACGTATTCTATATACTAGCTTGTAATTATTATTGAGTCTTGGGATTCCTTAAGTGTTGGGCGCCACTTAAGAGTAGAGCTTGAAATTTTATAAAAGTGTCCATTTCAAAATGATTAAGTTCTTCAGTAACATAAAGCTTTGTAAGCATGTAACTTTGAGTTTACTTAAACAACATACATTTAATTTACTAAGCAGAAATAATAGATTTTTCAATTCCAAAAGTGGCGCCCAACAGAACAAAACTTGAAATTCTATGAAAGTGCTCTTCTATGAATGGTCTTAACTGACCTAAATAATTTAACAAACCCAGTTCATTCGATTATATAATGCGATATCTAAGCTCAAAAATAATTCTTGAATGGCGCCCAACACAAAACTCTCATTGTGATAAAATTTCATAGAGTGAGGAATATTCCTCTAAGAACAATGGTTTATACGATTTTTTCTGTTTCTGTGTTATTTTTGTAGAAAATTAGATCAAATATTTATGTCATTAGGTAAAATATAGAAAGTTTTTATCAATTAAAAAAATTTCTTGTGAAATGCAAGTGGATCCAGATCCAGATCCAGACTCAAAAACACGTTGAAACTCACTCGTTAAAAAAACAGCTTGTTGATGCTCTTAGCTTTTGAAAGTTGTATAATTAGAGTCCATTGGTATAAACATGCACTTGGATCTCCAAATAAAATTGCTGCTCAGTTTGAAATAAAATATAAAGGTCTTATTGCAGTGCTCACACGTGAATTTCCACTACTGTAAGAAACTATGGGAATAAACAGTAAAATTCTGAAGCTAAAAATACAATTCAAATCATTTTGTGAATAAGCTAAATATGAATTAATAGGCCACACAAATTTAAAGATAACAAGAAAAAAAATAAAGCCCAGTGAAATATAAGAAATTTGAAGGCATGTACAGTTGGCAAGATTTTTGTCCAAAACTTATTGTTATATTTGTTTTTACGTTGGGCGCCAATTAATATTTATTTTTTAATGCAATAAGTATCTCTTAAGTTTAAAATTATCAAATAGATAATTGAATTGTATTTTTAATTGATTCTTGGAAAGTAACAAGTTCTGAAATAGTTCTGATTAAGTAATGTTGGTCCTATGTTGGGCGCCACTTAACGTTTTTTTTAAACGCAATATGCCTTCAGTTGTAAACTATTAAATAAATATTAAAATGACATTAAAACTACTTTTTAGAAACAAATAAGTTCTTAAATAGTTCCCATAAATTGATTTTGGTTCTTTGTTGGGCGCCACTTAAACAAAATTTGTGAAGCCATTATGATAGGTGTGTATTAAATCAAAAGTATTTTTGTATTTACATATAAAATCTATCTCAACTTTGGAATACCACTAAAAACCACTTTTCCCGTGAATTTGTCTGTGGTTAGATTTCAATATAACAACGCAACAAAAAAAAAAAATCTAAACCAGTAGAACAAGTTTACAATTTCTAAGGATTCAGGAGGGTGTTATTTTTAAAGCGCAGTTCCAACAATAAAACAAAACATAGGTACAATTAAATATAAGTAATAATTTTTTTTAAGCTTTAGTTTAATTTCTGAACTTAGTAATTCAATGAATAATTATTTGTTGTGTGTTATTGTCAAAAGCCACAAAATAACCATTATGGGACAAAATCTTTGAACTACGCAAAACAATAATGGTGATGAATTGTATAGTGAAATTTATTATTGTATTGTACTCGTATTCTCGTTTTTTATATTAAAAAAATTTAATATGTAAACACTGTCTTGATATTTGACAAACAAAAATAATATAATATTACTTTTTACTAAATAATAAACACATGCGTCATAATTTTCATCATGCCATTTATGTTGACAATATTTTCTGATTTGTTTAAAGCAAAGAAAATCAAGAACTGTGTTTATAATATTATTGACCTATATTTTTGATTTAAATAAACAATATTTGTTTTTATTTATTTTAATCGGTTCTGTTTCATACTATTTTTCTAAACTTAATATCGCCTAAAAGTATCTGCTTTCTTATCTTTAATATAACAAAGTTGGCATATTATTTTTAAAACAACATGACGCCAAAAAATATTAACTGACGTCATATTATTGTACACATTATTTAAAAAAAAATCATACAATAACTCAAAAATGAGCGTGTTAATCTAGTTACAAAAATAAATGAACAAATTTTTTTATATTACGCAAGTGGCTGATGAGATGATGGCGAATATTGCCAAACATGAAAAGGTGTATCCATCTTTGCGAAGCTTATTACCTATAAAAATAATTAATTTCTTTATCTTCTTATTTTACTTACATCAAACAATTTCTTGATGTGTGGCTATAAAGCTTATGCGTCGTGCGTTGGTCTACAGCGCAGCGGTCGATTGCAAGTAAATTTCACATACAAACGCTTAATTGACCCTGACGATCATTGATTTATATCAGCGCGTCATAGCAAGTAGGTAGATTAAAGCAATTTGAGTGCAAGCGATCTTTTAAATAACATAAAGAAGCTTCCAACTAACTTGAGTGCAAATAAATTAAAAAAAAAAGATATTGCTTTTGCGTTGCATGACGATCAGTACTAGAGTAAACGAAGAGAATTTGTATTAAAGACCCAATTGGCAAATTTAAAACAAAAAAAATGAATCATTTTTAATACGATTCGAACAAATTGAGTGCGTTTCACAATTATTATTGCAAAGGTGTTGTAGGTTGGTTAAGTAAAGCTGATTTATAATTGCCCACAACTATTTAAACTATTTTCTGTTTGCCTTTCATTATTTATCTCTTCTCTATGTTGAATAATTTTGAAAAATTTAGTGGAAAAATCGAGAGAAACACACAAATATTATTTGACTCGCATTATTCTTGGGTATTTCTCGAACGTCACCAAATTATTTTTGGCTTTTTGAAGTACAATGCTGTTAAGAATGTATATCACGGAATAAATAACACGTGATGTAAGTAAAAATAAGATGAGCCTGAATTTATGTTCGCCACTTGACCTATTTTCTGTAGAAGACATCCTTGTATTTTGTATTGTGTGTTGGGCGCCACTTAGGACATTCTTGTAACTGAAATGAAAATACATTAAGTATATTCTTGAGAAATAATTTCGTTTGCTATGGAGAATTTATTGTTGGTCAAAAGGTAAAACCCACTCAGTACAAACAAAACACATTCCAAGTAAATTCCTTTGGTAGTCTTAAATTTGATCTTTTTAAAAGAAAATCTACTTTAAACCTTCTTCTAATAGAGTATTCCTATAAATATAAGACGAAACTTTTATCAGTTACCATTTACAAAATAGTTCCTTATTTTTCCTTCAGAAGATATCAAGTTGTAATATTTTTAAATTGTCCCCGACGTTGGGCGCCACTTAAGAAACTTTTTTAAGGCCTTGTATTGTGGTGTCTTTGAAATCTAAGAAGCTTGTTTTGCATTTTTAATTATTGTATTGGGGTGCAAAATAATTTATGCAATCAACATTTTTTCATAAAGTACGGTTTTTGGAAAATATCCAATGATGTTTTCAGTGTTGGGTGCCATTTAGCGGTGTTATGAACTTGAAATCAAGTGATCAAATTGAATCGTTAACTTCATTACTCAGATTTATCATCATCAGTTCCTGTTTAAAAAAAATCGAAGTAACTCGAGATATTCCAAAATGTAAAGCAGTGTTCAAAAATTAAGGCAGAGCCCTCCACGTGCAGGTGGGTGTACTAAAGGCTCACAGATTGTGTCGATATTATGGTGCTTTAAGTAGCAAACAAATTTGTATAACTGTTAGAAATTGGCATGTCTAAGGTCTCACCATAGCAAAAAACAGTCACACGTTGGGCGCCACTTAACTATTTTTATCTCTCTTGGAAAAGTATATAAATAAACAAGTCTGCGAATGAAATTCATACATCGGTTAATGTGAACACATATTCGTAGACAAACATTTGTGGGTCATATTCCGATGTTAAAATCAGTTTCTGTCTGGTATTTTGGATTTCAGGGGCAAACTTTTGGGCACCCATAGTTTCTCCAAGCCGTGTGAAGTGCCTTTATACTTGATTGCTTTTTGTGGTGAAAAACTGTTGTAACTATTATAGACAGGCATACATTCTTCTTGCCTTGTTCCAAGAAAAAAAAAATGTTTGCGTTGGGCGCCACTTAATTTTTTTTTTTATATCCATGAAAAAGTTTGGTAAACCAGTATACAATTTTTTCTTTACATAGTTTAATGTGAAGAAATATTTCTAAATCAACATTCGCAACTTATACTCCGACGTAAACATCAATCTTCTCTCTGGGGTCTGGTATTTCCAAATTCAGGGGCATAAGTACTTTTAGGCCCCCAGAGGTTTAACAGGCCACACAAAGTGCATTAATGCTTGGACACTTTTAGTAATTATTATTGTTCTTATAAATTAGCAAGTCTCTGCTCTCTCCCTAAAATAAAAATTTGGCGTTGGGCGCCACTTAACAAATTTTTGAATTCCATGGAAAAATTTGTTAAACTAGTATTGGAATCTTATCTTTACATTGTTTAATGAGGACAAATATTCCTATATCAAAATTCATGACTCATATTCTCATGAAAAGACCAATTTTCGCTTGGATATGTATTTTTGTGTTCAATAAAACCTGCTCAGCACCTAGTTTTGTGAACAAAAACACGGATTTTCTCTATATACATAGGTATGTTTATCTTAACTGTAAAATACCAATTCAAATATTTTGCACTCCCATACATAACCACCCATTAATAGAAGAGCACTTGTGATTCATTAAACTTTTGTTTAATTTTACCATATCAGCAAATATTTCCATATACATTATTCCAAGGCTTCTATATTCAATGCCAATAGTTCATAGTTCCCAAAATAGCAAAGAAGGAAATTCCATTCTTTTTCAATTGCCATCACAAGTGTTAGATACACTTGCCTTGAATTCTTCAAAATTCCATGACTAAACCCTCAGTCTGACATAGGTATATGTACCTACCTATCAGTAGATGGTACAAAATTTGTGTCTTCCATTTGAATTGCTTGATGACTATATCCATCCGTCAACAACACCCTTATTTTTTTTTTGTCTTCCGATAGATAAAAATTACGCCATCGCATACCCTTCCCACTTTGACAGCTGTTAAAGTGGTGCATAGAATTTCATCGCCTGACGTCATCAAAATATCACGCCATGTGCCTTCTTTCCTTCCCGCACCGCTACACAATTACCGTTTGCTCATCACTGTGTAACGGTCTTTTGCCACGCGCATGTCTTGTATACCATAATATTTCTCTTTGGGCTCATTGTATCTGTGTTGTATCTGGTGATTTTCAGAAACCATTGCTCTCCCGGCAAACTTAATTTCATTTCATACATTCATTGCCTCTTTATTGCCGGCAGTACAGTGTGTTTTCTTCACCACATGATGCGCTTGTAAACTGATGGGCAAAGAGAAACCGGGTGAATAAAACATATAAAATATCAAAGAAGGTGTAGAAGAGTGGCATGGGTAGTTATAGCAGATGAAAGTCTAACTGTGATTGGTTGAAAAAGTGGCGTGGTTCTTGCAATTCTTCAAACGAATTTTTTTCATATTTTCCTATTTTGCTTTGGAGTTTCCGTTCTGCTTTGTGTATTAGGTACATGAGCGTTGTGTGCTTCCGAACCGCAACCATCCATGAGGTTTAATAGTAGATAGAAAGGTGGTCTGATATTGCTAACCCGGTTTCTTCATTAATTTTTTTTTTTGCTTCTTCTGGAATGAAAATAATCGATGCAACCAACATCAGCTGATTTTGTGCTGTGTGTAGTATATCGTATGTTGGAGTTATTGATATCTTGTACAGTCTGTTGTAAAATATAAATACAAAAAATACAGATTGAGTGTGGTTTTGACGTCAATAAATTTGTATGGGTACCAATGGTGAAATTGCAAAGCAGTCCTTTGAATGGAATCCTCAGGGTGCACGGCGGGTTGGAAGACCAAGAACAACATGGAAATCAACTGTCTTAGCGGAAGCAGAATCCCAGAGAAAGACGTGGCCACAGCTTAAGTACCTTGCAGCAGACCGTGAAGGATGGAGACGTTTTGTTGACGCCCTATGCCCCAGCCGGGGTTACAGGACACGATGATGATGATGACCAATGGTTTTAAGAAGCTTGGGAATTCTTGGAGAAAAGACCGATTTGAATAGGTTTACCGGAATGTAAATTATTTTTCATTCAATATTTCTTTCAATATGTTGACTTGAACAGGTAGATCCCTTTTCAAGCAGGACATTCATTCTCAATTTACCTAAATTTAATAGATGATTCGAAGTTAAAACACTTGCGAGAAAAACCAAAATAAATGTCCTAGAACAATAGATAAAATTGTGTTGAACCTTGAACTTAGGTAAGAATCAAAATGGCTGACACAAAGAGCAGGTGACAATGGTACTGCAGATGTATCGTGTGGTCCTTGACTGCAAATTAAAAATTTCAAATCTGATAAAGAACCCGAACTTGCCAAACGGAACTTGTCAATTTTTAAACTGCCAAAACAACTTTTAAAACATTAACTTAAAAAAAAATTCACCCAAGCATGTGAGCTAGATTTATTTTTTAAATTTTTGCTAAGAATTAAATTTAAAGTGGTCTTGAATTATAATTTACGTTTCCGTCTCTTAAACCATCATTATTATAATTGCAACTGTCACTTTTCTACTTCAACAAAAAAAAAAAAACATGTCTGGCTTGTACACATGGCAGAATCAGTCTAAAATTTAAATCTTTATCAGGTGGTCGCTAAAATTTTTCTCATAAAAAACCTAACTTAACAACTATCAATTCTGTATATCTTATGCAAAAAATTTGCATTTTTATTTTTTTATTTAATTAATTTTGTTCCTATTTTTATAATAATTCTTTATGCAAATTTATCTTATTGTTAGAAACAGAAAACTTCTCCTGATGCATCCGACTTCATTATCTTTTAAAGAATTCTTCGACAAAAAAAATCATCAGTTTATTTTGAATCGTCAAAAAATTGGATATTTTCAATTACAGCCAGTTGAAGAAAAAAATATATTTTACGCATTTTGCTGTCACCCTAATGAGACGAGACAACCAACTGTAATTAACAAATATAGTTTGGAAATATACATACAAACATTTTGTGAATGTTTTTGTTTACTAAATGATGATTAAAACTGGGTATTTTTTCGCATTGAAAATTCAAAAAAAAAAAGTTAACTTGATGACCATGATGGGTGGCTTTTTTGTTTGCAAGATCTTTGATATCGCCGGCTCGCTTGCTCTTTCGGGGGCCAAAAAATGTCTTAACTTTTTTTTGCGGATAAGTTATAAATTATACATTCAAGGTTAAGTTAATATATATTTTGAATTTTTATTTTATATATTTTTTTTTTGAAATTTTAACTAAGATGACATTTTGAAAAGGGAAGTGTGTACCTACTCAAATGTCGTAGAAAGTTAAGTGCTGTGTGGATTAGATATTTTCCTGAGTAGGTAGGTATACAATTCACTTTTACTTTTTTGCCATTTTTTTTTTTTTTGTCTTTAATTTTCCATTCAGTCAATTAGAAAGTCTCACCTAAACTTTTTACAGCAAAATACAAAAGACAAAAAGATTGGTGGTTTGGTTGTTTTTGCTGATGTTGTTGTTGTGAGTTTCAAGTTGTTGAAGCAATACTTTTTTTTGTTAGGTAACATTATTGACAGAGGCTTTGTCTTGTTGCTATTAAATTATGTTTTTTTTTTTTGTTTCTTAAACCGGTTGCATATTTTAGTGATAAGTTTGCATGATAGTTGGGGTTAATGGTTTGGCATTAAAAAATAATATTTCATTTTGTGGTTTTATGCAAAAATATTAATGTTTAGAAAATATGAACTCTTTAATAAAAATTTAGCTAGATAAATCCAATATATGTATCTACTAATTTAAGATTTTTACCACTATATATTCAGTTTTCTATATTTAAATTATTTATTAGAAATTTAATCCGTAAAGTGATATATAACACAAGATGTTATATTTAGAAATCATTTGTTAAAATTAACTATAATGGACCTAAGTGGTTCCGCTTTAAATTCAAGAAATTCTTAAAACCATAGAACATGATTAACAGTTTTTGTGTGCTAAGTTGAAAATGTAAATTTTTATTTATGAGAAGGTTACATTTTAAAGAACAAATTTGTTTGTTATACACATAAATAAAATGTTGACCAGAAAATAGTATTTAAGTGCCTTAAATGAAGTAGGCTTAGTATGGAGTAGAGGGTTTAGTCGTTATGTTTTTAATGTCCTTGCTTTCATGAGGGGGCTATTTTATATTTTCGGTTATGTATAGGTACTCTACTTAGCCAGCAAAGTCTACCGAGTCCTAGTTTATCTTAATTCGCCAGTGACAGCACTGGTTCTGACTGTGTCTCTTGTGTTTTATATCGCTCGTGCTTATTTTTGTTTATTTGCCTGAATTTTAATAATTTTAAATACTTAAATTTTAATAAACTCATTCCCTTAGTGATATTATTTGTGAATTTCAATTAATAATGTGTTTAGTTAGTGTAAATCGTGTTAATTTTAACAAACAAAAGTGTTTGGTATGAATTCTTTGTTTTTTTTTTTCTAATTTTGAGTGATAATATCTACCTACCTACTCCTTTCATAAATGTATAATATTGTATTAGTTTAAACTTGTTTAGTTGTATTTAATTTAATTTCTATTCCTATGCTTGTTTGAATAAGGTAGTATATATGTATTAGTATTTTATCTCACTTTCCCCTACTTTCCTTTTTGTTTCCTTTTTTCATATCAAACTCAAAGCATACACAAAGTATTTTCGTCTCTTTCATTTAATAAATTAATTTCAATCCTATTTTATGTTTAACTTTAAAATTATTTAATATTTTCTATTTATAATAATTGTGGAACCTAAAAGATCGTGAGCTCGGTAGCCTAGGTGATAGGTGAGCGGATTTCAAATCTTTGAAGCGTGGGTTCGATTCCTGGTCAATACAATATTTTTTTTTTTTTTTTTTGCATTTTTCCATACAAATTCATTTATTTTAAATATTTTTTTAATTAATTTCTCTAACGTTTCTCTTATTTTCATAGTTTTTTTTAAATATGGCTTGTTCTGCAAAAACTTGCTCTGAAAGTTCTAACCCTACCCCACTTTTTGCCTGTTTCGGACCTTGTGGTAATCTTTACCACGCTAAATGCATTGGCTCAACAAATGCATTTATCGAAAAAATAACCCACTCCAAGTTTGCTTATTGGTATTGCACCGATTGCCGCAACTTATCCTTGTCCCAACTCGCTTTTAAAATGTCCTCTTTTAAGACAGACATTAATAAAATTTCAAAAGGTTTCGAAGAACTACTCATTAATTTCAACACTGCAGTCGCTAAAATGAATTCATTCACTTTTAGCAACAATTTAGTCGATATATCCACATCAACTGACGACTTAGAACAGGAACCTATTGAGATCTTGCAAAATAATGAAGACCTACAAGCTCAATCTAGCTCAGCTGTACCAACCGATTTCGTACCTGTTGGGAATAAAAGTAATAAAAGGAGTCGTGATAACTCCAAAGTTGTTAAAAACTCTGGTCCACCCCCCAAACGCACAAATCTCAGGAATGATTCAGATCTGCAGTTACCTAGTTCTGTCGTTAGTGAGAATCAAAATTCAATGACGGGTCCATGTACAGTCTCCGATGAGAGTCCTGTGCTTATAGCTGACGCTAGCATTGATTCGAGGACTATAAAAGCTGTATCTAAACCAAAAACAATTTTTGTTTCTCGTCTGGAACCTGATATTATTCCTGATGATATTATATCTCATCTAGTCTCTAAAAATTGTATACCTAACAGTACTTCCATTAAATGCACCAAAATAAGTAAGGCAAATAGTTTCGTGTCATCTTTTAAAATAGTAACGCAGTCTTCGTACTTTGATTCAATTTGCGATAGGAGTAACTGGCCTAGTGAAGTTCTTATTAAGGAATTTACTATCAAAAGAAAGAACAAACTTAAACAATCCTTACCAAATGTTACACCATCAAAAAACTAGATAGAATTACCCTCTTTTATCAAAATGTAAGAGGGCTTCGCAGCAAAACTGCTGATATTTATATCAACTCTCAGGCGCTTCCACATGACATATTTGTTTTGACAGAAACTTGGCTAAATCCATGTTTCTTGGACACGGAACTCTTTTGTCAAGAGTTTTTAGTTTACAGAAAAGATCGTCATGTTGATAAGCCAAAAGAAATGGGAGGTGGTGTTTTGATTGCTGTGCGTAATAATTTTGTATCCTCTTTTGTTTCTTTTCCTTTCCAGTTATCCATCGAATTAATCTGTATAAAAATAACCTTACAGTCAAAATATATTTACATATTAAATGCATACATACCCCCTAAAAGTTCTGACGCAGTTTTTAATGAACTTTCTATGGCCATAGATTTTGTAATGGACTTATGTTGCTCTAACAGCAATATTTTACTTCTAGGTGATTTCAATCTACCGTTTATAGATTGGGTCCCTTCTGAAGATGAATCATGCCAAGAAGCTTCTTTAACTTCTGCACAATCAGACCTGTTTTTACTTGATAAAATTAGCACTACTGACTTACAGCAAATAAGCTGTATTAAAAATTCTAAAAATCGAATTCTCGATTTAGTATTTTCCTCGGACGCTATTAGTACTCTTGTTCGAAAATCTAGTTCTGGGATTACTAATATAGATAATTACCATCCTCCCCTGGATATTTTCCTTGACTTGAGTAGTCATCTCACAGTAAATAGTAATTCTTATGATTGCTCATATATATTTGACTTTAAAAAGGCTAATTATCAATTGCTCTCTGAAAAATTGGTTAATTCTGATATTGGTAAAATATCAGCATGTACTAATATTGATGAAGCAATTTCTATTTTTTATTCAATCTTTTATAACTGTATGAATGCTTCTTTACCCTTAAAAATATCAAAAAACTCGAACGTTTGCCATGCATGGTATACGAAAGAGCTCAGATCACTCCGTAACAAGAGAAATAGGGCATGGAAAACTTACTTAAAAACTAATTCACAAATTGATCATGGTTCTTATATTGCGCTTTTTGAAGAATTCAAAGTTCTTTCAAGGATGCTTTATACTAATTACGTAAATGAAATGGGAAGCTTTTTAAAAGAAGATCCTAAGTCATTTTGGAAATTTGTCAACTCAAAGAAGAATTCGGACGGTTATCCTGCGAATTTCGTATACAAAAACTGTTCGTTACTTAATAATAGAGATATTTGCAACGCATTTGCGAATAATTTTTGTGATTCCTTCGTTGATACGCCCGTCGTTGTTGACGAAAATTATTTTAAAAATTTACATATTTATTCCCAAACGAACTGTAATAATATGCCTGTGCACCTGAACACTGTTTTAGAATATCTCTCATCTTTAAATGATGATTACTCGTCTGGTCCTGATGGAATTCCCCCAATAGTATTAAAAAGGTGTAGACATATATTAGTTCAGCCCCTTCAATCTTTATTTGAGCTTTCTATAAAATCAGGGAAGTTTCCTTGCTTATGGAAAAAATCATTTTTAACCCCAGTTTTCAAGAAGGGTGATAGGAACGATATAAAGAACTATAGGCCAATATCAAAACTGTCTTGTATACCGAAGCTCTTTGAAAAAGTTATTTGTGAAAGCTTGGCATTTCATAGTAAAAATTTAATATGCGAAAAACAGCATGGATTTATGCAAAGAAGATCAACGGTAACAAATCTTCTTACTTTCTTACACAAATGCACGAATGCTTTAGAGAACGGTAGTGAAGTTGACTGCATTTACACTGACTTTTCTAAAGCATTTGATCAACTTAGTCATAATATCATTTTATTCAAACTTAAAGCTTTCGGCTTTCCACCTTTTTTTATATGTTGGATAAAATCGTACCTTGAAAATAGATCGTACCAGGTGAAATTTCGACACTCTCTTTCAAACCCATTTAACGCTCACTCGGGTGTACCTCAGGGAAGTCATCTTGGCCCTTTTCTATTCATTCTTGCTATAAATGATGTTGTGTCATGCATTCGTTCTAGTGAAATTCTTATATTTGCTGATGATATGAAAATTTTCAAGACCATAAGTGGTGACCATGACCACAGTCTCTTGCAGGCTGATATTGACAGCTTTACTTTATGGTGTGATAAAAACGGTCTTTCCCTAAACCCTGTTAAATGCCAAACAATTACTTTCTCAAGGAAACGAGTTGCAAGTGCTTTTAATTATTCTATTTCCCAGCACAAACTGTGCCGTGTCTTTAGCTTCAAGGATTTGGGTGTTCAGTTTAGCTCTAATTTAGAATTCACAGAACACATAAATTATATTGTTAAAAAAGCCAGCTCTATGCTTGGATTTATAAAACGCTGGGCAAAAGAATTTAACGATCCGTATGTTACTCTTTCTCTATATATCTGTTATGTACGACCTCATCTTGAGTATGCCTCTCAAGTTTGGTCCCCCTTCTATGAAATTCATAAAAGTCGTATTGAATCAATACAACATAAATTCATTCGCTTCGCTCTGAAGGGTCTCCCTTGGGCTGATCCTTACAACCTCCCACCATATGAACATCGGATCCAGCTACTGCAGGTCCAAACTTTATATCAAAGGCGGGTTAATAATGACTTAATATTTCTTCATCAACTTATGAGTGGCCAAATTGATGCTCCTGACTTGTTGGCCTATATTGGCATAAATTATCGCGGAGGATCTCACCAGCTGCGAAGATTTGAACTTTTACACGTCGATTTTCATCGAACTAACTACGGAATACATGAACCTCTAAGCCGTATGTGTAAGCTTTTTAATTTAAACGCTTCCTCGGTTGATTTTAACGTGGGTAAAATGGGATTGAAAACATTGTTTAGAACCAGTGCTCCACGAACTTGACTGTCTTATCTACTGTTTAAGATACATTAAATGTTTTTTTTTGTATTATTGTTAAATTTTGTATTATTAGGTATTGTTTTTATTTTTGGAATTTAGTTTAGTTTTGTATACTTTTTGTTTGTAAGCATGTGTTGGTTTGCATTATTTTACTATTTTACTAACCACTAACACATGCACTTATGATGAGCCTTTGTTTGTAGCTTGCAGCTTGATCTAAGCTCACTACAACATAAAATCTGAAGTGTAAAAAAAAAAAGAGTAGGTCTGCCAATTTCGTCTGTCTATTCGAATACAGCCTTAATGGATAGATTGATTTTCTGTTAAGTTGGTTCCTATCTTAGCGTTTTTACTTCCCGGACACGTTTTTTTTATATCTTTCAGGGCTATACCTACTTAACGGTACCTTACCTGCTGTTTTTTTTTTTTAATCAAAGAAAATCTTTTTTTTTTCTCAGAAGGCTGATCCTCAGATTGAGGAAAGGCTACCTTCAAGCCAATATTTTTTATCCGATAAGTGATTTTTGATTTTCTTAGAAACGTTATACCTTACTGATTTTGATGATTTTTTTCATGCAGAAGCTCTTAGAAATTTAAATAGCACTATGTACCTAGGTAGGTACTTAAATTACAAAAAAAAAATTGGAATTATAAAAAAATATTTCAAATTTTTCTTGTTGAAAAAACAATACATTTTTCGAAACAGTATAATTTTTGAAACTTGCTTTACATACATATATTAAATAAAAAATAATTAATAAAATAAATAAATAAAATGCAAACATAACGGTATCTTCTCACCATGCAAAATGTGTAAACAGCCGTTAAAGATGATCTTATTTTTCTAAAGAATTGCTCCCTTACTCCTTAAATTTTGCTAACACTTTGTCTGTGCGCTATAATTAGTTTGTTTTAACACAAAATTTCAAACAATTTTGCACTTGGTCACTATCAACAGTAGCTACCAACTCGCCTGCTACCTCCCACATAAAGTTTTGTTTTTAATTTTTAATTTTCTCATTCTAAACGAATACAAACAATGTACACGAAAATTTACAAAGAAAAAATAAAATAAATCAAAATTTTTATAAAAGCATTTTTTTTATAGACAAAAAATTTCAAATAATTGTTTTGAAAATTTTACCCTGAAAAAGTATACAGGGTGTCCCGCACCTGAGTAGAAGTATCTTAGGGTGTGGTTCCTGGGGTTATTTTAAGAAAAAAATTGTATAGGGGGAAAGTTGTATCTCCCCTCCCTGAGGCAGGGGGGGGGGGGCAGTTTCTGAAAAATTGACTTAACATGCCAAAAAAAACATTAAAAATCAACGAAAACTCATCTAATAATATGTATAGTTTTTTTGAAAGTTTGAAAGCTAATACTCCATTCTTGCATTTGGTTTTTAAATCAAGTTGTTTAAACGAATAGTTTTTGAGAAATTAAATTTCAAAGTCAAATTTGTTTAAAAAAATTGTGATTTTTTTTTTCTCAAGTCGATATTTTTCAAAATCTTACGTAATTAAGTGCTATTTTTGTGTTCAATATTCATTGCCCTCATTATTTTTAAGTCCATTACTGAAAACCAAATGTTAAAATCTATCTTAGTTTTTGAGAAATTAAGAAGAAACGAAAGGTACTTTTACCAAAAAAAGCCCGAAATAAGGGTTAAATCATGGATAATTCATGAATAAATTCATTTTTTCAGGCTTTTTTGGGAAAATTACCTTTTTGTTTTTCTTAATTACTCAAAAACTAAGAAAGATTTTTACATTTAGTTTTCGGTAATGGACTACAAAATAATAAGGGCAATGAATATTGAACACAAAAATAGCACTTAATTACGTAAAATTTTGAAAAATATCGACTTGAAAAAAAAATCACAATTTTTGTTAAACAAATTTGACTTTGAAATTTAATTTCTCAAAAACTATTCGCTTAAACAACTTGATTTAAAAACCAAATGCAAGAATGGAGTATTAGTTTTCAAAAAAACTATAGCACATTATTAGATGTGTTTTCGTTGATTTTTAATGTTTTTTTGGCATGTTAAGTCAATTTTTCAGAAACTACTGGGAGGGGAGATACAACTTTCCCCCCATATAATTTTTTTCTTAGAATAACCCCAGGAACCATAACCTAAGATACTTCCACTCAGGTGCGGGACACCCTGTATAATGAGTTTGACACACATTATCTAATAAATACCTAAAATTTATAAAAATAATTAAAAAAAAAATGTTTAAAAGATATCAAAGGGGGCATTTGCCCCCCCCCCCCCCCCCCCCAGAACATTAAAAAAAAATTAAACAAACACTGAAAACTGCATGAAAGCTTAAATCATGATCACTAGTGACAATAGTTTAGTAGCAAAATTGACATATTTTTTAATTTTTGAATCCTACGATTTTATATTTATCTTACAACATTAATAAATATATAGCTACACAATGGTGACTGAAACATTGTATTGAAATATTATATTTTTAACATGTGAATTGTTAGGTTATTTCGATTTTCGTCGTCATCATATTTTCGAATATGAGGTTTGCGACTAAAATTTTGTGACACAACATGAAAAAAAAATACCAAAAAATGATGCAAAAATGCCCATTGGGGCTCAAGCGCTAGTTGAACATTGGCTTTTTTTTGCTGTTCCCGAAAAACCCCATTAGGTTATGAGGCAGGTTGAGACGAATGATTCACCAAAGATAAATGAAGGTACTTGAAAGATTGAAAAAAAAAAGTTTTGAACGAAAACTTTCATACTACAGAATAACCACAGAAATGTATTCGAAAAAAATTACCTCGAGAAATAATATAACCCAAAATTTTCCTAAAAAAGGAATTTTTGTAGAATTTTAGATTCGAATATCTCTAAAACTTGAAGTGCTTGAGCAATTCTGAGGCCAGATTCGAATTTTAAATCACAAATTACATATACCTACTTTCAATTGTTTTTAAATGTAATTTACGAATAATTAATATTTTTCAAGCCATAGGTGAAAAACTACCAAAAAATGCATTTTTTTCAGTCGCAAACCTTTGATTCGGATTCAGCACCACCGAAAACATATAGTAGTCAAAAAATCAAAACTACCCCCAATTTGTTCACTAAAAAAATAGTTTGCTCCCCGCCCAACAACAATAAATTGCTCGCTAACTCAATCCCATTTATTTACCTATTACTGCAACTTAGACGTTTTTGAACACTACCCAAGACCAAAAATAACGGTACTTACCATATGACTGATAAGAAGCCATCTAACTAAAGACTTCACTGATTTTTATAAGAAATTTCTGTGAGTTATTATAGAGGTGGTATGTGTACTTTAAGGTAGAATACAGTTTTGCCAAAAATTGTAACTCAAAAAAGATTCATCCAATTTAAGAAATTTGACTAGTGCTTCAAATAATATCCGAATCTTCAAACTATACAGAACATGAGGCAATTGAAATCTGACACTATCCGGCTAGTGTTAAATATCCCATAGTTAAATGACAGTTTGATCCGACACTATCCGGATAACCTGATCTAAATTCAGATCCGGATTCAGTCTCATGAATGATATGTATAGCGCAGGTATCTCTATGGTATCAAAGTTCAACTATCTGATTTAACTATCTAGAAAGTGAGAATATCTGGATTTGTTTCAGATATCAGGATATCCGAAATATTCGGATACTTTGAAAACTATTTTTTGACGTTTTTTGTTAGAAAATTTTCTTCGTTTTGGGTTTTATCACATAAATTTTATATGCTGCTCGAAAAAATTTTGATCTCCTTTTTTGCGAAATTTTTCAAAATCTTACAAACAATTATTTTTCTTAAAAACAAAAACGTTCTTTTTAAGTTCCTACTTTAATCTTACTTTACCCTTAACAATGTAATTCTATTAAAAAAAGAAAACCAATTCCTACTTTATACCAGTTTATGCGATTCAGTCTTAAAATTAAAATTAAAATAAAGTCACATTTTCCCTCATGTGACTTTTATGTTATTCAAAAGACTGAAATCAAAAAGCAGAAAATAGTATAGGTAAACAATTTTACTCACCGTAAACAGTTAACTGCAATAAGCCAATTTAAAAGTTCAATGAAATACGCTTTTTGTTTAAATATGTGACTTCCATTTTAAAGTTTTGGCAATAGATACAATTAGGCAGGTTTGTATATTTTGTCTCTCATATTCCAGACACCGTAGCAAATAAGAATATTTTAACCAAGAATATCAAAAATGTATGATGAGCAATATAAATTTCTCATAAAATCAAAGTACAATTTGCTATCGTGATTTATTACTTTTTGATTAAATTCAATAGAAAAAAAAAATAATTCAACTATTTAGTCATCAAAAATTTGTAATTTTTTTTAATGTAATCAAATTTTTTGTTATGATTATGACGACAAGTACTTTAAACAAACTACCTAAGTTAGTCACATTTTCTTCTAAATTTTTTTGTATGAATTTTGAAGAATGTCGGTTGTATTGATTTTTTGAAGTACATATTAAACAATCCAGACAATCTTATCTGAAGACAGAATCTATTGAAATTGAAAAAAAAAATGTATGTTATCATTCAGTATACCAAGTATTTCATTGCTTCATCAATGGCGTTTTGCCGGTTTTATTATGGCTTGGAGTCGGTACCTTGAATGAAATAAAATCAAAAATTATACAATACTTGTGCAAATCAAGATTAAGATCTGAGCTGTTGTATCAGGCTTTATTTATTAGCAATTGCGTCTGATTGTTATAGTTCTAAGTATCCAATTTTTCCATGTTAATCTAAACAGGTTAAAGCAAAATGTGGGGCAACAGAAATGCCATAATGTGAAAGCGCCATAAATTTTGCAAATGGCGTCAAATGTCATTTCTTCTCTGATATTTATGTTGTAGACATAATGAATAGTTAAAAGAAGAAATCGCAACTTTGGAGCCAGATTTTTTGCAAACACAGTTCAAAATATCGTGAAAAGAGTAGATACCAAAATCCTCATCAAATCAGGAGGTGGTCATTTGAAAATTAAAAATATATTTCGTGAAGACAGTGCCATTTTTTTTTTAAATTTCCAAAATGGCAGCAAGTTTACATTGTGACGCGTGTTGTCGCGTCAGTTCAGAAAAATGAGATCTCAAAAACTTCACGAGAATTTCATAAATATTTGAAAACAGAATTCCTCATCAAAATTAGTTACTCATTTTAGCCAAATAGGTACTGAAGAAAAAAATATTGAATTTTCTTGTTCACATTTTGCACAAAAAATTTTTTAAATCTCATTAACGGGAACATGAAATAAAAACTATAAGAGAACACAAAAAATCATTGTTCCAAACCTTAAATGAAATTAATGTGCATTATTCTCCTTTCATTTCATTGACTCTCAGGTAAAGTTCAAGACAAAAATGGATATTATAAATATTTAATTACTTTTTAAGCCTTAAGTAAGTGCAAGAAAAATGACTTATTCATTAAAAAAAATAAAATAAAGGAATTTGACACCAAATGTACCCTATTATATCAAATTATTTTCACATTCAAATTTATGTGCATTTTAAAAATAATGCACATTTTTTACCCTTTTTTTGATGACCTTATTTTTTAACTGTTTGTATGTCATTTTCAATGTAATAAAATTTTGGCACAAATTATAATATCAAAAGGAATTTATTTAATGCGACACTTTCCCATTGGAATTGTATCAGACAAAACCAAAATAAAAACAAAAACAAGACAACAACAAGAAAAAAATCTGAAATGAGAATGCGCTCGACATCACCCGATTTGCTGCGTTTTTTGTTGGCTTCAAGCCAGAAAAAAAGCTTCAAAAAGACGCTATTTAAAGTGATAGATTTTTTTTTGTTCGTGTAAGAATTAGTCCATTTACTATACAAAGGTTCGTTGATCTATAAAATTGGCGCCCAACAAAGCGCCCAACAAAATACTATATAGGAAGTCTGGTTTTCATTATGAATAAAATAATGTATAATATTTGTACAATTGTAATGAGGGCGCATGAAAATGATACAAAGAAAAGAAAAATTGTCAAAATTTATGGGGTGACTTCTGGGAAATTCTTGTTTTTTTTCTCTTTTTGAATTTTCTCTTAATTCTCTTTAATTTAAAGAACTAAAATGGATTAAGCGATTAAAGCGCAGTTAATTTTGATTTATTTTTAGATAAATGAACATTATTGACGTCTTATTGTGACATTTTGATTTTACAATTACCTAGTTTTCTATTTCTAATTTTTGTAAAAAAAAAAACACTATCGAATGTTTTTAATTTTATTAATATTTCAATTTGAATTCGAAGTTAATGTTTGAAAAAACGGGAATTGCTTGACTTCTATATTCAAAAGAAGTTTTTACAAAAAAATCATCGTAAGACAGAAGATTGAATAAAAATAATGGACGAAAGAGGTTTTGAATGAAAATTAAAACCATACAAATGCATTACTCGCTAACATCATTTTTGACAGACAAAATTTTTTGTTTTTATCATATTCGTGTAGTTTTGGGGTTTTGCTGACGCAATATTTCAATAAAATTTATAAATTGCGAAAAAAGGATAAATTTGACATTGTTTTCGTTAAAAGCCAAGTTAAAGTGCTTTAAGGTCTTGTTAATTACTGAATTCTTTTCACTCAATTCAAATCTTAAATAAGCACCAAGTTTGGTCATTGCACAGGGGCTATTTAAACACACTTATGTGTTAAAACAAAATTAATAATACCCACGTAATTTATATGCAAAGTAAGAAATCTATAATTTAATTCAAACTTAATTAAGTACTGAAAAAATGGGCCTTATTTTTTTTTTTTCTCATCTAATACATATGTGAGGAAAAAACAATCACCTATAGTTTAATTCATTCAAGAATAATTCATTCTGATGTAAAAATTTCTTAAGGTTACAAATACATTGTTGTGTAATATTATTAACATCATTTAACATTATCTTTTTTGTTAGAATAATAATAATTGTATTGGCCTTTCTTACACAGATTTTACGTTATTTTTTGCTGATCTTACATAAATATAGTCTGAATGATATGCGTTGCGTTTTGAGAAAAAATTTTAGAACCGACACTTTAGGTCAATGATTGCAGAATTAGGTTTTTGTGTCGCTTTATTTTTTTTTTTTTTACATAAAATGTTTGTCAAGAATATTTTCATTCTTAATTTTAACAAAATCTTCAATGGAAACTTTGATTATTTAAATTTTAGACCATCAATTGAAAGACGGATCTCCGGCAAAATTTCAGCTTTCACTTTTTTATTCAAAACTCTGGCCAAATTTGGACAAAAGAGAATTGTGGAGAAGAGATAAATATAGAGAAAGAACTTCTTTATGGAATTTAAAATTTAAAGTGAACTGATTCAAATGAATTGGGTGAAAGAGAAATCGAAGAATGAATTAAATTATTCTAAGCAAACTGTAGAAATAGCATTAACTGCATTCAGTGTTGATGGAATTCAAATAGCTTTGAGATATTGCAAGCAGGCTATAATAAGAGAATGATGTAGGAACGTATAATGGTTAACCCGGGAGATGGTCTAAGGATCAAATCCTAGTTTTTTTTAGTGGTACTCTCTTTTTAATTTGGAAATGTATGGCATATATAAGAACTCATCAGCTAAAATGCTTTTCTAATTTTTGGATAGAATTTTGCAAGGGTCCTTAAATCTACCGCCACACAGTGGTTCGTTTGTTGAATTTTGGCGACAAAAATCTAGCGGCAATTTTTTTGAATATAAATAAATTAGCTGACAATATTTAGAGATTTAAGGAAACCGAATGGATTAGACTTTGAATCAGAACTTGGTTCAAAATTTCAAAATAAAACCTAGTCAAAAATAATTTTCAATTAAAAATTCAAAAGAATAGCACTAAATTAGTTCTTATCGCCTGAGAACATTATTCAACATTTTGGACAAAATTTTCCAAATTTTATTCAAATTTGTATTAAAATCACTTCATAATGAAATTGTTCACTCAGCCACATATTTTAATATAGACTAAGTTGCTGGCTTAGACTATGCTTTTTTTTAAGTTTTGAACCATGTTCTGGCCTTGAGTGTGAAGCCTTTGTTTGAAAGACAATAAAATAGGCAAAACCACTGAATTCAGCGTCTTTCAATCTATTAGTATACCAAATTTCATAAATATATTATAACGAGAAATTACGTGATTTTTGTCGCCAAAATTCAACAAAAGGACCACTGTGTGCCAGCTGCATGGTTACTAGTCTTGAGCAAAAATAAGGTTTACAATGAAACAAGGCTTTTTTCTACAACTTTGTAGTTTTTTTCAAATAATTTCGAGCACTAAGGCCCATTTGCTGATACGGAACATAAATCTTATACATAGCTAAGTTCCACATAAATTCAATGTGATACTTAAATTTAAGTAAGTTGCTCGAAAAAATTTATGTTCAACATAGTAAGGGACCACTTTTGAATTCTAACTAACTTCAAGTCAATTTGCGGAATCGTCAAAATATTATAAGTTTCGGTTTGTTTTTGTGTGTAAATGTATTTTACGGTATTTTATTTTTAACAATGTCCGTAAATAATTAAAAGAAACCCAAATTGTTGTCAAAATTAAAAACGCTTCTTCTTGATTGTGATTTTGGTGCAACATGAAAAGATACCGAAAGGAAAGCGTTTGGGACCGAATGAAAAAACTAACAATCAGCCGGAATGATTCTACAAAGGAATAACAAGACGCTCAAGAGGTTCCCTAACAATTAGCTACAAGGCCGAAAATGTTCTTTGAAAATGTTGATATGAGTTATTTTTATTAAATTGTGATAATATTCCGGGAGCCGACCTTAGGATTACCTATCTCATCGCGGCCATGCAAAAATTGGATACCAACCGATAGCTTTGCTCCCAACATTTACAAAACTACTGGTCGGATAAGCTTTATCTGGTCGCAATGGTTAGAAAATGCACTTTTTAGGTTGCATTTTTCGCTAAATGTACCTATAATGTAAGCAACTTCTATTAATGGGATATCAAATGAAAGGTAAGACTGTCCTCTACACGATGCGAATGGTAGGATAAACTTTTTTTGGATGTTACCAAGAGTCCGACCACTTTTCTAAAATTAGGATTTTGTGCATCCTTGGGTGAAAATGAAAAAATTTGACTAAGACCACTTTCCTAGCTATGACATGATTTTACTCAGTTTTCCTTAATGTAAAACGCAGGGTTAAAAAAAATACAATTTCTTAAGAAAATGGTTGGACTCGTCGCAACCGCCAGAAAAAGTCTGTCCGACCATTGTATAGAGGACACTCTTACTTTTCATTTATTATAGGTACATTTATATTGATTATATTATAGGTACATTTAGCGGAAAATACAACCTAAAAAGTGCATTTTCTAACCATTGCGACCAGATAAAGCTTGTTCGACCAGTAGTTTTGTAAATGTTGGGAGCAAAGCTATCGGTTATCATCCAATTTTTGCATGGCCGCGATGAGATAGGTAATCTTACTGTCGGCTACCGGACTATAATCTGTGACTGAATTTGAGATGAAATTTTATTTTATTTATCCTACACAATAGTTATGGATCAAGTTTGTAATCTTTCGTTTTTTCTTATGTAGCACTTTTTCTTCCACCTAAGTTATGTTCAACTTAAGGGTTTTTATGTTTGAGTTTTCATTTGGTGCAAAGCGTTATGTGTCACTTAAGGCTTTATGTGGAACATAAGTATTTATGTTCCGTATCAGCAAATGGGCCTAAATGACCAGTTCTTAAGCGAAAATTATAAAGCCAGAAAGCAGTAATTGTAACCGTGACAGAAAGATTAAAAAAAACATGATGATTTACAAGCAAATCTGAGATGCAACAAAACTTCACTGACTATACAAAAAATTATATTATTTATAGCTATTTAACATTAATTATAGCTCATTGAATAATTGTAAAATTACCAACCAGTTCTTTGTAGCAATGTGCCTTATGACGTACCTAAATTAGCAACAAAAGTCAATGAAACCAGGTTTTTTTCTAACAATTCGTTTATAATTTTTGTTTTCCAAAGGTGATTGTAAGATCAAATTATGTATTATAATTGAATAAGAAATTAGTTGATGAAAAACGTTCAAAACACTTAACACCAAATTGAAGGGCAATATTATATTGGTTAACTTTTATTCATTGTGTCCTTTTGTTTATAATTTAAATCTTGGTACTCAAAAAAAAAAAAAAAAAAAAATGGTAGCTGTAACTATGAAGAAAAAAACAAGCAACAATTAAAAAAAAGAAAATCAAGTGACAAAACTCAAAATTTAATTCGAATTTTATTTTATTAAATTAAAACTATTTTCATTCGCTAATTCAATTCACCTTACTGAAGAAAAAAAAAACAGCAAAGTAACAAAAAAAGAGCCATGAACTTTTAAATTAATTTGTTTACCCCACTGGGCACACAAGTGCTGAATATAATAATTTGTTTACCTGTCTGGTCTGGAATGATAGACAACAAAAACAATTAGAACTAAAAATTTAAAATTAAACATATACAAATATTAGCATTTAAACTTTCCAGACATAATTTGATTAGTAACTTTTTATTCTATACTTAACTTTTGTCGAGTGTTTACACTTCAACCCAATTTAAAAGCAAACAAAAGACTGTTTTCAGTCTAAAAATAGTATTTTTTCTCAGGTGATCTGCAATATATATTATAGAATAGTCTGACTGACAGACATTTAACAATTCTAAACGTTACTATGCACATAACTCTACTTGGTGATAGTGAAATAATATTTAAATAAATACAAAAAAAAATACCTACAAAACCTAAAAATCTTTGACCTTCCTGAAAGTAGGCCACTTGTTCAAAGGTTCCGAGCACGCACTCTAGTAAGTTAAAAATCAATATGAGCTGTAGCTAAATTTATATTTCCTTCACTTAAGAGAACAGAAATGTTTTCTGAAGGTAGGTGTACATAATACTGTCTAAGGGGAGGATTTGTCAAAGTGGTAAGAGATTTTTTAGGGCGCAATCTAATCAAAGTATATGTACTTACTTTCTATACAAATAAAACTTCGTACATTTAGGATAAATTTTATTAATAAAGCTTAGTTTGAGTGAAAATTTAAAGTTCATATAAAAAATTTTAAACGTGAAATGCAAAAAAAAAATGAAGAATGGATGAAATTATAATAGATTGCAAATTTAAATCAATGAATGCAATCTTTTTAGAAATTCAATGAATGATTTTTAAAGACTGCATTCACAAAAGAATGAATTCATTCTTTTGTTGAATAAATTCATTCTTTTGTGAATGCAGTCTTTAAAAATCATTCATTAAATTTAATTAAAAGATTGCATTCATAGACTTCAATGAATTAATTCATTCTTTTGTAAAAAATTATTCATTGAATTTAATTGAAAAATTGGATTCATTGACTTCAACGAATGAATTCATTCTTTTGTGAGTGCAGTCTTTAAAAATCATTCATTTGATTTAATTAAAAGATTGCATTCATTGACTCCAATGAATGAATTCATTCATTTTTGAATGCAGTCTTTAAAAATCATTCATTGAATTGAATTAAACGATTGCATTCATTGATTTCAATTTCCAATCTATTAAAAATTCATCCATTCTCTTTATTTTGCATTTTTGTCAGTCTTGTGCACTGTAAAAACCAAACTTGCTATGGCTCTATTAATGAGAAGCAAGCGAATGCAAAGATTGCATGAGTTCCTAAAAGATTGCCTTCAATTTAGCGCCTGATCTAAGTTTTCACACAAATAACCTACCTACATACAAAATAGTTCAAGTTCACAAAAAGTTGGTGCTTATCAAAAAGCCTGACATTTGAAAAATATCCAAAAGCCTTAATAAATTCGATAATCCGTCCCTTATCTTAAGTAGATACATACCTAGTCTAATCAAATATTTAAAGGCACTAACTTTCCACTTAACAATTATTTATGAATTACAAAAAAAAAACACCTCAACGTGACGTAGGTTCGGTTCCCACTTAATGTAATCGATGAAATAGTTTCACTACATGTGTATGTACTTTGGTTTACCAGAAAAAAAAACTATCACTATATTTTTGTTTGTATTATACTTCCGATCATATTATATTCAATGACATCAGGTGATTATTTATAATTTTTTTTCTTATTTGATATAATTTTTAGTTTTATTTGCAGACGCAATTTTTTTTTCAAATAAAGTGTGTGTCTTTTTGAATATGTTTCTTATATTTTGTTTTGTATACTTATAAAAATGTTTGGGATTTAAATTTTCTATTTTTAACGAAACGAAAATAATTCTAGGACAATTTTTTTTTTTCATTTAATTTATTTTAAATACTTTCTCAGATGTGTGTGGTTTAAGCACGCAAAGGGCGCGTGAAAGTGATAAGTGTTGCCGTATTTGTTGCATTTTTCTTTCTGTCTGTTGCCTTGTGTATGTCTGTCATTATGGATTTATAAACAAAAATAAAAGAATCACGTGTGTAGAGAGTGAAATTTTTTTTGTTGAATTTTTTTTATTGAAGTAGATATGGTTTAGCCCGGCATGATTTAAAAAATTAATATTAAATATTTATTATATTGAGTTTTTGTTTTTAAATGAATAAATACTTTTTCTGAATTTCGTCAGTGATTTTGAACATGAGATAAATACATAAATCTCTTTGTAGGTTATTGAAACAACTTATCGCTAATTTATTCCATACATCACGAAGAAAAAAATAAATATCACATGCGGTCATAGCTCTTTTTGAAATCAAATAAAGTGCGATGGAGAAAAAAGATCAGATTACCGCTTTGCACTCGTTATAATTCGGATATTTTTACTCATGTCCCTTGAGGCTTCATGTAATAGTAACGTCATTAAGTAATAGATTACGTCCCACAGCTTCTATTTTTGAGCTTAGTACATAGGTACCTATACAAACTAAGAGGGAAAAAGAATTATATGGAACAAAATCGTCAACGTGAAAATATTGATTTTACTTTCCATTATTTTACTCTAAGACTGAATTGCCAAATTTTATTCACCCGCATGAAATTTCTACATTGCTATCTCATATTTAAAAAAAAAATTGATAGGAAAAATCGACCCTAAAGCATTTTGGAATGTATTCGATTTTCATTTCACGACAGGTAAGATCCAGTATACAATCCAAATAAAAATGAAAAGTTAATTGAAAGCCTTCAGCGTGAAATTTTAAACTTGAAGTTCCACACCCTCTTTTTTAACCAGAGTTAGGTGAATCTTAAAAATTAATTATATGGGTGATTCTCTGTTAAAAGCTCCTTTTAAGCATCCAAAATGTCCCCTACCTTAATTTTAGGAAATAGTGATGCACGTTTAATGCTTGTTATAAATTATACTATAACTGATAATTAAAAAGTCGGGCCAGTTGATTTTAAGCGTTTTTAAGGATTTTGTCTTGCTACGGAAATGACGCCTTTGCTATGGAAATGATGATCTGGTACAGAAATTACATTTTCTGCTAATATAAAGCAAATAACAATTTTTGTTTGTTAAAACTAATAAGTTGACAGATACCTATACTCAAATTCAATTAAATATAACATTGAGTATTTTTGTTCTTATACAAAATACTCGTATCTGTATATGGTTAGGTATTTGCATCCTATCGGAAAAATTCCAAACAAATCCATTTATGAAATGCATCAATTTCAATCGTGTGAAACAAGTAAATTTGAAATAAGATAAAGAAATTTGTGGGGATGTGTCCACTTGAAGGTCATTAGGTATTAGTATTGAAATCTAGCTTTGAGATACATCTTTGTAGATTTTATAAACAAAGCATGTTTCAATGCATGAAGAAGAAATTGTATGAAATACTGGCTCCCCTAAATTTTTAAAAAGCATATTTAAGATCATACTGCTTTGTTTCGAATGCAAAAACTGACACAATCAGTCGAAAAAAGTACTAGGACATTGATTCGAAACCCGTTTTAATGTCCGCTCACATGAAGACTCCATTAATGATGGAAACTAAGAAAAACGGATAACCGATGACCACCGCCCGACGCGGTGTTGTACCACTATCGGGGCATTTTTCGATGCTTTAAGGATTCCAAACTCACACTTGCAATGATCTACGCTGAAATCACTTGAAATCAAGATATGACATAGAAGCGTTAGGAAGCGGAAGGGGTAATATTAAGATACATTCTTACATTCTGCCAACTAAACCGTTTTTATTCAGAAATAAGCTAACAGTGGTAATGACGAAGGATTGTTTCCCGTATTTTAAAAATTGGGCCTAAGGAAGATAACTATATCATAATTGAATATAGTGGCGAAAAGAATATAAATATTTTCTCCCTAACTCCCCATTGTAGCACAGAACAAAGATATCAATATGGTGAAGTATAAAAGATCTGATCATAGGCCACAGGCCAAAATCGCGCACAGCAAGATCTTGATGTATCTAGCTGTGCGCGATTTTGTTTTGGATGTCCTTAAAGTGTTTTTATTATGTACTGTAATGTAAAAATTGGGGAATTTGTAACTTTTCCATGATTTTTTAAAGGAAAAATACTCTGAAGTCATTTCCGTAACAACTCGTCATTTCCGTAATTCCGAAACAGGGCACGGAAATGACGCTACGGAAATGACGAAAATCGATGTTTTTTTAACTTTTTAAACTTGAAAAAATGAATGTATATTTTTCGAGTTTAGTATGGATCATTCCGCAACAATATACCACAAAACTGTAACAAAATAATTTTGTTTTCCTCTCAAGTAACACAATTATACCCACTTACGGAAATGACGTAATTGATGGAACACGAGACGAATTCAACCACTCACTTGAAAATTACAATCGAAATTGATTTCTAATCCAATGTTTTGAATATATTTCAAAGAAAACTTGGTTGAATTTCTTCATTTAGGTTGAATTCTATAAACTGCTGGTTCTTAATTTCAATTTAAAAGCAATTACTTTTTTTTTACGGAAATGATGCAAATACCTGGAGACACATGTTTGTAAGTTTCTAAATAAATTGTTATAAATTAATTAATTTTATTTTAAAGACAATTATATTAAACAACAATTTTTGTATGCTGGAATCTAATGAGAATTTATTTTTTTTATCTAAAAGCTAAAAAAATAACTTTTTCTGTGCTGAAACGAGGAGGAGACACGTTACGGAAATGTCGTTTGGGCCTTAAATGTTATTTTTTTCCAATTAATTACTAGCAATTACTTAGATTTAAGAAGTGGGCTAGTTAGAAACATTCTCTACGCTATTATTAACTGTAAAATATTTGTAATTTTCTCATGTTTTTAACCGTTTTTGGCCGGGGCCACGAAAAGGAGCTTTTAGTGGAGAATCACCCATATCCACACTGTGACAGATTTTTCTCTTGCTAAAGTGCCTTTCACATGAGCTGCGAACTGGAATGCGAATGAATTTGTTTAAGCAATTCCAAGCGCAAATATCAACAAATTCGTGTTTAACTTTTCGACAAAGTGAATCAACGGTCATACATATATATATCTACAGTAAAAAAAAACACGAACAAAAATTAATTTAAATTGTGAACTGTCAATCACTTATTCGCAATCCACAACATCAAGACGCATTTAACAAACCTCAAATTCACCCATTTTACTGGTTTATTTTTATAACAATTCGCGTCTGTCAGCGACTACTCATGTGAAAGAAATGTCAAAACTCGCGACCATTCGCAGTTCGCTATTCGCAGCTCATATGAAAGGCACTTAAAAGATTGTGGAATACATTCATTTTCCATTTCAAAATGCGTGCTTGTTAGCCTTCAAGAAATAAGTCGTGTAAATAAAATTCATAAATTAAGTTCACATCCAAATGTGGAACGTATTCATTTTTCATTTGACTATTTTTGATTTTAGAGAAAAATATCAAAATTCGGCTCAAAAACTTCCTTCAAATGAGAAATAAACACGTTCCACAACCCACAAAATGAGATTCGTTTCCTTATTTCAAAATAAATACGTTCCACAATCATTTTCATGTCATAATATGTATGGAACCCACTCACAAATATTATAAATTGCATAGAACTAAATGCCTATAGGACTCACTTCTTGTGAAATAAAAATCAATACCTACATTCCACAGTCTTTTAATGGCCTGGGATGACGAGGAAATGCTGAAGAAGTGTGGAAAAGTTTAACTATTTAAAGTCAAGAAGCTGTGGAATTTAAACTTGAAAATTTCGCGCTGACGATATTGTATGATATTTTATTTTCACGTGAACTGTGTATAAGGCACTCGCAACCCCAAGTGAACCTATTATTTGTGTAGCTTGCTCACAGAAAAACATTGAGTGTAGAACTTAATTTACTTCTTCTGAAATAAAAATCAAGACATTCCACAATTTTTTAATAGCCGTATTTTGAATTATTTGTGTATGGGGTGACGAGGAAAAGCTGACGTAGTGAGGAAAAGTTTAATATTCCAATGTGGATGCAGTCTAAACCCATGACGAATAAAACACTTAGGTATTTGTTACTTGTAGATGTTTTTTTTTACTATCAAAATATTACTCAGACACATTTCAAATCATAAATGAATGCCAAAGTGTCTTGCAAACAATAATATTCCTGCAAATCTTTTTGTATAAATTTAAAACTCAAAATGATTGTGTTATTTGCGTCACATCCGTCTATATAGCATCATCGCTTTATGAGCTTAACAAACGCATAGATCAAAATTATGTAACTTCTACGGATACAAGCTTTATATGAATGGACGCTTAGCTAAAGATCTAAAAGAACTTATAATAGAACTTTCATAAAAGTAAAAAGTCGCTGTTGCTTGGGGTTGTTGGTTTATTCAGTCTTTTTTTTTTTATTTTATATCGTGTCGTGTGCCTTATAGTCAAACAAAACTAAATAGCATAGTTCTATTAATTTGAATTTCTAAACACTCTTTAGAAATAAATTAGCTCCTCTAAGACAACTCCCCGTTCGAAGCCGTTTCGTTATAAACTGATACTTAGCAAATATAAGTTTAAAAACATTTTTAATTCAGGAACATATTTGGGGGTCAACAAGACTGGTTTATGATGATGTTCTTCATTTAAAAAAAAAAATATGTTCTTTGTTAGCAGAATGATTTATTATTTATTAAAATTTTATAATTATTTTAAAATTTAACAAAGCAATCGATTTAGTATATAAAAATAGTTTTTTTTTTTTGTTGGCTATACCTAACTAATTTGTTGTTTTTTATTTTATTTCTATTTTAGAAGCTGCCTTCGGCGTATTGCCCGACATGATGAGCAACAATTTTCAAAAGACAGTATAGTTAATGTGATGGAGAAGTTTGTGAAAACGGTAAATCAAATGGATGAGACAATTCTGGTGCCATGCAGGCTCATGGATAGACAGGTAAGGAAACTTGTTTAAAAAACAAAAAATAATTTATTTTAAGTTTTTTGTAAAACTTGCAAACAGGCCTACAAATTTTCACATTCATTCATATTTTTTTAAAGAAAAATTAAAAACTCTCAATATAAGAGTCGTTAGGAGTAAGTGTACGCAAAATGATTATCTCAATGAAAAGGGGAAAGAAATTCAAGATTGTGGAAAGATTAAAATGACGAGGTTTTTGACCCTCTTAGAAGTCAGTTGTTGCTAGTGCTCAAGGGCTTGCGCAAGGAGGTGCACTTGCCCCCTTTAATCAAGATATATTTCATGAAATTTGTCTGCTTTTGAATGCATCTCAAAGCTTTATTTGTATGTATACTTATAAAACTTTTTGAATGAGTTTGTCCCCCTTCCCCCTCCATATCGACATCCAGCATACGCCCTAGCTAGTGATTAAAAGTATTCGGATACCTCTATTATCTGAACTATAACCACGATAGGATATCCTTACTATTCGGATAGTGTTGGATATCAGGATATTCAGATAGTGTTGGATCCGGATAGTTAAATGAGACAGTTAAGATCCGACATTATCCGGATAGTTATGGGCAGCTAAAGCCGGATAAATTTCGTTGAATGTTGGTTATTTTTGAAACGGTTTTTGCAAATTTTCATGAACGTGAATTTTTTTCATTGAACTAGATCCGGATCTGTTTCTGGGTCCAGAAAGTTTCACTATACGATTATCCAAAACTATCCGGATAAATGCAGATACCCATAACTGTCTCATTCATATGCATCTGGATATCTGAAAAGTTTGAAGAATTGGATATTGTTCGAAGAACTAGGTAGTTGTTCGAGGCTTGAAGAAGGACGTAAAAGGTACCTACATTTGTTATTTCGCAGCTTCGTAGTTTCTTAAATGATTTTAAGACCTGTGCCTGTATTATAAATATAAGAGCTTTATAACAGTCAAATATAACAAAAGTTCAGTATTCTTAGATGTTTTTTTTATTTTTTATTTTTATAAGAAACCCTCATTTTAAAAGATTCTTATATCGTTTTGCGTTTGGGAGTTCGGAGTACTCCCACTTCCATATCTTTTTCAAACTTGACAAGTTTGATTGAAAAAGGAGTTCAAAAAGATAACTTTGAATTTTTTAACGAAAAATACATAAGTATCTGCCTTTATGTTGCCATTTCGTAGCATTTTTCTTATCTGCACATAATATTTGTGTTTGGTTTTGTTTGTTTTTTCGCTGAATTCACCCATAGGCATGGAATTTCCTGATTTTAATCTGTGGTTTTAAAAGCCAGATTGTGACACCGACCCAAATAAGATAGAAATCAAATATAAAATGTTATAAAACAAAACTAAGACCATCTATAAAAAAATTTTATTTCAACTTAAATAAAACAACCCAATGTTAGGGTATATGTAGGTACATACATACGAGTAAGTATGTACTTTGCAAAAAACTCCAAGGTGCTTTATATGACACCCACAACTTAGAGTGCCATATGTGATATGAGAGATTTGATTGCAATAAAAGTATTTATTTATGAGGTTTTACCGTTTCAAGCCACAAAAAGTAATTCGACCCAAATTGCCTTCTTTGTGATGTGAATTTTTGTTCGTATTTTTTATTTAAGATCAAAAAACTGACATTTTTTTATATTGTATTCCTCTTCTTATATTTTTATTTTTTTTTTTCATCTCTCTTTCTAGGTTGGAGACTCAACAGATATTGTCCAAGCACCAACTAAGAATTCCACCTCAAATCAACTCACATTGAATACATTTGACTGCAATGGCAAAGCGCACAAAAAACGTTCCAAGAACATTCACGAGTTTCTCAATCAAGCTGAACTATACAATTTGTACACCACCTTGAATTCCCTGAAAAATGATCTACTCTGGAATCGTAGCAATTCACATGCTGCCGAAGAAGAAGAAGAAGATGAGGGTATTGCCCGAAGCAGCAACCGATCTTCAAATAATGTTGAAGAAAATTCCAATACTGAATTAAGTACTAGCTGCAATTCTGGATCGACAAACTCACTATCATCACCATCAGCTTCAGCTTCATCGGGTAACACATCAGTTAAGGGACATGTGCGTCGGCCATCAACAGCTTCAATGACCTCAACGACATCAGTGAGTAATTTGAGTGATTCGGAGAGTGAAATCTCAAATGAAAATGATTCGGGTGTTGAGTCAGAAGGTAACTGTGGTAATAGTCAGAAGGGTGATTCAAAAGCTGCCAGTGCTGACAAAGCTACCGAATTGGCACGACAATGCAGACGGCATCTCGCTGGTCTCTATCATTGTCTGGAACAAATGACAGAAGCTTCAAACTACCTGACGGCTAGATACCAAAATGATATTGGACCCGTTTAAGAAACCAAAAATTAAAAACAAAATGGAGTCAACTAGCATAAATATATTTCTGTCTTATTATTAAAACAAAAACAAAATTTAAGAAAAAATGGAAAATAATACCAAAACACCATGTTAAAAACGATGGGTTTTGAAATATTTCATAAAATACCAAGTACGAATTAAGAGCGAGAGGCCAATGCTCTCTTCTGCCAAATATTATTCTTCTGTTTCTCTTATTCGCCTAATCCTCTCTCGCTCTTTTGGGATTTTCAATTTTTTTTAGCCGATCAAAAAATGTTTTAAAAAATAAATTTTCAAAACACACAAACACCCTAGAGCCACTCACCTACATACCAGACAGCTATGACAGATAAAGATAAATCTTAAAAAGAAAATGTGTATAGATTCTTAGCACAAAAAAAAAAATAACTAAACAAAGAGAATCAAAGAATCTTATAATAGACTTATGGTTGGGGATGTTTTAAGTGAATTATTATTATTTTTTTTTGGGAGGGGTGAACTTTCTCTTGCAATCGTGAGTGAGGAAAAGACTGAATGCGTTTGTTTTTAATTTTAATGCTTAGAATAGAGAAGAAAAAAAAAACTTTTAATTTTAATTAAATGGCAGTTTTTTTTTGTTTTAAATAATATTGTCTCCCAAATTTGTGCACGGATAATTTTACTGATTTATGTTTGTATTCTTTTTGGGTAAATGGTGGCTCTGGGAATTAAACTAAGCATTCCTGTCTCACAGATTGTACATATCTGTGTAAGATTAAAAAAAAAATTCAAATTAAATAATCGGCAAAATTCTTACCAAAAAAGAAAAGAAATTCCTTAAAGGGTTGACAGATGGTGTATTTTATGGCGAAGTAAAACAAATTTAATGTAAAAACAAATATTGTGATTGCTGTTAATTTAAAAAAAACAAATTAAAATTAATAATACACACACACTTTAACATTTTGTTTAATGTTTAATGGATAGTTTTAGTTTTATATTTAGTTATGAAAAAAATGTTTAATTAGCTTCTTGGATAAAGGCGTGTGATGGTGATTTTTTTTTTACGAATATTTAAAAATTTACTGTTTATTTGGTTTTAGAATTTTGTATAAATATGTAGCTGGAGGAGATCGAAATCAAATTTCTTTCTCTTCTTACCAAAAAAAAAAGAGTATAAGTAAATATTTGGTGTCGATCAACATAAAAAACGTTTTCTATTTTTTTTTTGTTATAAAAAAAACACAAATTGTTGTAAAAAAAAATAGTAAAAAAGTTAAATTCACATAAAATTTTGAAATTAAAATTTGTATAAATTCATCTTGCATCATCAAAACTTATAAAAAAAATAAAAATAAAATGTACCTATTTATTTTTTTTGTTTTGGGATAAAGCCGGGTTGGAGAGAAAGACAAAAAATGAAAAACAAAGTCATTTTTCTCTCTTAAAGAAAAATTGTATATTTGATTTTATTACTGTTAAAACAAATAAATATATATATTTTGTACACCAAACAATATAATGTATAGAAAACAAAAAATATAATTTTTAAAGCTTACATAATTTAATGAAAAAAATCAAAAAACAACCAAAACAGTTAAAATAATTATATAAAAACTCTAGAATGAACAAATTAACACTAGAACACACAAATTATTAGAGCAAAATTGTAATAAAATATAGGTTATAAAATAAACAATAAAATATAAATAAGAAAAATAATTAAAAAACACTAAATGTCTTTTTTTTCTCTCGTATATTCAATGGAGACATTATGTACAATGTACATAATGTGTACCACAATGGATACAGAAGAACATAACATCAAAACTCCCCTGGGAAATGTATGCAGTGCACAGTACAAAAGGAATTGTGGGGGAACATTTTCGGGAGTGCATGAGCAGTTTCAGTTTCCAAGAATTTATTGAAATTGCTTCAGCGTTTTTTTGTTATGACAAAATGCTTCGATTTCAAAAGGTTAGGTGTATAGTTGTCATCGTTGCGTGCTAGCTAGTTACTAGAAGCTTCAAACTTATACTCCACAGGTCGAGAATTGGTCCCCAAAAAGCCTTTCTGCCATTATGTGATACAATTTGGGGTTCTTCTTTTATTTCAATATTTTATCTTTAAAAATAAAGATAAAAATGAAATGAAATGTTCACGTTTCATATTGAGTATACAAGTTTTTAATAGCTTTATTGTTATTGCACCAACGCAACGTTTGTACAAACCCCCATTTACAGAAACGTGATCTATTCGTCACGAAAAAAACTCAAATTTAATAAACAGGAATCTGAAATTGACTGAAGAAAAACCCCATTAGTAAAAGCAGGCCGTTGAAAAATGGCCTGATGTCAATAAAACATTTCAGTAGTTTTTTAGCTTTTTACTATCAATTGCTCTTAAAAATGATTTCCAACGTTTATATTTTGCTGTTAGTCCCATTAGAAGAAAAACATCTTGGTTATTCTACACAAAAGTTTTGAAAAATGTTCATCCTATACAAATAATTGATTTGGATTGGAGATTACTCGATTGAAACAATTGAGAGTTTATATCCAGGTACCGTAATTGGAAAAAGATCTGTAATTTCAAGTATGAGTAACGGATTGGGTACGACATGTCGACTTTTAAAATATCGACTCCATAAGATCGACTTTTAAAATCTCGACAGAAAAAATCTCGACTGCTTAAAAGACCGACAGATCAAAATATAGACACAAATTTGATCGACTTTTTAAAATGTCGATTTTTCAAAATGTCGATTCTCAAAATGTCGACAGTAATCGAGATTTTATGAATCGAGATTTCAACAGTCGACATTTATAAGTCGACATTTTGAAAGTCGACATTGTGATCAGATCATAGTTTAGGGAATGATGTTTACAAGCGCGCGCTTGTAAACATCATTCCCTAAACTATGATCTGATCATTATTATCTAATATCGCATTGTCATAGTTCAAGAAATCGCATTTTTTCATCCAGAAAATGAAGAAGTTAAAAGTTCGAAATATTAGGTGAAGTGTAGGTAGGCAACAAAAATGCGTTCTATTGAACTTTCTTGAAGCTAAGCCAAAGGTATTATAAAATTAATAACTACCTAAATAAGTTTGTTATTATAAGAATCAAATAAGAACTTGTGTCTTAAACATAGTCTTAAATTTTTCACAGCATCAAATAACTGTTAAGTTCCAGCTAAAAAATCAGACAAGAATTTATGATTCTTGAGTTTATAGTTATTCCGTGCAAACATTTAAGGCAGAGCGTTGTTCTTTGGGTTACTTTCAAATGATCGACAGACAAAATATCGACAAGCCAAAATGTCGACTGGTTAAAATGTCGATTTATATTTTATATCGACTTTTCTGTGTGGGAAAAATTCCGACAAGTCGATATTTTTCCCGACTTCTATCAGAGCAGTCGACTTTTTGTCAAACCGACATTTCAAACTGTCGACATTTTCATAAGTCGGTAAAAACAAAGTCGGTATTTTAACTTACAAAGAAGTCGATAAAAGTCGACATTTTAACCAGTCGACATTTTTTTGTCGGTCATTCGTACGTAACCCATGAGTAACAGTACCTGGTTCTTGAAAAAAGTCATGTATGTACCAGTATTTTTTCAGTTCTTGATCAGCACTTCCAAGTACTTAACCAGTACTTTCAAATATTTGTCCAGTTCTTCCAAGTAGGTACTTCACCAGTATACTTTCAAGTACTTGTCCAGTGCTTTCAAGTACTTGAATAGTACTTTCAAGTCATAGTCATCGTGTCCTGTAACCCCGATTGGGGCATAGGGCGTCAAGAACTTGGCTAGTACTTTAAAATACTTTCAAGTACTTGGCCAGTACTTTCAAGTACTTAATCAGTTCTTAGATCGATTACCGAAAAAAAATGTTTTGAATCATAAAATGGATAAGCTTCACTTCGAACTTTGACTCAAAAGTACGTGTTAAGTACTGTTTAATTACTATGGTAATTACGTACTTGATACTTATTACTTTTACCCAAATACTTGAAAAATACTGGCACATACTTTTTTTCAAAGAACCAGTACCAGGGCACTGAAGTCTGCTCATAATCTCGTTAAGGCCCTATCTACAAAACTTCCGCTTGCGGTCAGCGATTGAAGGCCTAGCCAAACAGAGCGCGATCCATCGTTTTTAGTAAAAAAATTGAACGCGGCTATCTTTTTTCCCCAGTGAAGTATTGATTGTGTCACCGGATCGCGTTCTGTTCGACCAGCACTTAAGTTTTTTCCTTTATAACTCAGAAGTATGATAATTGTAGTTAGGGCTTTTACAAGATTATGGGCAGAAGTACAAGTACCAGTTCCTAGTATTTGAATTTTACAAGTACTTTATAGGAAAGATTTGAAATAGAGATTTTGAGAAATCTTCTTACTCGATATACTTCTATCTGCATGCTTTGAGAGTTGTTGAAATGCGTAGACGCCATGCTTCGTAAAAATTCCGTTATTGATTTTCGTACATAATAAACTTTGTCAAAGCAGACATTGTGATTGTAGTCCAGTTATTTATGACACTGCCTCCGGAAAAGTTAAGGGGGAACTTAATATTAGTTTAAGTTCTAGAAAGCTTCCTTTCTTCATTTTAGGAAATTTTCACGTCCAATTGATTTCATAAAATTTTGTTTAAATAAAATTTCGTGGCTTTTTAATATAAATCGGCCATTTTGAGATAGTCTTAGTTGCTTTTGAACAAATACAAACTCACGCTAAAACTAGAAAGACTACATCCCTCGAAGAGAAAATACTCGGGGCCTTCCTAGTTGGTACCTTCTTGGTGAAATGTTAAAACTGAAATTCTATTTTTCCTATGGGAATGCATTGCTATTGAGTGAGGGTAAGACCCTCAGAAAATGAGAACTAGCCTTATAGTTTGCAACGTATTGGATTAGAGAGCGGAATGACCCAAAATCAATTTCACAAAATTCAAGGAAATAATCACTTTTCTTAAGATAAAGCCGTAGACACGAGCCAGTAATGGCTAGCTTATTGACTACATCAATAATAAGCTATCAAATTACTGGCTTCATGCTACAAAAAAAGTATGCCAGTTGATGAGCCGGTTGCTCAGGTTTGTTTGTATTATTACTGTACTGGCTCGTGTGTCCTCAGGGTTAAATAAATAGAATTCTATACCTAGCTTTTCTTGTAGGTATAGGTTAAGATTCGAGATATGCAGATTGCAGATGCACCCTCTTTTTATGTTTTTGTTTTTCTAGAAAAATTTTACTGTACAGGCTATACATCCCCCAATCATTATATTAATATCCCAATATTTGTCATCTGCAAGGCCTATCCAATTAACAGCTTTTTTAAAATAATAAGAGCAACGACGCGACGCACGTGTGACCGAGACCTCGTCGTACTTATTTTAACTCAACTACTTAAAAGCTTTTATCGTACGATTTACATATAACTACTAGTAAACCGCCAGTTACATATATGTAGCTATACATACACTCCTCGTCAACTGAATACGCACAAACATTTTTGAATATATTTTATCCATTTTTTCCAAACAGTGATGGTTATTATGCCATCTGTTGATGGTAAAAATTTTCGTAACATATAAATAACAGAATTTCAAAGTTTTATCCAAAAACAACCGTGAGTTTTTCCTTCAACCACTTCCAAAGTGTAACTTATGCAAAGTAGAAGTTTTTTTTTGAGTCAACTGAATAGGTACAAAAATTAAAATTGGTATTGGAATGGAATGAAACAAGTTTTTGTTTAAGTTTAGTAGTGGGTACTTCCACCTTTATTTTTAATTACTTCGTAAATTCGATCCGGCATGGAATCATATAGCTTTTTAATGTAATTTAACGAAATTTCGCTCCACGCTAATTTGATTGCAGAAATTAAGGTTTCTTTGTCTTCGAACTGACGACCACCCTCATAAACTTTGCGTACTAACCATCCCCAGACATTTTCTATGATGTTTAGATCAGGTGAGTACGGCGGCCATTGAAGCAACTGCACTTGTTGCTCCTCTATCCATGTTTTTATTATGCGCGCTGAGTGAATAGGCGCATTATCATGTTGGTAGGTCCAGTTTATGGGTCCAAAGATGTTAGAAAATTTAGGAAAATTTCTTTCCAAAATTACTTTATACCCAGCTGCTGTAATTCTTGATGTTACAACCTCGAGCTCAACTGTTCCATAATAACTGACTGCTCCCCATATCATGACACCTCCTTCACGACTATGATGGCGCTTTAAAAATCTTTTTTCTTTTCTTAAGTCGTGAAAATAGAAGTTGAACCCATCAGGGCCATCGAAATTAAACTTTTTTTCATCTGAAAAAACCACGTGATACCATTCTTTTTTCCAACTCATGTGAAGTCTTGAAAAATCTAATCGCAACATTTTCCGTCTCTCGTCAAGTGGTGGTTTTTTCTTAAGTTTCATTCGTTTAAGATGGCTTGAGTTGTTGATTACTCTTAATACTGTTGAGCAACTTGCGTTTACGCCGACTTTTTGTTTTATTTTTGCCACAGAATCAGAAGAATTTGATGCATATCTTAAAATTCTTCGTCTCTCAGCTGCTGTTGTTGCTGTTTTCTTACCTCCCTTCATGTTTTTGCCATATGCATCTTTATTTTTCAAGTAAGAATAAACTACATTAAAACTTCGGCCAACTTTATCAGCTATTGCACGTCCAGTTAGGCCTTGGTCTCTAAGTAAATCGATTTTAGCTTTTTCAACACTGTTAAGACACGTAGATCTACCCATTTTTCTTAAAATTTGAAATCAAGAATTAAATTTTACTGAAAACACTAAAATCGTTAATTTAAACTGTCAAGCAGTCCAAAAAACTTATAAACAACGAAGAAAATGGCGTTGTACCTATTCAGTTGACTAAAAAAAAAAACTCCTACTTTGCATATAAAACACTTTGCAAGTGGTTGAAGAAAAACTCACGGTTGTTTTTGGATAATTCTTTCGGAATTATCTGCTTAACATCTTAAGGGAATAGTTAGCATCAACAGATGGCATAATAACCATCACTGTTTGGAAAAAATGGATAAAGTATATTAAAAAATGTTTGTGCGTATTCAGTTGACGAGGAGTGTATATGTAGCTGTCATTGAAAACCATCATTAAAAATTTTGTCTTTTGGTTTTGGGAAAGTAAAACCAATAAAATTGATATCGTTTTAGTACCAAAATGAAGTCATACAGGGTGTCCGGTTAATAATGGTCAAACTTGAAATTAGGTATAGCAGGCCTTGAGATCTTTTCAAAAAAAAAATTAAAACAAAATTATTTCCCAGTTGTTACTACATAATGTACGACTCTCCTTAAATATACGTGAACACTACGACCACGGATATACATTTTGAAAAATGGTGCCCAATCTGTAGTCCAATCGGGAAACCGAAATACTTGCGCTTCTAATTGGAGGCCCTCGGCCCTGACCTTTATATTCGTAATTTATTTTTGATATGCTAAGGATGTAATTTAGTTTGGAGGACTCATTGTTGTAATCCTGTTGCTTGGGCGCCATTTTCAGAAATGGCGGCCAGTTTGTATAAAATGAAAACATAAAATAAGACTCGTAAGCTATTTGAAGGAATTGCATGACCAAAATAACGATTGATGGCTTAAAAGATAGGTGATGAGTAGGTGCACCTTGGGGTAAAATTTCAATGTTGCCACTTTTCGGAAGCACACTTTTTTGATAATTTTCAATATTTTGAACATGAAAAAAGTTGTGGAAACGACTCTAGCTGCCAAACGTGAGATGGAAAAAATAATCGATACTTCAAAAAATAGGTGATGAGTAGATGGACCTTTGCTTAAAATGTTAATGTTGCCACTTTTCGGGAACATTTTTACTTTTTTTTAAGTATACATACAGGATTGTGTACTTTAAGTTCTATGAAGTTTTCCAGAACAGTTTAGTACAATATTTCCTGAACCTAATATTCATGTAGAACAAAGTGAGAAATTTTAAAGCACCAGCTGATTTGTTTTCTTGGGATAATAATAATCTAATATTTATCACAGAAGTACTTTTATTATATTTTTGAACTAAACATGAAGACAAAGTCATTTTTAAATTTGAATTCACCGCTGCTGATAGGTCATTCCCCTCAACACAAAGCTATAATTTTCTGTTCTCTCTTGTTTTAAAAAATTTCACAAACCTGTGCTCTTCTGCTCTGTTCTGATCTAGTTTTTCTTAATTAAACACGAGCTTAAAGGTTTGTGCCTTAATTTCTTCGACCTTTGTCTGACTGAATGTCAAATTATGAAGGGTGGGGATAACATCCTCTTAGAGAGAGGAAAAATTGTCAAAATGTCGGGAACGGTTTGGCGTTTAGGCACTAATTTGCACCACGTCAAAAGACATACTTGAATACAGCTGCCGTAGAGCAATCATAAGTCAATGAATTTTTTTAGAAAATCACTTCACAAATTGAATGTTTAGAAAAAAGAAACGTACACAATGATAGCTATGACTGACCTGTCTCTAACAGGCCCTGCCTTTTTTCATAAAAGTGAAAAACTAAATCATATTAAGCTTCGAAGTTATATACATCTAATGTCCTTTTGAAAATAAGATCCCATCAAAACAGCACCATTTTCTTTGGTAATTTCATAACTCATGAAATTGGTTCTTTTTCTTAACTTTTTCTTTGAAAACCAGTGTGTCCTACAGAAAGGTTTGATATTGACTGAGTTTTACAGTTCAAACAAGAAAGCTATTTGATTTTTGAAGATTTCTATTAATATAAGTCCGCAATACCTAATATTCTTCAATAAATTGATTTGCATCACTAATGAGCCGCTCCTTTGAATCACACACCCACCATAAAAACGTGCCAACCGATTTCTTGTTATGGGATAGCAAGAAGCTTAGTAAACAAAAATTAAACAATGAACTTAATGAACTTAAAATGAAGTGATATTGAATTTAATATTTGGACAAATTCAAAAATTCTAATATCTACATGAACTTTGAAATTTCAAAACCACAAGTTAGTTTACCGCCTATCAATCAGCTGCTGCATTTATTAAAATAAAAGAACAAGTCAGATCCAATGTCATTTGTGGTCTTAATAGAATCAAAAATAAAAAAAAATACATAGATTTCATTAATTAAATTTAATTTTATTTCCTCAATTTAATCGTGTGTATAGGTATCAGGCTGTATAAGACACTGACAAAATTTATATGTTTCAAGCTTATTCAATAGCTTTAGCTTTTAGGTAATTAATTTGAATCTTGTGATTGAAAAGAGAGCTAATGATGATATCAACTGATTCCCCATAAAGATGCATTCAAGACTTACGTTTTTTTTTTAGAGTTCAATGGAGTTCCAATATAATTGTAAAGTGCAACCAAAAAATACTGGTCGCACCGGTCAAAGAAACTAAGATCTTGAAAGTTTAAAATTAAATTTAACATAAGATCCAAAAACACCAGTTTCTTAATTAAATTCCGTTTCACCAAAAAGATCAAGAATTAATAACAAGAAAGTGCCTAAAATTAACACAGTTAATTTAACCAAACTAATTTTACTTCAACAAATCATTAACAAAAAAAAAAAAATGAACAAGCAAATTGCCAAATCATAATTTAATTTCAAGGTTGACATTTGAATTAATTTGCTATTTTGCTTCAAGCTCATCGTGCATTGAATATCACAAAGTGATAATCAGAGAGAAGAGATGGTCAACAAATATGTAGAAGATTAAAGAAGAATCAGAGAAAAAAAGAAACTTAAGAAATAAATATATACAAACATACATAACATCGTATTTACTGTACATACAAACAAGTCAATAAAAAGTCTTATTAAGCTTATAAAAATACTTACCTCAGCAGCGCAGCGCCCCCAGTGAACAAGTGACCAGCCCACTTCTGACACATACGAGTAAGTGACAGTGACATGTGTGTCTGATTATAAAGATGGAGTTTTAAGAGGCGAGTCAGAATTTCTCTTATTTATTTTTTGATACTTTCTTTGAATACGAAATTTTGCCAGTCAGTATAATCAATATTACCGAAAAAAATTCCAAAAATTATTTCCCTTTTTTTTTTGGTTTGGAAAGTCACTTTTGCTTGATTAGAATTTTAAATAAAAGCACGACACGCAACTGGTTTTGAAAAATGTGCAAATGAATCTTTAGGTACCTAGACAAAATGTGACAGCTAGATATATGTGAGTGTTAGTTTTTTTTATATAGATTTGATTGGACGTGATTGGGATTTCCCATGAATGTCATGACGTAAAAAGTTAACGAAGCTTCAACCTAAATAGTATTCCAATAATGCCACGAGCAGTCCACTTTTGGAGGTTCCCCTTTTATAAGCAAATTTATAATTGTGAATCCACTTTGCAGGCTCCCTGAGTAGACGCATACTTAAATGAAATGTCAAACTACATACAAATAAGGTAGGAACACTTTAGGTGAGTGACCCACCTAAATTTAAAGTAACTGTAATTTAACCAATATTTTTACCCAATTGTTGGTAGAGGTTTTTTTTATGTTTTAAAGAATAGAGTGGATTTTTCAATATTTTATCAAATTTGCGTTGGGCGCCATTTAGGTTAGGTTAGGTAGAAGTGGCTGTCAGTACTAAGTACTGACACACTTAGACCAGAATTGGTCCGTTGTGATACCACATGAATCTTAAAAACTCTTTCCTTACTCGCTAAAACCACTTTGAGCTCCTGACGAAGCGTGTGAGACTATAAATGTCTGTGTTTGCCAGATCACTAGGATCGTTAAAGAAGTAAACTCCTAAATGGAGCCTACGTCTGAGGGAAAGAGCAGGGCATGTGCAGAGAAGGTGAGGAATCGTTTCCTCTTCCTCCTCGTCCATGCAGCTTCTGCAGAAATCGTTTGAAGGTACGCCAAGCCGCGCTGCGTGCCTGCCTATTAAACAGTGTCCTGTTATGACACCTACAATAGAGCTAATATGCATTCTATTTAGAGATATTAAACACTTGGAGCGTTTGAGGTCAAGGTTTGGCCATACTTGTTTTGTCGCCAAACAAGTAGTGATGTTTTCCCACCTTGTGTTTGTTCTCTTCAACGCATCTTGTTTCAGTAAAAGCTTACACGTAGCGATGGGTATACCAATGTTTACCTTTTCAGGTAAAATGGGTAGTAATGTTCCACTTCTAGCGAGTTCATCAGCTTTACAATTACCTGGAATGTCACTATGACCCGGCACCCAACAAAGGTGAATATTAAACTGTTTCGCCATCTCCAACAGAGATGATCGACAGTTGAGGGCTGTTATAGAGTTTGTACGGACAGAGTCCAGGGATTTAATGGCGGCTTGACTATCAGAGAAGATGCGGATATCCGAGCATGATATCACGTTTTCTTTGAGCCAAGACAGTACTTCTTTTATCGCTAGAAGTTCCGCCTGGAATACGCTACAGTGATTAGGAAGACGGAATGAGAGACTTAAATTTAGTCTTTCAGAGTACACTCCCCCACCAACCCCATCTTTGGTCTTCGATCCGTCAGTGTAGAAGTGAATTGATTGATCTTCTAAGAATTCCACATCCTCCCAGGTGGATCTGGAAGGTATGGTCACTTCAAAATTTTTATCGAAATTCAATTGTGGGATTGTGTAGTCAGTGTTACTAGGAAGTGTTCCGAATGAATTCAGAATAGCGGAGTGACCAATCTCATTATTGATCCACTGTGAAGAGGCTTTGAGGCGAATGGCTGTGCTCGCAGCCGTTTGTTTGCTGAAAATATCGAGAGGTGTCAGATGGAGAAGAGTGTCTAATGCAGCGGAAGGAGTCGACCGAAGTGCTCCAGTAGTACATAGACATGCTGTTCTTTGGACTTTGCTTAGTTTGTCGCGATGTGTCGCTTTATCCAAGGCAGTCCACCATACTGCCACGCCGTAAGTTAGAATCGGTCTAATTACCGAAATGTATAGCCAGTGAGTGATTCGAGGTTGGAGGCCCCATTTACTACCTACGGCTTTTTTGCAGGAGAAAAGTGCCACTGTGGCTTTTTTCACTCTTTCTTGTATGTTAGGTTTCCAACTTAACTTCTTATCTAAGATGAGACCCAAGTATTTAGCTTCGTCTGAGAATTTTAGTGGAACACCATTAATAATAGGGGGGTCTGTTTGCGGAATTTTGTATTTCCTGGAGAAGAGGACAAGATCTGTTTTATGGGGGTTAACTCCAAGTCCGCATCGATCTGCCCATCGTGTTAGCTTGTTTAGAGCGTTTTGTAGAAGATCTCTTAAAATGTTAGGATGTTTTCCTGATACTGCTATAGCAACGTCATCCGCATAGGCAATCACTCTGTAGCTCTCTGCCTCTAAGGTATTCAGCAGTTCATTAACTACCAAATTCCAAAGAAGGGGAGAAAGCACCCCGCCTTGCGGTGTACCTCTACTGACAGATCTTCTTGCCGAAAAGCCGCCCAGTTTTGAATTGATAACCCTGCTTGTAAGCATCTGATTAATCAGTTCACCAAGCGACCCATCCACATTCAGAGAAACCAGTGCAGATATGATTGCAGATGTATCAACGTTATTAAAAGCACCTTCTATATCTAGGAAGGCAACCATTGTATATTCTTTATAATGGAGGGAATATTCGATGGTACGAACTAGTGTGTGGAGAGCTGTCTCCACTGACTTCCCTTTGCAATAGGCATGTTGAGCTGTAGACAATAGTCTCGTATCAATGCTTGACCTTAGTTCGATATCAATCAGTCGTTCAAAAGTTTTTAGAAGGAAAGATGATAGGCTAATAGGTCGTAAATCTTTAGGGTTTACGTGGGAACATTTACCGGCTTTGGGTATAAACACAACTTTGACTTCTCTCCATAGAAGCGGAATATGGACCAGATTTAAGCAACCATTGAAGATGACTTCCAGAATCGGCAGAATTACTTCTAAGTTCATCTGTAGTTCAGCCGGAATGATGCCATCTGGCCCCGCCGACTTGTATGGTTTGAAGCTATTGAGTGCCCATTGTAATTTTTCCCTTGTAATCAGACCTTGTGGAAATGTTAGTTTTTCGCTTGTCCTGTAAAGGGCAGTGCTATTAACAGTCTGTGAGCTGCCTGGAAAATGAGTATCCAGTAGCAAATTGAGCGATTCTTCGCAAGAGTTGGTCCAGGAGCCATCAGCATTTTGAAGGCAGCTAGGCATAACTGGATTTGTGGAGAGGATTTTTCTTAATCTTGATGCTTCTGAGGCTTCTTCTATATTGCCACAGAATGTCCTCCAAGAAGATCGTTTGGTTTTCCTCAATTCTTTTTTATATAATTTTAATGATTCTTTATAGGAATCCCAATCGGACATTACTCTAGTACTTTTAGCTCGATTGAAAAGTTTCCTACAGTTTTTTCTGAGCGGTTCGAGCCCCGAAGTCCACCAATGTGGCTTCCTTTTACCCCTTATTAGAATAAGAGGACAGGAGGTTTCTAATGATTTGTTTAGGGCTAAAGTAAGATCATTGACTTTGCTGTCAAGATCGTTTTTGTTGGATGGAACACTTAAAATGTCAGGTTTAATAAGTCTCTTAAGTGTTTCTCTGTACTTAGGCCAGTCTGTTTTCCTATGATTACGAAAAGTTAACTGGCCAGGAGGTTCATCGTTCAAGCTGAATTGAATGTATCTATGATCAGAGAACGAGTGATCACTAGAAACTTTCCAGTTTAAAATCATCTGATAGATGTTGTCGGAGACAAGAGTTAAGTCTAAAACTTCTTGTCTGTTTCTGGTAACGAAAGTTGGTTCATTGCCTACGTTACTTACTATAAGGTTAGTATTTAGGATAAAATCGAAAAGAGACTCACCTCTATCGTTAATATCAGTACTACCCCATACTGTGTGATGGGCATTGACATCACTCCCAATAATGAGGCTGATATTTCGCCTTTCTGCTTCAGCGATAAAATTCTCCAGGGTTTTACCTGGGAGAGGGCCAAGGTGGTCATGGCCGAGATACGCCGATGCTATCCAAAGTGTGCCTTTGGTCGTCTCCAGTCTTGCAGCCGTAATATCTCGATCGCTGAAATTAGGTAGTAAATATACATTAATGCTACTTTTTACTAGTATGCAGGATCTAGGTTCACCTTTACCGGACGCATACAGTAGGTAGTATCCAGGAGTCCTGAGTCCCTTTACGATGGATTTCACAATCCAAGGTTCTTGGATCAGGACGATATCCTCTCCGTTGCTGGATATTCGGAGAAGAAGTGAGGCTGACGCCTTGATGGAGTGTTGGAGGTTAATCTGAACTAACTGCAGCATTTTGGCTACAATTAGGCAGATCAGCCTCCACCACGGTATTATCAGGTTCTTCCAAGTCAGAGGACGAACTTAAAAGCTCGTCCTCACTTAAAAGAACACTGTTTAAATAGTCTTCAGTTTCCATGTCGGAAAGGCTGTCGACGTTAGGAGAGGACTCCACTGGAGCCGAAGATGCCCTGGATGCATCATCTTCCAAACACGGGAAGGTGATGGACACACCAGGGTCCCCGACCACAGCTTCGTCTTCTTGGGGGTGTGGAGGAGCGCAAGCTGCATCTACCTCATCTTTTTTATAGACCCTAAGGTTCATTGTCTCAAACCCGAACCTAATCACACCTTTAGTCTGCGCCAGAGGAACAAGGGATTCTTTATTAATCACAATGATTGCGCCTCTGTAAAGGCCTTTTTGTTCCTCCAGTTTCGCGACTTTCCAGTTGTGAGTGGGAAGGGATGGATTCGAAAGCTGGATTATCTGGAGTATTTCATCCATACAGGAGGGTTCAGCCGGGATCCAGGTACGTGCTCTTGGCCTGCAAGGGATGTCCTCCTTAGCAATTACCTCAAGCTTCGCACCTGGCCAGACTTCTCCTATCCTGCTGATAGCCAGCTTATAGAGATCGCACGATCTCTGATCATCGCAGGCGATGAGCTTGACATGGCCCTGGTGCCAACCGCCATCACTAGTGATTGGAGGAGGTCCCGGGTTGTCCCTCATAAGACTTAAGAAGCCAGCCGAGAGCTTCAATTTCACCATCTGCCAATGATCAGAAGATATCGTACCATCTATATCGCTTCTATCAATAACCGCAACTACGATTTTATCTTTTAGAACATCTCTAAAAGATTTGATTGGGGGTTTGAGGGGAGTGCTGGTGTTTTGCACTTTTGTCCTTTTAGCGTAAGGCATGGTACCTTCAATAGACCGTTGTCGCTTTGACGTGGAGTCGCCGCTGGTCTGGTGTTTAGCTAAGAAGCTCTTAGCCCACCTTACTTTTGCTTCATGCTTTGAGTCACCTCCAACCTTCGGTCTCGCACCAAAGATCTTCAGGATCCTCTCAGCATTCCGCTTATCCTTGTAAAAGGACCCACCAGGTGTAAGCTTACGCCTACCCCCACTGGGACCCGTGTGAGCTACACTCACGTTAGAGGTGGAAGGGCCATGCTTCACGATCCTTCCACCACTAAAGTGAGGGTGCGAAGTTTGGGGAGGTTTACTCTCCGTAGTGGTGGAAGGGCCATGCTTCACGATCCCTCCACCACTGAAATTGGGTATTTCTACCTTACTCTCACTGTTCTTGTTGCCAGCAACTAGACCATGATTTCTCACGGTTTCGCCACCAACAGGCAAGACAGGAGGTACAGCAGACGACTTTACAGTCGCACTGCCGGCCGAACTTGAAGAAGAACCGGACTTACCACTAACATCATTTGAAAAATTCATTTGATTCCCACGAGTATCGGAGAAGGGGTGGTCACTCTGCACAGAGATCCGTATATGCAGAGAAGGCTAGTTAATTCGAAGATTGCCATCTGTCCGAATACTCCGTTAGCGACTGAGCTAGTATTTGAATTGGGCCCTCAGCCAGGCTGATCATCGGCACGGGTCGTATAACACCTTGATCCAGCCCAATATAGGAGATTTGGGGAGAGGAAGGATATGATGATGTGGGGAGCAACAGACAGCCTCATCGCCGTTCTGCCGAGAAGGAATGAGGGAAGGAACACCGAACAGCTTTTTCGCCGTACCGGTGAGGGAAAAGGAGACGACAGACAGCATCATCGCCGTACCGCCTAGAAAGGAATTATATGATAGGAATCGTCGGACAGCTTCATCGCCGTACCTACGAGGGAGGTAACTCATTGGACAGCATCATCGCCGTACCGCCGAGAAGGGAGTGTCGTACAGCATCACCGCCGTACCTCAGGTGGGGGGGGGGAAACACGTTGGACAGCATCTCGCCGTACCGCCGAGGGGGAGGGGTGAGGGAGGGAGGGAGGAAGGAGTTTTGGGGGAGCGCCCTTTGGTTTCAGGACTCATCTGGAGAGGTTATCTCGAGAATCATTGACCTTACTCAGCTTCTACAACTCGACAAGTTCGACGCTTAGGTAGAAGAGAAGAGGGCGCCATTTGAATTGTGTGCAAAATGGTTTAAAATGAAAAAAATAGATATCAACCGCTTATTCAATTTAGGACTAAAAATGCAAATTAGAAAAGTTGTTGATATTTGGTTTCCCTAACTTTTATCATGGAAAATTTTTGCACACGATATGAACCTACTTACATATATTATTCGACTCAATTAGAAAATGGAGGTAATAGTGGACGAAAACCTATGTACAATGCTTTATATTTAAGAGAACAGCTTTTTAGGGACGGGAAAATGAGTGAGTTAGGTATTTAATATTCCTAAAACTCAAGATGGCGCCCACGCAAGGCTTATCGACTCAATGCACGTATCCGACAGTTAGACATGTGACATTTCGAAAAGTTAACGTTGTCAGCTTAGACTATTTTCTTGTTGCGGAAAAAAATCACCAGTCTACGTTTTCCAGTGAATTTGAAGCATCAAGGAAAAGCGAACCTTGGATTTGAAGTTGAAGATTTGAAGCTCCATGAAAGAAATAAAAAAATATAGAAAATAGAATTAAAAAAAAACTTTTTTTAAATAGTTTTTTAGTTTTGATTTGAGTTATTTAACGAACACCAATTTTCTTAAATATCAACATGGCACCCAACGCGAGGTATTCGGTACAAGCCACGTATTTTGACATTAAGACGTGTGACATTTCAAAGAACAAAAGTCGTGTCTTTGAACATATCCTTGATGCAGAAAATAAAAATACGAGTCGGCGAGTCCCAGCGAATCCGAGGCGACATACGACAAAGAAGATCGATCCTTGGATAACTGGAAGCAGAGTGCTTCTGACACTCTCGTTTGGTACATGGTAAGTAAGTATGTTAAGATTTCTTAGTTGTATATTTTAAAATTGAAAGTTTTGTATTCGTAGGTTCGTTTAAGGTTTGAGCGTGTACCTTTGTAGTCGTAGTTAAAAGTTCAAGTGAGCTCAACTCCATGATTGCGTTTCGCCCAGGTACTTTGAATTATATATTCGGTCACTCAACTTAAACAGAATAATTTCTTTTAAAATTTTATTCATATTCAATTATTTGTAGTCGTAGGTTTTGTGGTGCTGAGTTTTTGAAGATTGTCTTTTTTAGTAGGCATTTATTAGTTGTAGATGCAAATATTTACGTTTTAAGGGATATTTTGAGTTAATGAGTTTGTCATTCAAGCATTCAAGTTGAAGTTTTGAATATTCTTGTTTTGTGTTTGTTGCTAAAAAAATGTAACTTTGAATCTATAGCTTTGTTGTTGATGCTTTGTGGTTGTATGAGTGTAGTTTTGACGTTGAAGTTTTAATTTTCTTGCTTTAAGTGTAATTTTGTACATTTTAACTAAAATGAATTGTAATTATGTCATAATTCCAAGCACAGGCATAATATCTAAGCAGAATCAATCCAATATGAATCAAAAACTAATTGTTCTTTGAAATCAAACTAAGCCCTCTTCACACGAAACGTCTCGTCGCCTAAACGCATGCTATGATGAGATATTTGTAGAGTCTGTTAATTAATCTTTAATTAATCGCTTTCACTACACTAGATGTTTTGTTTCAGGTACATACTCCATTTTATTCAATTCAATTCAATTCAATTCAATTCAATTCAATTCAATTCAATTCAATTCAATTCAATTCAATTCAATTCAATTCAATTCAATTCAATTCAATTCAATTCAATTCAATTCGATTCAATTCAATTCAATTCAATTCAATTCAATTCAATTCAATTCAATTCAATTCAATTCAATTCAATTCAATTCAATTCAATTCAATTCAATTCAATTCAATTCAATTCAATTCAATTCAATTCAATTCAATTCAATTCAATTCAATTCAATTCAATTCAATTCAATTCAATTCAATTCAATTCAATTCAATTCAAAAAGGCTGAAAGATCCAGATCTTCAAAATTTATTTCTGATATAAAAAATTATTTGTTTCACCATTGGAATTCCTTTGATGTCGAAATCTGTGTTTTGACAAATCTGAATGGAAAAAAAATCAACTTTTGTTACCAAAATAAAACCTCAGAAGAGACTTTATTTCATCCTGTCAGGCTTTCATAAAACTGATTGATGCATATGTACATATGTGTATATTTTCTTATATGAATGAATCAGGCAGCCATAATTGTGCTTATTCTGCCATTTTCTTTTGTGCGCTGATGATGTGCTTTGGCGACTGACATCAGACTCGTTCAAACGTCATTGGGACATGACTTGCATACGAATTTTCTTAATGAAGACAAATTCATATACAAAACACTACTTGTCTCCTACTATTTACCATGCTTTTACATATAGCTTAAAAATGACAGCGACGTCACGCACTCTCTTATGGAACAGGTGCACCAAGGGAAAAATTCAGTGTGACTGCAACTTTAACTCTTTTCCTATGAAAGCCACCCATCAACTATCAGACCCAATCTTTTGCTTAAATCACGTTTAACACGTCTAACGAAAGTAAAAGAAATTAATGAAGAAAACCTGATCTGAGAAGTCTTCGAGAGGTTTTTTTCATGATGATGGAGTCTCGTTTGTGCGTCACTTTTTTTTTTTAATTTCAATAGGCTTAATAGTGGAAAAAAGCAAGCAAAAGAGGGGGCCTGCGGCCGATTCGTGCCATTCAGAGACAAGAAAACTGCTGACTAAATTTGTTTTCTGTTGGTGGTGACCTACTTTTGGCGGCCCCACTGTACTTCGTAGGTGAGGGCAGCACAGGGTGGGGTGCAGAAGGACGCTGTGATTGCATTTTTCTTCATACAAAGCTACATTTTCTATGTGGTGGCTATGAGGCTATGACTGCTGTGAGTCCAAAGGTGATGCTCAATGTATTTTTGTTGTTGGTGTTGTTTGGTTCAGTAAACAACAACACAGGTGAGTTTTGTGATAAATGTTTCATTATACTTAAGTAGATTGTGGATTGCGTCTTGCATCAAGTAAGACTACCTCAATAGGTATTTTGTTGATTGGTTGTTATTGATACATAAGCAACTATTTGGTTATTATATAGCAATCAACTTCATCATCAGTAAAACCAGGAAGAACAAACAAATGTATTTGGTTTTGTTTAAAAACGTTGAACAATAACGAATGCAATTGAGGTAAGTTATTGATAAATAATGATTACAACTATTCGCTTGAAGTTCATAATCTTCTGTCTTGAAAAGTAGCAGCGTTTACTGCACAAAATTATTTTTGTTTGTGCTTTGCTCATACGTCGGTCGTAAAGTTGCATCACACTAATATGCTAGTTATGAGAAGATTAAAAATAAACAAACTTTACAACAATTTATTTAAATAAAAATGATCGTAGATTTCGTTTCGCGGATGCAAATAAAAATGAGAGATGAGAGAGTGGATTGGAATTTTCTGATCCATGCGTCAGGATCCAACCGAAGGGTTCAGGGTTCGAATCCTGGGGGTACCCAACTTTTTTTTTTTTTTTTTTGTGAACAATAAAGTTAAAACGATATAATTAACATTAAATACGTATTCAAAACAAATATTGCATTTTTCATCTAATAAAAATTGATTAATAACGCACAAAATCAATAAATTATGTATGTTCATGAAATTAAAATCCTACAAATGTTTTTAATTAAATTGAATTTGTTGAACAACTTTGTCGATTGCTATCCATTTGAATCGGGTTACGTTCGGGTCAACAAATGTTGAATGGCTCTGTCGATCAACACGCCTACACTTACTCAACACTGTTGATCAACGATGTTGATCTACATAATGTGGACGCGGCCTTACGTTCTGGTCAACAAATGTCGATGAACACGTCTACACTTACTCACCACTGTTGATTAACGACGTTGATCTACACAATTCAACATAATGTGGACGTGGCTAAAGGAAGGTAAAATCTTAGTTTTCGATCATCAGCCCCTTGTAGGGTTTCCGCCATCCTCATTTAAAGAGTTAATTCTTTTTTGTTTGCTATTTTCTAAACGGAATGAGATCAACAAATATTTGCTGTAGTAATCGATAGACTTAACTAATATTGGTTTATTGATGAAGAAATATAGTGTACATCCAAGAAGATTGGTGTCCACAGGTTTTCTTAAAGTCCATCTCTGTCCATATAAACTCCTATACTCTTACCTCCATCGGGTGCCTTGAACCTCAACTGGAGATGGAGGTTCTCACATTGGTTAGAGGTCATGATGATGTAAAAGAGAAGTGGCCCAAGTTCCGACCATTGGACAACTCCAGCCCTTATGCTTTACACTGTCGATTTGCAGTTCCCCAGTTACACGAGAAAGTTCCTGGAAGAAAGAAAAGAGAATATTATTCCGATTAGTGTTGAAAGATAAAGCCTTGTATGGGGAGTTAATGGATAAGGGCTTTAAGCCATATACTGTAGAATGCTTTTTTTATGTTGATGATATGTTGAAACTTCAGGTGCGGATGCAGGGTAGAAAGTAGAATGGTTTTCCCGGAAACCAAACTGTATGTCTGGGATGGTGTTGTTTTCGCCACAGAACTTCTTCAGCTTCCTGACAATCAGCTCTTGCAAGAGCTTATTAGATTGTTGAAAAGGTGTGTCGTTAGTGACCATGCTCCTTTCACGTTTCTTTAACATCTCCAGGATTTTTTGCAGTTTCTACTTCTGGGGAAAGTTACTGTTGTTGAAGCAGTTGTTGAAGATGATGGCTAAAAAAACCGTCAAGGCTTATGAAAGTCCTTTTCAAGCACAGTTGGATACCACGTCCAGTTCAGCTGACTTCTTTGGTTTGCACGGAGAGGATTGAAAAATCACCAATTGCAAAATTTTCAGTTGCAATTCGCAAAACATGTTTTATTCGTAAATCATGGCGTTTTAATGCCAGATTGATACAAACACTGTTAATTTAACATTTAAAACATATCAAACTACAAAATTAGTCTTGTCAAGATTTGCAATTAAAATCCATGATTCAAGCTTGCATTGTTCATAGTAAAATACAACTTTTCTGGCGCAATTCGTTCTCCAAAAGAATGATTCACTATAGCATCAACTAAAATATTGATTTGCAATCACTTTTTAGCAATTTACATTGCCCAATCACTGATTTGCAAACCACCAAACATTTACTTTAGCAAATCATGATTTTTTGTCGCAATTTGACACTCCATTAGAATAGTTCCAAATCACAAAATATTTTCTTCCAAAATCACGTCTTTCTTGTCGCAATTTACTTCTCCAGGAAACAAAGCATCAAAACATGGCATGTATCTGCTTGTAAATTTCTGACGCCAGTGTTCTGTATTGCAAATTGGACTAGTGGTTGCGTGCTCGCTCAGTAACTGGAGGGATGCGAGTTCAAATCCAAGTGGATGCAAAGCAAAGTTTATATTTCAAATGAATGAAGTAATTAAATCAAATGTGAATGTGAATACGAGTACCTTCAAAATAACAGGTCTAGAGAGCAAGATTGCTCTTTCAAGTGGCAGATCACGAAACAAAAGCGGTGATCACAAACCTTTTTTGCAAATTTACAAATTATGTATTATACAACTGAGGAATATTTGGATCAAATCGCGATTTGTTGTTCGCAATTTTTGTTTTATCTCGATCGAAAAATTGGTAATCCATAATTTTTGAGTATCAATATCTTCATTTTGCTCAGTTGTGCGAATTGCAAACAAATAGTCGTAAATTACTAAATCCCGAGCCAAGGTATAAACCGAGATTCATTTGTCGTGAATTGCAATTCATTTTTCTTGATCTGATCCAAGAATTCTTTCCGTGCGGAGATGCCAATAATCTCAGCTATCTTCTCTAGGATGCTCAGGTTTGGGCTGTCAGTCGACTAGATCACTTGCAGAATGGTAGTCGCTAAACATTTGCTCTATCCAAGTTGGGCATCAGTGTTTGCTGGTTGTATGCCTTTAATTCACCAAGTAAGTCTGGATTATCAAGTTGATTGGGTGTGAATGCTTCAAATTTATCCTGTATCGTTGTTGCTATTCATTGATGGTAATGACCGTCTCAGGCATTGGTGATTTTTGACCGATCAGTCTGTTGATGTTGAAGGCTTCATATCCCGCTTTCACTGACTGCAGTCTCTTCTGGAATTGGTTGTTGTTGTGGTGTTGGATGGAATTCCAGAATATATTGTTGACGCACTGAAGCTTACTCCCCGCCCATACTGTCTGATAGTTTCTGTTGCTTGGGTTTATTGCTCTCTAATGGGTCTTTTTCAGAGGTTTCCTTAGTAGTTTCCTATGGGTATGTATGTTTTGAATATACTGTGGATGGTGCTGATGTCTATCCTCTGACGTCTAAGGCTGCTCTTGGTTATCCAGTCCGTTGAAAACAGGCAGATATAGACAGTCGGTGGCTGTGTCAATTCAACAAACGAGAAAGGGAGTGATCCCACTAAGGAATTTTCCCTTGTATTCAGTCGGGAGAGGTAGTAATCAGTGACTGCTACGAAGCAGCACCACCATCTAAGAAGTGCGAAGGCATGTGCTGTGATATAAATACTCTTTTACCAAGAACAAACGCCAGCGTATTTTTGGGTGTGAATTTATCTTTGGAGGCTGACTTATCAAGTAGCGTTCAATTTGAATTATTAGAACGAGCACCTAAAAACAATTCGCAAAAAAGATTTAGTTTTTCAACAAAAACCTCATCTGACCCATGCCCCCACAAAGGAGAAAGACGATGACAACAAAAAGATGTTCTACGAGCTCCTGGACAAGTTGAGCAGTGTCCTAGCAATGGAATTAAAGTTGACGAAATTGACGTGGGAAGGCTACGGCTACAGTCGCAAAAAATCGCCAGATCCTTTTCCGATCGAGTCACTCACAACACAAACACTTAAATAGTTCTATATCACCACCTTCAAGCATCGATAACCAGTGGAAATATTGCCAGGAAGCCATCAGAGATGTCACCTGGGACGTGCTGGGCGACTACCACAACTAAGCCCCTGGTTTGATGAAGAATGCCAGTTAGCACTATAGACCATGCAGGTAAGTAACGGGCATGCAGAATGGCTCTACACAGAAGAACCAGAGTTGCAGGAATCAAGTTTAGAAGTTCACTTTAGACGTATAGAATTAAAACGTCATCCATATTAGCAGAATATTCCATTCCTCATGATATGTCATATAATATTAAGTACAGGTAAATATTTTTGCTTATATTTCGGTTCTGGTGAAGTATTGCCAAGAAGATTCTGATAAGTGCGTATAGAAATGGCGGCCTAGAGCATTACACTCGCTCGATGACCCAGTTTGCGCTGCAATGCGCCATTTTGACCATTGGAAGAAAGTGGATTAGGGTAAGGAAAGGATTTGAGGACACCCTCTGAGGGTCATCTTCCGCACCCCAACTTTGACAGCAAAGAGCCAGGCTAGGCAGTTTGTTGAAAGCGCAAATATCGATCCCCCAGGGATTCATTCAGCCTGGATGCGACATCACCGTTAGTCTCCACTCCGTGAATCATTTCATTACCAACATTATTGTCTTCTGCACACCAAATAGTTCATGAATTTGTTTAGATGATTGGCAATTTTTTTAAACGATTATTTTACGCCCCTAACTTGTACCTCTGATGTCAGGTTCTATGGTTATTTCATCACTAGGTATACCAGCGATTTGTGCCATTTCATCGTTATTTGTAATACAGCAGATACTCCACAGCTATTTGCTAATTATAAAAACAAATACTAATATTTGCTGCATGTTACATTTTTACTCATAGATACATGTAGGTCGTCAACTTCTATTAATAAAATCAAAAAGCGAAAAATATTCCCATCAGCACCAACTAAAAACGTGACTCTCTCGAAACTTCGATGGAAATAAATCATTTGCCATGATGTCTGTCACTTAATCCATGTCGGTCAGGCCTCCTTCCACCAATCTATATAAAAAAAAAATGTCTACCTCTAAACCACCGTAACCGCTGTACCTACCTACATCATCACTTATTCAATTTGCAACTTGATCGCATATACGATCATCCCCCTACTATGAACACTTCTTGGCATCATCTATAGATACTCGTATTGTATATTATAATATAATGCTCCCAATTGAACCTGGGGAACTGACAGATACTATTTAATCTCATTTAGCGTTCCATGTCCCCTTTCTTGTGATTGTGGCCGTCAGCACTCCAGCCCGCACCACTTAGCATATCCGAATTAATCTTAATGAACGATCCATTAAAATTCAGTGCTTCAATTATTTGTACTTGAAAGAGAAATGGCGTGATTTTGTTGGAATGCCAGTTACTGTCAGATTCTATTTCTATATAAATGTGTGGAACTACACGAAAGATCTTATCGTTGAGATGAGAGACCCGCGCACTTTTTTTTTTAATTGTATTTTCAGAGAATTGAATGAATTGAGAAAAATATGAGTGTGCTGATTTTTTTTTTTTTTTTGTAAATTACTCCATTCACTCATAATCGTGAATGTGTAAGACACGAAATGAAATCATGCGATGGAATCCATCCAATAGCAAGTAAGTTTCCAATAAAGGGTTGCCGTATGGGAAATTCAAAGTGAAGCTAAGTTTACTTTAATATTTTTTAAGATTGTTTTGAATTTTCATGGGTACTGATTGTTTTCTCGTTGAAGCTAAAGGTAATGCTACGGATATCCAGACCAAAACAGGAAAATACTGTGAGGAAGTTTGACGTGCGTCGGACGACTATTGTCGCAAAAAATTTACAGATTTCACTCCTTGAGTAACGATGGGGACATTGAAAATGACTTGCTAATGCTAGATAAATCCTTAATCTTTATAACTTATACAATCTTTTTTCTCTTTTAAATTTTATCTTTACCAATTTATACATGCATATCAATTTAGTTCATCTTTTTTATGAAGACCAATCCAAACATTATATTGAACTAAGAAAACTAAAAATTTGTTAAACAAACTTTATTCGCACTTCCATCTTTACTTGCGCTTAGTTACACCAAATTGTTTTTTTTTCTTCAGCTTTAAAAATAATTAAGGAAGGATAATTTTTAAGCCGTTAATCCAACAAAAATCGGAGCTCTTAATTGCTTAATACATACATTTAATTTTCCCTCCGTTTTATCTTCAACCAAATTTTGATTCTTCCCTAAGCGCAAAATGATGTTAGCATATGTATAACTACTTTTTTTTCCTATTTCGTCCTGTATTCGTTTTTCGTTTTCCAAAATCACGTTTTTTGTAACACTTAATAAAATTATATTTTCCAAAAAACAAATATTTAATGTTGGTAGTTGTTACCTCTCCCCAAAATTTGTCTTCTCTTATTCCCACTGTAGTTTTTTTATTTTGTTTCATTTTCAAATATACAAAAGAGGTGTTTTCTTTTTGTTATTTTATTGACCCACATAAATTATTTTCCCGCTTGTCTTCTAATCTTATATTTTTCATTTACTTCGTGCGGTACCTTACTTTTTTCTTTTTGATTTAGCTTTGTGGTAGCACCAAACAAAAATTAAAAATTTCTACACCTATTGCTTGTTTATTTCGGTCTGTATTTGAATAGATTTTTCCTAACTCGTGTAACTGTTTAATTGTGGTAGGCAACGCTAACTTATATTTGATTTTCCCTCAAATATATGCCTACAAACGAATTTTCAACGCTGCTGTTTGGTACGTGTCAGAAAAATTCTATTTTTCTTATGCCCTTTGTAGTTTTTTTTTTTAATTTTGGGGTTTATTACGAGTCTTTTCGAAAAAAATCGGCAAGACAAAAGTCAACCAAAAATTCTTGATGGACTTAAAATTTCTATCAAATAGGAAAATATTTACTAATACAAATTAGCAATAACGATAAATCGACTTTTAGTCTAATCAACCAGTCTGTTTTGAAGAGACTCTTGCAATACGGTCCTTTATTGCATTTTCAAAAAGAGGCTGGTTGTGACCCACACTAGTAACTTCCAATTTGTGTTGCCCCGGAAGCTAGAGGTCCAATGTTATTTTTTTGTATTCAACAATTTTTGGTATAGTTTTTGTATTTTTTTTTTTTGCATTAAAAAAAAAACAGTTTGTTGAATTATTATACAAAACCTACCGATTGTCAATTATAATCTAGTGCATACATATATAGAAGCCCGAAACCAATATGATTATTTGTTTCTAACATATTCGAGACTAAAAACAATTCAACATTTTTTGGTAAGGTTTTTTGTAGTTTTTTTGCTTAAAAAACTGGTTATGGGATATTTACAAATCCTTATTTATAGAAAAAAAATACCCAAAAGCTAATATCATTGTTTGTTCTCAAGATATTTGGGACGAACAAAAATTTTCTACAATTTTGTTAAGTTTCTTGTAGTTTTTTCGATAAAAATAATTATTTGTTGAATATTTTTACAAATTTTATCAATCATTTATTATAAACTCATTTAAAGAATAAAATTAGCCTGAAGTCAATATCATTGTTTGTTCTCAAAATATTTGAGATGAAAAAATATTTTCCACAATTTTTGGTGAAGTACCTATCTTGTAGTTCTTTTTCACTTAAAAAAAAACTTTTTGTTGAATTTTTTTATAAATCCTATCAATTATCAATTCTAAGCTAGTGTGTGGACTTAAATTAACCCGATGTCATGTCATTATCTGTTCTCAAGATTTTTGAGGCAAAAACCAATTTTTTAATAATTAGTGTGTAGAATTGCTTGCAGTTTTTCGCTTAAAAAAAACTATTAATTCAATATTTTTGAAAATTTTATCAATTTGTATCTATAAACTAGCGTATAAAATAAAATACCCTCGAAGCCAATATCATTGTTTGTTGTCAAGATATTCGAGCCAAACAACTTTTTTCAACAATTTTCATCTACATTTTTTTATTAAAAAAAAAAAAACTATAAGTTGATATACTTCTATATTTTAATCAATTCCCTATTACGTCAATTTGCGTAGAATAAAATCAACCTGAAGTCGACTTGTTCTCGAGATATCTGAGACTAAGGAAATTTGAACTGCTTCTTGAATTTATTGAAAGGTCCTTTCTGCTTGTAATGAAACTACTGTGTATACAATAAAATCCATCCGAAGTCGATATCTTAATTCGTCCTTGAGATACGGTGAAAAAAAAGCGAAGGAACGTACGAACACACACAGACATCTCTCTACAAAAATGGAATCCGATTCTAGGGAGCGAAACGTGAAGATATGTTAAAATTTTTATTTTGACAAATCGGACCATTTACAATAACTTCCAATGGGAAGTTAAAAAATTATAACTTTTTTATGTTTTAGTTTTGTGATTTTATTGACCTATATTTGTATTCCCACTTGTAGGTATTCTTATTTCATATTTTTCATTTTCTTCGTTAATCCATCTAATCATAGCTAAACAAAACACAACAGTAAAATAATAAACAAAAAAAAAACCCCCAACAAATATCCTAACGAACCTACCTGAAAACTAAACATCCCACATGCATTCTATCCTACTTACCTTTCACGCACATCGCATTCTATACTATTAATAAAAAAAATATTTACCGGCAAGCAGCGCAAACAAACCTCCCAACTCCAAGGCATCTTTGCAACTGAAGACAGACTGAACACTGAACACTGAAATGAACAGTCTCTTATAATAAACTACTAGACAGATATCAGGGATGAAATCGTGTTTCAGCAATGTATCAAAATATAAAAGGAAAGTGTATCGAATTGTACTTTTTGATTTGATTTGATAATATTTTGTCCACATTTGCTGTTGTATGAACGTATGTAATATTTCTATATCCAAATAATTAAAAAACAACTTAGCTGTTTATGTTAATTAACATATAAGGTACATACATACTTACATATGCGAAACTTTTATAACAAAACTGTAGGAATTTGTTGCAATACCCTTCGATTTTGCGAGATTTAAATTTTATAAATTTAATGTTTTCGATTTTTAATTGCGAGATTGTTGAAACCGGTATTTTGTAGATGCCATTTTCTCGAACAAACTGTATTAATCATTTTTATTTCTTCTGTTATATCGATGTCAGCCTCGGTTCACAGTATACATTTTGTGAGGTCAGATGATTTTCTTTTTAATTTACTTTATCTTTTTCGTTGAATGCAAAAGTGGAGTACTTTAGCAAAGTGGAGTGTATCGAAAAAAGTACAATCTTATCGACTTTTGCAACCCTGGCAGAGATAGAAAGAAATCTTCAATGAACTATGGGACTATATTTTTGTGCTCTGTTTATTTGGGCTGTTTGTCCGCACAAAAACTTGCAAATCGACGACGATGAATTTTAGGAATATTGATTAAAGATTTAGTACCACTTTTTAATTAATTGTATTTTCGATTTGTGAAGCTTATATAGAACGTACAGCAACGTATGATATATCAAAATAATTGTCAATTATTCAAGCTGCTAATAAAACAAAAACTAATTGTCTAGGTGTACAGATTAAAGAGTTAGTAGGTGATATGTAAATGAACAGAAATATGTTATTATCTCGGCTTAGGTACGATTAAAAAAATCAAATTTTACATGTTATATGTGAATCTATATAATCTATCTCCGGTATGAATTTGAGATTTTTAAATGCAACCATTTAAAAGATAAAAAATAATAACTGCGAAAAATCGATCAACAAAAATTATATAAAATATATAAAATATAAAAAAATACTAGGTATCAAAATTTCCTGAAACGAAACAATTTGTTATTTATTATCTTTCTTAAACTATACAATTTAGTACAATCAGCCTTAACTCTGATGTGTAGCATTTGTGAGCCATCTTTTTTAGAACTTTGAACTTACAATCAATAATATCTCACTTTGTAGATTTTTTGGAATTGCAAAATATATGTACAAAATTGTTATATTAAACTTAACCATCGATGAACAAAAAAAAATATTACTCTGGCACTTCTCATTTGTTTTCTTTTTTTGTTCGACCATTTCACATAAAACCATATTTTAAAACACGTCATATTGCACCTCTACATTATTTTCCTATCATAAACATTTTCAAAAAATTTCCAACGCTTAGATTTAGTTTTAGAAGCACAATGCACTGCTGAGTGCTGACTGCACTAGCTCTTGCATTTTATAATTATAGTAATATGCATAGTTAAAACTTATATTGTTCACTTTAGAAACACCAACCAAAAATTCAACCGTACCCTCCCTATCCGCCTGCAATCATCTTCTATACATATTTGTTCATTCCAAAATGAATGGTAACACCACCAAAAATTCGATCTTATCCCCCATATACGCCAGCGTTCATCTCATATTACCATTGTTCAATTTATTCATTTTAGTAACACCACCAAAAATTCGATCTTATCCCCCTTATACGCCAGCGTTCATCTCATATACACACTTGTTCACTTTATTCATTTTAGTAACACCATAATTTACTCAAAACGACCCTATAAACATTTTCAATGTTAAAAAATTGCCAGGTCCTTTTCCAATCGAGTTTCTTGCACCCTCTTAATAGAAGAATTGCCAGGAAGCCATCAGATATGCCACCTCTGACATGCTGGGCATCGCACGACTACTATACAGCGTAACCCCTGGTTTGATGAAGAATGCCGGCAAGAAGGTACATGCAGCTAAACAAGAGGCATACAAACCGGGCGCTGTATAGAAGGACCAGAGCGGCTTGCGAGATCTACGAGCGGAAGAAGAGAGAGGAACACTGGCTTCTCAGAAGGAAAAAGAAGGAGCATGAGAAATACGCGATCTAGGAGGGAAGTCATTGCAGAAATGAAGCTTGGAAGTTTTACCAACAAGTAAAAAGATCCTCCCAGGGTTACAATGCCCGAGCCAAGGCCTGCAGGGACGATCAGAATCGCAGTCGGTGAAGTGAAGATAATAAACCTAATACTAATAAACCTGCGCTAGAGCTGATGGCCTTGCGGTGGAGCTATTCAAAACGTCTGTTGATGAACTGGCTTGGAGGATGCACCATCTCATCTGTAAAATATGGTTGGAGGAAATCATGCCCAATGACTGAAACCTCAGCTTTGTTTGCCCGATCCTCAAGAAATGTGATCCTCTTGACTGCACCAACTATGGCTGCATCAGTCCCCTTAAAATCACATTACGTCGTTTGTCAACAACCTGATAGGTCTATGTCTGTGTGGCCTTAAACCAAAAAAGTCCACCATAGAACAAATATTCGCACTACGGCAGATCTTGAAAAAAGTATAGTACCTCGTGGCATGATGGTTAGTGCGTAGGACTGTCATGCTGAAGGTGTGGGTTCGATTCCCAGCCGTGCCACCTAAAAACAGAAATGTTTTATTCGAGGTACTGCCTCTTGCGAGGAACTGACAAATCCTCCAAGAGTATACTTGTCATGAAAAAGTGCTTCTCATTTAGAGCCGTTCGGACTCGGCAAAAAACTGTAGGTCCCCTCCATTCCTGCCAACAAACACGCACACAGGAGTGGTTGTGAGTTGTAAGTCACTAGGCCCTGGTTCTTCACGAGCTGTTGCGCCACCCAATTTATTTATTTATTAGATCTTGAAAAAACCCAGGAGTTTCAAGTCGATATACAGCAATGTTAAGTTTTGGCATCCCTCCCAATCACATATCTGTTTGTGCAGGATAACGATGGAAAATGCACCTCATAATTAATAAATAAATTGTGTGGTGCAACAGCTCGTGGAGAACCAGGGCCTAGTGACTTACAACTCTCAACCATATTCCTGTGTACGTGTTGTTGGCAGGATTGGAGGAGACCTACAGATTTTTGTCGAGTCCAAACGGCTAAATGAGATGCACTTTTTCATGACAAGTATACTATTGGAGGATTTGTCAGCACCTCGCAAGAGGCACTACCTCGGATAAAACATTTTTGTGCTTAGGTGGCACGGCTGGGAATCGAACCCACACCTTGGGCATGACAGTCCTACGCACTAACCATCATGCCACGAGGTACTGTAAGGACCTCACCGACACCTTCAATATCAAAAAAGGTTTAAGGTAAGGCGACGCGCCATCATGCGACTTCTTCAACATCGTGCAAAACTCTAACGTTAACACTTAAGGCACAATCTTGAAAAAGTCCATCCAATAACTCGCTTATGTCGACGATATTGATACAATCGGACGAACAAAGCATTATGTCAGTGGTGCTTTCGTGATTATTGAATAAAACCTCTTTAATGCGGGCTATAGGTCAACCTATAGCCCGCATTAAAGAGGTTTTATTCATTAAAATATAAAGGTCACATAAACAATAACCAACTATTTTCGTGATTATTTAGGAGGAATTCAAAAAAGGTGGGTTTAACAGTGAATGAAGCCAAGCCCAAATATATGCTGTTAACAAGAAATGACACCCAACATCGACCTCTTAGATAGAAAGTCACTGTAGATATCTATAATTTTGATGTAGTCAGAGACTTTGCCTATACCAAGGCTCCGCTATCAACTCAGCAAACGATACCATCAGAGCAATCGTCGTTTCTCTGGGCAACTCGAGAAACTGAAGTGTCGCTGTTAAGACGCTTATCATCCTGGTCCTGATGTATGGTGTAGAGGCATAGACACTATTAATGGTGGATGAGAATGTTTAAGGCTGTTTTAAATGGAAAATTCTCCGAATGATTTTTGGTTCCGTCGCATATATTTAGTAGGAGAATTGAGAAGAATATATATAATGAACTGTACGAAGGGGGTATACAGCGACACCGGCCTAACCTCAAAAGTGAAAAGCCAACGACTGAGATGGCTAGAGCGAATGGACATCAATGCTCCGGCCTGGAAAGTCTTTAAATCCAACCCTGGACAGCGCACTAGAGTTGGGCAGCGTAAAAGGTGGCACACGCAAGTGTAAGAGGACCTCAACCAAAAATTGGAGACATCTAGCTAGAAACCGAGCTGACTGGAAGAAGCTTGTTGGTTTAGGCCCTGGGTCCACTCCGGACTGTAGCGCGTCACCTTAAGTAAGTAAGTCAGTAATAGTTATCTGTTTTAATACAAACACATACATACATTTTTTATGATCTGTTAATGTGAAGGCTTCAGCCAAAATTTAAATTTTTACCATGGGGAGTTTCATGGATGAAGTTCGAAGTCTGTGATCGCAACTTTATGATTGCTTACTTCGAAGATATCGCAGCCGTAATGTCTTTAGTTCAAATTGAGCCAAATCAGTTTCTTTTTATTTTTTTACAAATTCATTTTTAGTTGGCAATTTTTAGCTCAGGTACCTATCCTATAATTTTTTCTTAGAGAAAGCAATTTAGAAGTGTGGGACTTTATGTTGTCATCGTAGAGGAATATGAGATTAGATATTGGCTATATTCTGATATTTTACTAATTTTCCTCTAGACTGATATTTTAGTCCAGTAACCTTGTAGTTTCATAGTACTGAGACCTTGCGTCAGGTCCGTTAGTTCTGATTTTTTGCTGAGTTATTTATGATGTTGGCCTAGTATTAAATCTGATTTTTCGACCTCGAGCGCTGAACGCAACATTGGTAAAAATACAAAAAACCGCGAATTTTTCGCGGTTTTTTCACTTATTGGCTATTTTAACCATTTTGCCTTAACTTCCGAATAAAACATTGCTCTACGATTTCAACCTTACTAAATTTGCTTCAATTTGAGTCCAAAGGCGGTTCTGTAGACATAACGGTTTCCAAGGGACGGCATTTCAAAATATACCCACCAGTGAGTTATCTGAAGCGAATGTTTTAGTTCGAGTTTTATATGGTTGACTTTAAAAAAATCATAACTCCGTTTCTACTCATCCGATGTTCATGATTAAAGTCTTAAAATAAAGCCAACATGACACGCTACACAGTATTAAAAAATCATTGAAAAGGGGCAAACGATTTCACACAATGGGTGAATAAGCCCCCTTCAATTCGATTTGCAGCATTCTAAATTCAAAAGTTGATGAAAAAATTCACAATTTGAATTCATTTTTAGGTCAAATTGAAGCGTATTTAATTATTTTGAAATGGTAGAGCAAAGTTGTAATCGAAAACCAGGCCTTAAAGGTTAAAATAGCCAATAACTGAAAAAACCGCGAAAATTTCTCGGTTTCTTGCGTATTTCACAAAGTTGCGTTCGGCGCTCGAGGTCGAAAACTTGGATTATTGCGAAGGCCAATATCATAAACAACTCATCTAAAAATCAGAACTACCACACCTGAGGCAGAGCCCTCCCGCCCCGAAGAAAAAGGATACTAGACTGGAAACAGTGAAGTTGATCATGTTAATTTCAGTTTTCTCAAAAACTAGAAGTCATTTTAGCATTTGGTTTTCAGTTTTCAACTAAGAATTAATAAGGGCATTACGAATCAAAATCAAAAATAGTACTTAATACAATAAAATAAAAAAAAATAGATTAACAAAAAAAAAATCGTCTTTTTCTCAAAATTTTGAGCTTGAAAGTAAATTTTTCAAAAACTATCAGCTAGAAAAACTTTATTTAAAAAAAAATTTAAGAATGGATTTCTGGCTTTGAGATGAGGAATTGATTTTCGTCCAGATATTACCATTGTATTTTTATGGTTATTTTTCTATTTGAAGTCAACTTTTCTTAAAATTGCCCCTCCCACCTAAACGGGGGGATATATACCCCCCATCCGGTACTATTGTTTTCTTCTTTTGGCCCAATCTACACGCTCTATTGCTTTGATGCAGCATATGTCAAAGACCATGTTTTTGTTATTATACTGTTTTATATACTACTTTTTGTTTTAAATTTTGTATTGCTATATTTTGAAATGCCGTCCCTTGGAAACCGTTATGTCTACAAAACCGGCTTTGGACTCAAATTGAAGCAAATTTAGTCAGGTTGAAATTGTAGAGCAAAGTTTTATTCGGAAGTTAAGGCGTAATGGTTAAAATAGCCAATAAGTGAAAAAACCGCGAAAAATTCGTGGTTTTTTGGATTTTTACCAATGTTGCGTTCGGCGCTCGAGGTCGAAAAATCAGATTTAATACTAGGCCAACATCATAAACAACTCAGCAAAAAATCAGAACTACCGGACCTGACGCAAGGTCTAATGTATATAGTTACTGGACTATTTATTTTAATTGATAAATTGAAAATGATGACCAAATTTTGAGAACTCTATTATGTCAGCTTAAAAACATCAAGTATGTGCTGTTATACAAAAATATATGCAACAGTTAAAAAGTTTGATCGCTATTACTAGAAACGGTGGTAAATAGGAGAATTCATAATGACTTGTTTCTAAAATTCCACTGATGCCTATTATTTAAAAAAATCACATTTTATTGAATGAAATTATCTGTATGGTAACCCTAATATTCTTTTGTTGTAATTTATGAATCACAATCAAGTTGGTATGGTAGTCAACATAAATCTCTTTATTGGTCTGTCTTTCTGTTTGATTCAAACATCGCATCGTTTATATTGTTTGCATTGTTGGCCAATTTTGTTTTTCTTGCTATATATGGTGTATTGATGTACATAATGTATCTACTCTCAGAAGTAGATACAGGGTGTATATTATAAGGGTAAGTAAGGCATTCGAGAAAAAAAATTGACATATACCTATCACCTATACCAAAAATATTGACCAATTTGTCTCTGTCTTTGTTATCGAATAAGCGTGTTGAATAGTTTTTGCTTCGGTATAAGGAATACTTTAATTATTCTCAGCAGCGGAGCACTTATTTTAAACGCCTAAATTTTGCCTGACAGTTTATTCTTCTTCGTCTTTTGACAAATATGTGCTTCAAACAATATAGTTCTATTCGTGTACTTTCCAAAACTGCCAATTTCTACCGATTTCGGTCCGAACTCTGTCAAAGTTCATATAAAAAATGAAATTGACAGAACTTTGGACTAAAATGGGCAGCATTAGAAAGTACACGAACAGAGGTTAACAGAGGTTATTTGTTTCTAGCTTGACATGAACTAAATACGTTACGTGTGCTTCCAGTTTCGTACACCAAGTTCATTTGACCTTCCGCATTGTGTAACCTGTGATCATCTACTTATATGGATGAGATACATCACTAGAAAGGCTTTCAAAAACAAGATAAAATTAATAAATAAATAAATTGGGTGGTGCAACAGCTCATGGAGAACCAGGGCCTAGTAACTTACAACTCACAACCATCCCTGTGTGCGTGTTTGTTGGCAGGAATGGAGGGGACCTACAGTTTTTTGCCGAGTCCAAACGGCTAAATGAGAAGCACTTTTTCATGACAAGTATACTCTTGGAGGATTTGTCAGTTCCTCGGAAGGGGCAGTACCTCGAATAAAACATTTCTGTTTTAGGTGGCACGGCTGGGAATCGAACCCATACCGTCGGCATGACAGTCCTACGCACTAAACATCAAGCCACGAGGTACTACAAAATCAAGATACTGTCGGTTGAAGTCCAATATATTGTAATATTTTCTCAGGTTCGTTAGTAACTTGTTTTCTTTATTCAAAACGTCCACTTATTTATTTCACAAAATAAAACACTTTAGTTTTCTTACTAATAACAAAACGATATATTATTCACCACTGAAATTAATTCACAAATTTTACTTTTCACTCTTATTGCAACCAACTTTATTCAATCACGATTAAAAACAAACTGTGTCGCTGCCGAACACTGGGACCTCTTGTATGGAGAGCGTGCTCAAAATGCAAAATTGTGTGCGGGTCAAACATGTGCCTTTTATACTTGTTTGACAAACTCTGGATAGTAGTAGAAGGTTCTGGTCTCTGCTTCCAGAGCTTTCCGTGGGGAAATTTCCCAATAATTTCCCTTCCAAAAGCTTTTGTTTGACAGCTGGTATATCTACTATAATCCGGCAGATGGCGCTTCTTTCGTTTGAGAGTCGCTATAATTAAAGCTAATAAGGGTATGTTTCCACTGCAACCGTAAGCTTTATTGTGTCCGTTTGTTTGCTTTTCGGAGTCGTTATAGTTCATTCTTCAAATAACTATATAGCGAATGAGATATCGCAGTTGATGAAGGCGCTGCGCTGTAGAATCCGTCTCCGTACTCCTTCTTCTTTTGCTTTCGCAGTTAAATAAGTGTTCCCAAAATAAACTATGCAGAGCTGGACATGAGTTTTATGGTTATTCAAAAATTAAATAACACTCACGCCGATTGCAGAATCCGATGAATGAGCTGCGGAGGGAATCGGTTACAATATTGACATTTTTGCAAAAATGAGTCTGGTTCTCTCCACAGCTCATTCATCGGATTCTGTAATCGGGGTGTTAAATATATATTGTTTATAATTCAAATTAAAAGTTTTTTGCTACCTTTAGTCCAACCAAATGCGTTTCGCCCAGGTGCAACAGTTGGGCTCATCAGTTAGATGCTGTTGTACCCTTCTATATGTTGTTTATAACGGGTGATTTTTTAAGAGGTTTAGAACTTTAAAAAAAAAAAAACACAAAAAATTCGAAAAAATGAATGAAATATTTATTTGAATCGATAGTTTGAACCTTGCAATTTAATGTTTAAAGATAATTTCATGCAAATGTTGACCGCGGCTGCGTCTCAGGTAGCCCATCCGCTGAGTCCAATTTTGGCATACTCTTTCACACATATCGGCCGGTATCTCACGAATGAATGCATGGATGTTGGCTTCCAGTGCGTCAATTGAAGCGGGCTTGTCCCTATAGACATTAGCCTTGACATACCCCCAAAAAAAATAATCTAATGGTGTCAAATCGCACGATCTAGGCGGCCAATTGACCGGCCCGAAACGTGAAATTAACTGTTCACCAAACTCGCCTCGCAATTGCGCCATTGTTTCGCGTGCTGTGTGGCATGTGGCACCGTCTTGTTGAAACCACATATCATGCAAGTCAAGAACTTCCATTTCGGGCAAAAAAAAGTTTGTTATCATCGCTCGGTAGCGTTCACCATTGACAGTAACGCTGCGATTCGCATCATCTTTGAAGAAATATGGCCCAATAATGCCGCCGGCCCATAAACCGCACCAAACAGTGGCTTTTTCGGGATGCATTGGTAGCTGTTGCAATGCTTCTGGCTGATCTTCACTCCAAATGCGGCAATTATGCTTATTTACGTACCCATTCAACCAAACATGAGCCTCATCGCTGAACACAATTTTTCGATAAAAAAGCGGATCCTCGGCCAGCACGAATTTTGATAGTAAAATTCAATAATTTGCAAGCGTTGTTCATTTGTAAGACGATCCATGGTTAAATTGCAAACCAAACTGAAGCTGTTTGACAGTGACACAAGGTACTAAACACACGTCAGCTGTCAAAACCAGTGTTGCCAAAACCAAACCAGCAAAAAAATCACCCGTTAGATCTCTATGGAGCGAGTTTATCCAACCCATACGCGTACCTTGGCATAATCAAATTTTCTTTAACGGAATGAGATTACCGGTTTGTACTAAACAAAACTTACATATATGAATAAGCAATCTTTGCCAGCCACACATAACGTTCCATATTCATGATTCAAAAGTCTGATTTACTCTCGGACTTCGGACCAAAATAAGCTCGATAAATCGAGACAAAAATATAAAGCTTCTCGTTTATATAGTTATGCAAATTACACACTAGCTATAGAGCACCACCATTGTGATGTATCCACTTGCGACTTGAGAGTCTGATTTTTAGTTTTGCTGGACGATGTCAATATTTTCTCGAAGCTCCATAAAATGTGGAACGTTTTATAAAATCTGCCTTGTCATTTATGTACATCGTGCCTAATTGACTTCCTAAGATTTTTTTTCAATAAAAAAAATGCCTGATTGACTTTTGAGAAGCAGGAAATGAGATGCATCGACACGGTGTTCGTAATTCTGTCGCCAATATGTCTATCTACATAATGAGATAGAACGTTACGGTGGCATGGCAGCAGCGTGGTGGTGGATGTGAGGCGTTAACCCTGGTTTATAATAAAATGGCTCGTGCACGACAGTGATAACGGATGATTTTATTTGCCACGCGCAACTACAACGAAATTAAAAGTGATCAAGTTCATTTGAACAAAATGATTGGTTTCATCAAAGTCTATAATCCAATAAATATGAGAACTTTCACCTTTTGATATTTATAAATTACCCTACGAACAAGTTTCAATCTTGTGCAATCGCACTTATAATAATTTTTTAATATTTTTTGCTTTTTTTTACCAATTTCGATTTAATTTTTATTATTTATTGAATGTTTTAATTTTTTTTGTATATAGCTTTTGCGCTGCTGTCTATAATACGTGATAAGTATGTGTAATATTTATGACTTAGCCATGACCAATACGAAGTTACAATCCATCTATCAAACGACTTCACACTTAAGCTGGGATTTAATTCTTCGATTGGGTTGTAAATATAGGTTTCTATAAATGGGTCTTTCCATAAGAATGTCTCGACACCATAAATTGATAAAAATTCATAATTCGTTTTTTTTTTTGTTTTTTTTTTTATTATTGATCGCGTGATGTGACAATTAATCATAGGTACAAAAGTTGTCCATACAAAATTATTATACTATTATAAGACAAATACAAAAAGAGATAATCGGGAATAATTATACTTATTCTATTAATAATAATATTTTTGTAGAAGAGTAATATCCAAGGCAAGGGGAAGTTGTATAAGTTTGTACAGAACAGATGTGTAGGTGCTACTCAAATGTTTGATTTTATAGCATTTTAAAACTCTGATCAAGAGCACTTTAGCGCTGTGCAGTCAAGTAGTGAGGGATTAAATACTAAGAAAATAACTCAGTTTTGGAACGATTATAGATGCCATTACAAAAGTCTGGAATGTAACCCTACAAAACAGTAAAGCACATCAAGTTTTAGCAAAATAGGAAAAAACACATCTTTATATGTAAGTAGCTATACATTTATCTACTTCGATTTTGTGTACCGTGATGATAATGCTTTATTTTTGCTATAAACGAGGTATTTCTGAGGGGATATAAAACCTCATCCAACAAGTTCTTACAAGCAAGGGCCTCCCGAGACCCAACTCCCGAGTACCTATCTGTCAAGTTGACCGCCACTAGATTTCTTCTACGCAAGCCTTCCAGGTCCCTACTTGGCAAGGCTTGTAATGTTTTTAAGTGGGAAATTGAATCGATTGGTTTAATTGGGAGTTTCAATGTTCTTGCACTGAAAAACTGCCACTGATTTTCAAAACATTCGTAGATAAAAAAATTTAAAAAAAACACAAAGCTCATGAAAAGGATATAGGGCAAAATTTTAAAGTGATTGTGAGAAAATCATTGATTAATCTTAGGTTAGACAGTCAACGTAAATGGTCAACGCATTGACTCCTTGACGTCATCAGAAATATAGCTGACAGTAGCGTAGACTGTATCAACGCATGAAACGTTGACGAACACACGAATGACGGGACTCGGTCAATGTTGTCCCAAAATGCGTTGACATGTTATCAACGCAATTGCTACCCTCTGGTGTCAACGTATTGGCACGTGAATAGTTGACGATTACACTACTTGACAACATTCAAAAATATGAACGTTGACGGGGAGTTGACAAGAACAAATTTTAATCATTTTGTACGTTGACGATTGCACTACATTGACGATGGCGGTCTTATAGAACAACAATGTGAAAATCAAAAATGTTTAGAAGTTTTTTTACTTCTCAGGAAAAAGGTTATTTTAGGGCAATTGGGTGACATTTAAATTGAAATACAATTTTTCCGTCAAAATATAGTTCATCCTGAATCTGTCAAGCTATCAACAGTCAAGTTCCATTGAAGGATGGCTACGATATCGATGGATTAAAAAACATCTAAGAAATCAGAATTTTTTTAAGTTTTCTTACTGCTCCGGAAAAAAATAATTTTAGGTCAATTGGGTGACTTTTAGATCGAAATAAATGTTTGCTGTCAACATATAGCTCGTCGTTTATCTGTCAAGCCATCAACTGTCAAATTATTTTGAAGGATGGCTAAAAAAACATCTAAAAATGAGAAATTTTTGAAGTTTGTTTACTGTTCCGGAAAAAGTGATTTAAGGGCATTGGGTGACATTTGCTTCGAAATATATCAAAATTTTAGAAATTTTTGTACTGGTCCGGAAAAATGACTAGGGCAATTTGGTGACATTTGGATTGAAATATACTTTTGCCATCAAAGTACAGTTCGTCCTCCTCATCTGTCAAGCCATTATCCATCAACTGTCTATGTATTAACAATACACAAAATGCAAGCATTTTGAAATTGAGATGCAGGTCAACGCAGAGTACGTTGACATGGCAGAAAAGTTGGCTGCGTCAACGTAAAGCAGGGCTGTCGAAGTACTGCAATTGAAGTATTTGTACTGCTTTTGGCAACTCCGTACTGCCGTACTGCTAACGACCAAAGTACTGCTTTCTTGAAAATGTGTTCACAGAACATTTGCAAATCATAATCCTATCCAAAAAGCTTTAAAATTGATAAATTAAAAAAGTCGTAGAATTATTGAACAAAATCTCGCGTTACATTTTTTACGAGTGCATAGTTTTTCGTTTAGGCATTGCCTGTACATCGCAAGTAAAAATTCGAAATTCTGAAACTTTTCAGATATTCTTTTACTATCCGAAAAAAGGAAGTTTATGGACGTTTTGATTTCATTTGAAATACAATATTCCACACACGTCAAAATGTAGTTTTTCACCCGCATCTTTCAAGAAATGTTAAATTATATTAATGGATCTCTAGCCCTGGAAATTTAGACTTCTATGTACTTCCACAAAACTCCTACAAAGTTGGATTTTTGTTTTGACTTCCTGAGCAATTTCCAAAACCACCCTAAATTTTGGCTGAAGAAAGAATTTTTTGGAGAAGTAAAAGAGTGTAAAACTCAGTTTTTTGCTAATTTCACGGAAACTATGAACTTTTTGGAATGTAATATTAAAGTAAAATTGTATCTTATTCAATTATATACAAAACAAAATTACCATGCTTTTTCTGCATACAACCTATAGATCATGCAAGATTTTTATGGAGTAGCAAAGTTAGTCAAAAAATTTATTAAAATAGCATTAATCGATCATCAATTTTTTTTGTACTATGTATATGCGTTTGGCTACGTTTTCTCATTATAAACCAAAGTTATTGTGGTGTCCAGGCTAAAATAGGCCACCATCTGGAAAAAGGAGTGGTTTCAATGTATTTATTAAGCTTATGGAATTTAACACATTCTGACGTAAGGATACAGTCAACGCGTTTTTAAGTAGCCTGGTCATACTTGACAGGGTGATTACACAGCCAACAAAACTAATCAACGCATTGACCCTTAAATTCGTGTCAACGCAGCTATTAACGCATGGACAGTATTTAGCGTTGACGATCACACGACAAGACAACTTTGGTACAGAATTTAACGTCATTTTGACGTTAGAGAGTCAATGCGTTGACCATTTGCGTTGACCGTCTAATCATAGCTTTGAACTTTAACACCTTATTAACTATAGAGCTGCTTAACTGAAACTAGTTGATCTTCTATGACGATCTTGTATAACCTATTAGATAGGATATATTTTTTCTGAAAATAAGACAAATGAGGTGCTAAAACCCTTGACAACAAATATTAAAAAATCATTTAAAAAATCTACTGCTGAGCTATTATTGAAAATGCTTTAAAATGAAAATAGTTGGTGATTAAATACTCTATATGGCCTTTCTGATGATATTTCTCTTAGGTGAATATCCCACAAAGGAGGTGCCGAAAACCAGATGTGACCTAAAAAAACATTAACCGTATTGAGTAAAAATTTTCCATGGCTGAGAAATTTCTAAAGCTATTTTAATTTTTTTAACTATTTACTCACCTTTATTATATTTGATTCTTTTTTGCGAATATTCCAGATTTCAGGTGCTAAGATACTAGAGCCCATTTTCTATAACTCACAAAACGCGTTTTTCTTTTTTAGTTTAAAGAAAAAAGTAGTCGAAATAAAGTTTGTGGCTTCTTTACTTTGTTTATAGCTCAAATGGTTGCATGTACACAAGAAAACCCTATTTGATGATGAGTTTATGGGTGAGATTTTCTCTTCACCAAATTCATCCATAAAACCATTGTTATGACGAAGTGAAAAGTCACAATCACAATAGTCACAATAGGGCACTCAACAAAACACTACTCTACGAACATATCCGTTGAGATATTTACTTACTTGGCCCTTCAGTCCGGGATGGAGCAGGGCCTCAACCAACAAGCTTGTTCCAGCTGGCTCGGTCTCTAGGTTGTTGTCTCCATTTTCGCACGTTGACGTCCTTTTTCGGTTGGGGGTGCCACCTATTCTCCTCTACTGCGCCCACGCACCATCCCACAGAGTTTCATTCAAATACTTTCCCGGCCGGAGCATTGATGTCCATTAAACCCAGCCACTTCGGTAATTGGCTTTTCATTTTGTGGCTGGTGTCACTGTATAGCCCGTACAGTTCGTTGCTGTATCATCTTCTCCCGGAGAATTTTCATCTGAAAACAGCTCAAGGCATTCTCACCCACCGTCTATAGTGTCCATGCTTCTGCACAATATACCTATTGGGACCAGGATGATAAGTTTCTCATACTAGGGACACCTTAATTACTCGAGAGAGGGCCCAAAGAAGCGATTGGCAAGAGTTATTCTTCATTTGATTTCAGTGCTGGTATTATTCACTGTGTTGGAAACGGAACCTAGATAGACAAAGTCTTTGACGTGAGAGTTTTGCATTATTCTTTCAATAACGATGTTACAGAAGTCACATGACAGCGCATCGCTTTTCCTTAAACCTTTTTTGAAGGTGTGGGTTCGATTCCCAGTCGTGCCACCTAAAAACAGAAATGTTTTATCTGAGGAACTGATGACTCTTGCGAGGAACTGGCGAATCCTCCTTCGGACTCGGCAAAAAACTGTAGGTCCATTCCATGCCAACAACACGCACAGAAGAATGGTTGAGAGACGTAAGTCAGTGGGCCCTGTTTCTCCACGAGCTGTTGCGTCACCTAATTTATTTATTTTTATTATTTAAACCTTTTTTGACATCAAAGGTATTGGAGAGGTTTTTGCCGACTGGTTGGTTTTGTGACGATTTGAAATTCCAGGGTTTTTTCCAAGATCTGGCGTAGTGCAAATATTTGGTCGATAGTGAACTATCCTTAAGCCACACTGATATACACGTATCAAGTTGTTGACGAATGGCTTCAGGTGTTCTTTAAGTTCGGCAGATTAGAACTTTAATGCTACACGTTAAGGAGACTGATACCTCTGCAATTGGTGCAATCTAGAGGTTTGCTTTTATTGAGGATCAGACAAACAATACTGAGGACATATTTTGCAGATGATCTGGTGTATCATCCTCGCACCAATTTATTGCCAGCCGTTTTGAACAGTTCGACCGCAAGGCCGAACCGCAAGCTCTGACAGCTTTATTAGACTTAAGTTTAGATATAGCTATCTTCACTTCATCGAAATACATAAAAGTACCAATCGTACCAACATCTGAAAACAAAACACAATAATTCTATTCAATCGAGTATCAATACTTGAACAAACATCAAAAGATTATCCGCAGCAGTATTCTACTTTAAGTTTTATCGACAATGATCCTGCTGCTGATGTTCTTTTTTTTAATACATATAAAATTCCACTGTTCTTAGAATAGCTTTTTCAAAAAACCACGAGTTTACTCGATTCGTCCAAACTCCGCTCAGAGTTCTGATCAGAGCTTAAAAAAGCAAAATGCCTATAACTGCAAGCACACATTTCGAGCTATGAGATCTTGCTCATCTTTTAGCACTGATATACAACCCGCATTATTACATCTTTAAACGAGTATAATATTTTACTTCCAAAAGTACCTTCTTTGAAAAAAAAAACATTTATCTCGTTTGAATTTACTGACTTCTTAGCTCTAAATAATGTGAAATATAAACCTCAAGGTCATTCAAATATTTCAAAATCGATAAACTTTTATCCAAGAAAGCGCGAAGGTTCACACATTCATTTACACCTATTATATTGCGTCATTATTGTCTGTTGACTTATCACACGCAATACCTAGGTTATTTTAAAAATTCCACATTACTCTTGTCATAAACCTATAGTCATAGAGACAATTTAACCTTTATGTATAGTCTTAAGTCTAAGCTTATACATATCTAAGGTTTGAAATCCCATCTTATTATGTAATTTTATGACTTACAGACTCGCCACTTTTGGGCTGTAATTGAGCGGTCATTCATCTCGTGTCAGTAAAGCTTTGAAAAAAAAGACTGCCTCATTCGACACCATCACGTATAGAATTTACTGTTTATTTACAAGTGTGATATGTGTGGTTGATTATTTAAAGCAAAAACACGTCTTTAACAAACAAGACTCGTTAGTTTGAGGCATGAAGGTCATTGAATTTATTTGTAAATTCAAAAAAAAAAAACACAAAATACAATGGATCCAACTAGCAAGCAGGTGAAAATAGAATTATTGTTTGCAAATATTACATCGTCTCCACCAATTGACCAATCAACGCAACACCAACAGTTTGAGGTAATTTTTAAAGAAAAAAAAATGTTTCTTTGTTTCAAATTAGGTATGTCGAAATTCACACTTAATTATTTGAGAAAATGAAACATTTGCTGAGAAAAAACATGACTAAGCTATGTGCCAATTGCAACTAATTTGGTACCTTTATCAGATAAACAATTAACCTCAAAGTCATTTCTCAAATCTTCAGAACTAAAGCTAGCTTGATGTTTCTGATAGATATGTAAGTAGTTATTGTTTGACTTATTCTAATGATGATAGACAGGCATGTACCTATGTGTGCCTGCTTTACTTTTTTATTATATAAATGCAAATTTATAAAAAATGTTAAATTAAAAACAAAAAATAAATCTACGCAGTTTCAATTCTATTCCATCTAAAAATGGAAGAGAACTTATTTAACATTTTAATCTTAATTTGGCAATGAGGAAGTAATCCCATATATACATGAGTGACTGTTAAGCGACTACTTTCCTGACGTCACAAAACCTGTGATAGTTAAACTAGAATTAGAAAAAAAAATATTTCATAGACAAATTAGACTTGCTAGTTTATGATTTGAATTATTTCAGGAACTACATATACAAAAATAACGTAGATTCCATACAATTACTATCTTTTTTAAGGTATAGATACACAGACAATTCCTTTCAAGATAATAATATTGGGAATGGCCTAAGAAATTGAATTATGAAGTCTTGAAAATTATAAGACCCAATTGCAAATAATGTAGAGGCTTGTATCTATTTTTGTTTAGTTGTAATTTTTCTTGAAGTATTTCTGGGTAAAAATAGGTCTGGAACCGGTTAAAGTTATGGTACTACACAGGTATCATCCATCACCCTTTGTTAACACAAAAAAATATTAATGACAATGGACTACGAGTCATGGATTAAACGACCCATATAATTGGTAGCATCGACTTACTTGGTGTATGCGAGTACTAGGTCCCTGTGTAGGATATCAATATAAAGCCTTCTGGGTATATTAACCGATGCAATGGGGCTACTCGTAATTACAAAGACGAAGACCATGGTGTTGATAGAGCATCAGCGGTTTAACCTTGACTGGGACCAGAAACCAATATTTATTTTTCCAAGAAAAATAAATTGTTTTGAGGAGACGGTATGTATCTGTCTATCAAGTTCGAATCAACATTACTACCCTACGCTACGAATTGGGAACACCACAAATATCTTGGAAGTTTCATTAAGACGTGCCCTCGAAGAGATTGTTGGAGGTAGAGTAAGTCGTATAGGGCCAGGATGCCCAGCGTAGAATACAAATTGAAATAAGTTCTGCAAGCAATTGCTTTGCAGATATTGGATGTTGGCCAGACATACAATAGGGATCAAACTGTTGTACCTTAATAGCCTAAGGGGCTTATTGTGAGAGTCTTCGAATGGACAAAAGTTGATCAGAAATTCCTGATAGATTTGAAATTTCTATCAAATAGGAACATTCTTAGTAATCAAATAGACAAATATTTACTAATAGAAATTCGCAATGCCGATAATCGACTTTTAGTCTATTCGGCTTTAAGTCTATTTTGAATAGACTCCCGCACTTAGGCCCTTAGATTCGAAGTAGGGCAAGAATCGAAAGAATGTATTAGCGTAGGTGGGGATTTCTACTACCCAGTGGGAAATTTTCAAAAATTTACCAAGGAATCCCCTGCTATTTCCTCGAGAATGGAAGGTACGACCAAGGAATTTGAGGTGAAATCATCGAGGAAACTAGCATGGGGTTGTCATTGGCGTTCACCAAGTGATTTTCTTGGTGAAAATTCAGTAGTGAAATCACTAAGAAGGTGTAACTTGCTTATTCCATAATTAATTGCATTTGATGAAACATACCGTGAATATACATCAGTGTTATCACTAGGTACATGGAGTTGCTTTTTCACCAGGCCATTATCTTTTTTAAATGAAAAATGTCACGAATGTTCACCAAGGAAATCACTTTGTGAATGGAACCTACTTAATCATCTAGTGAAATCATCAACATCGGTAGCGTACTGTCTAATTTAAGATTAAAACGAACCAAAAAGAAGTTCTTATTTCAAATCAAAAGTTATATTTACGTTTTAACAAACGCAATTTGAGTAATGTTCAGTTCATGTTACTTTGATTTTCTTACGGGAAGTCACTGTGAACTTTATCTTACAAAATGAGAACCAAAAAATCACAAGCTCAGGACTCTGTCCATTACACAACTCAACAAAATAAAAAATTATTTTTGTTTCTGGGTTTATTTCATGATTTTTTTATTTGTCATGCTCCAAAATGGTGGAAAAATACCTACACCCCCCCTAAAGTTTGCTTTTGTAGAGTTGGTAGTAAAAATACAGTTACCATAGTTTTCATAGAAATAATAAATGTTTGCTTTTATATTTTCTTTAAAAGAGAAGAGGGGAGGGGAATTCCAACGCCCATTTGGTATCTCTAGAGTATATTTGTGTCACAAACTACACACATTTTTATTTTGACATTTAAGGACGTTAAAATTATATTAAGAATGTGCTAAGGTGATGCTAATGCATTTTGCTATAAATGTGGTTATTTTATCAAAATTCACATTATTATCATTTTTGAAAATATGTTAAGAAACTTAAGAGACATGCAGGATGTCTCTAAGATTGAATATTCTGCACGGTCATTTAGTAAAAAATTAAAAACTTCATCGGGAGCATACTCAGAAGAAAAAGGAAAACGTTTTAACTTGGACTTTATAGACTTCGAGAGTAATCGTCTGCAAAGGTCAATAAAAATGATGGGAAATTATTCTATAGGTTTAATTTTAGAATAGCACATTCCAGATTCAGTGTGTTTGTTGATAAAAATTACCGTTTTAATGTTGGTACCAAATATAAAACAAAAAAATGAAGAAAAAGGGAGTTTTTATAATTTTCAATTTGATCAAAAATTTAAATACATACAACCATCTGGTTCTTAAACATTCACTTAAGATTGGTGAAAGCATTGAATATTGAAAACAAAAACTAACTTTTTCGCGTAAGACTAAGAAAATTTTAATTTAAAAAAAAAAGATTTTTTTTTCAAAATTCTGAGTTTGAAAATTGATTAAAATAAAACTATTCATGGGAATGACTTAATTTAAAAATGTAATTAATGAATCAAGTCCTAATTTAAAAAAAAATTTACCATAATCTTTTTGGTGTTGCCGTTGTTTTTTAACATTTTTTTTTTTAGTTTAAGTAACTTTTTAAAGAAAATTACCCCTCCTGCCTAAACAGGGGAACATAGGCACCCCTTATCATATGTTTTTTTTTTGTTTCGAACCAGCGTACACTCTCTAGCGTTTTGGTGTATCTTAGTTTTATATCTTAAAATATCTATTTAAATTGATTCTAACATAGCACATTTTCATGAATTTTCAAATAATGTGCACCTGGCTACAAAAGCAAACTTTTTCAAACATGACTATTTTTATTTAATAAGTAATATGTAAGGAATAAGAAAATCATATTCAGAACCCAGAAACAAAATTTGTGTTGAACAGTGTTACTATTCATCGTTGAAAACCTAGTGTTTCTCGAAGCTTGATTTCTTGCAATGAAATTCTATACTGAATGGGAAGCATTGAATTCAGTTGAATTTTTGCACCAAGTAAAAGAAAGGGTGATGTCATGAAAATAATGAACTGGTGAAAAAGGCAACACCTTTTTCTAATGAAATCATTAAATGCATGTTCCTCGTAAAAAGTATTTCATGAATCATTGTTATATTCGCGGAAATTTTTCCTTGAGGACGAAATTTCCTACTGGGTAATAGCCGTTCCACACTATCCCACTGAGTATTAATACATACATGTCAAAAAAGTGTATGTGTATAATAGTGTGGAATCAAAATGTGAAATTTCATCACACACAACTTGACAGCGCATCCGACACGATTTGACATTTGTTTATACTTGAAAATATTTAAGGATCGGTTCTAAAACCATCACACATTCTATCTCATTTGGCTGTTTAATTAATTGATTTGTTTTGATGCAAGTGCGGAAGGAAAATATGCAAATTATTTTCATCACACAGATTTGGCAGTCGTATGAAATTTCTTTCCACTTTATTCTGAAATGTGTTAATACTTTGTGGGATATTGAAGAGGCAATTTAAGAGGATATGGTTTTTGTTTGGATTTTTTTTATTTATTTCTATTTTATGTAATTTTTTTATAAAATTGCCCCTCTTCCAAGTGGGTGGAAATATTACCCTCTCCTGTTGGATTTTTTCTTGTCTACTTCCAACCAACATGCTCTAAATTTTTCACCCAGTTACTAAAAAAAGAGGGAATTTAATTTACGCCTGCAGTGACTATATGGGGTGAAAATAAAAATCTGAAAAAATTATTGATTTTTTTTCATTTAGAGCCGATTCAGGCCCATCCAAGATGACCTTTTTCTTACCGACCACCCTAGTCCATACCAAGTTAAAAGATTTTCCATCCACTTTTCACACTTTTACCAAATTTTGAGTAATGTGACTGAGAAATCTGCATGTATTCTGTAAAAATTTCAAGTGCTTGACGGCACGTGTTTATATTAACCGATTTCAATTTAATTTTGAAAAGATTTTTTTTGTATTACCTTAATCACTTTCAGGCGGGGAGTCATGAAAGAAATTCAAAAATTTCAAAAATTAGGGCCATCCTAATGCAAACATACATTCATATACGGGTCAAAAGGGCATTCATCCAGCGCATCTATCGAAATTGGTGAAAATTACGAATCAAAAGGGCCGTTTACTTGTCGAATGTCAATATTTATTGTTGTATTTTCGTGTTTTTTAAGGGGCTCTGGAAAATCTATTAAAAACTACTAACACTTTCATTTCGACAACCTATAAAATTATTACAAATTACATATTGTATGATGTGTGTACTGTGGCGAATACTTACTTTTTTATAATGGAAATCAATTGGAATTTTTACGATTTTTGGCTGTCAGTTAGGCGCTGAGAGTGCTAACAATACTAAATAAAAAAATATTTTTAGTCAATAGAAGCCAAGAAATCTACATTAATTTCCTATAATTCCTCTACAAAAATGGCATTACAACACATAGTTTTATAAGTAAATTGTTTTTTTTTTGCAAATATAAAAATATTGTATTTACTTGACTACTGACAGATACTGGATTATAGAGAAGGAACGATAGAATTAAACAATCTGTTGTTACTTAAATCCTTCATCCAGAGGAAGTGAGAAAAATTCAAACTCAGTTGTATCAGCTATGCTGGTGATCTAGCCCTTACTTTCAGACCAAACACCACTAAAGGAGTCTGAAGATCGAGTTGGGGCTCGTAAAATTGCTAGTTAGCTATAGCTCTAGCCTATAAACATGGTGTCAGCACATTCGAGTTGTTGTTGTTCATACGAAAATAATACAAAAAGTATAAATAACTAAGGAAGAATATTATATGAATTAGTTTTTTTTTGTTTTGTTTTAAAGATTGACCAGATCTCTTTTATGTTTCAATAGAACTGAAAATATACCCTTTGAAGGAGTTGTAGTTTCTTGTGAAGTTCACCTTATGCAAACATAATTCCCCGAATTAGAGATTTTACATCTATGAACTGGCCACGTAAACTATGTATTGTTTGCACTTCCTTTACATACAAATTAATGTAAAATTTTTACCCCTCTCTTATTTTGCCTTGGAGACTGTACTTCTCTGTTGCTTGAATCTGAGTCACTTGCAATATTCTCGTTCAAAGTATACATAGAAAATTCCGTTAACCTTTCGCTTATATTTGCAATTTTTTTAAAATTGAAAACCTTCAAAGAACCTTACCCGTTGAGTGCACAAAAAAAATCTGATTATTATGTTGTACATTAGGGTGGTCGCTATATGGGTTTTTTTGAGTTTCTATATTTGGATGGGCCTAAATCGACTCTAATTTTTTACGTATTTTTTTTTTCATCCCCTAGAGCCGTTGTAGGGGTTAGTAAAATTTCCTTTTTTTTTTTGCATACAATGAATTTCGAGTAAAATCTGCCAAAAAAATTCAGAACCTACCTACATAGGTGGAAAGTAGACAAAAAAAATACTATAGGAGGGGGTAATATCTCCCCCAGTTTGGGTGGGAAGGGCAAATTGATAATAAACTATAAAAAATGGACTTCTGGTCTTCCAAAAAGCTACAAAACATTACTAAAAGTGTAGCCGTTGTTTTATAATATTTTTTTTTTTATTTCATGTAATTATTTTATTAAATTGCCACTTCCGTCCAAGCGAGGAGAGATATAACTTCCCTCCTAGGATTTTTTTCTTGTCTTCTTCCTACCTAACTTATATGCTCTGAATATTTCGCAGATTTTACGTGAATTTCTATGTTTGCAAAAAAAATGAAATTTAATCTACCCCTACGACTATCGGGGATGAACAAATTAGGAAATTTTTGTTTCTTCATTTAAAGCCGATCCCAGGCACATTAACGGTGACCTTTTTTTTAACGACCACCCTAATGTAAATAGATGAATTATATCCAAGAATAAACATACAAATAAAATTAATCAGTTGGAAGAAGGAAATAAGACCGGGATTTGGGTCCTTCTTCTCACGATTTTAAAATCACCACTATTTCTGTAATGCAAGTGGGTTTCATTACTTTTTTTTTTTAAATTCATTTTTATTTTTCATTCATCTTAAAACTATCTTAAAGCTAGACAAAAATTCATAAAAACTAGCCTACTTATCAATATCTTACAACTAACTTACTGGCCCCCTTCGGGCGCTCTAAGTTAAACTAATAACTTAATGCTAATGCTTTTCGGCCTACGAACTATCTTAAAACTAGAATTCATTTCGGTTTTATTTTTCACCGAGAAGAATTTAAAAAAACTCGGTATCTATGACTTTATTTTTGTGTTTTATATAAAACTTACAAACTAAATAAAACTAAATTAAAACTAATTAAAACTAATTAAAACTAATTAAAACTAATTAAAACTAATTAAAACTACTATAAAACTACTTAAAACAACTTACAAGCTACTTACAAACTAGAACAGCCACAGCAAGCATTTTTGGTTTTTTGTAATTTTTGTGTGTTTTTATTGGTTTCATATTTTGTTGTGTTTTTAGTGGTTTTTTTTTTTTTTTTTTTTGGTGCCACCCTGACTGTCCCTGCTTAAAACTAACTACCTAAACATATGTAAGTCGGCCATGGCATAGAAAAATGCATAGTTAACTTTTATATATCCGAATTAACTTCTTGTTCAGGTTTCAACCACCGGAACTGGTTCTCCTGCTTTACCCTATCTCTTTGGTCCCGATCGGACACAGTCCTACTGAACCGAAGGTGCTCCGCTCCGTGTTGTGCGAGGACGTCTCGATCATAAAGGAGCCGCCGATCTACAGTTCTACGGCCGACGTGGTAGATTAGCGGAACCGCCGCTCTATCCTGGATCAGCCCTCGCCTGTCTAAATAGAGGAATGCATCGGGCGGAATAAAGCCGCTTAGACGCACACTCTCGTAATAGTCGTTTTTAGGGTAGTAAGCCCCAAAAATTAAGCTGGTTGGTCGAGGACATTGCTCTTGCAATGTGACCTCGAATAAGCTTCAGCAAGAAATTATCTATCCTGTTTATGTTGGCACCGTTGTATAGAACCAGGTTGGAATAATAATGTTTGTACTCCGACTCTGGTGTTCTGTGTAATCCAAGGCAGCGCCTAAGACACTGCCTCTCAAACACCCGAATCTTTTCCATTTGAGATGGGGCAACGTTGAACCAAACCGGGCACCCATAGGCAATCATCGGCCGTATGAGGGCCATGTAGCAAATCACCTTCACCCTGCTGTCAAGCCGGCTGCTATAAAACAACCGTTTCGTCAGGGCAAAAGCTCCCCTAGCCCTGGACAGAGCAGCATTTATATGTCTGTCGAAATACAAATACTGATCCATCCAGATACCAAGGTACTTTACTACACTTTTACTCGCCAGTGGCTGTCCATTTGGCCCTACGATCACCAGCTTACGCCAGTTCTTTCTCGTATCCCTTGTGGCTCCATGCAACGGAGTCCTAAACAAGATAGTTTCTGATTTCTGGAAGTTGATTTTCAACTTCCAGTCATCGCAATATCGCTGAATCTTCTCGAAGTCACGTTGCAAAAGAATTCTGATGACCTCGACTTTTGGAGCTGTTCTGTACGCAATTAGATCGTCGGCATACGCAATTGCCTGAGTTAGACTACTTATCAGATCGCTGGTGTAAATGCTGAAGTCACATTGCCACTCTTGACAACAAACTTTCTACCATTGAGCATATCATAAAGCATATACAATAGTGGTTTACTAATGCCAAGTCTGGTCAGCTTTAGATAAAGACCCTCTAGCCATACGGTGTCGAAGGCCTTCTCCAAATCAACCAGACAGGCACCCGTACACTGCTTTTTAGATTTGTTCCATTGGACATCAGAAACGAGTTATTACTTTCTTAAACCTAAAAGATCCATCTACTATAGAAATAATATTTTCATCAAAAAGTCATGTTTGGACATTTTTGGTCTTATTCCCTTCTTCCAACTGGTGATTCAATTGATTTTTATAATTTTAACTTATTTATTGTATTGGTATTGTATTTTATTTTATTTTATTTTATTTTATTTTATTTTATTTTATTTTATTTTATTTTTATATATATAATAAATTTTCTTGTAAATAAATTCATAAATTTCAAATTTCTTCAAAAATTAAATCAGACAAGAAGTCTTGTTTGTCAACTCAAACTAGCTAATTATAGATTTATTTTGTTTAGCAATTTAAAAAAAATGTATTTCATGCTTTTCAACATTTTTTGTATATAATATTTATATAATAATTGTTTTGTAAATAAAATTCATGCTTTTTATAAACATATTTACTTTTTAAAATTCTATGACCCCCTCGTGCATTTTATTTCTATAAGCCAAACATTATAATTCCTATTATAATATTTTATCTATAAAAATGCTATAAAATCTAATAATTATACTTCTTTATGATAAAATACTCCAAAACTTTGAAAACCAAACTTTTCTATAAAAATGAAATAACTTGATGGTTATAAGTTGATTATTCAAGAATCTGCTCAGTAAATAAGGAAATTATGGCTTACGGTTAATAATTTTTTCATATACATGTTCCATTTATTTGAGCTTAGCATTTTTTAAAACCCATTAACTGTGTTCCATTGTTGGTTTCGGTCTCCAAATTGCGTTTAATCATTCATATTATATGAAAATAAAAATAAAATTATGTTTTAAATTCTAAATTTTGTTTGTTTTATTAACTGTGTGTTTGTCTGAAAGAAGTCAAGCCCTTAGGTTAAAGAAAATTTCATTAATATATAAATGTGAGAAGAATATTGTTCTAGAGGTTGAATTGGATGTGATTGTTGAGCAAAATTTGAAGCTTAACTAAATCAAGATTGTTTTTCCCCCCGACAGAACAAAGTTTTTTAGAATACCCAAAAATGCGTCTCCCATAAAACTTGCAGCTTATGATCAATCAGTTCGGACTACAACCAGAAAATAAGAGTGCCTTGCAACATGCTTCGTTTAGTTAAACAAAGCTGGGAATGAGTCTTTTTATATGGTTTTAGGTATAGTCAAAAAGGCTCTTTGCGAGCAAATTGTGGGGTAGTTTTGATTTGTTCGCTCCTTTATGTTTTCGGGGATGTTGAATCCGAATCTGAGGTTTGTCAACAAAATTTCGTGAAGCAACATGGAAAAAAAAAACAAAAAATTATGCAAAAATGCATTTTTTTGGGAGTTTTTCACTAATGGCTCGAAAACTACCAATTATTCGAAAATTACTTGAAAGTACCAGTGGAAGTATACACAATTTCCAATAAATCACTATCTAAGGTTTTTTTTCTGCGACAACCCATTTGAACTCAAGTGCTAGTCAAAAATTGACGTATTTTTAATGTTTTCGAAAATCCACTCGAAAGCACTAAGAAATTACTTTGTGTGACAAAATTTGAATTTTCGTCTGTAACATGAACAAAGATATACTTTTCTGATGGTCTTTGATACGTTGAGTTCGAATCTGGCCTTGCAATTGCTCTCGCATGTCACGTTTTTGAGATATTTGAATCTTAAGATTAAAAAAAAAATGCATTTTGTATGCAAATTTGTGGTTATATTTTTTCTCGAGGTATTTTTTTTTCGAAAAAATGTTTATGGTCATTCTGAAGTATGAACATTTTACTTCAAAATTCTTTTTGAATCTTTCAAATACCTCCATTCATCAAAAGGGCACTAAGCGAGCAAATTGTGGGATTGTTTGAATTAGGTTGTTTAAGACGAAAAAAGAAATCAAAAAGAATTTTTAAGTAAAATGTTCATACTTCAGATTCAGAATGACCATAAACATTTTTTCGAAAAAATTACATCGAGAAAAAAATATAACCACAAATTTGCATTAAAAATGCATTTTTTTGAACCTTTAGATTCGAATATCTCAAAAACGTGACGTGCTAGAGCAATTCCAAGACCAAATTCGAACTCAACGCACCAATGACCATCCGAAAAGTCTATCTTGGTTCATGTTACGAAGGAAAATTCAAATTTTGTCAGACAAAGTTATTTCTTAGTGTTTTCGAGTGGATTTTCGAAAGCAGTAAAAATACGTCAATTTTCGACTAGCGCTTGAGTCCAAATGGGTTTTCGCAAAAAAAAACTTTGAATAGTGATTTATTGGAAATTGTTTATACTTTTACTGATACTTACAAATAGTTTTCGAATAGATGGTAGTTGTCGAGCCATTAATGAAAAACTCCCAAAAAATGCATTTTTGCATCATTTTTTGCATTTTTTTCCATGTTGCGTCACGAAATTTTGTTGGAAAACCTCAGATTCAGATTCAGCACCCCCGAAAACATAAAGGAGCGAACAAATTAAAACTACCCCACAATTTGCATGGTAAAAATACAATGCGACTGAACTAATAGGAATATTTTGATTTCCAAACACGATTACTCAGTATTTCAACAACTAGACTGTCGAACAACTACATAAGTTCTATATCCGCTTGCTCAGTTAAGGTTCATTTCAAACAAATCTATTGAGGATGATGTGACATTGTGTGATTAAAAACGAAAGGCATCACTGGGACTGGCCATAATTTAAGCTTAATAATTGCAAGAGGATTGAACAGGAAATATACAGACTAAGATTTCACTCTCTGTTTCCTTTTCCTTTCCTTCCCTCCTTTTTCAGGACATACTTATTTTTTGAATTAACACTTTACTGATTCGAAGGTTTTTCGACTAAATTTTCCGTACCATGTCTTGTTCTGATCGTATTTTTTTTTTAATTTACTCTTCAAAACTTAGTTATCGTTTTGAAGAGTAAATTAAAAGTCAACTAGCCAATTCTGACTAATGAAACACAAGGTGATGGCATATATAGGTACCTATACCACTGGTATAACTTTTTTGCCCCACTGTGCTGTGCTCTTCTACCTACTTAATTATCGCACAAAAAATTCATTTTGCAAAATGCCATCCGATTGCATCATCACTTTTCTTTTCCATATGCATGAAGTGAATTTACTCTTAACTTTGCCATAACAATTCAAACAATTGAACATTATACGTCGCGTCGGCGCAGTTCATAGTGATCGGAGAAATGCCTATTAATTCATGACGTGTGACGTGTCCGCATAACACGTTCCGAACGAATAAATTATGTTTACCCAGGCAAAGCGCATTTTCAAAGTGCAAATGCACCAAATACATTTATAACTCAGCGGCAGCATAATAAAACCTAAGCATTCAGGCTTCATTAACGCTGAAGGTCGCATCGTATCAATTCCAATTCAAAAGCCTATTTACTAATTCCAATAATGCTTTTCAACTTTTGCTGCCAGTTGTGGTCGTCAGTGACCATTAACAATTTTTTTTTCAAATTCCCCACTATTTTGTGGTGGGTGTGTCAAATTTGGTTGATACTATGGTGGGGGAAATACGTCTAGGTATATTTGCTAGTGAATTGAACCTTTTAACCATTCTGTTTATGGTATCCAGCGATTACCCCGCGTATCTAGCTCAAAGGCACAATCAAAGGACAGACTCAATGCCGCCCGCCGCCAGTCTTATAAATATTGGCTAACGCTCATCAGTGTGCGGTTCCCTTCAAGTAGCGTTGTCAGTCTCAGAAGCGTTTGGTCATTGGCCTTCTCTGCCAATGTGGGTGAATTTGCGCAAGAATACTGTTAAGGTTCAAAGCAAAAATAATAACAATTGTGCTGCCAGCTTAGCTTATTGGCATGCAAATCGCATAAGGAAGTCCAACATCGAGGCTTGCATCTTTAAGTGCCAAACACATTGAGGGCCGCAAACTACCTTGACTGTGGTTTTGGACTTAAGTTGCAGTTTCAAGTTAACTAGATTGAATGGAGATGCTTGGATGGTTTTTTTCATTAACATAGTTGAAGGTCTTTTTCAGAGTTGAGTTTCTCAGAAAATGCCCATTTATCTGTGATTTTCTTTGTGATGAAGTATAAATTCGATGTGACTCAGTAAATAAACATTTCTCTATGTTTGTTTGTACCTATCGCCATCTTGCTTTGAATGAATCAATGATGGTCTTGATTTTAAGTCCAAATTTTTGACGTGTGCAACTACCAAAACAAAACTCACCTCGGTTTGATCTTTTTTTGTACAATTTATTGACTCGTGTGACACGGTGTCACTTTGCGATGGCATTGACTGACTTTCATAAGTAAAAAATAAAAACAAAACAAAAACGTTCAAAATTTAATTCGAAGCAAAGACAATACAGTATACGCATACGTACATACATGAAACTAAAAAAAAAAAACATTATCCAAAGTCCAAATCGGAGTGTTTTTTCGATTTACGCTTATTAATCTATGTTGCAGACGGTGGCAGTTTTTTTTCGTATTATTAAATTTTAATTAAAATTCCACACAACGCACGGAATGCAGGTTTTATTAAATTCTTTGTGTATTTAGTTTTTGGTTTAACTATCTTGTTTGACGACGCATTTTCTTGGCTTTGAGAGATTGATGTCAATTTTTATTATTTTCATTATTTTTTTTTGTTTATTTTAACGAGCAATTTTATTGTTGTTTTTGGATATAAAGTACATAAAGCATGTCGATGTTATGTCGTGTTGTTTTAATAATTTGGCTTGTGGTCAAGATCAGGAGTGGGATATAGAGGTTGAACTTAATTACTGAGAAGTTAATTATAGGTACAGCAAAAAGAAGTTTAATGGTAAGCTATACCAGAACCTTCTTTATCATGGCTGGATTTAATACAAATTTTGTCACAGTAGGTAGATAGTTTTTTTCTTTTTAATTTGATTCGCATGTAGAAATTATGCCATACAGAGTCTAACATAAAATTTGTGGAGTTTGCAGAGGTGAGGGGATTCCGTTAGAAAAAGGACTATTTGACAAAAGTCCATAGTAATAAATTAAATTTAATATTTTGCTGACGTGACCCAGAGCCAGGCTTGGCTAGTGATCACGCATTGTTACTTCTGCTGACAAACGAAGCATTTTCATAGCTACTCTACTCTCAATTACTTTTTGTGCATCAATATTGTAAATCCTATGTGATGAGTGGTCGGTCGCACACGACTGAGGTGTGAAGTATTCCTTTCAACTAAGAAACCATTTTTTGACAAAAGAAGATAGCGAATTGATTTTGTCATCACAAGTTGCCTAGGTATTGATCGTAGGTTGCAGATGTTTCAGCTTTTAACACTTGAGAAGCACTGCTTCAATAGAAATTAAATACCCGACGGGAGTCGCAAGAACTTGCTCTTATGTCCAAAACCTTAGAATTAAAAAAAATTAATTTAAGTTTGAATTAAACCTATCCTTATTCGTGACCTTTTTAGTTATATCTACCTATAATAAATTCCTATGTGAGCTGGAGATCTGAATTCATGAACAAAAACTAATGTTTGGAGAACTTTTTCAAAATATTTTTAAGAAACAATTTATTATGGAAAGCAAATTTAAAGTTTTTATTAATATGCAGATATAAAATAATTTTAAAGAAAATTATTTGTATAACTAACTTTAAAATCTGGAAAAAAACGTGCAAGGGGAAGTAATGTAAATCGATATTTGCTTAATGTAATTTTTACTTGCGATATAAGGCAAGTTTTGGATTCTTGCAAAAAAAAAAAAAAAAAATTGAGATAATAATCAAACATGACATTACGACATGAAATTAAATCAAATGAAAAAATTGGTAGGTGGATAATTTGCCGTTAATTATAACTTCGATTCATCAAAGTTACTTTTCTAACTTGAAACTTTATAGAAAACAAATAACCGAAGAACATAGAAAACATCGCATGAAAAAATTGATTTTCTTCAAACTAAGTAACAACTTATTGACGGAAATTTATTAAGCACTAAAACGACTAAAAGCACAAAAAAAAACATTATAAACATCGAACGACAAATTCGAAATTTTCAAAACTAATTAACGACTAATTAGCGGCAAATTATCCACTATTTTTCGATTCGTCAAAGCTGCTATGCTAGCTAGACACTCATCATTTCGATGATAGAGAACACGAAAAAAGTGGGTGGCACGATTCTGTCTGTCTGTTTGTATTTGGATCTATAGCTTATGGATTTTTTGCAACTTCCAGAGGGAAAATTAAAATTTGTGCCTAGCTCTAAAAACCATACAACCGTTAAAGAAAAGCTTATTTATATCAAAAACGGCTTCAACGATTTTGATAAAAAAAAAAATCAGTGCGTTATTAAAGGCTTGGTATACATTTAGCTATAGAAAAAAATTCAAAAGCTGTTATTTTCGGTACCTGCCATATAACGGTTTTTTTCGAATTTTTCATTAACGGCTTAACAGATTTCAATCAAAGTATGTATGATATAGCTTCTTAAAAATTTCAATAATATTTCACATCAAAATTTAAAAAAAAAAAGTTTTTTTTTTGATAGTTCAATTTCAATCAGATTCAAGATATTTAAAAAACGGGTAGATGAATTTTTTTTGAAACTAGGTTTAAATATTTTCTAAAAATGTTCATCCCAATTTTTTTTTTTAAATTATACTAAAATTTTATATCTACAAAATTAGTTTCTTAGAAAACCGCTCCAACGATTTTAAATATTTTTTGCATATATACCAAATTTTTCAAGTAGTAAAATGGCATACTTCGATTTGAGCGCTAAATTTTTACTAGTTGCTTATACAATTTAAAGAACGATTTAAGTATTTTTTTTATACTCTTTCACATTTTGCATATATTTTTTCTATAAATACTTGCTTGAGTTCTAAGCAACTTGAACATAAAAGCAAGTACGTGCGATCCATTCGTGCATTTTATTTTATATTTTATATTTTATATTCTATATTTCGTATTTAATATTTTATATTTTATATTTAATATTTTATATTTTATATTTTATATTTTATATTTTATATTTTATATTTTATATTTTATATTTTATATTTTATATTTTATATTTTACATTTTATATTTTACATGTTATCTATATTCTGTATTTCATATTTTATATTTTATATTAAACCGTAACATTTTTTTATATTTTTAAGGAAAGTGAACCGTTATTTTTGCATTAAAGTCAATTTTTAAGATATTCTAAAAAGTACCGAGTTAAAAAACGACTTGTTTTAAAAATCATCAAATTTTCAAAAAAAAAATCTGTAATTTGTTTTAATCCAAAAAATATATTTTTGAATATTTTGATAAGCAATTAAAATTTTTGATTGCTTCTTCATATAGCACCTATCTATGAAGTATGTATACTAGCTGGTCGTTAAAAAATTTATCATTGTCGATGGACATAAATCGGCTCTAAATGAAAAAACAATCCCTATTTTTTTTAAGATTTTTATTTTCATCCCCTTTTCATACTTGGGTGATTTGCGTAAAGTCGCCCAAGAACTCAGAGCATGTAGGTTAGAAAAAGACAAGACAAACATTCCAGGGGAGGGGGAAATATTTTCCTCCGCTTGGCCAGGACGGGCAATTTTATAAAAGAATTACAATATACCAAACATAACGGTACCTGCCATACAATTTTTTTTTAGCAATTTTACATAATCGTAGTTTTTTCAAAAACGGCTCGACAACTTTTCTTAAAAATAATTTAATAAATTTATTTTAGTAAGGGCTTTCTTTGGGTGGGAAAACCATTTTTCAAAAATGGTTATTAATGGTACCTCCCAAAGAACCATTTTTTTTTAATTTTTGATTTTCTTCAAAACAGTACGACTGATTTCAATTATTTTTTCTTCGACAGAAGCTTCCAAAAAATATAAATAGTCTTGTGTACCAAAATTTTTGAAAAAATATTTTTTGGATTTTTAAAAAATGTTTCAAAATGTTTTTTGGAAAATCAAATATTTCGAAAACGACATGATCGATTTTTTTGAAACTCGATATTTAAGAGTTTTTTAGTACTTTCTAAAATATTTTTAACAAAAATTTTACATTTATGAAAAAATAACGGTACCTTCCATACAAAAGTTAGAAAACCGTAATGGAAAATATTTGTTTGCTCAAAAACGGCTCCTACGATTTTGATTAAACTTTTTTCATATACTAAAATTAGTAAGATCTACTTTCAAAAATTATAAAATTTTAAGCTAAGCAACTATTAAAAGTACCTGCCGTAGAACGTATTAAACGGATTAAGATGAATTTTTTTATATGCAAATTCCAGATAAGATAAATAATATTGCATATCAAAATTTTCAAAAACAAAGTTTTCGGATTTTTAAAAAAAGTTTCAATTTTTTTTTTGAAAATTCGATATCTCAAAAACTGGTTGACAATTTTTTTTTCAAATTTTTTTTTGAAATACACGTAAGTATATACTTCAGATTTGCATGCCAAAATTTGTTCCTTAAAATGTTTCAAGAATTTTATATATAAAAAATTAATTTTTTAAAAAACCGCTCCAACGCTCCCCATACAATCATATTCAATCAGAATTAAGATGGCATTCTTTTTTTTTAGGTACCTCAAACTGTCAAAAGAGTTGTTTTTGCCAAATTTTCTTAAACCGGCAGTGTCTTGAACATAAGATCAAGTACGTGCGGCCCAGTCGTGCATTTTATTTTTAATAGTTTTCGATCCCTTAAATTTGAATCTGACCTCCAGAATTGCTGTACCACTTCACGATTTTGAGATATTTGAATCTGAAGTATTGGAAAAAAGCGTTTTCGTTGCAAATTTGGGATTATATTATTTCTCGTGGTAATTTTCTTTTTTTAAATAAATTTGTATGGCCATTCTAAGTACAAAGATTTCCTTTGAAATTTTTTTTTAATCTTATACCTTCATTCAACTTTGAGAAATATTAAATAAGTTGTTAGCCTTTGTCTTATTTTTTATCAATTTGAGAACTCAATGCATACTAACAATATTACACCACCTTCCATTACTTCGCCAATTGAAGAAATTCATAATATCAAACCGTCACTGGACTGCAAAATGGTCAACACGCTACCAAGAGTCCAAGATGATTTGCTCTAATAAGAAGCTGAGTTTTTAAAAATATATTTATTTTTGTTTAATCTATCACCCGTTACATACTTAAAACTTACAAAAAATAGTTAATAATTCCCGTTGCTTTATATTCAGCTAATAATTTTTTGCTTGGTTAATTTTGTTTGTTTCAAACCAGATTTTTACATTTTGTTTTTCTTTACCCACTTATTTGTTTATTTCGCAAAAGAAAACTAAATTGTTTATTTTATTTGCATTAATATTATGCGGTTAACTGAAGAAGTTGAGTTTTTCATTATGTAAACAAAAATAACAAATCAATATTCAGAACTTAAAATCAAGGAAAGGATTTATTTTCTAAAATACAGAAAATTTCCAGAATTCATCAAAACCTTGTTTTGGTATAATGTTTTGTAAACATTATATTTATATATGCAAAGAATTGTCTTAAATTATACCTAATTAAATAATTAATTAAGTCTTTAGGTTCAAAGTACGTCTATAATTAAGGTTGATTAATATGTGTAAGTTTCGAAGAAATTTAATTCAATGAATTGCGACTATACTAACTTAGCACCTTTTCTTTCCTGTATTTTCTTAATTTTATTCTCACGATTGTTTTACTTTTTAACGATTTTAAATTGGTTTAATGAATTTATTAATTCGATAATAAGTTTCAACTTTTGTTCTTTATAGCAATAAAAATGTTTCAATATAATGAAGTCAGAAAAGCTACTTTGTTTGATATTTTTTTGCAGGGATCAAGGATCTTTTTTCATACAAATTATGAGTGCGCGTATTAAACAATCTAATAACGAAATGCATTTTTTTTTATATCTCATCAAGACCTTGTAAAGAAATTTTATGTTTTCAAATAAAGACAGCAAAATTATATTTGCAAACAAAGAATATTTTTTTTTTGTTTCCATTTAAGGTTTGTTTCCAATATTTCTAAAAAAAAAACAAGGTTATCTATGCAATAAAATATTCTTAAAATGAAGAAGAAATTATGGCTAGCTAAATTTATTAGTGGAAAATGGCGAACTTTGTTAAAAGTATTTTACAACCTACATACAAGCTCCATTGTAAAATTCAGGTTTAACTTAATGGCCAATTAATTTGGCAAAAACTGCGCAAAAATATAAAAATAGAATATAATAGGGTGAAAAGGGGGAAATCGAGCAGATGTTAAAGTAAAAAGGCATAGTTTTTGATGGAGAGTTAAAATTGATAGACTTTAAACTGTTGAAAGCAAGACTATTATGTATTAGAAATTAGTTTATGATCTGTAGGGACCTGTAAGCACAAGATATTTTTGATCCACGCGTCAATCAATTTTCTTTCAAACGTACATACCAGTGTTGGACAGAGAATTAGCACACATTAGTGGATCGGATTTAAGTAAGGAAGATCTTTATTTTTGATATATTCTTGGAATATAATTTAGATAAAACTCTTTAATTCAACATTGAAAAACTTAATTATATACAAAAAAAGAATTTAGCAAAATAATAACAACAAAAAAATCATAAAATAAAATTTGTTGGTGTAATATGTGGTGGTCACAGAATTAGCACAAGTACGAAATAAAATAATTTATCACTAAAACAAGTAGTTTTTTTTCTAATATTTCGTTGGGTACCCTTTCTGCTTTAACACAGCCTTAAACCGCCGAGGAATACTCGCCTCTACGTGCTGGGATTGATGAACAGGAATGCAGTTCCAGCTATCTCTAATTGCTTCCCAAAGTTCTGCTAGATTCCTTGGCTTCCTTAGTCCAACCTGATATTTAACATCGTTTCATACATTTTCTATAGGATTCAGGTCAGGACTCTGCGCAGGCTAAGGCAAAAAATTGATTTGCTGATCACTAATCCACTGCTTCACCAGCCGGGAAGTGTATTAAGGATCATTATCATGCATAAATGTTCATGATAATGGTATATTATCGTCTGCAAAGGGCTCCATATGGTCTTACAAAATGCTGTTGTACTGATGCTGGCCCATTTGCTGCTCTATTTTCGAAATAGGCCCTACACAGGACCATGACACAGCCAACAGTTTGTGTTTAAGAACACTCTGCAACTGCGTTTTTGAAGCAGATGATGTTTTTGAAAACGGCCGTCGATTAAATTTTGGGTTTAAAATACAAATTATGACTGAAAGTCTATCATCACATCGACCATAAGTAGAGATGTCCATGCATCTTATTGAGTGCAGAGCAATAGTTTTAGATATTTTCTTTCTTAAACAAACATATTTTACTTTGCCCTGGAACCAAACACTCAATTGTAAAACTACCTTACCTACTACTACTACTACCAGAGTATAGGTGTACTGAGTAAAAAAATATCCTTTCTCAATCACTAACGATATGTAACATATATGAAGTTAAAAAACAAAGAATATTATTTCTTGGAAAGGTTAAATTATTGACATCTTCACCGAATTTAAAATGTTAACTTTAAAACATGAAAGGGATTTAAACTATTATTCTCCACTATGCAGATGTACCCCCACTTCCCCTATAAATTAAACAAAAAGAGTTTAGTAAATGAATATACGTATTTGTCATGAAAACCCACATTTCCGTCTAGTAAAATCAAAACGTAAAAAAATAAAATAAAATGAATTATAATGAGACCCCACCTCCTAATATAATGACCAAAACAAATAAGTTTTTTTTCTTAAATTGAAATTAATTAATAAATGGTAATAACCAATATGTCAATATTTTAGAAATTTCTGGAAAACTTAGAAAAGGTAATAACATTAATTTGTAGTTTGGACGACAACTTTTTTATTTGGCAAATGATTAATTTAATTTTTATTGTTCTGGTTCTTTAAGTTAATACATACCAGAAGATGGTGTGTAATTTTCTGCAAAACATACATTTCTTAAACAAGTAGTTATAATAACACAAGTATTTTGAGATATGTACGCGTATATTATTAAGTAGGCGGACTTGATACAAATAGAAGTTACTAGAAGTTTAAAGAGCTTTGATTATTTTGTGATGGTGATGATACTTTTGAAAATTAAACAGAGCAAAAAAGTAGTGAGATTTGATTTTTGTTTTCATAATTTTATGTTAAGACACTGGGTTTCATTGCAATCAATTTTTTTTTTTTGAAAAAAAAAGTGAATGCGAAAGACATTCCCATTATATTTATTGTGATATGGCCAAGTTCTATGAAACTTTTATTGAAGAGCATCAAAGAACTTATCGATATGAAAGAAAAAAATCTTCATAATTATTTCGCAACCAAATTAAAGCTATTGTTTGAATTACTTTGCTTACAAACAAATTTAAATTCTTTCGCAACCTTGACGAATGTCAATTGTGAAAGTTTGGACCTAGGAATACATTTTGTTTATGCTGATAATAGAAATTAATTGATTGATACAGGAGATATTATGCACCTGCATGCCTGCACCTGTTGAAATATGATAAGAGAATTATGATAGGAGTTATTTTAAGTGTAAAATTATTTATAGATGGTAATTCTGATAAGCACAATGTCAGAGTTGATACCGATATAATGGCTGCATTCCAAGATGCATATAAATAATTCAAAAAAAGTTATAATTTATTCAAAAATTAAATTACACAAAAAATATAAGTGAGAAAGTATTTAGCCGTCGCGACACATGAAAAAATAAATATTAAACAATAATACGCTGACATTTGAAAAAACTTGTAAATACATATAATTTATTGATCAAGGTTTTAGCTAAGCTAAATTTCGTAGAATCATTCGAAATGACCACCATTTTCTGTAAGAAACGACCTGGGATGCCCTGGTCAGTCATTGATCGCAGAACGCGCCTCATCCATTGATCTATTTGTAATATAAATTGTTCACTGCATGGACAAGGGCCTGCTTCTGTAACTCAATATTTTGGTTTTGAGTAGAACAGGCTATTCTTTCTCAAATAAACCATAGCTTGTTATTTAATAGGAGGTAGACATATACAAGCTGCCCAATCAGCCGGTGAAATGAAGCTTAAAACTTTGTTTTTGAGCCACTCTTGTGTGGTTTTGGGCTTGTGAGATGGAGTCCAGTGCTTGTTGGCGAATATTTTTTGGTTACAAGGTCTCCAAACTAGCTGTTTGATCAAATTTCCCGGACGTTTTCACTCCTTTCTCACAAAGTACAACACCTGATCTGGGTTCAAGCCTCCCCATTTGGCCGCCATCTTGAAAAAAATTAGTCGAAAAGGCCTTCCACGAAACCTTAAAAACCCCGAAAATCGGGTTTTATGCTCACACTGAGCTCCCCTACACATCAAAAGAAAAAATTTTAACTTACTTAAAATGCATGGTCAATGCAACATTTCAATGGACTAGTAATTACATTTGGGGGATGGTGGATTCTTTTCAGCCCTTAAAATGAGTTCAGATGTTTTTCTTGATGTCTGAGCATAATGCACACTTGCACACTCGGTTGGTTGATTATTCTGTTTATAAAATGGTTATTCAACGGTAAAGATTCCTCATCAATGAATAGAGAGTTTCTTTGTGACCATTTTCTTCGTACTGGTGTATCAGATTTTGGTTGCGTTTCTGCTTTTGTGTGACTGAGAGCAAGGCCGTAGCCAGACAATTACTTCGGGGGCGATATAATTTTTCGAACAAATATTTCACCATTTGGGGTTTATTTCACAATGTCTGAGTAAAGTTCTGATTTGTTATTCGACAGTTATATTAACCGGAAATTAAATCCTCCCATTAACGAACTTTGCGTTTCACAATGATCGAAGTATTAAAATAATGTGTCAATTGGATATTCGTAAAGCGGGCCATTCACCTTAAAACTGTCGTAAGGACTGTCCGACAAATTTCAGTCGTATACAATCGTTTCTAACACGGGCCATTCACGTTAAAACTGTCGTAAGGACTGTCCGACAAATTTCAGTCGTATACGACAGGTTCTACCGTGAATGTCATTGTTGTACATCGGACCATGCGACTAACGACAGGTTGGAAGTCCGTTGAAAATTTCAACGAACCTTGCGACACGACCGAATGGTCGTATAGTGAATGGCAGTTCTTAAGACAGTCCTTGCGACCGAACTACTCAGTTTTCGAATAATCTTCATAGTTTTTATTTTGTTTCTAGGAGACGAAATAAATAAAAACACAAATTGAAGGAAAAAACATTTAATGGAACCATATTGAGAAATGTGAGATTTGAAAAAAAAAAAAAATCAAAAATTAACAAAAGAAATCTCCAAAACAAAGGCAAAGGCAAACAATAAAGCGGGCCATTCATTTTAAGACTATAGCGGGCTATTCACGTTAAAACTGTCGTAAGGACTGTCCGACAAATTTCAGTCGTATACGACAGGTTCTACCGTGAATGTCCTTGTTGTACATAGGACCGTGCGACTAACGACAGGTTGGAAGTCCGTTGAAAATTTCAACGAACCTTGCGGCACGACCGAATGATCGTATAGTGAATGGCAGTTTTTGAGACAGTCCATGTGACCGAACTACTCAGTCTACGAATAATCTTCATAGTTTTTATTTTGTTTCTAGGAGACGAAATAAATAAAAAACAAATTAAAGGAATTTTTTGACACACTGTTCGTAAAACTGGTTCGCAACGTGTGTGCGTACTTTCGACAGTCGTTGCAACAGTCCGATCGACAGCCTGTGTGACAGTCTTAAAGTGAATGGCCCGCTTAAAGCGGGCCATTCACGTTAAAACTGTCGTAAGGACTGTTCGACAAATTTCAGTCGTATGCGACAGGTTCTACTGTGAGTGCCCTTGTTGTACATCGGACCGTGCGACTAACGACAGGTTGGAAGTCCGTTGAAAATTTCAACGAACCTTGCGACACGACCGAATGGTCGTATAGTGAATGGCATTTTTTGTGACTGTCCTTGCGACCGAACTACTCAGTCTACGAATAATCTTCATAGTTTTTATTTTGTTTCTAGGAGACGAAATAAATAAAAAACAAATTGAAGGAATTTTTTGACGCACTGTTCGTAAAACTGGTTCGCAACGTGTGTGCGTACTTGACAGTCGTTGCAACAGTCCGATCGACAGCTTGTGTGACAGTCTTAACGTGAATGGCCCGCTTAAGTTATTCCAGTTTTTCAGACAAAATATTTTTGACAGAATGAAAATATTCAGAACAATAAATAATAAACATCATGAAAATTCAACCGAGACTTCGAAATAGATTGCAACAAGAGATTTGTTGTGAAGATCATTACGAATACATTCGTTTTTTTTTTTTTTTTTTGTAAATCCATTTTTATTTTTCCATTATCTTAAAACTATCTTAAAGCTAGACAAAAATTCATAAAAACTAGCCTACTTATCAATATCTTACAACTAACTTACTGGCCCCATTCGGGCGCTCTAAGTTAAACTTATAACTTAATGCTAATGCCTTTCGGCCTAAGAACTATCTTAAAGGCTAGAATTCAATCCGGTTTTATTTTTCACCGAGAATAATTTATAAAAAAACTCGGTATCTATGTCTTTATTTTTTTTTATATAAAACTTACAAGCTAAATAAAACTAAATTAAAACTAATTAAAACTAATTAAGACTACTATAAAACTACTTAAAGCTACTTACGAACTACTTATAAACTACTTACAAACTAGAACAGCCACAGCAAGCATTTTTGGGTTTTTATATTTATTTTTTTTTTGTATTTTTATTGGTTTTATAATTTTTTTTTTTTTTTTTTGTGTTTTTATTGGTTTTATAATATTTTTTTTTTTTTTTTTTTTTTTTTTTGGTGCCACCCTGACTGTCCCTGCTTAAAACTAAATACCTAAACCTATGTAAGTCGGCCATGGCATAGAAAAATGCAGTCAACTTTTAAATATCCGAATTAGCTTCGTGTTCAGGTTTCAACCACCAGAACTGGTTCTCCTGCTTTACCCTATCTCTTCGATCCTGATCGGACACAGTCCTACTGAACCGAAGGTGCTCGGCTCCGTCTTGTGCGAGGACGTCTCGACTGTAAAGGAGCCGCCGATCTACAGTACTACGGCCGACGTGGTAGATTAGCGGAACCGCCGCTCTATCTTGGATCAGCCCTCGACTGTCTAAATAGAGGAATGCATCGGGCGGAATAAAGCCGCTTAGACGCACACTCTCGTGATAATCGTTTTTAGGGTAATAAGCCCCAAAAATTAAGCTGTTGGTCGAGGACATTGCTCTTGCAATGTGACCTCGAATAAGCTTCAGCAAGAAATTATCTATCCTGTTTATGTTGGCGCCGTTGTAAAGAACCAGGTTGGAATAATAATGTTTGTACTCCGACTCTGGTGTTCTGTGTAATCCAAGGCAGCGTCTAAGACACTGCCTCTCAAACACCCGAATCTTTTCCATTTGAGATGGGGCAACGTTGAACCAAACAGGGCACCCATAGGCAATCATTGGCCGTATGAGGGCCATGTAGCAAATCACCTTCACCCTGCTGTCAAGCCGGCTGCTATAAAACAACCGTTTCGTCAGGGCAAAAGCTCCCCTAGCCCTGGACAGAGCAGCATTTATATGTCTGTCGAAATACAAATACTGATCCATCCAGATGCCAAGGTACTTTACTACACTTTTACTCGCCAGTGGCTGTCCATTCGGCCCTACGATCACCAGCTTCCGCCAGTTCTTTCTCGTATCCCTTGTGGCTCCACGCAACGGAGTCCTAAACAAGATAGTTTCTGATTTCTGAAAGTTGATTTTCAACTTCCAGTCATCGCAATATCGCTGAATCTTTTCGAAGTCACGCTGCAAAAGAATTCTGATGACCTCGACTTTTGGAGCTGTTCTGTACGCAATTAGATCGTCGGCATACGCAATTGCCTGAGTTAGACTACTTATCAGATCGCTGGTGTAAATGCTGAATAGAATCGGCGAGTTGACCGCTCCCTGCTGAAGACCATTTTTGATATTAAAGGTTGTGGGAGAAGTCACATTGCCACTCTTGACAACAAACTTTCTACCATTGAGCATATCATAAAGCATATATAATAGTGGTTTATTAATGCCAAGTCTGCTCAGCTTTAGATAAAGACCCTCTAGCCATACGGTGTCGAAGGCCTTCTCCAAATCAACCAGACAGGCACCCGTACACTGCTTTTTAGATTTGTTCCATTGGACATCAGAAACGAGTTTAGACGCGGCATGAATGGTGTCATGTCCCGCCTTAAACCCGAACTGATTATCTGGTATGATATTATTGTCCTCTGTCCAATTAGACAGAGCTCTATTGATAACTTTTTCGAATACCTTGCTGATACTCGGAAGAAGACTTATCGACCGGAGATTCGCCGGATTGGAGTTGTCCTTTCCCTTTTTCGGGAGAGGATGCACCACAGCCGTTTTCCACCGCACTGGATAATATGCATTATTCAGAGCGTTGTTAAACAGTGTGGTATAAATGTCTACTGCTTCTTGCGGTAAATGTCGAAGTACAACGTTGGATATGCCATCGACTCCTGCTGACTTCTTCTTCTTCAATGAATCGAAGATGAGCTGAAGCTCCATCTTCGTAATTAACAGGGAACTGGGCCCATTTCGCTCGGCGATTATGGCGTTTGCCAAATGATCTTCATTGAACCCGGTAAAACCGAGGTTCTCTGATCGCCATTGCGTTATGTCATTCCGAAGGTAGAAGTGGTGGAGCAAGGCTCTGTTTTCCAGGTCATGGTTCGGGCGAATGCATGCATTCACCTTGTACACTTGCTGGAAAGCAGCCCCCACAGCCTCCACTTTCTCCTGCGGATCTTCGACAATAAAGAGGTCATCGTCCAAGACGGCGTCCTCTGGATCAATTCCTGCTGTCAGAAGTACGTCTCTGTTTTCTGTCGTTCTCTGGAGCTTAAGACACGGAAGGTCGTTCTGATCGTTCCTTCTAAATATCTTGTTAATTTGGGGAAACATACTCGGGTCGCTAGAATTAACAGCCCGAATTTTGTTATCCCAATACAAATTAATCGACAACCGATAATTTTCTTTTATTAGTTGGTTGATGTTCTTGATCGACGACTTCAGTGTCCTAATCTCCAGATTGTGTGGGTCAGTAAACCGTCGGTACAAGAGTTTGAGTCTTGTCAGCAGTCCACTTTTTTGTCTGTGTAATGTGTCAATGGTCGCATTCCGGTACCTGTCCGTTGCGTCCCGTTGTTTGTACTTTGGTATCGTTCTGTCCATTTTTCGTTTGATTGTCTCGTCCATTTGTTCAAGGTATTGGTCTATTTCGTTATTTGTCAAATTCCTGTCATTTGGTGGAGATATGTTATTCGAACTGATTTCGCTCGATAAGGCGTTGGTAAAGCGTGGCCAGCGCACCTTACTGTAATTGTAAGTATGCACAGGCACATACTCATCCAACTCCACGAGCTCGTTCGGAAGCTGTATTACGGCGGCGAGTCCACAGTGGTCACTGTCGTACTCGATCGTTCGTAAACAGTTTCTTGGTCTGTGACCCACAGTGTCAGTAATTGTCAGTCTTGCGTCTATTAGCAATAGATCCAGATAAGCACCGCTTCTTGGAAACGATGGCCGATCTGTAGCCAGCAGGTCGATACGATACTCAGCGTTATACTGACTCATCCAGTTAAAAAGATGAATACCTCTTGAATTCTGTATTTGATTTCCCCAATCTAGGTGTTTGGCATTCAAATCACCGGCCATGAGAAAGTAATTTTCTTCCAAACTCAGGCGTAGACATTCGAAAAGTTTTTCAAGTTCTGTCATAAAATCAGTTGGCTGAGGTGATTCCGGTGCATAAGCCGCTATCACATACATTCTCTTCCCCTGTTGGAGAGGAATGCATACGATGCACGCCTCCAACAGCCGAAATCTGCGCAGATCACTATTATATATAACTTTATGATTAATGCCTTTTCGTATAAAGATTGCGACGCCCCCCCCTTGAGTGGAGTTGGGTCGATCTCTTCTAACGATATTGTAATTGCTATTAGTCAACTTATGTTTCTGGTTCAGCTTAGTTTCGCTGGCCATAAACACATCTGGACTTTGGTCTTTCAACAATTGGAAAAGATTAGCTCTACGTTCGGTCCTAATCAGTGAATTTACATTCACAGCAAGGATCCTAAGAGGCCTCTCCGACAGCGCGCCTTTAACCTCTAATTTGTGCTAAGCCAGGCAGAACAGAGTAGATATAGTCTACCCTATTTGCTTGCTCCCTGATCTCTTTTTGAAGCCCTGTCAACTGGCCTTGAATTGCCAGCAACATACTTCTTATTTCGGCCTGAGCATCTGGTGTCCTAGGCACCAGGGCCGGTTGGGCTACCTTAGCTGCAGGCTGTACCGTGTTTCCCCTTCCTGCCGCCATTTGGGCGTAGGAAATTTGGGGATTGACGGGTGTTGTTATAGGAGCACGCGTTGATGGGCGTACCTCTACTGCTGTCTGCCTAGCGACTTTGTTGGTACGAATTTGCTGAAAAGCTGAGCAACCCCGATAATTAGCAGGGTGCCCCTCCTTTCCGCAAAGTGCACATTTAAGCTGGCTCATATCATCGACCCGTTCCTCTCCGAGCTTGCACTCTCCCTTAATGTGGTTCTCACCACACTTAACGCAGCGTGACTGCATTTCGCAGTTTGCTGCAGCGTGGCCGAACCTTTGGCAGCGCATGCATTGAAGCATGTCACCGCGTCTCTTTAATCTATCCCATGTTACAACCTGATAGTTGAGGACGGAGATACTCCTCAAACTATCCAGTTTGCTGCTGGGTGAAAGTTGAACCAAGAAGAATGGCAAAGACCGCTTCTCCCGTCTGGCTTTGACTGTCGTGAACGGCTTGACCCCGATAAACTCGAGATCACCACTCGCTTTTTTACAGAGCTCCTCATAGAGCACCCTTGGTTCCGTGCAGGAATCTATGCCCTTGAGGAGGACCGTTTGAGGTTTATCCCCTTTGGGGGTAAAACTGAAGAACTCAGTCGTCGATTCCTTTAACAAGTCTTTAATTATTTTATGCTGCCCCACTGTGGAGCAGTGGATAGCATGTCTATCTTTACTAAGTCGTTTAATAAAAAAGTTTTGGCCTATGGCCGACTTACATAGGTCTATAGTCTCTTGTAATTCCATTTTATAGGTGTTGATGGGTGGCACCTTTTCTTTTTTGTTTTTGGGCGGCTGTGGCTGCTGCTGATGTTCAACCTGCTGCTGCTGTTTCTGCTGCTGTTGTTTCTGCTGCTGTTGTTTCTGCTGCTGTTCTTTCTGCTGCTCTGGGTTATGTTGCTGTGGCTTGATTTGTTGTTTTTGTTGACTTTCTTGTTGCATGTTCTGTTGTCGTTTTTGTTTTGGCTGCTGCTGTAGCTGTTCTGAATGCAGCTGCTGTTGTGGCTGCATTTGTGGTTTTTGCTGCTGCTGTGTTTGCAGCTTTCGTTGTGGCTGCTGTGATGTCGATTGCAGCTCTTGAGGTTGCGCTGCTTCCTGTGTCGCCTGAATATCTTTTGTCTGCTCGCGCTCCTGCCTTTCCTTTTGTCGTCGAGCCTCTTGTTTGTTTTTAAGAGCGAGCACCAGTGGCGCAAGTTGGGCTTGGAGGCGTTGCATCTCGCTCTCAATGGCACCAATTTTATTGCTGATGGCTTGCTCCTCATTATCGTTGTGCGCCTCGTTTTCTTCTTCGGAGGACGCCTCTGGTGAAGTTATATCCACCAACAGGTTGCTGTCCCCCGTTGTGTAATGTCCCTGGCCCCCTTCCGACATGTACTCGATTTCCTCGTCGGATGGCGAGGTATTCAAATATTTATCAATTTTTGCTGCCGCTGTTATCTTAGCTGTTCGCGCCGTCTCCTTCACTCCAGCTGGCAGCTTGGCTGAAGTGGTGGTGGAGCGACGCTTGACGAGGTTCGTTTCACATTTGCTCCTCTTCCTCCTCTTTTTGGGTGCGTCAGCGTCGGCTGATGATGCCGTTGTCGGTTTTTGCCTTGTTGTTGTTGTATTTAGGGCATCATCTGATGTCCCCGTTGATGGTGTCATTGCTGACTTTGATGTTGTTGCTGGGACATCTTTCGATGCCCCCGCAATGTTGTTGTCTGCCATAAAATGATTCTCCCACTCAATAATATTTTCTACTTCTCTATTATGAAAAAAAGCTTCTAAAATTTTTATGCCCGGCTGGGACTTGAACCTGGTACCTTCTGCACCACTGCTCGCCAGCACTACCACCTGAGCTATACTCAATTGGTAATTTGCTTGAGTAACTTTGTACTTGTAAAAAACCGAAAGCTAATTTAAATGCTGTGAAAGTCTCTAAACGTGTCTTCACTCTTCCACAGTTCAAGATCGACTGACGAATACATTCGTCTGCTGCATGGTGGTACCATACTGCCAACAAATTTTCTGAAAATTTAATTTCATCAAAAAGAAAATTCCTTTAGTAACCACTAACCACTTCAAATTCATAACACTTTGACGCCCTCTATTCGTGGTTGCAAAATGACGGACAAACGTTCCCGAAAATATCTGTTTTGGGTGTTCAAACGTAAAGTGGAGACTCCTTGTTCCTCTTGCGAGTACCTATGCATATGAAAGACGTTAATGTGACCCTCAAACCACTGCAGTTTTGATCGCATTTCCGGCTGTCAAATGGAAATCAAATAGTTCTTTCCTTATTCATAGATTCATATATATGTACATATGTACTGTACATATATTTATAGGGACTCTAGTAGTCCAAATCTTTCGATTTTAATATATTCTGAGAGGTTGAATCAGATCTTTAGAAATTCTTGTAGCGACTTTAATTGCATCTCTCGGGGGTTTGAAGGTTTGAACCGCCCGCTATATCTTGAGATGAAACAATATACAATACAATAATACAAAAGCACGCCCGGACGTGCATCGTACGCCGATGCATAATGGTTAGTGCGTTGGACTGTCATGCCGAATGTCCGGGCTCGATTAGCCGCTGCCATCTTAAAACAAATTTTTTTCCGAGGAACTGACAATTCCTCCAAGAGCATACTTGTCAGTAGTAAGTGCTTCTCATCTAGCCGTTTGGACTCGGAAAAAAATTGTAGGTCCTCCACCATTCCTGCCAACAACAAGCACACAGGAATAGTTGAGAGTTGTAAGTCACTAGGCCCTTTTTTTATTTTATTTACCTATTATAATCATTCTAAAATGTCTTACACCATGTAGACATATTAAAATTAGTTTTTTTCACAAACACGCAGTTAAAGTCCAAACCATTATATTTCTGTGGTGTTTGCGAGAAACATGATGACTCCAATTTAAAATTTGCATCCTTTCGTCCACTTTACATCGAGCTAGAGCCAACGGGTGCACCAATTTCTTTTAAATTTTAAACATAATTTGACAAAGAGCATGTTCATAACTCTTCTAAATTTGAACAAAATCCATTAACTCGTTTCGCTAGAAGCGATGTAAAGTGGACATAGAGATGCAAATTTTTAAATGGAGTAAATCATGTTTCAACCAAACACCACAGATTTATTTATGTCAAAGGTCGCACTCGCATCTGTAAATGATTTAATTGCCAGTTATATTCGATAATCGGTACTTCATCTTGCCATTCAAATACTCAGAACTTTAATTATTAGTTAGTCTTATTCGCATATTGTGAAACATGGCAATGGTGCAGTGGATGTAGTGCGCTTGACTGCTAACTTAGAGGTGTGGGTTCGAGCCCCATTCTAGGCAGCATTCTTTTCTACATTCTCCCAGCTTAACTGGACGCCACCCGTGAGATTTATTGAGATAATAAACAACTTGATCTCAATCCACTGTGCCAAATCTTTTCCTATCCTCCAACTCTTTCTAACTATAGTGCCGTGCAATTCAGGTTGCATTTAAAAGACCTAAGGTCTCTTACAGGCATATAGTTAAAATTATTATTATTATTATAATTAAATTTTTAGCTGACAAATAAGTTCAAAGTAGCGTAATTGAAACTATAATCAGATATTGTGAAACAAGCCCTTAAGCTACATAAGTATACAGTTCTTTTGAGTAAAAAAAGCTTGGTGATGAAAAAGAAATTATACTCAAAGAAAAAATGTCCGTCTGTAAACAATTTTTTTTTATATTAAAGCTAAATACAAATTCCAAACACATTGTTTTTTTGCAAACAAATTTCAATGAAATTTTTTGCGCGGAAACTAATTCATCGTTATAAAGCCTAGTTTACTGTTCCCGTGCGAAAATCTATGCAAATATTTTCGCATGTCAAAAATTATTGAGATGAAATACAAAATTACTTGTTTGCATGATTGTTTTGCAGTTTCATACATAATGGAACCATTGCTGTCATAGAACTACAAAACCATTGGGCAATTGTTTATTTACACTTCCAAACAAATTAAGTAGGTATATTCACCTCACAGCATTATTTGCAAGCAAATTGTTTTTGCATCCAAAATCTATTGTTTTCCATTTTTAGGCCTAAAATTTATTGATAAAGGGTTAATTAATGACTCAACGGGTGGCTTAGACAAAGGCAAAAATTTTTCGCCTAAAATATTATACAAAATTAAGCACGAATAGGTGGAAAATTGTTTTGAAATTTTTTTCCGGTGTGCATGTTAAAAAAAGAGTCACCAACATTTTAAGAGCTTGTGTATGTGAATAATGTTGTGTATGGCATTTTGTCTACCATATATTATGCATTCAGCCTTTAAAATTTAAATTGTCACGATCCAAAATTTTTTAAAATTGTGGTTTTCTTCTTTAAATTTGTGTTAATTTTTGCCAAGAATTGAGGGAATCAGAATACATGAATCTCATTTTAAGTTGACTTAAGAAATCATTACGGTAGGTAAGTAGGTACCTTACTATATTCATTTTAATTTAATTAATTAGTACCTGAGCTTAGTTTATAACCGTCGCAGAAATTTGAGTACAAATTTCATACTAAAATGAAAAATTATGATTTACAAATACCTGTTTCAAAATTTCGGGAGGGGATCAAACCCTTGTGATCCTCCATAACTGACTTAAGCTGCGTTTGATTATTGAAAATTGATACGAAAAATAAAAAAAGATTTATTTTAAATTTTTTTGTTTTCCTAAAAGAACAAAAAAATAGTTGTGAAAGGAAGGATCTTTTGATCTTAGGCCTCCCTTTATAAGAATTGCAAAACTAGTTTTTTTATAGTTTAATCATTATTATAATGCAAAAAGTTATAAGTGTGAACTTTTTTAAAAGACAAAGACATGTTCAATACGTGATTTGAATTATCTGTCAAGATTTATTTTCTGATGGCGGGTTAGATGAATGAGTCACTATGACTGGGAAGAAGATAGCGGGACATTTCGAAAAAGTTAAATAGTGTCAGTCTAGGTAGGTACTTGATTCTATCAAACCTTTTGTTAGGACTTCCGTGATGTGAGTATACATTTTTAAATTGAATGTGTGATTACTTACACTCACACTATACCTAATCATGGAATTTAGGAATCCGTAAAATATACACACAAATAATTCGGGATTAGTGAGTAAGATTTAAATTTGTTTAATCGTATTATTTGTAATTTAAGGGGTTTCTATAGAATTGAAATTTTTATCATATAAGAAATTCGATACAAATATTTACTAATGGAAATTCAAAATTCCAATAATCCATAATTTTAGTCTATTCGATTTAAAATCTATTTTTAATAGACTTAAAAATTCTCCTTTACCGTAATTTATTTAAAAATTAAGCATGTCTGCATATTTTCAAAAAGTCAAAAACCCTATTCATTTTTTAATTTCTTAACCTGTCTAAAATGTAACTATTCAAAAATCCAGTTTATCAATAAAAAATCCTATTAATTTGAACAAAAATTATGCAAAACAAAAAGGAATAGAATTTAAGTTCTTAACATGATATAATATCGAATAAATAATTTTTATTCCTTTGAAACTTTCAAAAAGATCAGACATAATTAATTTTCCTGAAGTCGTTCTAATTAATAATCAATTCCCATTCATTTTAAGAAACGAAATCAATTATCTATGTCTGAGCTAACACGGATGTCTAAAAACTCAAAGTTTGTAACGGGTGATTTTTTAGCTGGTTTGGTTTTGGCAACACTGGTTTTGACAGCTGACGTGTGTTTAGTACCTTGTGTCACTGTCAAACAGCTTCAGTTTGGTTTGCAATTCAAACATGGATCGTCTTACAAATGAACAACGCTTGCAAATTATTGAATTTTACTATAAAAATTCGTGCTCGGTTCGAAATGTTCATCGTGCGCTGCTTCCATTTTATGGTCGGCATTCTCGACCTTCTGAGCAGTCTATTCGGAAGATTGTGACCAAATTTCGCACCAAATTTACTTTGTTGGACATTAAACCACCAACACGTTTACGTACTGTGCGTAGTGAAGAAAATATTGCAGCCATATCAGCTAGTGTGACAGAAGACCGCGAAATGTCGATTCGGCGCCGTTCCCAGCAGTTAGGCCTTTGTTACAGCACTACGTGGAAAATTTTGCGGAAGGATTTGGGCGTAAAGCCTTTTAAGATACAGCTGGTGCAAGAACTAAAGCCAGCCGACCTACCACAACGCCGAATTTTTGGTGAATGGGCTCTTGGAAAGCTGGCCGAGGATCCGCTTTTTTATCGAAAAATTGTGTTCAGCGATGAGGCTCATTTTTGGTTGAATGGGTACGTAAATAAGCATAATTGCCGTATTTGGAGTGAAGATCAGCCAGAAGCATTGCAACAGCTACCAATGCATCCCGAAAAAGCCACTGTTTGGTGCGGTTTATGGGCCGGCGGCATTATTGGGCCATATTTCTTCAAAGATGATGCGAATCGCAGCGTTACTGTCAATGGTGAACGCTACCGAGCGATGATAACAAACTTTTTTTTGCCCGAAATGGAAGTTCTTGGCTTGCATGATATGTGGTTTTAACAAGACGGTGCCACATGCCACACAGCACGCGAAACAATGGCGCAATTGCGAGGCGAGTTTGGTGAACAGTTAATTTCACGTTTCGGGCCGGTCAATTGGCCGCCTAGATCGTGCGATTTGACACCATTAGATTATTTTTTGTGGGGGTATGTCAAGGCTAATGTCTATAGGGACAAGCCCGCTTCGATTGACGCACTGGAAGCCAACATCCATGCATTCATTCGTGAGATACCGGCCGATATGTGTGAAAGAGTATGCCAAAATTGGACTCAGCGGATGGGCTACCTGAGACGCAGCCGCGGTCAACATTTGCATGAAATTATCTTTAAACATTAAATTGCAAGGTTCAAACTATCGATTCAAATAAATATTTCATTCATTTTTTCGAATTTTTTGTGTTTTTTTTTTTTTAAAGTTCTAAACCTCTTAAAAAATCACCCTTTATATGTCTCAGCTTTCACGCACGCTTACCGCACCTGTTTGGTAAACAAATTAACACGTGGGTCCCAAAAAAAAGTTTAAAAAGTTGTCTTTATTGAATAAGTTGGGATCTAAGTCAAAATTGTAATATAAAGTTTCGGTGCAAAAATTAGTCTTCAATCAAGAATTTATTTTGGTTATGCAAGCTCCGGCTGGCGGCAAAATATGAAAACAATCACACGCGCGAATAGAACCTAACGAAAGTTTAATTTTGGACTAAGTTAATCGCTGATTATTATTATGATTGAATTAATTTGCATAAATTCTTTCATTTAAATCTTTTCTTTTAGAATGTTTCTTTTTTTCAAGGATAAATATGTACGAACATAGGTACAACTGATTCAATTTCTATCAGAATCTGAATGAGTTTTGACTAATCTTGAAATATGAAAACTTGTTAAAGATGGTGAATCACAGTATAAATTGTTTTGTGGATATAAAGGGATTTGTATATTTATTGTGGTTTTAAAATTAAAATAAAATTTTTGTTATAATGTAAATTGAGTTAAGGAATTTTAACGATTTCTTTTATCTTATGAGATCTATAAAAAATAAACTACAAGAACATTAAATCAAATGAAATAAAAAACTAGTAGCGATTTTTTTTGTTAAGGTATACAAAAAAATGTAGGAATGCCTACTCCTTGAACCGTTTAGATTTACAAGAACTTGTTTGTTGAATTGGTAAATCAGTTGAGGCATTACGAGATGTACGGATATTCCTAGTTATAATGAGGAACTGTTTTGAAACATCGCAATATGTAATTCAATTTCATGCGCAAATTGTCGTTTAGGTCAAAACATGAAAAAATTGATTGAGTGGGTATTTTTTTGCAATTTTAATCCATTCATATTTAAAACACAAAATTTAATCAAGATCAGTAAAAAAAACTTGTAGGTAGGTACTTAGCCGTTCTTTATGACCGAAATAAAAATTCGTATATTATGTCCTCTAGGGAATCAAATACAAATATTCTGGAACAACTTTGAAGCAGATCCGTTCATGAGCTTAGGCTCTCTGTCAACATAACTACGCCAAGAACAAGATGCACAGTCAAATAGACCGACGGAGACATCATGTGACGCATTTTTGGAAATTAAGGCAAAAAATACTACAGTGTCCCATCCCAAAGGTAGTACAAACGTTTGGTCATTTGTAAGAAACATTAGAAATACCACCTTGTCTTCGTTTCCAACACTCATATGTAAGCTCAATAAATTGATAAAGGCAATTTGCTTGCAGCACAGTTTGCTGTTAATTCGACGCTGCCAGAGAGTGTCATAACTCCTCTTGTACTTGAGAGCGCTTATGTTATTATGGGACGAATCTTCTTTCGTACTCGTGCAGTGTCAAGAGTTCTAAAAGCTCTTGATATACACAAATCTGCTGGTCCGGATAGTATAATTTCCATTGTCCTGAAGAAGGGTTCTTCAACTCTTGCAAAGCCACTGCGTAAGCTTTTCCATCAGTCCTACTCTAAGCAGCATTTGTTCAGCATGTCCCTTAAAAAGTATCTTCTTCTCCCTCTAACTACTGTTCAATTGCAATTACGTCCCTTATTTCCAAGGTTAAGGAAACGCTGAAAAATTATCAGCTTACGAAATCTCGAGATATTTCGTAAGCTGATAATTTTTCACGAACGAATGTTCTTGATGACCGGCAGTATGGCAAGCAATAGGTCCATTGGTGATCAGATGGTATATCTCACCGAGCAGTGGAATAATACATAATTTTGGAGAAAGTAAGATCATCGCACTTGATATTTCAAAAGCGTTTGATAGAGTTTGGATTCAAGGTGTCTTATTGAAAATGCATACATTTGGTATTGATGAATATCTTCTTCGTTGGATTAGAAATTACCTTTCAGACCATTCAATACAAGTTTTGTTGAACGGTTTCAAGTCTGATATTCATAAAGTATGTGCTGGTGTGCCCCAGGGCTCCGTTTTGTTTCCACGTCTCTTCATGATTTTCTGTCTGTAACTTCTAATCCATTTAATTGTTTTGCAGACGACAGTAGCCTCAGCTTTTCATATTCGTTTCAAGATTCACTACTCTTGTTCTTCGGATGTGGAACTTGAACGGAAATGTATGATAGGCTCATTAAATTCTGATCTCGACAGCATTGTCCAATGGGGAATCAAAAACCATGTAGAATTTAATGCTTCAAAAATTTAATACTGTCTTTTGTAGTTAAAGCGAAACTCACCCCCTATGCAACTATCCATGAGTGGCACTTGCATCGAGGAACCCGAACAGTTTTCAGTTCTGGGTATGTGCATCACAAACCACCTTCTGGGGAATGATCACATATTCGACGTCGCCAAAAATGCTGCGAAGTGTTTAGGTTTTCTTCGAAAATGCAAGAAATGTTTGGCCCCTTCTGATCTCACTGAATCTATAAAGCCTTTATTCGTCCAAGGCTTGAGTACCGCTCCCATATCTGGGCAGGTGCTTCTTAGGCCCATTTAAGTCACTTGGATATAATTCAAAATAGAGCGTTAAAAATGATAGGTGATAGAACAATAACGGAAACATTTGCAAACAGTGTTCTAGTTCTAATAAAAAAGCAAGTTGTATTCTTGCTCTTTTTTCTTGGGAATTTTTTAATTTTTATTTGTTGTTTTAGATTGCAAGCACCTCATCGATGCGGAATTTTCAAAATGAGGTTCTTTTCCTGAACCTATAGGTTAAAAATAAATTTTAAAAACCTAAGGATTTAGCGACTTTTTTTGTATCGAATATCCCACAAATTTTGTTCTTATAATCCTTTATTATCTTCCCACTTGAAAAATAGTCTATAGTTTTTATCGAGACCTTAGAAAGTTTTAAATATTGGTGCTAACAAGGGCCTAGCTAGGAAAACTATTGAAACTCCCTAGGGCCTTGTTAGTTATGTAACCATTTGCCTCAAGCAAAAAAGAAGTTGTTGAAAATTAATAAGTGATTCATTCAAGTTGAATGATTTTAAACGGGATAGCAAAACATACCCATCAAATTTTTACTAGGAAGATCCAAATAATGGGTACCTGCTGAGTATTTGACAAGTTTTCCTGAGTTAGATTTCCTCTACGTAATATTTTCCAGGACCTTGATGAAGCTCAGCAAAATCTTATCTATTTTTCATGCGGATTAAAAAGTTAAACAATTGATTAAATTTTTTTTTTACTGATCAACTACTGAAACTTAATATTTTCCTTCAATGATCAATAACTGACCTTTAACTGATTGAACAGAATGGGAGACAGAGTTGAAATCGATATGAAAAAAATTTGCCTTATAGCACCATTAAGGCAAGTAAAAATGATGCAGCTGGAGCAGTAAGAGTTGAACAATTTTTAACTTTTACGGCAGCTTTTTTGACATTTTCCAGATCCAACTCCCGTTATGTTCAGGAAGTAAGAATTCATTTTTGAATATCCCATGAGTTCCTAAGGTCCCGGAGCCGTATAGATACTTACTTGGACTAGGTATGTATATCTGATTCGAATAATTTTATTTTTATTGCTGAAAATAAATTTTAAGACAGTTGTAAAAAACTTATTTGTTTATTTTTTTTTATTTCGAAAGGAATTTCTTCATTGCCATGAGTTTGAGGTCGCAGGAGCGAGTATATACTCGCTAGCAAGTTTAGTTACATACATTAATTGTCAAATAATTCACTTCTCAACTAAGCTTCAATTACTCGCTCGTGTCTCATTTGGCCTCAGGGTTAGTTGATTAAATATAAAGGAAATAAAATTGTTTACTTTAAACTGCATTTTATTTAAAAATAATAGATACCTTCTCTAAAGGTTATAGGTCTTTTTTTTATTTGTTTATTATTTCAAAATAAATAAGACCTATAGCCTTCAAAAATAAGTCAATTGCTTTCTATAAATAAGTTCAAAAATATAGAAATATTTCCTTTCTGCTTGATGAAAAGAAATCAAAGGCGATAAGTGTAAGAAAGGTCAAAAGTTGGTACCAAAAAATGTATAGGTAGATTAAGAAAGAGAATATTTGTTCAAGCTCAATACAAAAATAAATACTCATCATCAGAATTCGGTAGTGATTTTGGGTTTGCCATAGCTTAACTTTGACTTTCGTTCAAGGGCTAGTAACCGGTACTTTATTTTAGTCCTAGGTTCAAGCCCTTGATATTTCTTGAATTGGAGAATAAATAAATTAATTTGGAAAAATTACGTTAATTAGTATATAAAGAACTTTAAACGATTTGGTAAGTTTTTAACAACCAAATTGATTCCAATTATATTTTACTTGATGGTTCGATGTTCAGCTCATCATGTTTCATGTGTTGTAAGGTGGTCAAAAAGACCATTTTATCAACATTTATCGATCCTTGATATAAAAATGTAACGGTGGCATTTGACTCTTTTCGGAAAGCCTATATATACAGTACCTATACACATAAGAATTTTGGTAAGAAATATACTCTTAGACCATAGACATTTTTATGACGTCTGCAAAGTTAACAAGGCAACTTTAACCTTGGGACCTTGACAGGAATTTGAAGTTTTTTTTTAATTTTTAGCATTTACTCAATTTTGCATTTCAACATATGAGGGTGCAATCGAGTGACCTGCATAATTCAAATGGAAGTTTGAAGGGTTCCTAGTTCACTAGGAACTTCTAGTATGGCTCCAAGTTGGCTGTATTTTTGCATTTCCAGAATAGGCTAGGTCCAAGTTTTGAAGTTTTTAGTTTGAAAAAAATTTCGTGAATATAGTAAAGTTAGCAGGTCACATCCTGTATCTCAGGAACTGAGCATGACAAAAGCTTACAGTAAGGCTTCATATATTTTTTGCATTTTGGTGATAGGCTACAATGAAACTTTGAAGTCCTTATTTTAAAAAAGAAATCATTCTGATCTAATAACTTAATAGTGAATTCAACTTTGGGAATTTTGTTTCAATTCTTCATGGTAAAGTTAGGAGGTCAGAATGATATTTTATTTAAATAAAAGACTTCAAAATTTGTACCTAGCCTATCGTTGAAATGCAAAAAATAGCAAATTTAAAGCCTCACTACAAGTTGTCAGCATACTAGGGTTCTGAGATACACGCTGTGATCTCTAACTTAACTGTGAAGTTAACAGGTCAGTATGAATTTTTTTCCAATTTCAGACCTTACCTATTCCTGAAATGCAAGAAACAAATTTGAAGTTCCTAGCATTCTCAGTTTCTGAGCTACTCGATGTGACCTGCATTACTTCCCTGTGAAGTAAGCAGGTCACTCCAGAAGCGTATATGCAGGATTTTTCTGGTGGGGATGGTTTAGTCTCAATTTTGATGAAAATTTTTCTAGGGTATCACTAAAACTATAGTAGGTACAAACATTTTTTTTTCATAACTATATCTAAAGGTATCTACCAATTGATCAAAGCTTTTAATTGGAATTAGAAGGTTGGCCGTTTTTGAGATCAATGGGAAATGACCCGGTTATAAGTGTCCCTATCATCCATAAGTTATAAGTGTCCCTATGTCCATCAGTCCCTATTTTGAAATACGATTTTAAGCCAATATCTCCAGTACGGTTTATCGTACCAAAAAATTGTCATGACCTTTTTTATAAACAATATTTTCTTATAAATCTTTGACTGTCACAGTTATAGCACCTTGAAGTATGCTTTTTTTTTAGTTTTTACCTTAAATCTCCTTAACGGTTGCTGTTGTCGAACATGTAGTGTAAAGAAGTGTTACACTTTTACTCCCCCCCAACCGAGCGTTGAAAAACCAATCATCAGCATCAGCTATCAGCACCATACATCACCATTAAACTGACATATAGACCAGTTATCAGCCATCATCATGAACTACCAGCAGCCTTCATCATCATTAAACCGCCATAGACTAGTTATCAGCCATCAACATCAACTACCAGCACCATACATCAGTATTAATATACACATTCACCCTGCATAACCGAACCACCAAATATCTACCTACATTCATATCAACATACTCCTGCCACCACCCACCGAATGATCAACAGCCACAGCACACAAAATGCCATTACACTCTGTATAAGCAACAACAACTGCGAATTTTTTTTACATTTATCCTCCTTACAATTCACACAAAAATCATCATGATTAGGTACAAATTTCCGAAAAAAGCCGAAGCATATTACCTCAAATTAATTAAAAATTATTAATTAATTGCGAATTTTAAGAGAGTTTAGTTTCCAGCAGTTAATCGCTTGTAGCAACCTTGATAAGAAGAAAACCTTTGTGCCCTCCGCCGGTTAAAAAACGTTGTTCTCCCTTGGACTAGCCTTGGGCTGGATGCTGGAATCAGATTCCTAACGTTGTTCTCCCTGCCTGCTCTTTGGAGTTGGTTCAGGGCTCAGCCCGTTGTTTTCCCTTGGATTAGCCTTGGGCTGGAATCAGATTCCTACCGTTGTTCTCCCTGCCTGCTCTTTGGAGATGGTTCAGGGCTAAGCCCGTTGTTCTTCCTTGGACTAGCCTTGGGCTGAAATCAGATTCCTACCGTCGTTCTCCTTACCTGCTCTTCGGAATTGGTTCAGGGCCAAACCCGTTGTTCTCCCCAGTTCACTTCTTCTAAGTGAATTTTTTGGGCAGATTCTACTCCTGTAGCTCAACAAAACTGAGCCTTGATCTATATTATATGAAATACCGTGTTAGTTATCAAAAGACAGAAGAACCAAAATTGTAATATTGTGAACCTCTTCTTATTAAAAAAAAATAAAGAGAAATCACTATAAAGCTAGTGCTTAACCAAGTTCTTTCCTTCTTAAAACCTTCGATATATTATTTGCAACAAATTAAAATTGTTACGGCTGTGTAATAGGTTTTATTCACATTTTCCTATAATCAAAATAAAAAATAAAACAAAAATACTTTGAAATAAAAATTGAAACAAACAAAAACTTCTGTAAAATTACTATTAAAAAAAATAAAAATCATGTAATGAGAACCGTAAAGGTCATTTACTCAAAATATAAAAGAAAATATGTATTAGTTCTTAAGTTTATTAAGGCTATCATTAAGAAAAATTGTAATAGATCTAAGTGAATAAATAAACATTAAAAAAAAAAAAAAAAATATATTATTTGCATGTTCAAATGTGAAACTTAAAATTAAGACCATTGAAAACGTAGTTTTAAATATCCAAAAGCAATTAAGCTCAGAGCTGATTTTAAATAAATAATTATATGTGCTAAATTATATAAAGTGCAAATCAGTTGGGACCATCAAACACAGCTATTGATGTATTGTAATTGACAGTAATTAACAAATTCCATTAAGTTTTTTTTACTTTTCACTATTTTTACAAAATCTTCAAAATCAATATTAATTTTCTTATATAAAAACGTGCAATCTAGAGTTACATCAGCATCTTGCATATTTTACTGTCGAACCTACACTTAAGCAAAGTCTGGGAATTTCCGAAGTCTAATTAGCAGTTTTTGTTTAATATCCGTTATCATTGTTCTAAACAAACAACAAGGCTGACCTTTAATTCCTATTTAAATTCCATTCAAATCTAGGTATTTTATTCAAAACATTTTTTTTTTCCTTTAAAACTTTCCTTTCAAAACTTTCCCTTTACTGATAATGATAACTCAATGTTATTTCTATAGAACGGATTCAAATATTCCAAAACTGATATCGGAACAACCGGCAAAAGATTGGATTTTAATCAACACTCACTGAACGAATGCTAGGGTTTCATGTGATCCATGAATGTTGCGTGGTTCGAGGAAGGCTGAATGTTCCAAGAGTTCAAATGTATCGGAAGACATATTATAATAAATTCCAGAACGTATTTAAAATGTAGATAGTGGCAGTGGCGCGGGTGGATAATTACTGTAGACATCTAAAGTCGAGTTATAATTAACTATAAAATGCCACAATTTAATAGTTATGACAAGCCATAATGTATACACTGAGAGAATAAAATCGAAAACACCGAGATTGTTATTTATTTAAAACAATGGTTTATAAATTTTTAACACGTTCTAGGTGTATTCTGTTGAGATCCTAAAGATTCTAAGCGCTTCAAATTTGTATATAGAAATGCGACCAACAACAATTTAACAGAATATTGGATCACCATCAGATCAGAAGATAACTATTATGTCTTAATTAAGAATATTTTAGTATGGGGAAAAAAACAAAATTTAATAATATTTCAGTTTAAAAATTTTGGCAGCTCTTCATAAATCATAGTCCGAGCTTAACTTACCTCAAAATTTTCTCTGAATGTACACGTACTTGTTTAGGTTTTATGTATCAAAGGTCACCAGCACAACTCGATAAGCGAGCGTGTCGTGTGTTGAATATGTGAAAAAAAGATTATTGCGTGGGGATTTTTAGCTATTATTGAAAATTCAGTTTGATCTGGATTTGAAAAAAAAAAACAGTAAATTAAATCACCGTCTAGCATAATGTCTAGATTAAAGTGGTTGTTTATATTAAAAGAACTTTGAGTTAGAGATAAGCGCTTAGTAATCATATAGAATCATATAGAAAAAAAAAACTATTGAATAAATTGATGAGAAATTGAAAATTATTGAGGTAGGGCTTGTTTTTTTTTTGATTTGGCAGAAAAAATATAGCTCCTCTGCCTCCTGGCTACTAAGGACATGCACTCTGGAAATGGTCACTATACAATCATCCGTTCACTAAGCATTTTCATAACACGCTTAATAGTTCACAAGGGCCTGTGAGCCAGTGAACGTTGGGCGGTTTTAGTAATTGCAGAAAATCAGGCATTTTCTTCATTTGGTACAGCAGGTAAGTAAATCAACTATCAGCTCGCAGAGTATATAGCGATGGATGTGAGATGTGACTACGGTCAGCCGGCCGGCATTTAGTCGCCCAAACAAAAGTAATGAAATCAAAGCTGACTTCAGAAATGTTATGTTTTTATGGATATTAGTGTGGTCCAAAAAAGTTTTGTTATTTTATGATAGGCCCGCCACATAATTATTATATTATGTGCATGAAGTAAGCACCGCCATTTTGGATTTTCAAAAAAAGGTTGTGGTGCACTAAAGGTTTGATTTTTAGAGGGTACCTACCCATTCTTTTAGCGTGAAGTTATCATCGCCATTTTCAATTTTCAAAAAAAAAAGTTATGCTGCATTGTGCTCAACTTGTCGTAAATATTTACAAAAATTCGCAAATTTACAAATTTTAGAAATTAATTTTTTTTTTTATTTCGTGATTTACTAGAAAACTGTTGTGTTTTCAAGACAGTTTTTTGGCTGTAAAAGTTACAAATATGTGATTTCTTCTATCTCTTCGGAATATGGCAGCACAAGCTGAGCGCAAAATAGCACACGTTAGTTTTTAAGAAAAATGTAACCAAAACTTAAAAAAACAAAACCAAAAACTAATTTCTGGCACAAAAGTTACAAATATGCGAACTTTTTTTATCTCTTCGGAATATGGCAGCACAAATTGGGCACAAAACAGTACAAATTTCACTTTTTAGTTATTAAGAAATTTATTAAATTTGCGAATTTTATTTTAATATTTACGGCACAAGCTGAGCACAATGTAGCATACATTTTTTTTTTGAAAATCGAATATAGTGGTGCTAACTTCACACTACAGCCCTTCGCAAAGTTTTTTTGTACGTTTTTTTTCTAATTACTGAAAATACCTGACCTTTTAAATACAACCGTGAAGAGGCCTTTCAAATTGCATACTTTTTTTTAAATGAGCCAAATGAGGTGCCAAAAGTTTTTTTTGTGACCTTGAATTGAACTTCGAAAATTCATAGAAAATAAAATGCACGACTGGGTCGCGCGTACTTGCTCTTATTTTCAAGACACTGTGGGCTTAAGAAAATTGTATATAAAAGCATGGAAATTATGAGAGAAAAATGTAGAGAAGCATGAAATACGACATTCAAATTGGCTAAAACAACTCTTTTGACAGTTTGAGGTAGAAAAAAAGAATGCCATCTTAATTTTTGATTAAATATGATTGCATGGGAAAAAAAATTAAAATCGTTGGAGCGGTTTTTAAAAAAAATAATTTTAATAAAATTCTTAAAACATTTTTAAGAACAAATTTGGGTATGCAAATCTTAAATATATATTTATGCACATTAAAAAGCAAAATTTGAAAAAGAATTGTCAACCCGTTTTTGAGATATCCAATTTTCAAAAAAAAATTTTGAAACTCTTTTTAAAAATCCAAAAACTTTTTTTTTGAAAATTTTGATATGCAATATTATTTATCTTATCTGAATTTTGTGTAGGTATAAGAAAATTCATCTAAATCCGTTTAGTCGATAACGAGAAAATTCAAAATAAAAAATACGTTCTTTGACAGGTACTATTAATATGTAGTTGCTAATTGTAAAATTTTATAATTTTTGGTAGTAGATCGTACTAATTTTAGTTTATGAAAAAAGTTTAAAATATTTTCCTTTGCGGTTTTTTAACTTTTGTACGGAAGGTACCGTTATTTTTTCATAAATGTATATTTTTTTAAAAATATTTTTGAGAGTATACTAAAAAACTCTTAAGTATCGAGCTTCAAAAAAATCGATCATGTCGTTTTCGAAATATTTGATTTTCCAAAAAAAATTTTTAAATATTTTTTAAAAATCCAAAAAATATTTTTTCTAAAATTTTGGTACACAAAACTATAATCATAAGAGCCTCATAAACGCGTCACGTAAAAATATTATCAACAAAAATGAAATCGCAACCTCCACAAAATACCGTGTTTTTGAAGCAGTGATGCGTCCAGTTATGTGTTATATAGTTGTTAAACTTGGGGATTTAGTCAATATGAAGAAGTTGAGAAACTACTTCGCTTTTTCCTAAAAAAAATATTCCGCCTTCCTATAGTAAAATAAATAATAAATTGGGTGGCGCAACAGCTCGTGGAGAACCAGGGCCTAGTGACTTACAACTCACAACCATTCCTGTGTGCGTGTGTTTGTTGGCAGGAATGGAGGGGACCTACAGTTTTGTACCGAGTCCGAACGGCTAAATGAGAAGCACTTTTTCATTACAAGTAAAACTCTTGGAGGACTTGTCAGTTCCGCCTTCCTATGAACACTCCTAACTATGTTTTTACTCTGGAAACAGGTCTCCCAGACCTCTTCAATTTTACACTAAAATTACATTTTGACTACATTATCAAAGTGCTAAACTATCCTGCATATACCTTCCAAACATCCTCGCTAAATACATTTTCCAAGATAAACCGGAATGGGTTAACGATTGGTTGTCCTTGGCAGAAAAATGCAAGACACACATAAATATCCAATTCGATGATCTATTTACACTGAAACAACAATGCTATAATCTTTTGGAGCTATCTGATAATCACAATCACAATGAAAGCAACGTTCAGGCGAAATCCTTTATTAACAGATTGATTTATCCTGAACTTAACTACAATCTGGAAAACAAAAACTATTTTGATGATTGTCGTAGCATAGAGGCGATATCCTTCATATGCAGAGCTAGATGGGAAATGTTGAATTTAAACGGGTCCCCTTTCAAAAATAATGATACAAACCTCTGCACAATATGCAACCTAAAATCAAAAGAAGACACATATTCTACTTCTTGGCAATATGTCCGATCTTCAAAGATCTAAGCATTGTATAATTCGGAAAACGTTCATTGACAATGGAAGAAACAAAGAACATTCTAAATGGAGATAATTGGGGAGCTCTTTATCAATAGGTATATTAAAATCGCTCTTTCGTATCGAAATAGTATCATAACGGAATTTATATAGTTTAAACAAGTACCTATGAGATGTCATGTTTTAATTGTAACTGATTTTTTCCTTTTCTTTTTCACCTTTCAATATTTAAATACTTTTTCAAAATTGTAACAAAACAAAAATTTTAACGCGTCAATCAGGCAGACGGCAACGCCATATTTGTAAAAATATAATTCAAAAAATTGTTAATACTAAAAATAAAATTAAATTAGATATCTAAATTAGAAATCTAATCTAATTATATTTTTTCGGAGCTTCTAAGAAAAAAAAAAATTGAAAACAGTCGTATCGTTTTGAAGAAAATCAAAAATGAAAAAAAAATGGTTCTTGCGGAGGAACCATTAATAACCATTTTTGAAAAATGGTTTTCCACATAAAGGAAGCCTTTACTAAAATAAATTTACTGAATTTTTTAAAGAAAAGTTGTCGAGCCTGTACAAACTCATAAATGTTTGCACACGATATGTTATTTTATTGTTATTTTGCGTAACTTGCATTATTGTTAAGTTTTCTATTTCTTAGTTCTATTCTTCTTTTTTGTAACGAGAGCTCCTGTGTGAACGATTAATTCTAATGGTTCACCAGACGAAATACGAACTTTCGTCATTTTTATTAGTTTGCATATTCCCACGGGAATACGAAAATATATCACACAGTAGCTCATCGAATAATATGCTTTGTAGATAATTTAATGTGTAAAATAAATCATTACAATTTCACCTCTCAACCACAGCAGTTGTCTTTTTGATTTAATTGGTATACTCCGTTTCATCTTTTCTAAGAGAAAGAATTTATATTGAACAGAGCCATTTTTGAGAAAATTATGATTATGTAAAAATAAAATTAGTAAACAAAATTGTATGGCAGGTACCGTTATTGTTGGTCCTAAGAAAAAAATGAAAAAATGTGTGGGCATAATCACCAAAAGCCACTATGTACCAAGTTTGAAGAAAATCGATCGAGCCGTCTAGGCTGTAAGCAAACAAACAGATAGACAGACAGACGCACAGACAGAATTGTGCCATCCACTTTTTTTGGTGTTCTCTATCATCGTCATATCATGTTTGATTGTTATCTCAATTTTTTTTTAAACTTGCCTTACATCTAGTACCTAAATCGCAAGTAAAAATCTATGGCTGACCAATTACAGAAAACAGTTGACCTTTTATCACGATCTAGAAATCTTTCGGATAGTATACATTTTTTGCAAATTTCTCATAAATGAGGTGCCAAAAATCGTGCGTGACCTTGAGCGACCTTGAGAAAGTTGAAACCTTGATTACAAGTTATCTAGGGCTGACCAATTTCTGGGACCAAATTTCCCTCATATGAGGTGCCAAAGGTACAGAGCCGTCACCAGTGGCGTTAAAAAGATTCGATTTTAAAAAATAAAATTGGATTCGATTTGTGACAACAAATCCATATGGCATTTTTTATTTTTATTTAACTACCGTAAAAAACGGTTGCGATGAAATAAGGTAATAAGTTCCGAAAAAAACTTTGAAAATTTTTGGACCAGCCAGAGCCGTTAAAATGCATCGATTTTACAAAATGAAACGGGACTCGATTTGATACGACAAATCAATAGGCAATTTTTAACTTTTTTATTTACCCTAATACAAAAAATTTTAAGAAAAAACGTAAGAAAGCAACTTTGGAAAATTTTGTAACTACTGTCACCAGCGCCGCCGGCCGTATAAATGCATCGATTTTAAGACATGAAACGGGAATTGATTTGTTACGACAAAATGTCAAAAATTTTGTCTGTCCCTCGAGTTACAGTCTACACACACGATTTTCTTTAAACTTGGTACCTTTATGTCTTACGTTTTTTGATCATTCCCTCACAAAAATTTATCAATTTTCTTAAATCAAATATATGTTTTTCGAAAATGAAATTATTGATTTTTTTGAAAGTTGGCACTTGAGAGTTTCTTAATACTTTCTTAAATATTCTAAGAAAAAAATTATTTTTATTAAAAAATAAGATTACATGTAAGAAAACTGTTAAGAAAAGTATTTTTCCTCTAAAAAGACTCCTACAATTTTGATAAGTCTTTGAACGTACGAGTATCTATGTTAGAATTTTTAAATATGTACCTATATACCTACCTATCAGAGAATTTTTTCATTTTGAATGTTCTCATTATCGGATGAACGGAAGACTCATATCTTGTGTATGTTTACACATTTCAAAAGTTTCAATAATATATTGCATATCGAAATATAAAAAATTAAATCGTTTATTATGAAAAGGGGATAAGTCCACTTTATGAAATTTTTCAGGAGAAGCAAAAAATTGTCTAGTAATTTTTGTATACAAATTTCACTATTTTAATATTGGTGTATTGAAAGTAGCCTATGAGACACGCAATATTATATTAATTTCAATTGTATTTATCAACACTATCATAGAAATCATATAGATTTTTTGCTGTGGACTTATCCCCTTTTCAAAATTCATGAGTTTTTCTCATTAAAGCTAAGTATACAGTTCTTTTGAGTAAACAATTCTTCAACGTGAGAAAAAAAATATTTTCCACAAAGAAAAGTCCGTGGTGTATTTTTTTTTTATTCGCCGTTAGTTTACAGTTTCGAAAAAAAAAATCTCAATGATACTGGTCTATAAAAAAGCAAACACAAATGTCAAACGCAAATTTGTTTCGGAAAAAGAATGTCACTGACATTGTTTTGTACGAAAAAAAAATCGTGGTGAATATAAAATTTATTTTCTTTGGGTAGTTCACAGTTCGACAAAAAAAAGTTAAACGTCAAAAACATTTTTTCTCGCAAAAGGCGCTCGCATAAGAAATACATGTAGTTTTTTTTCGTCAAGGAACTGTATATTTAGCTTAAAAAACACCTTGTAAGTTGATACTTTTTAAGTATTTACTGACTTTTTATATCTTTTTTTTTTATAGTAATGTAATATTAAACGGCAAGCAAAATTGTAAAAGTCTTATTCTTCATCAGTATTTTCACTGGGACAATTCACAATTTAGGCATAAAAATCCATATCACTGGTAAAGATTAATACTTAAAACAGAATTTATTTAACAATTTTTTAATAAAAATTTATCAAGCATCCTCTAAAAATACTCACAAACTACAAATTTCGAAGAACAGACCAACTCTAATTGTTCATTGATTCTACTCTTTAATTTGTTTATTTTGAATAGGGTAAGTCCAGGGACTTATCACCTTTTTAAAAATAAATATAATCATAACTCCCAAAGGAATAGGTGGACATGAGTGGAACATGAGTGGAGTAGGGTTATAGAGAACATATAGACCAACATGATACCATTAATAACTCAATTTACCAAAAAAGTGGACTAACCACTTTTTCAAAATAACCGATTCAACTATTCAAATAATTTTTTTTCTTAATTTTGTTTTTATTGTATGCACAAAAATAAAAACTTAATATTTGCATACCAAAATTTGACCCTAAATATGTTTTAAGAATTTATATTTAAAAAAAAAGCTCCAACAATTTATATTTTGTTTTCCTTACAATCATTTTTAATCAATAATTAAGATGAAGCTCTTATTTTCATCTCAAATTTTAAAAGGTTTTGTTTTAGTTAAGTGAAATATCCTATTTTTCATGCCTCTCTTAATTTTCATGTCTGTAAATACAATTTTCTTAAGCCCTCAGTCTCTTGAAAAAAAGATCAAGTCAATGCGAACCAGTCGTGCATTTTATTTTTTAAGAATGCATAACTTGCCATATCGTTTCCTATATCTATTTTCATAAGTTCATTTATGGCAAGTAAAAATAAATAAATGCATTGCTCTAACTTAAAAATGATTTTGTATCAACAATAATATTTATATTTAATTTCTAAGACGTATTCTATGGATGGAATATTTTTAAATCCAGTTAAAACATAATAATCAATCATTTATAGATCTTTTATTTGCGTATCAATAAATTTGAATTCTTATCATTTTGTTTTTTGCCCATTGAACTCACGGCCTCGTCTCGTGTCAAAAGATCCTTTAGGCCAGAGTACCAGGGCGAACAATACAATTTAATCGTGTCTGGAAATGTGCGACCGTTCCAATGTTCAATACTCGAACCACCAACCTTTGGATTTTTTAGTTAAAAAAAAACACCATTATTCTTATCAATCCATTTTTTTTATCGGTTGTTTAAAAATTTCCATAGAATAGAGAAAAACGTAGCAGAATAAAAGAGGTGCCATACGAGTGTCTACGGTTACATGAAAACTATTTATAAATGAGCGAGTTTATGATTTAGGTTGAAAGATATCCAAAAATAAATTCCAAACAAATATACATAATTTGATTGGAATCATAATTTAATTGGGTTGAATTGATTTTTTTTGTATTATGTTCATTGATATCATTGGAAAAATCAGGCAATTGTACTCATTAGTAAAATCATGTATGATCTACGTGCTTAATATATTTTGTTATTGTAAATAGCGATTCTTATTTCGATTATTCTTAAAGAGATTTTGTCAATCGAAACGATATCTTAGAATAATATATTCAATCAGTACAAAAAACCCAAAGAGGGTGATTTTTAAAGTGATTAACTTGTGTAATCGATAACTCCAATATGTGTAACTATCACACATTTTGAATTCCTTGAACAAAATAAATTCTTAATTTTAATCGAAGGTAGTTTTCAAGCCTATCAGTAAGCCCTCACTCTTTAAAAATATAAGCTTTGTCCCCATGGTAGTGAATAACGTCATAGTTATCACCCTTATCAATTTTTGTCAAGTGATAAATAAAAAGCCACTCAATATGGGCGTGAAAATTTATTGAATATTAAAATAGTTTTTTGTATCAGTCTGTTAAAGCTATAATTGCTTTCATAATTGAAAAATGGAAAGTTAATTTGCACAAGTTCCTAACGACAAAAACTATCACCTGACATTCTTGTGTAACAAATCGTAATAGAGTGTACACCTTCCCGCTGCACTGTACCGCTCACCGGCTGTTGCCGTCGGGTCTTTAAGTTATTGCTTACCTACGTCCAACGTCATACTAAAATTCTTAGTAAGTCAACTTATACAAATTAACCCTTCTAAACGTCAAATTCACTTGTATTTGATGGACAATTAGCATCACAAAACTTAACGATTTGTTTGAGAGACAAAATAAAGGCCGGAACTACTTGAGTCAACAACTAACCATTGAAGTCAATTAGAGATGATTGCGTTAGCAAAGAAAAATTTGTATGAAGTCTTTGAGTAAATAAACGGTACCTATTCATTTGAAATTTCAGAATTATAACAAAGATAGATTTTTTTTTGAAAAATCCAAGGTCGAGAATGTAGCCGCTCAACATATTGAACTCGGTTAACCTGAGCATTTTTTATTTATTTGTGTTTTTCTTAAGGTCAGAGGCTTGCTACTTACCGAATAATATTTACCATTCTCATAAAAGTCGACAAAGTTCAAAGTTTTCTTACCTCGAAGACACATTCAACCAATACTACATAATTTTCATTCATAAGAAGAATGAATGATTACCCAGCATCTTTTGTTAAGCTTCCGCATCTGTCTTAGCTGATAACCGGATTATTTGCTTATTAGTATTCTTATATGATTTGCTTGTATTCTATCATTAGTGATACATAAAGTATTGATTATGTCAGGAATCGAAATGTATACAGCCCTTCCGGAAGTTCAAAGTTTGCAAAACAACTGCAAGGCATTCTTAAGCGGAAATATTAAACTGGGGGTGTTTGGGGGCCAAAGTAAATTATACATTTATTTGAGTTTGAAGTTTGATATGAGCATGACCATTGGAGGATTTATAGTTACATACATACATATATATGTAAGATCTTATCGCATTTAAAGTTCCGATTCAGGTTCAAAAGGTTTAGCTTTGGCAAGCAACGGAAGAAAATATTCAATATCGACTGAAACATGATATTCAATAACTAAGCAAAAAAGAAGCCTTTGCACAGTATTCTTTTTACTTTTATCCTCGTTTTTTGAATCTGGGGGCTTACCAGTTCAAAGCGAAAACAATAATTTTCAAAAATTTGCTGGCAACTTTTCATCGAACGCATAGAAATTGAAAATATAAGGGAAATAGATAGAAGGGTAGGCTTTTTTAATTTTAGCGAAAGTAATTTTTAAGAGGACAACTGATGGGTCTTAAAAAAAACTTTGATATTTTCTACCATTTTTGATCTATTAATGTCGAAAAATGAATTCTGAAAGTCTCTCTATTGCGTATGTGGAATATTTTATTTTTCAAAAAAATTTCAAATAAACTTTATAATTTATAAAACACCAAAAACATGTTTCTTTTGATTCCATTATAGACTTTGAAGCCATTCAGCCGATGTGCCTTAAGCCGATTTTATTAGAAAGGCAATAATGCGATAATGGTTTAAAACCACTTTAACAACACATTCGGTGCTTTGGGTCAATTCCTTAAGTCAATTTCCAACTCTTCCCCTAGAAAAATTTCCATTTTTTCAGCGTAGTACCACACGCCGGGTATCCGCTTAAATAATACAGTTCACTATGGCGTATGTGGAACATTTTGTTTATTGAATAAATATTATGATAAGGAATACTATGAATCAATATTTAAAAGTGGTGTTCGGAGGTGCTCGAATTACTCAATACTTTTTCATAGAAAATATTTCGGCTGAGAAAGCTGTGTAAAGTGGTTTTAAGTAATTAAAGATTACAAGAAAGAAAGTATTTATTGCTTAAGAAGTCTGACGAAAGATGATAAAGTTTTCATTTTTTAACAGTTTTTCTTGATTTAATGTTTAAAATGTTGAGCTGCTTGAGCTTACTGCACTAAAATCTATGTGTCTATTTCCTAGATATGTTTTCACCTCAAATTGTTAGAAAAAAACTTTTAACTTCGCTACTTTAAACACAGACTATCAGCAAAGAAATAACGGCCAAATTTGAATTACAGAGTACCATTTTGGCAAGCAAATATAAAAATCACAAATACCCAACAACAACAAAAAAAAATACAATTATATAATATAAAAAAAAATCAATGTTTATTCAGCCTAAATAAATATTACTCTGGGCCATTGAAGCTTTCCATTAGTTAAAGAATTTAAATTATCGGTTCAATAATTGCAGAGATTACCCCTACATAATGTAGCCATAAACATGCAAACAAATAAACAAATAAAAGAAATGTTTCATCTTTATAATAACGAATAGATAGCGATCACTATGGCGTATGTGGATAATTTTTTGTACTAAAGAATAATACTCGTAATGCAAGTTACTGGTACTTAACACCGCATATATTGAAAATAAAATTTTGACTTATTTCAGTCAATGAACACGTTTTGAAACTCTCGTAGTTAAAAATTTAGGAATTCAAAGTCAGTTTTTTAGCAACGAAAATACTTATTCTGTTTTCACGAAAATATACTTTTTACTTATTTCGATGCAAAAAAGTATGTGAAACTCTCTTATTCTTAATTTCTTGATTTTTTGTTGATAAGCTACGAAATAAAGCATTTTTATAACACCGCATATTGAAAATACACTTTTTACTCTTTTTTTTTAAATATGTTTTGGATCTTATTAAATTAATTTACATTTAAATCAAACATATCGACCTATCAAAATAAAATAAAAATCATCACCTCAATCTCCAACCCTTAAAAAAATAATTGCACTTTCAGAAACGTATTTAAAAAAATTTCAAATTACAATTCATATCTCATTTCGATGGAATTTAAAAAATATTAAATTCAAACATGGCATTTAAATTTATAATTCTTGTCTGTCCTAAAATTTGCGATTTTTGGTTTTTACTTCAAAAACATAAACAGAAAAACCGTCAAAAATTACAAATTAAAATATTACTCATTTTCAAAGTACCCAAACTACGACTTGATTTGGAAATTCCTGACAAACTGGTACCTTAAATTAGTATGTTCTTTTCAAAAATTTTAAATATAAATTTTTGTATATAAACATCCTAATTTACTATGAATTACATATTTTTGCAACGTCAATTTTCCCATGTTTTAATTTATAACGTATTAATGCCCTGAAAACGGTAATTTTGATAACTTTAAAACCCCCTTTCACTATTCTTCAAATTAAAAGCTCTATAAGATCCATATTTTAATATAAACCCCCAATCTTCCCCGCTTAGAAAATAAAAATTCGACTTTACCCTACATTTTCTCCTGTAGAGGCTGTACAATCTTAAGCAAAAATAATGAATGAGTTAGTGAGAAAGTCAATCAACAGTCGTATAAAAATTATGTATATCTATAAGCATTTATAAGATGCTAGGTATCACGTTATTAAGCACGTTGAGAAAAAAAAATTGCAAGCTTAAGTCCACTACGATCGAAATTTTTTTTTAATTTTATTTACTTAGTCTTAAAATAGACACCCGAGATTCATAATTCAATAATAAATATATTAAAACAAGATAAAATTCTAAAATTAAGAATACATATAAGAACTTGATTTTACGTTAGAAACATGTTTTTCTAAAATAGAACAATCTTCAATGTACGTAATATCTTGTTTTTAAATAAAGTTTAATGCAATATTTGACGCGCAAATACACAAAACAAAGTGTAAACTTATCAATTTACAACTCTCATTCCTTTTTGTATTTCTAATTCACTATCAAAGCGTTTAAGTTTAAGTCTCAAACAAACCAAGAGTAAATAAAATAACTATTCGTTTTTTTTTTAACAACACATTTCACATAATAAAATTTAAAAAAAAAACAACATAAAATGTTACGCTAGTAAAATAATAACAAAATTAAATAAAACCCAAAACATTTTTTTTCAATTATTGGAATGTATTGATATTTAGTTTAATCAAAGCTCACGTGTTGAATTTAAAGCTAATTTAAAATGAGCATGTCTAAGGATTTACCGAGTTAAATATACAAATTTATTGATTTGACTTTGATTTTCTTGACTTCATCTTGTTTTTTTTTCTGAGTGTACAGATAAACTGTTAACAACAAAGTGCACGAGAAGTTAAGAGATTGAAAAATAATTTAGTTATTGAATCATTTGTAAGATTTCCGAATGTAATACTAGATCAATACTTAACAGTTTTTGTGTGTGAAATTGGAAAAAAAATAGTGGAGCTAAGGAGCAATATAACTTAGTTTAATAAAGAGCACTGAACAAAATGCAATTTTTTCGAAAAATGTCTTTTCAAAACCTTATTCTCCAGAAATCTAAGAGGCATCTCCTTAGTTCAAAGGAAATTCTTTCGAACGTCAAAGGAAGGAACTTTAAACTAAATTTTTGTAGCTGTTTTCGAAAAAGAAAAACCGATATATTGAGAGTCGGGGTTATTTCTTCTAGATAAGCTAAAACGAAAATTATGGTGATAGCCATATTTTGCTCCAAATTTTTTCACAAATCAGTCCACCCGTTTCCTTTAGGATATAGCACGATATTTGCGGTACAGTGGACGCACAGACGCACATAAACCTTAATGAGTTTTATTGATGTTTATGCAAACATCATTTGCTGTATTAATTTTTAATCTGAGATTCCTTCCTACTTTTTTAATAAATCAAAAGCTTCACCCTCATAATACCAACCAATCTGCAAATATATCGATTATTAAATGTATTATGGCTAAGTGTGTGTCATAAGCCATTTCTTTTTTTTTTATAAAAAACACTTCAATCAAGTGCAGTTGAGTTTATGCTTTAGTCATTTGATTGATAATGGTCTTCTTTGAGGTTTCTGATTGCTATGAATTGTGAAAGATTACTACTTATTTATTATCAATTTGAATTGAGATAATAAATTATTGTGTAATATGACCTTAAGAAAGAGATTTTTATTAAAATTGCTTCGATTGTTAACCTTCTTGAAGCTTGTAGGTGTACTTAATTCTTTGAGTATACCAATAAGTAATTTTTGATGGGTGAATTCATCGAGCACAATTTCCAAATGATTCCAAATATATTTAATCAAAGTAAATAATATCGAAAAGATCAAATCGAATCAGGAAGGAAGTCCGAATTATATAGATACGCGGAGTGATGCAACTGTAGGCCAAAAATCTATGATAAGCATTTATTTTTTGTTGGTATCGGACAATAATTTATTTGGAAAATTATTTTAACACGAGCTTTTTTGACTTTCAATCAGATAAATATATGAAAAAAGATTGCAAGTCAAACAGATTTCAACAGCGATTCATTTTTAAATTAATTAAAATTGATTCATATTAATCTACATAGATGTCTAGACGAATTGGTTTTGCAAGCTCGTGCAGATTCTACGACTTTTTAAAAAGGCAGGCATGACAGCATAATTTCATTTGGAAGAGCTCTTCAAATTCATTTCAATTAATCTTGAAGAAAAAACGAGCACAACGTGGGCCTTACATTTAGGAGCTTAAACTCTTTTGTTCAAATAGTGCTTTTCGGATAATCAGTTTTTCTTGCAGAGCAAATCATTAGATTTTATATTTGCATTCGATGAAACAAAAGAAGTCGTAAATATTGCGGGAGGGAGGGGGGGGGTAGGTTATAATAGTTCAAAAAATAATTTTTCACTTTTTAGAATAACCATGTAATCATACAAAAAATATACTACAGTGACATAGTTAAGGCCTTCGTCAGCCCAATTTGAAGGACTAAAGGCCACAACAAGCTATTTTGAATTAAGTTAGCGGCGCTACACCCTTTTTTTTTACAGGAACAAACTCAGGCCATTTTCAACCCCCCTCTAACTTCAGTACCAATTTAGTCTGAAACTTCAAATTTGCAGTATTTGCTGATCACCAGCAGCGATTGGCGCACCAAATTTCAACTCATTAGCATGAGTAATTCCCGAGATACAGGACTTCAAAAATCGCGAAAACCGTAACTGACTGACTCACTGACAGATCATCAAAATTATGGAGCACTTCCCGACATCGGAGAGAGAACTTGAAATTTCGCACGACCGACGGTAAGCCACGTAGTGCATACAAAGGAAAAAATTGAAAATCTGCAATTTTCTATTCAGAGGGCGTGGCATCCACCCACTTTCTGAAAATTCTTATATATTATATGAAGCACTATCGATTGTTGTAGAATGTTGAAAATTGGTAGGTCGGTAAGGCTTGAAGCACTTGGAAAGAAAAATTGGATTTTTTCATTCAGGGGGCGTGGCATCCACCCACATTCTTAAAAATTCTAATATATTATATAGAGCACTTGCGATTGTTGTAGAACGATGAAAATTAGTAGAGCGTTAGGGTTTGAAGTGCACAAAAAGATAAGATTGGAAATTTATAATTTTCAGCTCAAGTGGCGTTTCAAACTTGACCAGTGAACCCACCAAATTCTAATCAGTAATCATTAAATACCAAATTTCTGTCATTATTTGGAGTTGTTTCGGTGTTACTCCACTTAAGACATTTGATATTAAACTTTATGAACTTAAAACTTGGCATTAATTTGTGATCTCATTGCTTTTTTTTGGCTGACTTTTTACGCACAGGTTTCTTGTGCCTACATATAAGAACTTGGCTCTTTTTTAACATTTATGTTTTTGTTGTGATCAATATTTCAACAAGTCCAATCATTAATACTACTTGGATGATTTATTTGAGATGTATAAAGAATTTGTATTATAAGAACACCTTCTTGTATAAATATTAAAAAAACTCTGCCATATAAAAAAGAATCCAACTTCTTCTATTCCTTCTCAAACGTAAATAGGTATATACCATCCTCCACAATAAGCTTAAAATTTTCGCGAACTTCGAAGAAAATCATTCCAGAAACTCCTTACTTATTAAGAATTTGGAGTCCCAAAAGTATTCAAACAAACGAAGAAAATCACTAGTTCTTTATGCATACTGTCCAAAAATAAAGAGTTTCTGGAAGTATAACGTCATTTGAAGCAATATACTAATTTGTTGTTTAAATTCATCCAGTAGTAGTAAAGTAGATTTTTAACTTCCCATTGGAAGTTATTGTAATTGGTCCGATTTGTCGAATCGAAAATTTTGGTATATCTTCACGTTTCGAGCTCCCTAGAATTGGAATCCATCATTTTTAGAAAGATGTCTGTGTTTGTACGTACGTTCGTACGTTCGTACGTTCGTAGGCTCGTACGTTCGTACGTTCGTACGTTCCATCGCTTTTTTTCGTCCACCATATCTCAAAAACGAATAAAGATATCCACTTCGGATGAATTTTATTTTATAGATAGAAGTTTCATTACGTGCTGAAAGGACTTTTAAAAAATTAAATGAGCGATTTTTTTACTATAGCAGTTTTAAAAATAGTTGTTGAATTTCTTCAGTCCTGAATATCTTGAGAACGAATCATGTAATCAACTTCTGGTTAATTTTATTCTACGCATATTGACGTAATAAGGAATTGGTAAAAATATAAAAACATATCAACCTATAGTTTTTTTTTATAAAAAAAAGTTGCTAACAATTGTTGAAAAAGTTGTTTGGCTCAAATATCTCGAGAACAAACAATGATACTGGATACTTCGAGATAATTTTAATTTATACAATAGTTTATATATAAAAATTAATAAAATTCTTAAAAATATTGAATTGATAGTTTTTTTTTTAAAGTGAAAAAAACTGCAAGCAATTTTATCAATAATTGTTGAAAACTTGTTTTTTGCCTCAAATACCTTGAGAACTAACAATGATATTGGATTCGGGGTTATTTAATTCTATATACTAGATTATAATGAATTGATAAAGGAAAAATTAAAAGCAAAAAAATACAACAAACTTTACCTACCAAAAATTGTTGAACATTTTTTTAGTCTCAAATATCTTTAGAACAGACATTGATATGGACATTGGGATAATTTTACTCTACATACTATGTAGTTCAATTTTGAAAAAAAAATTAACAAACTGTTTTTTTTTTTTTATAGAAAAATGTTACAAACATTATTCAACAATATTTTTCTTTAATATCTCGAAGGCAAACCAATCTTTGATCTTCACTTGATTGCCTATTGAACACCTGATAAAGTTTTCGAAGATCGAGAATCGGCGATTTTTTAATAAAAAATATTGGGCCTCTAGCTTCCGAGGGCACCAATGGAAAGTTACTAGTGTGGGTCGCACCCGGCCTCTTTTTATTTTTGTTTTTCTCACAAACTACAACACATTTCAGCATACAGTTTTTGATGTTTGATTAAAAATTAAACAAAAAATTGATTCGAAAAAATTTTAATTTTAAAAATAATATAAATAATTAACTATTAACGATAAAAACTTTATTTAAAAATCATATAAGAGAATGGATTTGTGGCTTTTAAGAGGCTATAACGTGGCAGTGGAAGTGTTCACTTTTTTTTTATTATTACTTATTTTTCTGTTTTGAGTCAACTTTTTAGAAAATTACCCCTCTCGACTAAATGGGGGGAAAATCACCCTTTCCCATACGATTTTTTCTCGTCTGAGTTAAATCTAAACCCTCAGATTTTTTGTTTGCGGATTATAAGAATCACCCTTAACCCATAATTAGTAACTAAGGCCCCATTTGTTGGTACGAAACTTTAATATTTAAGTAGAATATGAACGTTTATGTGACAGTTTCAGAAGAGGGAAAAGTAGAACATAAGGCTTTTTAGTAGAACATAAATATTGAAGTTTCGTATCAGCAAACGGGTCTTAAAGAGAAAAGAGGGAGACGAAGGGGCGGGCGACGAAATAGAAGTCTGAACAAATTAAGAAAATTTATTTTTAATATTATAAATCAAATGAGGGCGATCCAAGAATAGGTCCAATTCAAGGACCACCCTAATGTATATTATTTCATAACCAACTATATCTACTTACAAAAGTTTCTGCAATATATTTTATGTACCTACCTATAGTAATAAAATAAGATAATTTTGTTTTTTTTTTTTTTTCAAACGAGATAATCAACGAAAAACCAAAAATATTAAAAACTCGAATCGGTGTCAGTTGTAAAAAGTAAGTATTCGCCACAGTACACACATTTAAGGTAATTTATTGCGTAGGTTGTCAACATTGAAAGTGTCAATAATAATTTAAAATGTCTTTTCAAGAGCCCCTCGAATAACAATAAATATTGACATTTGACAAGTAAACGGATGTATCCGCCATTTTATCTAATTTTGATATAGATGTGCAAAACTGAATACAAATAAAAACGCATATAAAAGGGATATGTTTTTTCTAACTTTGCCTTTTTTTGTGCGTTATCGTATGCAGGTGTCGACTTTATACAAATTCGTTTCATGTCCTTCTTATTCCAAAAATATAATGATGCAAATACGGCACTTAAAACTGCGACGTCAATTCCAAACTTCCCGAAAAATTTGGATGGACGTATAGGATTTTAAATAAGTTCCACTCGTTTCTGCTCAAGTAGATGAGTCCCCTTTAGTTCCTTCAAGGTGCTTTCAAAAGAAAAACGTTGAAAACTGTTACCAGACAACTTCAAAAATCTGTTTGTAGTTTAGTGCTAAGTTGATTGAACGTTAAGTTATATTAATACTGTCTTTTTTAATAAATGCCTCGTTTTGCCTTTTTAATGGTTTTATTTGCCTTTTTCAATGTTTTTAGGGCAACACAATTTTTAACTGCTTCTAAGTAATCGCTCTATGATGTATTTACCGTAATAGATACGGATCTAACTGTTTTGCACTTAACCTTTCGATTTTCAATGATTAAAAAAAACTGTTGTAACTATGAAAGGTATTTTGCTGTTTTGTGCAATCGCTGATCATGAGAAACCAATTTCATATTTGATACCTTCTTTGAATGGTATGGTGTTATTTCATATTTATTATCCAAAATGGACACCCTGTTGCATTCATATGTTTTATCTTAATCGATACACTGAGGGAAAAAATGCAATTTAAAATCTAATAGAAAATATTTGATTTAAAGTTGAACAATATTCAATGAATCATATTTAATTTCACGTTGAAAACCTGTTGATTTAAATAGGCAACTTAGATTGAACAAAGCCAACTTAGTTTCAAAGCGAAAAGTATTCAATTTTACATTGAAATCAACTTTTCGAACATTTAAAGTACACTCAACGTAGTTTCAAAGTGCAACATGCTAATATTTTTTCGAAATCGAATTTCTAATTTCCATGCACGTACTTTTAAGTGTTGCATAGCTAGGCCAACGTCAAAGTCAGATTTTTTAGATTTTTAATCACTTTTTAATTTTTATTTTAGCTTAATATATAGAATTTCGAGAATGCTTCGTAATTTCACGAAGTATCTACAAAACATTTGTGAACAAAATTAACGCGCACTCAAAATTCACTAACATTTCATCGAAAATAAATTATTACTTTTCTCATATTTATTTGTGTCATTTGTTTAATGAATTGGTTTCCATTTTATTTTAAATCAATAACTGGACGAAGTTGAATTAAAGTTTTAAAAAGTATTTTAAAATTTTTATGTATTTCAATCAACGATGGTTGTAGTTTAATCGAAGTAGATACATATTGTTTTAAAGATGGATGAATTCAAATCAACGATGATGACATCTCAAATGAAGAGGAAAAAATGGTTGAATCAAATTATGAACATATTTGTTTTAAAAGAGGGAAACACTTTGAATTGATGTCGTGCTACTTTGAATTAAAAATGTTCGTCTTCGAAGCCAAATCGTTCCGAAAAATATTTAAATCAAAGTGGTTTCCGTTGATTTTACCTTGTTTTTTTTCTCGGTGTACCGACGCTGTTTTTTTATGGCATTCTCCCTTGTGTAATATAAAAAAAAAAACAATTTTTGAGACTAAAATTGCCCTAGTCTCCCCTTCGGTTATGTTATAAGCATAATCGTAGGACATTAATTTTTTTTTCATAAGTTTCACTTACTTTTATCACCAAAACCTTTCACAAAAGTCGCCCTAGGTTTTTCATATATTCGGAGAAAATTTCTCTTAATATGAAAATAACTAACTATGATAGAAAAACCTACAGTTTGATGGGTAATGTACTGTAAAAATGGTATTTATTTGTGAACTTACTTTACTCATTATTAATTGTATATACCTAAAACTTCTTAGTTGTATTTTTATATTTTACACTTAAAGTCTATAATAGTTAATTATTGTTTATACATAGTTATTATAGTTAACTCTTATACGAAATTGTTAAAGTTTAATGCAAAGCTCATATTCGATTGTCACATAATGGCAACAACAATTTATTTCAATATTCTAAATGTCTTCAAAAATACTTTTGAGAGGAAAAAATTGGTCTTTTTGGTGGGTCAAGGTGTGTGTTTTGTTTGGAGGTATAAATTCGTTCAAGAGTAGGCGTAAATAATGTCATGTATGTTTGTTGGTTTCCTGTGTAAATATTTATCTACTCCAATGGACTACAAAGAAAAAAATGATGAATTTCTTTTTTTTTTCATTTTAGAATATCCAACAAAAAAATATAAAAATTAGTTCTAACAAAATAATAATGCTACAAAGCAATAAAACACAACACTATAATTTAGTATATCAACTATTTTTAATTTTTATTACATATTTTTTGTATTTTTTTTTTTTTTATTTTTAAATTTTATTTTCAATTGTAATTTTTATTATCACTTCACAATGTGTGTTTACTAAAGAATCATGAATAATAGTACGAATAGTTAGTATGCTTTTGTTTTTTTAGTAGTATAGTTACTTTGAATAATTTCTTTTTTCTTCTTTAAGTATATGTCACTTAAAAAAATGCATCTTACATTGATAGTAATAATTGTTATAATTAATAAATATTTTAACTAAAATTATAAAACAAGATTAACTACACTAAGACTATTTAAATAAAATATTAAACAAAAACAAAAAGAAAATATTATTTCTATTTAAATTTATAACGAAAGTAAACTTATTATTTATTTAACAAAAAACTAAGTTTTACAAAAATTGTTTTTTTTTTTATTGGTTACAAAATTTGGCGTTAATTTAATTTAGTTTTTTTTATATAATATCTAAGATGTATATAATTTATGGAAAAAAAAAATTAATTAAAGTTTTTATTTTTTTATAAATAAACACAACTGATTTAACAATAACTACACGACTAGTGGATGGAACTATATAAATATGTTTTTTTTTGTTAAAACAAATAAAATTAATGTAGGTATGTATGTTTAATATTTAATTTTTGTTTAAAACAAATGATATATGTATGTACCTATAATTTTTTCTAAACAAACAGGATTTGGTTCAGGATGGAGATATGATACGAAAAACAACAAACAAAAATAAAGAAGTAAAACTATGTTTTCTACAAAGTCATGATAACTAATTTAAAAATTTTCTATTAGTATAGGTAAGTATCTGACTATTCATATATAACAAATTATGTTTGAGTATGTGTTTTTTATGTATGTATTGATGTTTGTGTTCAATGAATAATAGTAAAGTATCTGCTTTTATAATTTATTTTGTATAAAAATCAGTTTTTTGTATGTTAATTAAGAACAAAATTCATATTTTTACTCCATGGAATGATGAAAGATATATTAGTATTGAGAGTGTTAAGTGTTTTGTTATTTTCTTTTTTGTTTAAGTGTAAAAGGGGCAGTTTAGTTCCATTTTAGTTTTAAGTTAGGAGGGGGGGATACTCGTATAATTCATACTTAAAATAGTTTCATTTAATATTGCACAGTATTTATAGTATAATTAATGTATAATTCTTTGGATGAAGTTGTTTGTTAAACTTTTTTAAAAATACAAAAAATGCATATTATTCGTCTTCATTGAGACCATTCAATTCAACACTTTGGTATTCGAGACTACGTTTTAAATCTTCGATGGTATTGAGTATTAATTGTTGTTTAGTGCTGAGATTCGATGACACACTTGTTGGTTCATCGTCTTCAAGTGGTGGCTGTTCATCGCTTATACATTGGTTCATGTCTTGGGTGGAGCTTTTATTGGATAAAGAGCTTTGTCTGTCACGACGCATGTTATTTATTTTGTCTAAAATAGCTTGTTTTGGTATTTCTGTGAATGAGGTTGTGAAATTTGATTAAAGATTGAACTTTTTTTAACGAAGAAATTTTTATTTGGAAAGCTTTGACAAGTGTGGCTGTTGAATTGATTTTAAATTTTTTACAATAAACAGTTTTTTGAGAAATTTAAATTTATTCCAACGGAAATATAACAGTTTTCTTCAAATTTTAACGAAAATTTATCTAAAGATTTTGATTCAATTTTGTTCAACTTTTGTCTTAAAAAATTGACAAAAATCTTGCACTCCAAACCTTTGATAACATATTCATATAAATCGTCAATGATTTGAGGTTTTTAATGAAATAATTGAAAAATTGTTTGGTTATGCTGGTACTTTAGTACCTACTTTAGTTGAACATTAATTTAAAAATTGTGCCTACATTCTGTAACTCTCGCATCAATGAAATTAGTCAAGAAGCGATGAAAATTGAAAGAAGAAACATGAGTCTTGTTCCATTTTTCAACACTTCTTGACCAATTTAATCAATTTGAGAGTTACAGAACGTGAATACAGATAAGCCTTATTGTCAAAGCTTTCATAATATTTCTTCAAAATTCTATATGCTTAAGTGCCTACCTGAATCCAAATCAAGACTCTTTTTAATCCTTTCGAAAGACGAACTACCACGATAGACCTTTCTCTTCAATGGTTCACTCTGTGGACAATAACTGCTCATACTAATAGTCGACGCTGTTCCTCCGAATGATTTAAAAGACATCAATGTTGGCTTAACATTCCTATTCGTATAATCCGATTCATTGTAAATAGTGATCTTCTGAATTTCCGGCAGACAATTACGATTACTTCTATCGTCATCTTCGTCTTGAGTGCTTCTGAGACTTCGAGACCTCCGACTGAGATTTTGTTTCATCGAAGAATTCGAATTATCATCTGAGTCCGAATCCGAGCATATTGATTGTTGTTTCTTTGGCGACTGACTGCGGAACCTTCGGCGATGGCTTAAGGGTGAAGCTGATCGGCCCTTTATCGCTCGGCCATTTACCTGCAATTGTGGAGAACGTGGTGATGGTGGTGGGTCGGGAATGCTACTCCTCCGCGGTGGAACCTCTGGTGGGGCGTTCTGATTTATGAAATTGGTAATGTGAGTCTTACGTGGACTGAAACGAGACGATTTGGGACTATTTGGAGCTGAATTGGTTTCGTATTTGAGTGATTCGAGACGTTTGTTTAGAGCTCCATTATCAATGGAAATATTATTTTCGGCATCTAAGGATTTTTGTTGTTGTTTTAAGAGTTCTCGCTTAATATCCGCTTCACATTGTTTGAGCATTTCAACTCGTTTATTGGCCAAAGGGTTGCAGATTCGTCGGGGACTGGCAACTGGTGTTTCCCGGGGAATGCTAAAGATAGAAAGGATATAAAATTGAAACTGAATTATTTTCAAAAATATCGAGACAGAAAACATATTTTGTCATCATTAAAATTATAACATCATCGTTTGAAAATAATGTTAAAACTATGTTAAAGTATTAACGTAACGTAATGTAAATTAACTAAATGTAACGTAACGTAACGATAACGAATCTCTTGAATTATTTAATAATAAAAAAATAATAGTTAATACGTCTGCTCTTCTAATTAAGCTTAAGGTTCATACCGTAAATGAAAGTTTTATGGCATAAACGTAACGTAAGTTATTTAAATTTAAGAACGATAATGCAAAAAAAAAAAATAATATTATTATTACGAACTGTGGGAATACTTTCGAGAAAATTTTAACTTGACTTAAACTTCAATAAATAACAGTTTTATACGTTACGTTATCAGAACGTATTGTTTGCTTAAAGATTAGAAATATTATAGACCTTGATTATTTCAAACTTCAAACAGAAGACACGAAAAAATCATATAAGGCTACACGTAAAGAAATGTAACACGTAAAGTAAACAAGATAATACGTTTTACGTAGCAATATCGGAGCGTATTGTTTCATAAGAGTTAAGAAAAAAGTAAAGGTGTTGATATCTTTAAACATAAGCCGAACATAGTAATACAAATTAACGTGTTTCATCACGTAACGTAAAGAAAAAGGGAACAAATTTATACGAAACGATTTCTGAGCATGTTGTTTCTTAAGAGTTTAGAAAAATTTTAAGACGTTGATTGCTTGGAACAGAACAAGAACCAATTTATAAAAATTAACGTTAAGAAATGTAACACGTAACGTTAACACAATAATAGGTTAAAACGTAACGATAACGGAGCTTTTTGTTTCTTAAGAGTTTAGAAAAGAGTGAAGTCGTTGATTACTTCAAACAGAACACGTACAAATGTATAAGAATTAAATTGTTACATCACGTAACGTAATAATAAATTTAAACTTAAGGATACCGGAGCGTGTTTTTTCTTAAGTGTTAAAACTTTGATTAATTTGACTATAACACGAAATTCTACGTAAAATATATTCAAAAAGTAACATTTTAAAAGTTTTACCAAACACGTAACGCAAAAAATAACTTCAAAGTATAAAGCATTGTTTTTGTTTACCTAAGTGCACTGGTCTTCATGGATACCAGTATAGTTTCAGCTTCATGAATCAACTGCCGATACTTAACATCAGCTTCTAGGTCTGCTCTTAGCAAAGCTTTCTCACTCTCACCAATTGCTATAAATTTGCTTCGAATAGCATGGACTTCGGTAAAAGTCAATGAACTACAACGCGTTGATAAAGTTTGAGCCTTATAAGTCCTGAAATATGATACAAAATATTTAACACCTCAAATTTGAAAAAAAAACTCAACAAATACTAACCTTTTATTATCAGCAGAGAGATTACGTCTTAGGCAAACAGGTGTACCACCCAAGCTTCGTGATTCCCTTGAACTCTTCATCGGTGAGCCATGTCCTCTGCTTTCAGTGCTTTTCTTCCGTGTCTTCATTAGTTTCTTCCTGCGCTTTGACACATCCTCACCTGGATATGTCTTCATATGACGCTGACGAGATGCTCTTCTTGGAAGCTGATAGGTCTTGACTATAGCTGCTTCCTGTCCCACCATCGTTGTGTCAATAAACTCAATATCCAGCATATCGTCAGTGTCACACTCATCGCCAGCATCTTGTCCCGTATCCAGGTCTGAGGCACAATCAGTAGGATCAGAGTCACTACTACTAGGAGTGGAGATAAAAAGTTAAAAGCAATATTAAGTAGATTGTTGTTGTTTTTTATTCTTTTTTTTTATCTAACGGTAACTAACCTTAAAATATCAGTCTCTTTCTCATATACATAGCTCTCATCAAACTTGCCCATCATTTCGTTCAGCGTTGCGTCCTCGTCACTATCCAGATGATGATGTGAGCCCTGCTGATGCAAGGAGTGCATCTCTGAACGACACGACGATGTCAACAGCAACTCCCCGAGCTGCTTCTTCCGTCGAATAGTATTTGGCGAATAAGTCCTTTGGAGATTTTCCACTTCGGTTGAGGAACTTGACGTCTCCGACGTCGACTCATCAGATGTCTTCTCATTCTTCCTATAATGTTTGACACAAAAATTAAATTATATTATGATATCCACACCACTTCGATAGGGGTAATGAGGCATCCTCATTATCCTTCTCGTGCCCTTTAGTTCATTATCCTTACTCATTTTTATCACTTGCGCCCGCTTCGCTACTTGATTTTATGCCCGACGATGAAGAGCTGGCATCTAGTTCCATTTTTTTTGCGGCAAGAAATGCCTGCGATGTGGCTATGGTTGTGCCAGATGAGGATGTGTCTGTTGTCGAGTACCATGGATTCGTTCGGATGCGGCAACGCTGTCGTGGTGATGGTGCTAAAAATGAAACAGGAAGTAGATATAAGCAAGGGAGTGGTGCCATTGAAGGGACAATTTAATTTTAAACTTTTCATATAGGAAGACTATAGAGGGTGTTTCGACTTTGATCAATGAAAATTTTAAAAGAAAGAAATTTGCAGGGAAATTTGATGTAAAATGTCAGGAGCAGGGTTTTTCAAAATTTGTTTAAAATGTGTTTCCAACATTACAAATTCTGATGATTAAACTTTTCTTATGATTTTGTATTAGTAAAAAGTATGGCTGGAAATTTTTCAAGGTCAAAGAACAAGGTTAATTGACGTATAATCAATGTACTGACATTGTGTGAATATTGCTCTCATTGTCTTATTTTGTTTTTGTTGTATAAAGTAAGTAATGTACTTATGTTTCCCGATTTTTACAATATTTCCTCCACGTAGAAATAATTCCTTCGTTAATAGGACAACAATTTTCTTCTGAGCATTAAATTAGATATGAAACACCCTGTATTTTTTAAGGTTAGTCAAACCGGAAAGGATGGCTCTGGTTGTTTAAAATGAATTAATAGCTAATGGAAATTTTTGTGAAAAGATTAAATAAAGAAAGCGGATGGTAAAAGGCAATTATATTACTACAAAAACAGACACATTAGCCGACTTACATTCAAAACCCTTGAGTGTCGGAATGACTATGGTGTTCCGCAAAGGCAGTGGACTATGACTTCCCACATTTATTTTTTGATGTTGTTGTTGATGTTGCTGTTGCTGTTGTTGTTGTTGTAGTTGGTGATTATTCTGCTGGTTGTTTTGTTGTTCAAATAGCTTTGCTTGGTTTTGAAAGAATTCTGGATCTGGTATACCAAAACCAGGAATTTTACTTTGTCCTGAGTCAAAGGATTCAGTTCGGCGGTGATTATTGTTGTTGTTATTGTTTGGCTGCAAAAAAAATGAATAAAAAGAACACAAAAGCAGTTTAGAAACTGAAAAGGTGATTGCAATTTTGTTTTGAGGGTGTGAAGTTGTAAAGAAAGATTAAAGTAGTCTTTTGAAATAGTGTTTTACAAAGGTATAAAAGCCTACGTATGAGTATATCCACTCTACACATACTAGTTGTGGAAAATTAGGTCCTTTTGTTTCTTTTTATTATAAAGAAGTGCTTTGCTTTCATATTTCTGATTGAAATTAAAAGATATATGGACAAACCCGCTTGGAGGGCCTATATTTCGCTTCATATGGCTTCCTCGGTATCCAATATTTTGTATGGATATAATAAATAAAATTACTGGGTAGATCTCACAAGCATGTTCCCTTGATTAAAATGTATGGTAGTGGTTCGATAATGAAATTATATTGTTAGCGAGAAAATGGGAAAAATTAGAAAATACTAAAAAAATGTAGGTACCAATGTACATTTTCTTAAATCAAAACAAAAAAACTGGAATATTTGTAAACGCAATATCACTTGAAATATTTTGGTCAAACCATTAACAATGTATAAAGGAATCACCCAAAAACATGGAGATTTTCCCAAAATAGGGTATTTGATTCAATTTTCTCAAAAGCTAGAAGAATGCTTCAGCATATTAATAAAAATAAGTAAAAACATTAAAAACCTTAAGCCAATTAAAAAATACTTATTTGCATACAAAATTTTTTGGTACAACTGTTTATCAAAAAAACTTTATTTGAAAATAAGCTATGAGAATTGACTTCTGGGTCTCCAAAAAGCTACAAAACAATACTGTAACAGCCTTATTATTGACACGATTCAAAACTAGTTTTAATATAAAACTAGTTCTATGCGATGGGTGTTTTGAGTTTCAGGTTTTTTTTGTTTAAATAATACCAATATGTTCAAAACCTGAAAGCATTTGGGAAAATGAAAGCTATCGCAAGGACTGGAAGGATGGTGTGATTGTTAAGTTGCCAAAGAAAGGTGACCTTAAGAATTGCAACAATTGGCGTAGTATCACCGTTTTGTCCGTTTTCCCAAAACTAATGGCAACCATCATTCTCGAGCGAATAATGGATATAATCGAGTCTACACTCAAGAGGCATCAAGCTGGCTTCCACAGTGGTCGATCGTGTGTCGATGTTGACCATACCAACACCCTGCGTATCGTCCTCGAGCAGTCGATGGAGTTTTAATCACCGGTTTACTTCATGTTCGTGAATTTTGAGAAGGCCTTTGATCGAGTTAACCGAGAATGTATATGGAGATCGTTGCTTGGTAGAGGAATTCCGCCAAAAATTGTTGCCATTATTAAAGAGTGCTACAACAACGCAAGGTGTTTTGTTTTACACAATGGGCAGCTATCCGACTCCTTCGTTATGCAACAGGGTGTGAGACAAGGGTATGTTCTATCGCCAATTCTCTTCCTGCTGGCGATGGACGACGTATTGACGGCCAGTGTTGGTACGGCTGAGCGACAGGGAATTCAATGGAGACCGTTTGAAAGGCTCAGTCACTTAGACTATGCCGATGACATATGTCTACTGGCAAATAACATCAGTGGGCTGAGCGGGATGTGCCAAACACTGCAAGTGAAGGGAGAGTCGAGTGGTCTAAGAATAAATTGCAAAAAGACAAAAATAATGCTCACAGGCCGCTCCACACAGCAGTGTATTTTTCTACAGGAGACGCCAGCTGAACAAGTGGACCATGTTTAACTACATTGGCAGTAGGATCTGGACGGTAAAAGTAGAATAAATAAAGCTCGTGGTGCCTTCGGTATTCCGTCCCCAATTTGGAAATCCAGTCAAATCTCCTTACGCACTAAGTTGAGATTCTTCGAATCCAATGTCAAATCCGTGCTGTTAAATGCTTGTGAAACCTGGAAAGTCACGTCTATCATATCGAAGAAGTTGCAGGCTTTTATGAATCGCTGTCTTCGTCACATCATAAAGATTCGCTGGCCACAAATAAATTCAAATGAGGAATTGTGGCGCAGGACAAGTCCTTTGAATGGAATCCTCAGGGTGCACGGCGGGTTGGAAGACCAAGAACAACATAGAAATCAACTGTCTTAGCGGAAGCAGAATCCCGGAGAAAGACGTAGCCACAGCTAAAGTACCTTGCAGCAGACCGTGAAGGATGGAGACGTTTTGTTGACGCCCTATGCCCCAGCTGGGGTTACAGGAAACGATGATGATGATTTGCAAACGTTGTTCAGGAGTAAGTCTATTCATTATCAAATGGCGAACCAAACTGACCATAAATCAAGTGACAGCTGTCAAAAAGACCAACTCCGAAAAAGTTTGGCCAGATTAAAAACTACACGTCTAAAAAATCACCCTTTATATTTTCAAAAGAAAATTATTTACAGAATAATAATAATTTTCACACTGCAATTTTTTAAAGTTATTGTTTGAAAAACAGCAAAAGACCTCTAAGCGAAAGACCTCTACTCTCTCCACCATTATGCAACTGCAACATTATTTCAATCTTATTCTGCAAATAATTTTTATTTTGACTCAAAATTGGAGATGCAATGTACCTACACATTTAAAAAAAAAAAAACGAATACGCCCGTCTTTTCTGTCACAACTAACAAAATCTTTATTTTCTCAAAAGTGACTCCACAATATTTTTTTTTAAATAAATACGTATAACTTTAGTAAAGGCAACCTTTGGATGAAAAACAATTTTTCAAGAAATGGTTATTAATGGTACCTTCCAAAGAACCAGCTTTTATTTTGCTCATTTTTACTTGTTAAAACGAAAAATGTTAATCTCACGTTTCTGTCTGTCTGTCTGTAAGTTGAGCTACAGCCTAAATGGCTTTGTCGATTTTCTTCAAACTTAGTACTAAGCGGTTTTTGGTAATTCTAATTAACTCAACGTTTTTTTTTCAATTTTGTATAACCAAAAATTACGATGATTGTCATAAATTTTTTAAACAATCGTTTCTTCTCAAAAACGGTTACAAGACTTTTCTTAGAAAAAAAATCAATAATTTGCTTTAAGCTAAGGCTACATTTGGGGCTACATTTCAAAAAATGATTATTCTAATAGACTAAGAGCCCACAGCAGATTTTGGGTGTGAACGATAGCAAAAAAAGAAGTATAGGCGTCGAAAGCTCCATTAAAGAATATTAAAAAAATCAAAGTCTTGCAGTCCACAACTGGGGCCTTTGCGAAAAACAGTGCATCGAAAAAAAATATGAATGCAACTTCGAGGATAACCGTGTGAGCCACAATTGGTTTTCACTCATCCCTTGAGAAGCTCCTCGGATCACATATCATGGAATCTGAGACCATTTGAGTGTATAGTTCGCTCTACCGGACCGTTTAAAAAATTCAATTCAATTCTAAGTGAAAAACGGTTATTTTAAACAGTCTGGCAGGGCGAACTAAACACTCAAATGATCTCAAATTCCGTGATATGGGATCCGCGGAGCTAATCTAGGGAGGGGTGAAAACCAATTTCGGCTAACACGATTTTCCTCGAAGTTGCATTCATATTTTTTTTTCGATGCACTGTTTCTCGCAAAGGCCCCAGTTGTGGACTGCAAGACTTTGATTTTTTTAATAGTCTTAAATGGAGCTTTCGACGCCTATACTTCTTTTTTTGCTATCGTTCACACCCAAAATCTGCTGTGGGCTCTCGGTCTATAATGATACCTCTCCCAAAGATTTTTTTTATTTTCTGTTTTCTTCAAAATGAAATGACTGATTTTAATCAGTTTGGTTTTGAAAACCAAAATTTTCAAAAAAAAAAAAAGAAATAGTTTTTGGATTTAAAAAAATATGTATTACGAAAATAACATCATCGATTTTTTTCAAACTCAGAACTTAAGAGTTTTTTTAACACTTTTTAGAATATTTTAAGAAAAAAATAATGGTTCCTTCCATACGAATAATAAAAAATCGTTAAGAAAAATATTTTGTTTTTGGATAATAGCTCCTAGGATTTTGATAAAAACTTTTTCTATATGCTGAAATTAGTACGGTCTACTACTAAAAATGTACACTGATCAACTATATATTTATTTAATTATTTATTTTTTTTTTATATTGAGTTTCTCATTACTGGCTAAACTGATTTAGATTAATTTTTGTACAAATTACAAATGAGATTTAATAAAAAAAAATTCCTGAGACACTACTGAGGTTAAGCGAGATTTATAAGCTACTTATTCTGAATCAAAAATCAATTGCATAAAAAAAAACGAATAAAAAAGTATAAGTTTTCTTGATAATCAGATATCTCAAAAACGTATTGATATTTTTTTGTTTTGAAATTTTATTTTTATACGCATAATAATAAATACTAAAGATTTGCATGCCAAAATTTTCCCTCAAAAATGCTTTAAGAATTTGATACATAAAAAAATAGTTTCTTAAAAAAACGATTCAACTATTTTAATTTTCCTTTTTTCATACAATACTGGGATGGCATTTATGCATTTTATTTCTTTTTCATAAAGCTCTCAAAAAGCTTAAAGTTATTCCAAAAAAAGGCTTTCGGATTTAAAACTCAATAATTTAAAAGGACCCAGTTGATTTCTTTGAAGCTGTTTACCTAAACTTACCAGCTTTTTAAAGTTTTTCAAATTATTTAAAAATAAATACATTATTTTTATGGAAAACAACGTTACTTTTCGCTCAAATGTTAAAAAACCCTCATCTAACTCAGTAACGACTCATACGATTATAATAAAAAATGGTGAGCTTTTATATTAGAAAAGTCCACCATAAAATATAAATCAAACTTACACTAATTGATTTTGAATTTTTCATTACTGGCTGATCGGATTAAAATAAATTTTTTTATACCACAACTTTCCAAAAGTATCCATAAATATTGCATTTCAAAATTTTCAAGCAAATTAACAAAAAATTAAATAGTCTTTTGAAAATTCGATATTTTCACAATTAAAAATTCAAATTTTTTGTTGAAATTTTCATTTTCGTATGTAAATATTTATAAAGACTTAAAATTGGCATACCACAAAATGTATCCAAATTATTAATTTCTTTATAGATAAAACAGTTTTCGCTAAAAATCATTAGAGTTGTACAAATAAACGGTATCAGAATATAATTATGACAAATTTTCCAAACCAATTTATTTTTATTTTCAAAAGCACATAATAAATGGCAAGTCTATCTTTCGATCTCTCGACAATCATAAATTTGCAAACAAAACGAAAAACCACTTACCAAAGGATCCTGTGGCGACATCTCTTCTATTTTATTGAGACCAAATTTATAGCGCTGTGCTTCGATGGCCAGAGTGTTGACACTCTTTGGAAAATAATGAGTTCCGGTACGCATATTGATGTAGTACTCTGGTGGTGTATAGGTAGCACCTGTTTGGAAGAGACATAAAGGGAGAAGAAAAAAAAAATAGATAAACATCATTACACTATATAAAATGTAGGTGTATTTTGTGTCATCATAGCTTAACCGCATCGTATAGTATAGTAAAATGACCCGAATTCCATCAGCCATACAACCTACTAACCGAAATAGATAGACATAGTATTATTGTGTTGTATGTGTGGGGGGCTTGAAGTTGGGGTTGAGAAAAAAGATAAAACTGAATACCTTTTGATGATATATTGATTACGAAGAAACGTGGTGAGTTGAGCTAAATAAAATGTATCTAAATACTCAACTTGAGTATAGTCAGCAAGTGTGTAAGACATCAAATCATCAACGAAGGAACGGGCGGCGGGAGTATCTATCTGCTAAGTCTATAACTTTAAATCCCTTAAACAAGCTTTGATGTTTAAGCCACAAGTATATGGATATCTAACCTATCATGGTATCCAATGATGGCGATGTGGTGCGCTATTTGCTTCGTTTTGATGGCTGAAAATGGATATGGTAGCCTGTTATGGATGAATGGTTTCTAAAAGACAGGTTGACACTTTTATATCGCACTGTCAACAGTTGTGGATGAGTTAATGTCTTTTGTGGTTGCAGAGAGAATAGCGAGAGATTGTGAAAATGAATTTGTTTTTTGTAGTTTTTAACTATGTTGCAGTTGTGAGCAACTGTCAAGAAAATTTATAGGAGAAACAAGATTTGAATTTCAAGCTATTTTGTATGAATTTAAGTCGGTATTTGGTTTCTTATGCATACAATTTTCCTAATTGTATTGTGTGTATTAAAAATATAGTAGGGTTGGAAAAGAATATAATCTTTTGTGAATGCAATCATATAAAATCATTTATTAATTCAATCAAAAGATTGCATTCATTGACACTTCACTTTGAGACTGTGACTTGAAACTTGGCAATCACCATAAATTTGACAATTTAAGTGATTGCAATAATTTTGTATCTCATTGAATTTACAGTAATTCAGCGCTTCTAGGGGGAGGCATTTTTTTTATAGAGATTCCTTCCTTATTTATCAAGGATAAAATTGAGCCTGAGAGTCATTGTTGTAATCTTGTCGCTTAGATTTCATTTTCAAAAATGGCGCCTAATCTGGGCCAAATGGAAAAATAAAAAATCTCCTAAATTACTTCGAAAGCTTGCATGGCTAAAATAATGGTTTATATAATAAAAGGAAATTGTTGAGTAGACGCACCTTTGGGTAAAATGTAAATGTTGCCACTTTTCGGGAACATACATTTTTATGTCAAAGGGTGATCCGCAACTTCCACAACTTTTTTCATGATCAAAATATTAGAAATTACCAAAAAAGTAGGGGTTACATCCTTTGACATAAAAAAGTATGTTTCCGAAAAATGGCAAGAATGATATTTTAACCGAAGGTGCGTCTACTCACCATGTATCTTTAAAAACATCACCCATTTTTTAACCATACAAATTTTCCAAGTAATATACGAGATTTTTTGTTTTGCCATTTGACCCAGATTGAGGACCATTTTGCGTGCTGCCTGCTGTAGCGAAGGTTTTAGCAAGAATCGTCCTAGAGCGAATAAAAGACCACCTAGAAGACACGCTTGACGCCGAACAAGCAGGTTTCCGCACTGGATCTTCCTGTGTGGACCACATCAACACCCTGCGGATCATCATTGAACAGTGCGTTGAATATCGATCACCACTTCACCTGCTGTTCATCGATTTTGAAAATGCGTTTGACAGTGTCAATAGAGAATTTATTTGGCTTGCCTTGCGCAGGAGGGGCATCCCGGATAAATTGATTGCTATTATCAAGGCTACATACGAAGGATCCAAATGTCACGTTCTGCATAAAGGAAGATTGTCAGAGGAATTTGAAATCCAAAATGGGGTTAGACAGGGTTGTATACTGTCGCCAATACTGTTTCTGTTGGTAATAAGTGATGTGCTGCATGCAACTTGGTCGACTGCAAATGGAGGAATTCAGTGTAATCTGCAATCACAGCTGAAACATCTGGACTACGCGGATGACGTATGCTCTCTCATAGGATCACGGATCTCCATCAAATGACAACAAGGGTGGAGAGAGAAGCTGAAACCGTCGGGCTCAAGATCAATACGGCGAAAACAAAAAGGATCAGCCTTGGAACTTCCTCATCTACTCAAATAGATATTTCTGGACAACCAGTAGAGATGGTAGAGAGCTTTCAATACCTTGGGAGTATTGTCTCTACTGATGGCGGGACCGAGCTAGATATAACCAGCCGAATCGGGAAAGCAAAGGCTGCGTTCGGGATGCTGTCCAAAATATGGAGAAACAACTCAATCAGCCTAAAGACCAAGCTACAACTGTTTCGTTCCAATGTAGAATCCGTGCTTCTTTATGGATGCAGTACTTGGAAAGTAACACCCATTGTCACAAGAAAGCTGCAAACGTTTGTTAATAGATGTCTGCGAAATATCTTGCGGATGATGAACTTCACGTGAGAACAGGTCAGGAACCCATCGACTCTATAATACGAAAACGTAAGTGGCAGTGGATTGGACATACGCTTCGAAAAGGCCACGAGTGCATTGTGAGTCAAGCGATGCAATGGAACCCTATAACGCAGCGAGGCAGAGGAGTGGGCAGACCTAAAAGTACTTGGCGAAGAACGGTCGAAGAGGAATCTGCACAACTGGGGAAGAGTTGGAGAGAGCTGAGGTACATTTCGAGAAACCGTACACGATGGCGAGTAGGAGTAGTGGAGGCCCTATGCCCCGCAAAGGGAAACTCACGGACGTAACCGGTTCGAGGATCTAAGTAAGTAAGTAAGTATGTAAGTGACAGGATCATACCAATGATTTTCAAGCTAATTGTATCCTTGGAAAATCGAAACTAAATTAATTATAAAATAAAGGTTTCAGTTTCCTAACCGTACCCCAACTTGGACGCCATTTTTCAAAATGGCTTCCGAGTGACAGGATTACAAAAATCACTTCGAAGTTAAGTCTTTAGTGTGTAAGAAAGTAGTTGGAATCATAAAAAAGTTCTCCCCAAAAGGAGCACAGGATTCGGTATTCTGACTGGACTACATTAATATTGTAACGCCTTTCAAATTTGAACTGTAACGACTCTCGAATGAAATAAAACGACCCTTGAATGAACTATCATGACTCTCGATTGAAGAAGCGCCATCTTCCGGATTATACCTGGCAAAAACAAACCTATGGAGAGCTTTCGTTAGCTTTGGTGCTAAATGTCAAAATAAAAGCTTGAGAAAGAGAAATAATGGGAAATTTCCCCTACGGAAAGCTCTAGACGCAGATACCAGAATATTCTAGAGCAATATCCAGACCTTGTCAAACAAGTATAAAATGCACATGTTTGGCCGGCATTGGACACAGTTTGCTTTGCTTTTAATCAGGAATGAATAAAGTTGGTTGTAATTAAAGTGTAAGGTAAAGTTGGTTAGTTAATTTCTATTTTGAGTGGTGAACAAAAAATTGTTTTTAGTAAGAAAAGTCAAGTGGACGTTTTAAGTCAAGTAAATAAGTTTTATTACCCAAACTGAGAAAACATTACAAAACGCTTTAAAATAAAATAATAAATTGTGTGGCGCAACAGCTCGTGGAGAACCAGGGCCTAGAGACTTACAACTCTCAACCATTCCTGTGTGCGTGTTGTTGGCAGGAATGGAGGGGACCTACAGTTTTTTGCCGAGTCCGAACGGCTAATTGAGAAGCACTTTTTCATGACAAGTATATACTCTTGGAGGATTTGTCAGTTCCTCGCAAGAGGCAGTACCTCGGATAAAATATTTCTGTTTTAAGGTGGCACGGCTGGGAGTTGAACTTACACCTTCGGCATAACAGTCCTACGCACTAGCCATCATGCCACGAGGTACAACACAAAATGCATTAATTCCTTCTTAACTTTCTCATTTGTGAAATAGGAACTTATTTTCTTGACATCTTCATAATATAAATAAAAATTAAGTTTGGTTAAAATCAAAGTTTTTCTTTTAAACCAATACTTCTTATTGCCCTCTAGAACAAATGAAAACAAATAACTTAGAATCACCTTAAATGATATCTACCTATCCTTTTTCTAAATGAGCGTAACAAAATTTCTTCAAAATCATAAAAATTTAAAGACTAGCTATTCGTCTGCTTCAAGTCCAATGCTAGAAAATAAAAACAAAAATACGAAACAAAATGTTTAATGCTTCGCACAACAACCTGCAGATTTTCCAGTCTAAGTACCCATTATAAAGTGAAGACTCATTAAACTTTTACGGATCTGTTCTATAAGAAGAGGTTTTATTTGTATACCGTATACCATTCACTACTTGAAGACTGCTGTTGTAACGTGCCTGCTGGCGACTGCAAAATAATTAAAGACACAAGCGCCCTCGGCCTCGGAACACTTCATTGCTCTCTCTCTGTCTCTAGAATGTTACCCTTTAGTCTTTAGTCGTATAAATCTTCTAAGGCTATAGCGTATAAGACATTAACCCTTATTGCTAAGGCACGGCGGTGATGACGGTGGCGGCGGTGGCGGTATAAGGCGCGATTTTTCTCCCTTAAGTCCGAAGGCGAAACTATTTTTGTTCCAAAGAACTTTCAACTTTCCCAAACACTTATGTATGTGAAGTTTAAAATCCAAAAAAAGGATAAGGAAAAAAAACTACATTTAATTGCGCTCAGAAGTTGCCACTCTAAGTTTTATGTTTACCCATCCACCCATACACACACATCTACATCCATATATGCACGGACACATACAAAAAATATATATCATCACACCATAAGGACATCCCAAGTCCCCATGAAGAAGAGCCTGGAAATTAAAATTGCAAATTTTGAACGCCACATTATATATGTGTGGATATATGCAAGAAAAAAGCGCAATTATTACGTCGAAGGCGTTACGTGGGCGGATGACAGTATGGTTGCACTGAACCTCAATGAATTACATTATGTTCTTGGCATGAAAATGGAAATGCTAATGGCTCTGTTGGGTATCTAATTAATGGCATTTGTTGAGAAAGCTGGGAAGGATTTTCAGCAACCAACAACGCCAGAGGCAGATCAATGACTTTAATAAAGTGTCCTTGTTGACTGCATTTTATGCGGTCGTGTATTCAGAGAATGGATTATATTATATGCGGAATCAGGATCTGGGTGAAATTGTGTTTTTTTTTTTAAGAGAAGGACTTACTTTGTTCTGAGACTATGCATTATGCATTTTCTATACTAATCTAAAAAGCAAGCTGCAGTGTATAATGGAGAGTTAACTAAATGCAAATTAGACGAATCCATTATCATTGAAAAAGTTGAGATTAATCTGCTTTTGTTGATGAAAGGAAATAGAAAATAATAAATCAATGCATTATTGTTTTTCTTTTACAAGGTCGGGCACACGTCAGCGTTTTTCTAACAACCAGAGTCACTTTTCGAATTCAGTTCCTAATTTTTACAACCAGAGGATACAGTTTTCAAACCTAATAATTATAGCAAAAAGTGACAACTATTGAAAAACTCGTTTTAAAAATTTCGAATTCAAATGCCAAATTTTCAATTTAAGCAAAAACATTTTGACCAATAGTGACAAGTCATAATTGTCTGCTTTCGAAAGAGAAAATTAAAATATATTAAAGAAATGTGGGTGTGGTAGAGGGCGGATAACACTACAAAAATCTTATTTGCTAGGTTTAAGGTAAATTTCTTAAAGTTGTTTACACTTTCTAAAGCAGTTGACCTAGAAGCAAACTAAGATATGGAAAAACTGGGCTTGGCAGTGGAATTTAGCTTAAAACATAAATTCGTACAAATCGGTGCAATGGTCTCAGAGATTTTGGACAGTACCTACGACCAACAAAGACATTAGGTAATTTAGTATCCTTTAAATAAAACCATCTCCGTTTACTGTCTCGCACCGAATGACACTTTATTGCTCGTTTCTTTGGGTTGATATCACAGTCACAGTGCTGCCAGATACTACAGGTAGGTACGAGTGTTATTATTATTATTTTTTTTTTTTTTATTTAAGATTTGAAAGTGTGATTCAAAAATTTTATCAAACTAGAAATGAATACGGATAACGACTTGAGAGTATGTACTTGGAACGTGAGAACCTTTCACACCCCACGTGCGACTCAAAAACTTGAGTCTGTCCTCACGTGGTATAAGGCAAACATTACTGCATTCCAAAGCAAAGTAATCGACTTAAAACCGATGAGTGATCACCTGGCAATCCGCATCAAAGTCTAAAATATAAGCCTTATTATATGTGCACACGCCCTCACAATGGAGTTGAAATTATGAGTTTTATAACCTCGTGGAGAAAACTTATGGAGCCTGGCCCAGAGTTTGATTCAAACATTTTGCTCAGAGATCTCAATGCCCAGATTGGAAAGGAAGACACCTTTGGCGGATTAGTTGGTGGACCCAGCCTTGAAGAAGAGACAAATGACAATGGCCTCCAACTAATAGACTTTTCAGAAGCTCGTAATACGGTAATAAGTGTGCACTACGTTTCCACGGCTACAAATCCTCAAAGCAACGTGGTGCTCCCCAAATAGTCGATACGCCAACCAAATCGAACAAGTGCTAATTCACCAAAAATACGCCTCTTACATTTCAAACAGACGTACTATTTAAGGACTTTGACTTTTTCCTTGTTGTGCAAGGTTAGAGCTCGAATGTCAAACGAAAAGAAACTACGAACCACCCTAAGGAAGAAACTCCACTCTGGTCGCCTAAACATATCTGATGGAGTCAATAGAGTCTACAGTGAGCATATGAACGATAAACTCTTCACTGTGCATTCAGCTTTCAGAGATGCCAACTACCAGTGGTCCAAGTATCGCGATAAAATCATCAAAGAGGCAGCCGAAACCACTATTAGCTACCATCAACCACTCCCGAAAAGAACGCATTTTATGATGATGAATGCGTACAGCTGAAAAGGGTGTAAGAAGATGCAAATATGTTACAGCAGAATACAAGAGCAACGAGAGAGGAGTAACGAGCAAGGAGAAGAAAATCCGGCGCACGCAGCCTCCCAGCTCAAGGAGATTCAAGAGTCTCGCGATAGTAACAACGACCGGAAGTTTTATAAAAACCCAAGCAACTGGCTGCTGGCTTCAGAACCGGAACGAAGGCTCTTCGAAACAGCGAAGGTAACCTTGTCATCAAAGCAAAGGGAACAGTAGATGTTTTCAAGCAGCATTTTTAGCAGTTGCTTAATGGGCGTCAGTTAAAGACCCAGTACCACCACCCAGTATAGAATAGGAAGACTTAGCTATAAAAAAGCTCAAGAACAACAATGCCGCCAGAATCTGGTGATTTACCAGCGGAGCTCTTCAAGCACGGAGGAGATGTGTTGTAACGCTGTATGCATCAACTCATCAACCAAGTTTTGGTGGAAGGAAGCATGTCCGATGACTGTCCTATCATCTCCATATGCAAAAACTACCGAGACATATCCCTGACAAATTAAGCCGTTATGCAATACTATAATCGGCAAGTTCCAGTGTGGCTTCCGGCCAGACATATCGACCTTAGACCAAATATACACTCTCAGGGTAATTCTGGAAAAGACCAACAAATTTCGAGTCGAGACTTTCCATCTATTCATCGACTTCAAAGCCGCATATGAGAGTATTCATCGTCAGGAGCTCTATATGGTGGTGTCACATGACTTTGGAAGATACGGGACGCAATGCAACTAGGGGAAAGCTCTAACAAACTATTCTAAACATACACAGGGTTTCAGCAAGGATATGCACTATAGTGGGATCTTGTTCTGGCGCTAACACTGAAGGCAATTTTTTGAACAGATCAGTCCAGGGCATGTCGATGATATCAACATCTTCGACCATTCCTAATAGGCCGTTAAAAAGGCTTTATGTTATAAGAGAACAAGCGAAATATGTTTCTCAAGTCTTCAAGCAAACGAGGACAAGACGAATAAGAAGTAAAGGAGTTCATCTACCCCGGAGCAAACATTAATCTCGGGAACGACTTCTTAGTGGAGATCCGATGAAGTATTACCCTAGCAAACTGTTGCTACTTCAGTTTGGAGCAACAGATGGGTTCAAAAATCTTCATCCGAAAGACGAAGAGGATTCTCTATAAAACCGTTACATTGCCAGTCCTGAGTTCATGGCACCGAGTGTGGGCGATAAGCAAAAAGGGAGAGCTGATAATGGGTTCTTTCGAAAGGAAAATACTGTGATGGATATTTGCGGTCCTGTGGAGGTGATTAAATGAAGGAGTAGATACAGCCATGAACCATTTGAGCTGAATCAAGGTGTCGATGTAGACCAGAAAATCAAAACACGTTGACTACGTATTGGCTCGAACACATCGAGCGAATGGAAAATAATACTCCAGGACTCCAGCCACGAGAGTCCTTAAAACCCAGCCCCCAGGTTTGAGAGAACGAAGAACACCGAAAGTCCGGTTTAAAGACCAAATTATTTGTGAATGAGTTTGACCTTGATGATTAAAAGCAGCGTGTTTGGGCTAGTAGAAGATGGTAGTCTGTCCTGTCTTATTCTTGTGAACCTTCATCGATTGTGATCCGGATAAGAAGAGTGAGGTAATGAAAATGAATAGTAACATATTTTCGAAAACAAATGTTTTTCAATTTCCTAAAAACTTTTTAAAGTGAACAAAACTTGAGAATTTATTTTAATTTGGTATTTTTGAATGTCCATAATGATCCAACTCATTAAAAGAACCTACAGCAAGTCATCTTAATTTAATAATAAAATTATGATAATTTAATAGAATTTAAGCACCATCCTAAAATTGTCAACCCTAAGCCCTAACGACCTTATATACCTTTACAAAATGAAGGTATGGTTATCTTCCTTCTTGGGGGAATACCTATATCCATTTTCATCAAATCGTGTGGCAAAAAGGACTCTTTAGCAGATACAGCATTGTAATAATTTTCCTTTTCACTTGAATCCCTCCTCATGATGCATATAAAAAGCTTTAATAAGGACTAAAAGGTCACCTTATGGACACGTTATTACTCCCCTTTATCCATTTATATGGTAACGAATATAAGAGGAAATCAAATTTTATTTTCAAACTCACCTGGTGAAGTGCCATCTGTGGAATATCCGGTCGAGTAAGCACTCTCTGGCGAAGACAAACTATTCATGATGTGACCCATTGGATGGTTCACTGGTCCATTTGATATCATTCCATTCGAAGGTCCTCCTCCTACCACTCCTACCCCAGGCCCTGCTGCTCCATTGTAACGACTTGACCTTAACATCTGACGATTTGCCTCAAAGCCATTGCGTAGCACCACATTAGATACTGCCCCCGTTGGATATCCACCACCATTGACATGACCACCAGCGCCACCGTTATTATTGTTACTAGGAATCCTCTCGTCCATCTCGGATGCCCCACCACTAACTGCTGCGTATGCTACATTCGCATTCAAACTATCGAAAGAACCGAACTGCTGCTGTGATGAGCTGTAGCCGTCTCCGGTCATCTTGGATGGGAGTAATTTTCCGTAGCGGGGTGTTGTTGCCTCATTCTTCCCATCACCATTGTGATGGCAGTTCGTTAGATCCTTTTGCTCCAGAATATACTCCTTTCGGTGGCTCTGCTGCTGCTGCTGATGCTGTTGCTGGTTATTATTGTTTTGGATTTCTTCATAGTGACTATTGGAGCAACTATTGCCCTTGAGGTATTTCTGCTTTGATTTCTCCACCCCTGCCACCGGATGGATTTGTGACGAAGGATGCTTGGCATTCGTCGTGGTGGCCGCATTCCCTGCGGACTTTCGTCGAAACATGCTGCTGGGTGATAGAGTTTTTGTTCGTTTTTCTTGTTGTTGATATTGCTGTTGCTGTTGCTGCTGATGAGATTCTTTGGTCGAGTGGTCGGTTATGGCGTTGCAACTGCCACTAACGCCACCGTTATTGCCACCAATGCAATTTCTCTGATGCTGTGATCCTTTGGTTGGTGCTGCAGATAGTGTTTGAGCCTTCACACTTGAGTGCTGGACATAGAGAAAATTATCAGATTTTGGTGACATTGCTGATTCCTCACTTGGCGACTGCCATCCAAAGCGGCTTGTGGTCTGTAAATGGAAATGGAAAAACAGAAAAGAAAATGAGTTTTTGCAAGAGCCATAATATTTTTTTTTTTTTAGTTTTTTATTGGTTAAAGTTAGTATTGGTTTTTATATGATTTTCTTGCAAGAATCGATTACGTCTGTCCATAAAATCACATTTTTAGGGTCTGACCACGCAGTGAGCGGAAAGCGACAGAACAACAAGTGACACTTCTGAACTGCTGAGCGACGGACGTCACGATCGCCGTTCCTCTGATATAGTTTTAGATTCTGTTATTCTTTTTTTTATTCAATCTTGAGCGACAAGACTTTTTGAACGTATTATTCGACATTATTGATGGTATTGGGACTTTTTTTTAAATAAATGGGTTCTTAGGGAATCCTTTTCACAAGGAATATACCGAGAAATCAGTATCATGAACTTTTGAAGGGCAAAATTTCGAGGGAAAGAGTTGTTAAACCGAACTTTGTCTTACTTAAAAAGGCTTGACAAAAATACTGTTCCCTTAATTTGGCAGTAAGAAGTGTATGCTTTTAAAAATAAAGGGGAGCTTATGATAGTAAGTCACGTGGAGACATCATAATGGTAATGGAAGACTTGAATACCAAGAATGGAAATGACAATGATGGGCTCAGGCATGTTAAGGGAAAATAAGGTGTTTGTGACCGCAACGACAATGGTGAACATTTTGTCGATTTTTGTCATGCCAACCGCCTTGTTAAAGGAGGGACTATGTTTGTTTCAACGACTTCCGACCACTTTTCGACCAATCGGCGATTTAGAAGAAGTTTCCAGAACGTTTGTAACAAAAGGGTTACAGATATGGCAATGGTCCCGAGGCCACCATCTGATGATTGCTGTACCATAAGAATACGCACATCTTCAGTCCAGAGATCCCAAGAGAACATCCGGACCCCGCAGTTCGCCGCTAACTAAGGGACCACCTTTCACAAGGATTGAGAGCAACCAGTAGCACGGAAATCACTTCCATTGAAAACCATTGGTGTGCTGTGAAAAATGTTTTCATATCCGATGCTGAAAGTGCCTGGCATTCCAAATAAACTTGGGCTATAGGATAAAAGAAACAGAACAGCTCAAAGCTCTCATTACAGCTACCCCAAAAGCACAAAGAAACGAACTAGAGTAGGCGTATCGCATAAATTCAGATAGCGTGTGACGTGATAAGTGTAACGCAATGGATACAGAAGCAGAAGACACCGCAAATTGGTGTGATAGCAGGACCATCTACAGAATTGCCAAAGAGCTTACATTTGGATCTCTGCTATTTTCGGATGGTGACGAGCTCAAGAGGTGGAAGGAGCACTTTTTTCAGTTTTAAACTCAGGTGGCGCCAGTAAAGTGAACTCAACACTTAGTGACACGTCCGTAATAATAAATTCCCGAACAAGCACGGTATCCCCAAGTAGAGACAACATTTTAACCGCAATCAGTGCACTGAAGAACAAAAAAGTGGTTGGACTTGACGGTATTCTCGCAGAGCATCTACAAGCTGCACCAACCAACAGCATTGAGTGAGTTCCCGCGCCCACTCATTTATTAGAGTTTGGAGTTTTCCTGAAGAATGGCAAAAGGGAATGATTGTCAAGCTCAAAAAGAATGGAGCAGTGCCTTAACTGGAGAGGAACTGGCGTGCTGTCAGGTATAAAGGTAATAGCAAAAACTATTCTGGAGCGAATAAAAGACCAACTCAAAGACACGCTTGATGCAAGCAAGATTCTGCACTAGATCTGGAACCACATCAACACCTTGCAGATATTCATCGAACAGGAGTCAGAGGAGTTTGAAATCAAAAAAACAAACTGGGGTTAGACAAGGTTGTATATTGTCACCAATACTGTTCTTGTTGGTATTAAGTGATGTGCGGCATGCCAGCTTTGTTGGCTGAAAATGGAGGAATTCAGTGGAATCTACAATCACACCTCAAACATCCCGACTACGCAGACTACGTATGCTTACTGTCTCATAGGCTCGTAAATTTCCATCAAATGACAAGAAAGGTGGAGAGTGAAGCTGAAATAGTTGGGCTAAAGATCATTACGGCAAAAAAAAAAATCTGGGTTGGAAATTCCTGATATATCTGCACAACCAGTAGAGATGGTAGAGTGTTTTGAATATTTTGTCAAAATTGTCTCAACTGATGGTGGAACCGAACTTAAGGGCCCTGGAGACGCTCGAACTTGGTGCGAGTGAACATGGTTCAAATACTATGTTCGAGTTGATTTTATTTGTCTGCGGGCTGGTTCGAGTATAAATTATTTGGTGTCACTAAACAAAAATTTGGTCTCACCAAAATCAAAAGGAGTTTGATATTTTTCGATGTTCGAGGGCGGGGCTAATCGTTTGTCGTACCAGATTCGACTGTTTGCGGGCCGGTTTCGTATGTTTACTCGAACATTTCGGTTAAATTTTGAGTTCAATATTAAAAATAAAAAGAAAAATTTCAAATAACCTGAATAAAAATAAAATAAATGTGACAGTAAACATTGTGAATGACAAATAATTCGTAAGAATAATGAAGTTCGAGTAGTTTGGTTTCTGCTTGGTTTCAGTGTCTGCGGAGCTTAGTCGAACTATGTTCACTCGCACCATGTTCGAGCGTCTCCAGGGCCCTTTATAATCAGCCAAATTAGGAGAGCAAAGACTGTGTTCGGAATACTGTTCAAAGCATGGAGAAACTACTCTATAAGCCTAAAGTTATGACTGTTCCGCTGCAATGTTGAACCTTGAATTGGGAGTAGCATTTGGAAAGTAACACTCGTTGTTATAAGATAGCTGCAAAGGTTCGTGAATAGATGTCTTGGGGACCATCAAATGCTTTGAAAAGTTCACGAGTGTATTGCGAAAGAAGTGATGGAATGGAACCTTCTCAAGGAGCAAAGAGCGGTGATGAATCAGCACAACAGGAAAAGAATTGGAGAGGACTGAGCATCCTACATCCGTACACGATGGCGCGTAGAAGTAGTAGAGGCCATATGCCCCGCAAGGGGAACCCCACAGAGGGACGTAACAAATTTAAACTGAAAATAACATATTTACCAAATTAAATATCTTTTTTTTTTGCAGTTGGACAGAGACAAGATTTTTTCATTTTCCAAAGTGTAATTTCCATTCATACATTTTGTATGCAGAGTTTTTATCAACCAAATGGAGTAAAAGCTGATCCTTTAGCCGAAAACGAAAACTCAATTAAATCACCAGATAACTTTTTTTTACCAATTTGCTTTTCAAGCCAACCCCTCCCCCTTTCCAAAATAAAGACATAATACAAACTCTGTCCACCTCGTTAGTCGAACGTTAATTGGAAACAACAACAACAAGAACATATCTCCGACGGGCCATGTCGGCAAATTTTATGCACATCTGCCCTTCAGTAAGCTTTCACCATTTTTTTTTTGTTTTTAATTATTATTCCTTTCACAAATACTAAAGGTATATTATGCCTCTGTTCGTGTTAATTTTTCTTTCCTCTTTTCGTTTATTTCTTGCAGTATTTTGGTTGAGTGTTCTTAACCAGAGAAAGAACTCAACCGAAAATATAGTTTCTTTCTCTAGTGTGTACTTGTTTAAAATAAAAATGAGACTATATAACCTCCTCCGAATTGCAATTGAAAAGGTTGACGGGGTATACATATAGCATCGTTGGCGGTGAACCATTTTTCTATTTTTTTTTCATCCTACAAAAAAATATAAAATGTCGTCCCAAATAAAAAAAACTAACAAATAAAAAAAATTTAAAATAAAATAAAAAAAGAAGAATGCAAATTCTTCATATAGGTACATGCAGCAAACCCAGTAATCCCTACTAATCTCCGGGATTTAAATAAAAAAAACACAACAAAGACGGTACAAGCTCTCGCATTCATGCCCTGAATAAGGAGCCAACAACCAAGCAACCAACTTACCAACAAAAACAACAACAACAAAACTTACAAAATAATGGCTATGGCGCACAAAAAAGAATTCCGGAAATGAAAACGACAATCCTAGTGAATTTATTTGTGTCTACGTTTGCACGTTTGTTTTGCTCCGGCTGTGTTTTCTTTTTAAAACTTTATTGTAGATACACCGTTAGTGGAGGAACTATAAAGTGGAATATATCTATGCTAGATGATGGTCTTATGGAGCAAAAATCCAGTAATGAACGAACAACATAGCTGTCCTTCGGTTGAATGAGAAAAGGGGTTGCTATGCGGAAGGGATGTCAACAACAAAGTAATCTCATTCAAATCGTTGGGCGCCATTTTTTTTTTTGCTAAAAAAAAATAACCCACCTTTCTTTCTACAACTCTTGTGGTATTGCATCGGATTTGCGTAGAAGAAACAGCTTGATATCTGTGTTTAATATAACTTTTAAGTCGGAAGGTTCATTTGACAAAAACTCTTGAGTCAATCACCCTTAGATAGACTCAAAGGAATGAAGTCAGAGGAATGTGGCCTACTAAAGCTGCTGGGCGAATGCACTGTGCGAACATTCTCCGAAGAAATTCAAAATGTAATTTAAATTTGAATAACTTGACGTAGGAATTCGTTCAACCATCTGTTTCTGTCGGTGATAGGACTTGATTTTTTTTAATTCTTCAAAAATGTTGATCTTTCTCAATAATAGTAATCGATATGATAGTAACTATTACTAGTCCTGACGAGCTTAAACCGTGATTCAGCAGTCAAAATAAGCGTAAGCGAAAGAGCGAAATGCCTTTTAGTCCGGGAGCCGACCGTAAAATTACCTATCTCATCGCGGCCAAGCAAAACTTGGATACCAACTGATAGCTTTAGTGCAAACATTTACAAAACTACTGGTCGGACAATCTTTATCTAGTCGCAATGGTATGAAAAGGCACTTTTCAGGTTGTATTTTCCGCTTAATGTACCTTTAATATAAGCAACTGCTATAAATGGGGTATCAAATGAAAGGTGGGAATGTCCTCTACGCGATAACAATAGTCGGACAGACTTTTTTTGGCTGTTGCCACGAGTCCGATCACTTTTCTAAAATTTGGGATTTTATGCATCCCTGGATGAAAATGAAAAAAGAGTGGTTAAGGCCACGTTCCTAGCTATTTGATACGATTTTAGTCAATTTTCCATGATGTAAAACGAAGTGTTAAGAAAATACCATTTTTTTTTCAAATGGTCCGACTCGTCGCAACAGCAAAAAGTCTGTCCGACCATTGGTATCGTGTAGATATCATTCGATACCCCATTTATAGGGGTGCCTATTGTTTCGTCTTTTTCATTTCGCTCACTGTTATTTCGTTTTGGTCGAAATAATTTCCGTTCATTTCGCAAAAGCTTTGTTTGTTTTTTTATTACTTAGTTTTGGGATCATTTCGTCTCACGATTACTTCGATTTTGTTTTTTTGTTTTTAATTTGTTTCGCATTTTCATTGAGACATCTACGGATTATTTAACCTAAGGTTATTTCGTTAAAGATTGTTTCGCATTTATTTCTTTTGTTTTGCAATTCTATTATTTTGTTATCAGTTACTTAGTTTATGAATGATTTTGAGTCACCTTGTTTTGTTGACAATAAAAGAAAAAAATAAATAGTAATGAAAAAAACACGTAGATTGTGGAATTGGAAAAATATTGCAAATGTTAACAATTTCCAGATATAAAAGGGAGAATTTGGTAAAGATTCCAGAATCAAGACTTTTCTGGACAAAAAAGACGTATATTCTGATAAAGGGCTAAAAAAGACCCTTCATATACCTAAGCATGCAATTATACAAAATTATGCGGAAACATAGCATACGTTTAATTTGAATTAGTTGTTTGTTTTCAATTATTTATCAGATATTAATTTTTTAAACATTTACATATTTTATATAAAGTTCTTTTTATGTAACATTTTAAAAATAAGAATTAAAAAACATAGTACCTACAGAAAGTTCAGAGCTTTTTAATCATTTGGTACCTAAATGCGTGACAAAAAAGGACATGGCGGTTTAAAATTATTATGTTTGTATAAATTTCCAACAAATGTTAGTGAATGCAAGGCGTAAGGCAGGTTGTGAAAATTGAAAATTTAGTTAATTTCGATTTTTGTGCATGTAAAGAACATAACGGCCTTTAGGTTCTTTACATGCACAAAAATCAAAAAGCCAATCAAACGATGGCGAAATAATTGAAAGTAGAAATGAAAAAAAAGCTTTGCAATGATATTCGAAATGATCGAAAACGAAAAAACGGAATAAACTGAGGATGAAATAATTCAAAAATGAAACAATCGAAAAAAGAAACAATTAAAGACGAAATAAAATTTGATCGAACTAATTGCAAAACGAAATTAAAATTTACTGAACAATAAAAAGCAAAATAAATGAAAAGTGAAACAATGAAATTCAAAACAACAAAATGCGAAACGATCTAGACGAAACAACAAAAAAAAAAACGAAATGAAAAAGCCGAAACGAACCATACCCCATTTATAGCAGTTGCTTATAAAGGGTGATTTTTTAAGAGGTTTAGAACTTAAAAAAAAAAAAACACAAAAAATTCGAAAAAATGAATGAAATATTTATTTGAATCGATAGTTTGAACCTTGCAATTTAATGTTTAAAGATAATTTCATGCAAATGTTGACCGCGGCTGCGTCTCAGGTAGCCCATCCGCTGAGTCCAATTTTGGCATACTCTTTCACACATATCGGCCGGTATCTCACGAATGAATGCATGGATGTTGGCTTCCAGTGCGTCAATCGAAGCGGGCTTGTCCCTATAGACATTAGCCTTGACATACCCCCACAAAAAATAATCTAATGGTGTCAAATCGCACGATCTAGGCGGCCAATTGACCGGCCCGAAACGTGAAATTAACTGTTCACCAAACTCGCCTCGCAATTGCGCCATTGTTTCGCGTGCTGTGTGGCATGTGGCACCGTCTTGTTGAAACCACATATCATGCAAGTCAAGAACTTTCATTTCGGGCAAAAAAAAGTTTGTTATCATCGCTCGGTAGCGTTCACCATTGACAGTAACGCTGCGATTCGCATCATCTTTGAAGAAATATGGCCCAATAATGCCGCCGGCCCATAAACCGCACCAAACAGTGGCTTTTTCGGGATGCATTGGTAGCTGTTGCAATGCTTCTGGCTGATCTTCACTCCAAATGCGGCAATTATGCTTATTTACGTACCCACCCAACTAACATACTCTTCAGACTTAAGCTCCCGAAATCTACAAATCCTCTCTCATAAGGTTCTTTTAGATCCCATAGCTATACTTAATAATTAACTTCTTGTTATGAAACTTTGATTACTCTCATAGTAATTTTATAATAAGACTGCGTCTCTTTTAAAATTCAAATTCAAATTACCAACGCTTAGGTCTATTATGAAATCAGTTTTTTCTCCCATAGTAGGAGTGTATAAACTTTAAGTCTTATAATAATCTTATTATGAAATTTGATCTCTGCTAACCATATTGTAGGTAATGCTTATAATCCCATAGTAAAACACTTAAAAGCGGCTATGCGCGGCGGCTATGCTATACTCTACTAAAAAGCTTTTATAGGATCTGAAAAGTAAAATAGTATAAAAACAAAATGCACACAATAAAAAAAATATCTGCGTTGAGAACAAAAACAAACAATTTTCAAAAAAAAAATTACAGTCATCAATGAAACAAATGAAATATTCAATATTTTACATGGGGAGAGTTCAAAGTGCTGCGTAACTCTATTGCTAGAAAAATGAGAAAAAAAAATAATAAGAAAAAATACAACAAAAATAATTGAAATATGCATTATTTTGAAAGCGCTTTGTTTTTTTGGAGGTAAAATGTAAATATTAGAAGTAAATTTTCAACGGCAATCAAATTTTGGTCCAATTGTGAGAAAAACAACTATAATAATAATGTCCATATTACAGCTCAGACATAATATTATTGATTCACTCATAAGATAAATACTCTTGCAAAAATAAATAGTTTTTTGAAGTAATAAAAATAAAAATCTGTTAAAGAGATATCAAATCTCATATAAAATCTTTTACTCTTGTTATGAGATAGAAAATTGCCTCTAGTAACTAGGCCGTTTAACGCTCATAACTATCGTATAAGAATCTTGTAGTAGACTACCAGAGAATATTTTACTCCAATAAAATAATCTACTAAGAATCTGGCAGAGTTTTATGAGAGGAAAATTGTTACTTGGGCATTCAACCAAAAATGAGCCAAAAATGAGCGCGCGATGAACATTTCGAACCGAGCACGAATTTTGATAGTAAAATTCAATAATTTGCAAGCGTTGTTCATTTGTAAGACGATCCATGGTTAAATTGCAAACCAAACTGAAGCTGTTTGACAGTGACACAAGGTACTAAACACACGTCAGCTGTCAAAACCAGTGTTGCCAAAACCAAACCAGCTAAAAAATCACCCGTTATTAAAGGTACATTAAGCGGAAAATGCAACCTGAGAAGTGCATTTTTAACCATTGCGATCAGATAAAGCTTGTCCGACCAGAAGTTTTGTTAATGTTTGCACTAAAGCTATCAGTTGGCATCCGAGACTATAAAATAATCGTCCAAGTTATAATATCTACTATACCGGATGATTTATGTTGAGGTTATCTTCGAATTGCTTGACAAAAAATAGCATATACTATAGGCTCAAAATTTTAAATTAGTCTGCAGAAAAAAGATAAAATATTTGGTGATACCGGCTCACCATAGTATTAAAGAAGCTATAAAGAGCTTCAATTTAATGGAAAGTGATAACTTATCAGCTATTTACATATGAGGCCCTGAGAGCCATAGTGGCCTAATTGAATTTTTCATTATTTTCAGTAGAGCAAATATATAAGGAACAAATTATTTTCAAACAATATTTTAGTTTGAAAAAATTTCCAATATTAGCCGTTTTAAAATTAAGAAACATTGCTTTGATTTTTTTTCGCAATGTAATAATAAAATTAATGGTTTTTGATTATGTATTAATTATTTTTCAAAATACCGTTATAACTGATCAGATAGGCTACTCTTGCACTCAGGCTTTTAATTTTGTTTGTGGTTGGCCTTTTGGTGCAAAAAGTCCTGTAACTATGGCATGGAGCCGTCAATTCAAAAAATTTAAACGCAGGAATATTGTTTGTTTGGCAATTGCGTTAAAATTGCAGTTAGGCCAGTTAGGATATAGAGGGTAATTTTTTTAGACGTGTAGTTTTCAAGAAGAAATAAAACGCATATACATAATTTAATGTTATAGGCAAGAATTTAGTTTTATTATAAACATAAGGGTTTGTCATTATGTTTTAAAATGATTTCGAGCAAGTGGCTGCCGCGTCTGGCTCGAATAAATTCCAGCCGAGAAGCTCAATTTTCGACCACCAATTTCCGACACGATGGCGGATGGACTCATTCGGGTCTTTTTCGATACTCTGCTCCACAGTAGCAATAGTGTCTTCGGTGCGCACTGTACGGCTTCTCTGCGGCAGGCGATGCGCGAACCGAACCATTATTTTGGTGCACGATTTGCAAACGTTGTTCAGGAGTAAGTCTATTCATTATGAAATGGCAAACCAAACTGAGCATAAATCAAGTGACAGCTGTCAAAAAGACCAACTCCGGATAAAGTATTTTCCGATTTGCGGACCATTTATAAATATAAAGCTCAATAGATATTACTCAAATTAAGAGAAATAAATATTAAGGTATAAGAAAACATGGTTCCTAACCTTGTTATATGGAAGCCGCCAAGTGGCATAGACCGTCTAAGCTATATGAAAAATTATTTGAAAGAAAGTCCATAGTCATCCTTATTTTAATGCTCGAAATTCCCGAACGAAATTTGAGTCCCATCTCAGCTGTTGATAGTAGGTATTTAGCATTTTTTGTATATCTCGGAAACCGAGCATAATTTGACAATTAAAGTCGTGAAACTTTTAGTAGAAAATTAAATTTTCTATCGAAATAAATAGTTTAAAAAAATTATAAAAAATATTAGAAGAATATAATAAGAATTATGTTGAACGAAGAAGCGAAGCGAGTTCTTGTTTCCTGGGCGCCCAGGTTTCGTTCAAAAAATCGCAGCATCACAATTATTCAGTGCTACGCCTCCACAAATGAAGCGACCTAGGAAGACGAAAGCACGTTCTACATTCATCTTAACTCGGTTAACAGGAGTTTTCCGAGAGCCGATATCATAGTCATTATGGGAGACCTCATTGCACGGACCGAAAATATCGATTTGCTTGTCGACTTTTGTAACGCGAATCGTCTTGTGCTATGTGGGACCGTATTTACGCATAAGACGTGCAACAAAATACTCTAGGTTCATCCGGATGGTCAAACTAAAAACCAAATAGACCATATCATGATTCAGCAGCTTCGTCACTATGGTAATCAACAATTAGCAATTGACGAGATGTGGGATGAAATAAAAAAGTATTTTAATGGAGGCTGGATCTGAAGCTGTGCCCAGGAAGACTAGAGAAAGAAACTCTTGGATATCCCAAGACACCTGGGATAAAATCGAACATCACAAATTATTGAAGGTGCAAATTAAGGCGGAGGCCGAGGCAGATGTTCAACGAAAGGCTGATTTGCGAAGCGATTATCGCTTAGCACAAACGATGGTCTATGTCTATCTTTGTGTGAGACGTAGGTGAGGTTAGATGTACTAGCAGATAATGCGGAAAGCGCAAGAACAGGAAATATCCGGGAATTGTACCAAATATGCCAAGATTTTTTTGGGAAAAAAAGCAACACCAATCATTCTGTAATGGATACGGATAGCAACTTTTTGGTAACAGTTAAGGAACAGCAGGTCTAAAAATAAATAGCAAAGAGACAAATAAAATGCTCACAGGCCGCTCCACACATTACCATATTTTTCTACAGGAGACGCCAGTTGAAGAGGTTGGAAAATGTAATTATGAAGGTATTGTTTCAGCAAACGGTGGTACGGATCTGGACGTTAAAAGCAGAATTAATAAAGCTCATGCTGCCTTCAGTAATCTGTCTTCTTCGAATCTAATGTCAAATTCGCTATTATATGCATGCAAATTCTGGAAAGATACGGCTTACAACTCGACACACTGGACACGTCACGTCACAGCAAAATCTACATTATCATTTGTGGTTCATCACTTTCACAGTTCACATTCAGTCCTTACTGGAAATATAACATGAGGATCTGCTTGGATGATCGAAAACCACCTCTTCGGTCATACGATAGGTCAGACGACAATCATAGTAAATTTGGTTTAATTAATCATATTACTTCCGGTCGTCGACAGTTCGAGGCGATCTAGTCATATAGCTTTATCGCTTTTTCGAAGCTTCCCCCCACCAGTGGTTTGGTAAGGGGTTTCGTTGAAAGTTTAGGTAGGAGAGATTGCCCAGCTTGTTCTTACTGCTTCTCTCAGCAGTGGTAAGGGGTCTTAATTCGAAGTTAAAGGTCCTAATTGCCACCAGGGGCGTAGTACCTGCTGATGTGGTAGAGCGTTTTTGCGCCTACTAAGTTAATTGCCACCAGGAGGCTTTGGTACCTGCTGATCTACCAGAGCGTTATAGCCTGCTGTTTTGAATGCCACCAGGGGTGTAGTACCTGCTGATGTACCAGAGCGTTCTAGCCTGTTGTTTTGAGTGCCACCAGAGGCGTAGCACCTGCTGATGTACCAGAGCGTTTTAGCTTGCAGATTTTTGTTAGACGCTTAAAGCATTATACCCAAACCTAACGTCAAAATAACAGGACCAGTTTTAAGGGCGCAACCATCAAAATCTACATCACCCGAGACAAAACACCAGGACTAGGACTGAATCTTCAGAAGCCAGTGTAACCGATACAAGCCCGCAAGACCAGAATCCAGAAATGCAAGTGAATCGTTCCAGTACCAGAACTAACCGAAGTACCGAAGTACCAGCAAACCATATCAACAGAATATTGTGTGTTAGAAATCTTAGAGTTGTTTTCAATAAAGAATTTTGTAAAAATGTTTTAAGACCTTTTTCCTTTGAAGTTTCGTGTTTTCTGCAGGATAACCCTGGGGATACCGGCGAGCATAACCTTGGCTGGAAAGCAAAAAGCACATCACAGACCATCATTTGCAAAAAACAAATCTTGAAACAAATTTAATCCATTTATTTACAATTCTCATTCAGTGCAATTATGTACAACAAAGTCCTACTTTTTATTATTTTTTTTTAAACGTATGAATGCAAAGTAAGGTAGGGGGGCCAAATAAGGCCCACCTAACAGATTTTTCTAAATATCTTCTAGATTTTTGAGAATATCCGAGTAAACTAAAAATTTTATGATTCTTTGTCATTTTATCTACATGAATACGTAGATTTTATTGTGTTTTTTTTTATTGAAAAATATATTTTTTTGACATTTAAAAAAAGCTTATGTTGTTCTTAATAAGGCCCATGGGGTCTTAATAAGGCCCACTCAGTTTTCTTAAGAATTTCTAGCAAGAAAACAATGTTTTTTAAGTAAAAACACAAACAAATCAATGTATTTTAGTAAATATATTCTTTTGAATTTATTTCATAAGAAAACAGTCTTTTCAGTTAAAAAAAAATAAACAAAAACTTAATTTTAACAAAAAACATAATCAAAAAACTTAAAACTTAGAACTTCACTTTTTTCATACAAAAATAAAACTTAAATATCCTCAAAAAAATATCACAAAAAAACTTAAAAAACAATAGGAGCAAAGTTTAATGATTTAATGATTTAAAGGTGTTTATGTGCATCCTCCAGGGCATATGATTTCAAAGCGTCCTTCCTGGAATGTTGAAGCGCTTAGAAGCTTCACGCTGTGTTAAACCGCGTTCCACAGCCTGCAACGCGTTTTCCATATCGACTTCTGTCCAATTAGAAGCTCTTTTTTTGGGTAAAGTTGACATTTTGTCTGAAACACATTAAAAATACAAAATAAAAACCAATAACTTAAAAACAAAATTTGCGTGTGCCCAATAAGGCCCATCCCTTTTTTTTTTGGGCCTTATTAGGAACATGCAAGACTTTTAAAAAAAAATTATATAAAACTAGCTATCAAACATTTTTTACAAACAAATGTTTTAATTTACTCAAAATATTATATATTATACGGTAAAAATAAATAATATGTACTTACTTTGTTGGAATTCGTTGAAAAAACACAAAAAACACACAACTTTTTTATAATTCCGTAGGTATTCACACGTCGACGAACTTCATTCAACTGCAGGTCACGACACGGATCGCGCAGCTGGCTTTTTTTCCTTTGTGTGTGTTCTTGCAGATATGGTTTATTTATGCAAAGGAAAAAAAGTCCCGTTATTTGTTCGTTTCTGTGTTTTCTGAGAAGTGGGCCTTATTAAGAACAGGGCCTTATTTGGCCCCCGTACCTTAGTAGTTTTTGTATGAATAATACATATAGGTAAGTTTTTTTAAAGGATTTTTTGTTTTTAAATTCATCTGAGTTTGACATTGTTTAAAAAAGAAAAATGATGAAACAATGAAAATCCATATATAGAAACCCCATTTCCATGAATGTTTTATCAACTGTTCATAATGTTTGAGCTTTGGTGCATGTGCATTCACATAAATGCCATAAACATAAACAACCTTACAGAGAATGCATAAGGTTATACTTCTATTTGTATGCAACTTTATGCCTTATTTTGAAAAATATAAATATCACAATTTTTTCGTTGCAGGAATCACAAAAGCATCCATTTAATCTATATGAACACAAATAAATGCATAGTCAAAGCTGTTTCGACAAGAAATAGTTACAAGAAAATAAACAAAGTGAAAGACCATCATGTTACTGTAAGTTAATTTAAAACATAAGTTATATAAAGTATCACAGGACTTAAGGAATATCATTAATAATGTTTGTCCTTAAAAAAAAAATAACTTACAAAAATAACTGAGTGAAAATGTTTTTTTAAGTCTCCTTCAAAGGCATGCAATTAAAATAGAGACTTGCATTTTTCTCGTCGCTGTAGGACTTGGATGGTACAGAAAAATATTGCTTAAGACATGGACGTCAAAGGAAAAAATCTTCACTGGACGTAAAACTTTCCTAATAATAAATTCCCTTCTGCGAAAAGAATAAAATGAAATAAAAAAAAAATACGAAAAACATTTTTCCCGACATCCTTTATTCCTTGTAAAGCAAACTTTCAAAGAATAATTTCTCCTTCAGTGGTTAAGGGTTGCATAAAAGTTTCTCTGCACCCAATCCAATATAAGGATAGGACTTGTTATGATGGCAAACTCTCTGGCTTGTACATCCAAAGAAGATTTAACTCGTATCTTTAAAACTACCAGGATTTCAAAGACATACTTTTGAAAGGTTTAGATTGTCTTTTTCTTTACCCCAACTCCTTCCTTTTTAGTCTCCCTGGGTGAAACATGAGATACACTCGTGGCTGCCATAAAATAACCATGATTCGGATTAGAGCTATCTTTCGTTCCATATACTCGTAGGTACCTATAGCTGTTTCCTTGATAATACAACCACAAGAATGCAGAGGAAAGGATAACGATAAAGGCGAATGAATCCCAAAGGGATATACTGATGGATACCGGAAGCACTGATATTTGTGTTATCGTGTATTTTGGTTTAGATGCGTATATGTACATATTGCGGTACTTACGTGATTCTGTATCGGTGAGACCTCTCTACGCCGAGCTGGACTTGATATACTGCCATTCGGTGGGGTGGCTGTGATTGACGCTGTCGTGGTTGTACCATCTCCATGATATATCGTAAATCCAGTTGCTCCTTTGTGTCCATGTCCATTTTGTGTTAGATTGTTAGATGCAGTAGTCGATGTGCTACATATATGTATATATGGGACCAGGACAGTGATTGGCATCGACGATATGGTGAAACATGAAATGAAAAATTATACCCAAAAGTTGTGTTAAGAAGTTATTCAAGCGAATGCATGGAATAAGGATATTTTGGAATAAACAAGTTAAAGTAATAGTGTTACCACTTTATGTACTTAGGAAAATAATTTTTGATAGAATTGAATTTTCCAAAGATTCTTAGATTTTTCTTGATCATCAAGTAAGTCAGTGTCGACAGGGACACTAGAGCGTCCAAAAATCTCTACGTCCAACGAAGGAAACATGAGAAACGCTTGCTAAGGAGAAAGAAAAAAGACCACCAACAACGTGAGGTCGAGGAAATGCAGAGATGCTATAGCAGGAAAGAGGTGCGAAATTTCTACAGAAGAGTGAAACAATCAACATCAGGCTTCACAAGCCGCCCTGGGCCCTGCAAAGATGGGGATGGAAACACGGTAGTAGATACCCAGTCGATGTTAGCCATCTGGAGAGATAACTTTAACCAGTTGTTGAATGGCGATGACAGCCAAGATCCCGCCAATCATCGACTCGAATCAGTCAATCTAGATGACAACCAAGAGCTACATCCACCCGACCAAAATGAGATAAAAGTAGCCATCACCAAACTAAAATCGAACAAAGCAGCTGGAGCCGATGGTCTACAAGCGGAACTTTTTAAATACGCTGGAGATGACCTGGTCAGGAGTATATACCAACTCATCTGCAAAATATGGTCGGAGGAAAGTATGCCCGACGATTGGAATCTCAGTACCATCTGCCCGATCCACAAAAAAGGAGACCGCCTACTCTGCACCAATTATGGAGGCATAAGCCTTTTAAATACCGCCTATAAGATCTTATCTAGCGTATTATGTGACCGTCTTAAGCCGTTTGCTGACGATCTAATAGGTCCTTCCCAAAGCGGCTTCAGACCTGGCAAATCTACAACCGACCAAATCTTCACGCTACGCCAGATCCTGGAGAAAACCCAAGAATTTAAAATCGATACCCACCACCTGTTCGTCGATTTTAAAGCAGCCTACGACAGTGTCAATAGAGACGAACTATATCGTGCCATGTCGCCATGTCCAGCTTTAGAATTCCTGCTAAACTGATACGTCTTATCAGGATGACGTTGGAGAATGCTCGCTGTTCCGTCAAGATTGGTAGGGATTCTACCGAAACCTTCGACACCACCAGAGGGTTAAGACAAGGTGACGCACTGTCATGCAGCTGTTTCAATATTGTGCTTGAAAAGGTAGTTCGGAACACCCAGGCCAGTACATCAGGCACTATCTTTAATAAATCAACACAATTACTTGGGTTTGCTGACGACATTGATGTGATAGGAAGAACAAAGCGAGCAGTAACCGGTGCTTTCACTACAATGGAGTTAGCTGCTGGTAGAATGGGACTGGCCATAAACGAGGACAAGACGAAGTATATGCTTTCATCAACAAAAGTCCAGTCCCACCACCGACTTGGTCAGAACGTGACTATTGATAGGTATAACTTCGAGGTGGTCAGTGAGTTTGTCTACCTGGGCACTGCTGTAAACGCGGAAAACAACATCAGCGCGGAGATCACACGTAGAATAACTCTTGCTAATCGCTGTTTCTTTGGGCTAAGTAAGCAATTGAGGAATAAAGCCCTATCGAGAAGAACCAAGGAGACGCTTTACAAAACACTCATCATCCCGGTCCTGCTGTATGGTGCAGAGGCATGGACCCTTTCCCAGTCGGATGAAAGCTCCCTTGCAGTATTCGAGAGAAAAGTACTACGAACGATTTATGGTCCTGTTTGCGTAGATCGAGAAAACAATGTCTGGCGAAGAAGATACAACAACGAGCTATACGTGCTGTACAGCGACATAAGCCTAGTTAAAAAAATCCGCTTCCAGCGGTTAAGATGGCTGGGCCATGTAGAGCGGATGGATATCGATGCTCCAGCGCGTAAGGTCTTCGACGCCATACCAGAGGGAGTTAGAAGCCAAGGTAGACCTCATCTTCGATGGAAAGATCAGGTAGAAGGAGACCTCCGACTGCTTGGAGTGCAAAATTGGAGACAGCAGGCTAGAGATCGAGCCGGCTGGAGAGGCATATTAAGTAAGGCCCAGGAGCACCTCGCTTTGTAGCGCCATCAAAAGTTAGTAAGTAAAGTAAGTCAGTGCACAAGTAAAAGACTTCACATATTCGTAGTGGTTTCTCTTTAAAGCCTTCTAGCTACTTAGTTAGGTAAGGTTAGGTTAGGTTAAGAGGGGCGTGCACAGCACAGAGGCTGTTGCGTACACGGGGGCCTGTTGGTCCATTGTGATCCCCTTATAAAAGAAGGCAGAGATGCACCCAAACTAATGGTTCACATAGACTGGTTCGTTTGCGAACCAGCCTGTGCTTTCTATGAATTTTCTCATGTTTGCCATTGAGACCTGCGCCAGATCTTCCAGTTCTTCAAAAAACCTGTTTCCAAAATAACGGAGTCGATTTGTTTGAAGGTTTGGACAATCACAGAGCAGGTGTTTAATGGTTTCTATTTCCTCTACGTCCTGACAGCTCCTGCAGAAATCGGGTGCAAATACACCTAGTCTGATGGCCATTGTGCCAATGGCGCAATGGCCCGTTAGTATGTCATTAGTTAAAAGATTTTGAGCGATTAAAGTATGATTTAGTATTACCTCGTGGCTTGATGGTTAGTGCGTAGGACTGTCATGCCGAAGGTGTGGGTTCGATTCCCAGCCGTGCCACCTAAGAACAGAAATGTTTTATTCGAGGTACTGCCTCTTGTGAGGAACTGACAAATCCTCCAAGAGTATACTTGTCATGAAAAAAGGCTTCTCATTTAGCCGTTCGGACTCGGCAAAAAACTGTAGGTCCCCTCCATTCCTGCCAACAAACACGCACACAGCAATGGTTGTGAGTTTGTAAGTCACTAGGCCCTGGTTCTACATGAGCTGTTGCGCCACCCAATTTATTTATTTATAAAGTATTATTTAAAGTTTTAAAAGACTTCAAGCTGTTAAAAGATCTCAAGTCACGAACGAGAAAAACGTTAATACAAAGAAGGTGAAACTATTTTTGATTATATTTCCGCATGAGAGTTTTTAGACAAAAGTCAAAAGCGCTAGGTTTATTCAAATCAGAAACAAAAATTCTGAGAGTCATTTTCAAGAAAAATTTAGGGCTGTATATGGAAGGTTTATGAAGATCCTTAATCGAAATTTTAATCAATTTCAAAGCTAACATAAAAATACTTAAAGCATTTAAATACTCCAAAATTGATATACAAAAAATAAAAATCAATAAATAGTAATATAGTGTCAGCCCTAATTAGGTACCAAAAAGACAAGAAGGTAAAAGTTAGCTTCAGATTTAGCACCTCTTCCGTTATAGTAATACTTTTTCTAGCGCTTTGCCAATAAATATAAATTTTCGAATCATTTTCCAGAGACTTCAAGAAGGTAAAACTCTTCAATAGCCCCTGAAGTTTATAAAGAGCATGTGGTACGTTTAAATACGTTGCTTTAGTAATTTTGGTATGTTCGTGACTCTTGGTAGTTTTCATTTGGAAAATTTAACGGAAATATATCCCACAGGCGAATTTCCTATACAGTTATATTGCTATTGATATAGGGGTCCTGGTATTAAGGAATCGTTGTCGTCATAAAAATAACTCGAGGCAAAAGCAAAGCAATTGTGTGCAGTTAATAAATTATGTATAGAAGGTGTAGGTTTTCCTGTTCGATGGCAATTGGATAGCAAAACGAATATATACCTAAGGGAGGAATATTATGGCAAATACTACACTATATTACAATCCAAATCGATGACCTAGTTTGTTAATGTGGAGCTTTCAGTGCATATATTAAGACAATCGATACGGACTAACTGGGCTGGTTGGCTTCTTCAATCCGTGTTATTATCCACTTCTTGGAGGAGTTGTCTGAATGTTTCATTAGTGTTTTATTGAAATACAATTCAGGCAGTAAGAAGGTGATTCAAAGCGAATAATAAGGAGAAACAGATGCTTTACAAGACAATTGGCAGATTTTGAAGGGATGATATGTAATTAACTTCAATTAATTGTGGTTGTTTATTGTTGAATTATACCCTGAAGTTATATTGAATTCGAATGAATTGAGATAGATTTTATAAAATACGAGCACCAGGCATTGAATATTGGTAAGTTTCTTAAATGCACGAAGTTAATGGCTTATTACCTACAGCACCTACAATATTAATGAGAAACGTTCGAGAAATAATTAAGAGTAAGTTAACTATCGTAATGAGCATAAGATATAATTATCATTTCAACGGCACAGACACACAAAGAGCAGGCATTTTTAGGGTCAGCTTTTCTGTGCTTCAGAAACATGTTTTTTGTCAATTGAAATCCTAAGTTAAATCCGAGTTAACTCTTCGGATCTGGGTCGAGATTATCTTTTTACATGTATTACAAAAACAACATGGGATCCAGGTTTCTATCTAAGTTAATTTCAATAACCTGGATAAAAGTTTTCACTCTTTACATGAAAAATAAGTAAACATAAGGAAAAAAGAGATTGATATATAGCACTGTTTTCGCGCTAACCCGCATCATCTAATGCTCACGGGGTGAACCATATGGGCTATGAGCAATAATGGAAATGCGGCTAATGCCAGCCCAAGTAACAATTTTCCTCTCATAAGAATTTCCAAGCGGCTTATGAGACTATATTTCGGGAGCTAGTTTTACTCTAGGAGACTACTCCAACATTCTTATGAAAGTGTTACAAGCGTTAAATGGCCCACTTATGGGAGTTAATTTTCCTCTTATAGAAACATTGTAATTGTTAATATGGGATGACAAACGCCCTATTAATCTTGTTAGGAGAATGCGTCTCTTCTTGTGGGAGTTGATGAAAAGAGAACGAGTATGTGCAAAATTAAAAAAAACATATACACATACATAATTATCTTTCACATTGTCTATACTTTTTTTGGAAGTAGGTACGAAGATATTACTTTTATCTGTATGTGTCATCGTCATTGTCTCATGGTGAAAAACTAATGTGTATTTTAGTGAGAGCATTTATATTTTGATATCATGGTGACGTTAATATATTTATAGTTTGTCACATTATGTGAAGCTAAATCTTAGTGCGAATGAAACTTTTTCTACTAACTTAAACATTTTACTTCGAAAAATAACAAAGCGCTTTCAAAATTATTGATATTTAAATTATTTTATTTTTATTTTGAAATAGAAAAAGGGTTACCTTGATGTTTGTTTTGAATCAAAATAATACTTTTTATGCTGATATTATTTATGGTATTTATTCATGTTATATGACGGAAAAGGTACAATAGCAGAAAATTTGTCGATTTGTCGGTCTTATTCTTGTATACCTGTTATTTATAATCAAAAAATTTACAAGAGATTAAGAGACGTTTTAATGAAAAAAAAAGAAGTTGACAAAATAAACATCAATAGCCCTGTTCTTTAGTGCATTTTAATCTTTGCTTAAAAAAAGTAGTATGAAAAATACAACAACAATTTGGTATAACTCCGTATTGTTGTTGTTTTAAACATGCTACTTTTTTAAGCGAAGATGAAAATGCACTAAAAAACAGGGCTAATATAAACACACTAATACTGGTAAATATATCTTAAATAGATTCATCATAATGGAAACCCAAATAAATTATTTTAAGATTTATTTTCAAATCACGGTTACCCTCAAACTATGCAAACAACACTTCGTTCAAATTGAAATATGGCTGCTGTCCACTCGATACTTTTAACTCTTGAATAAACATTTTTATGAGAGTGTTGTAACATTTATGTTGGTATGAAAACAAACACTTGTTATGAGAAGTGAGATGCTTCTATGTGACTTTTTTTTTACAGCTATCAAACAAACCAAGAAAAAACAAACAAATATCGGTGATGCGTTCCTTTTTCTAACGAACGTTTACTTCTGTTTATGGTTCAATAAAAGTTGAAATGTCAAAGTAAGAAATATGTTTAGTTTTGTGCATAACAGTTTCAGAATGATAAATTTACATTATGGCGTCGTAAATGTTGTAATAACTGAACAAAAATATCAAAAATTAGCATTCCAATAGGCAACAAAATTATAATTATTTGGTCAAATTTACAAGTGTAATAATGTCAAAAAACCTAATATTACACCGAAACAAAAGAAAAAAATCACCGAAAGTTTACATTCGTCAAAAATAAAATAAATTTTTAATTGTAATATTCAACATCCAATTGTTCCATTCAGGAAGCAAGTCCAATAGAAAACTGAACGTCGGAAAACAATGTACACACAAAACTTTAAGAAAAAGAACGACTTGTGTATAAATCAAATATAAGGAGCTGTGGATGCAACATTTCATCTCATATGAATCCTTTAGTTAGTGTTTTGTTTTTGTTACTTTATTACCTCTTGATAAGAGATTTTAAAGATTAAAAAATGACGTTTAGAGCTTAAATTTGATAACAAGATTATTACAAGACATTAAATTTATATACACGAGGAATAATTGTTCTAGGTATAAAATTAAAGCGATTCGATGTTTGAAAAATGCTAAGCTCGTATAATAAATACGTTAAAAGACGAATTTTTGTTTCATAATGAGAGATCATGTCTTAAGTATAGCAATAAGATCTGAAAGAGAATTATGGGAGTTTTTTTGAGAAAATAAGACCTAAGCTCTGGAGAGTTTGTTAGTTGGGAGTGCAATTCCCTTGTGGTGTCATCTCTATTCCGAAGCGTGAAAGGCGTAGAAGGGTGATATCCATAGTGTCGCACATCGATGAGGATGACACCGGATTTTTGACAACTGAAAGATAAAGTTAATCCTTAACTGAAAACTATTCCTGAGTTAACTCGGGGTAAATTACTTTAAGGATTAGCTAACTCTGATTTAACTCAGAATTAACCCTGAACTGAAAAATTGGCCCTCAAAGTTCGGAATAGAATATGATATATGAAATGCTAAAAATGGAATGAAATTAATTTTTCAACATTTACTAAGCTTTGCTTAACTTATATTACAGTGATCTTTAGTCATCGGAAGACAAAATTGTGACACTCATGATGAGTGTGATGAGTGAACAGAAGTCACGTCATAGAAAACATGTGGTTTCTTTGAAAGTATTGAAACAGTATTAAAAAGCCATTGAAATTTGGGATTCAATGTATCCGGGATTTTTTGTCATTCAGCATTTTGTCCATTCGGGATTATTGCTTTCGGGATTGTCATTTTTTGCTGTTCGGGATTTTGGCATTCGAGATTTTGTACCCCCCACTTCTTTAAAAATGTCATCACCTACACAAAAAAATGAAGGGAACGTGACCATACCTACATAATAAAAAAAATTAAGATGATTTCCAAAAAGTGTTTGTCAAGTTGCTAGGCGAATGCAAACAATTAAAGCTTCGTGCAAATCGACGTGAAATGCGATGGAAATTGAAATTTAAAAACGGGTTTGCCTCCTCAAATAGCTGCTTCGGGTTGCTCGAGGCTTAAAATTGATTTATGTTGCAACGTTGCAAGCAACTGGGAGGAACTAAGTTGCCCAGTGGACAACAGGCACGGTTGCCGCTGTGCGACTTTTGTCGCATTTTGACCCCTTTTCTTGCCTCATGCGACCATGAGACGACTTTTTAAAAATCTAGCTCTTTTTACCCTTTTTTAGAAATCTTGCGACTTTTCTGACCCCATCTCTAAAAAATTGCATGGAAAAGGTTAAGTTCTCTATTTCTTTTCTAGAATTTTTTTCCAATTTTCCATTTATGCATATGAAGAAAACATAATGTCAGTACGATGATAGAGAGCCCTTAAAAAGTGTAAGGCACAATTCTGTTTGTCTATTTTTACCTCGACCTGAACCCAAAACCATTGAAACAATTTCTTCAAATTTTGAAGTTAAGATTTTTTTGGTCATTCCTTAGTAGTTTTGGTTCACAATAACGGTACTTGTCATACAACTGTTAAGGAAAAACTTGTATATCTCGAAAATAGCGATTGTCCAAATTTTTATATCTCAAAAACGATTTCTCCCCAAAACCTGAAAATGTGGAAGGGGGACACAAATGTTTTTGACTTTCTCATTAACGGCTCCAACGATTTTAATGAGTTTTCAAGGAACCTTTAAGATGTTAATAATATAGCATAAAATTTTTGAAAAAAAAAAATTTGGATTTGTTAAAAATTATTATTTTTTTGGAGCTTTCAATATTTCTTCAGTTGGTGTTTGGTACAAGAATGATAAGGATAACTCACGTTCGATGTAAAATACACCAAGCTAGAGCCTAAACGAGTTAAGCGATTTTCTTCAAAATTAAAATATTTAAGAATATGTTCCTAAAAAAAATATGCATTAATTTTGAAGAAAATTGGAAAACGGTTTTCGGCTCTAACTCGATATAGAGTGAACCGTGGATGTGAAGAAGCAAATTAATTTTTGGACTTAATATTTATACGAAAACTTCAGAATTAAATGCTTTTGTGAAGTTGAATAAAATTTGAATGAACATAAGTACTGATTTTTTGTTATGGTCAATTTTCAAAGAAAGAAAACTACAAACAAAAATTGTTTACTTTCATTGCGATTTATTTATACGTATTCTGATTGTTTTTGTAATTCATCAAAAAATTTCTTAGTGCGATTTTTTTTTCTTGTGACCCTTTTTTATGTGACCTTTTCAAATTCCTCAGCGGCAACACTGACAACAAGTCTTGGCTCGGGAATATGTTGGATGGTTAGGTTAGGTTGAAGTGGCTGTGAGTCATGAAAACTGACACACTTAGACCATAAGTTGGCCCATTGTGATACCACAAGAATCTGGGAAGCCTTTTTCCCTACTCGATGAACCATTTGGAGCTTCTTATGAAGCGTAACAGACTACCTATGTCAACATTTACTAAATCACTAGGATCATTGAAGTAGAAATCTCCAAGATGTAGTCTTCGCCTATGAGATAGAGCAGGACAAGTGCATGGAAGATGAGGAATCGATTCTACCTCTTCCTCGTCCATACAGCTTCTGCAAAAATCGTTAGAGAATACGCCAAGACGCTTTGCGTGCTTACCTATAAGACAGTGTCCGGTTACGACACCGATCATGGAGCTAATGTGCAATCTGCTTAGAGATATCAAACATTTAGATCGCTTAAAATCCATTGCTGGCCAGATTTGTTTTGTTGCCAAGCAAGTGGTGATATTGTTCCACCTAAGGTTTGTTCTCTCTAAAGCATCTTGCTTCAGCATAAGTTTACATGTAGCGATGGGAATACCAATATCTGCCTTACTAGGTATAAGAGGTAGAGTTGTTCCATATTTAGCGAGTTCGTCGGCCTTACAATTACCTGGAATGTCTCTATGCCCCGGCACCCAACACAGGTGAATGTTAAACTGCTGCGCCATCTCCAGCAGAGATGAACGACAATTTAGGGCTGTTAAAGAGTTAGTAGAGACCGATTCCAGAGATTTGATAGCTGCTTGACTATCCGAGAAGATGCGGATATCTGTAGTTGATAACACGTTTTCTTTCAGCCAAGATAAGGCTTCTTTGATCGCCATAAGTTCCGCCTGGAACACGCTACAATGATTAGGAAGACGGAAGGAGAGACTTAATTTTAGTCTTTCTGAGTACACACCACCACCCACCCCATCATCAGTTTTCGATCCGTCGCACAATGGGCAAAAATAGTCGATTTAGTGGCCAAAAATCAAATTTTTCATGTCTTCAAAATACTTAAGTTTCATTATAAGTCAGTAGAAAAATACTCATACGTAAAATATGTAAAAAAAAAATTCCTAAATATGTCCAGGCTAAGAGAAAAAGCACCTCAGACTTAGAAAAAAATTGTATTAACGTAAAAGACATTTTCTAACATGGTTAAAAACCACGATTTTTAAAGAAATCCCTTTTAGAAAACGATCGGTTTTGTTATACCAAGTTTTTCTATATATTTTTCTGTTATAACGTGGAAAAAAAAATTAAAAAACGGTAAGCCGGAAAGTACCGTTTGATTTGGTAAAACCAATCTAGCTTAAAACCAATTTTTCAGGTTCATTAAAGTGGTACAAAAATTCACAACTTTTCACAACTCTTATTTATTTATGCATTGAAAGTGAAATATGTGCTCTATCAGAATTTAAAAAAATCATACCCGCATGAATCCGACTTTAGGAGTTAGAGCGAATAAAAATCTGTATAGTAACTTTTTCTTCGCAAAATTTTACATGAACCTTAGCTTATTGTTTTTATATAGTCCAGTAAAACATTACAAGTTAGCTTGTACTAGTTTTCTCTGACCCTACCAAAGTGTTCCTGCTCTCATCTATTCATTACTTTGTTCCGTTACTCTTGCCTAGTAAAAGATTGTTGCAAGACTGATTTAAAGTTATTTGCAACTAAACTTTTGATAAGCAAAGTGGTGGCTTAAAAGCATTGTAATTATTATAATTTGGCTCTACAAACTTCTTTTTGATTGTTGTTGTGAAGATCCGAAGGTAAATGCCAAAGACTACTTAAAAAAAAGTGACCAGTAAGTTTGACCTTAAAGTAAGTTAAATATGCTTAGGTAGAATATTCAACCAAATAAAGAAAAAATACCAATAACTATTCAAAGTGGTTTTAAAAGCCTTTTGGACTAAAAAGCGAATTTGAGTCAGAAGAATAAAAATGTCCACAAGAGGAAGACCAAAAATACTATACTGATAGGTCAAAAAGACGAAAAAAAATGAATTTGAAGCTAACTGTCTGAGATCTGATGTTAAGAAAAATACACGCATAATTAAAGGAAAAATTACCAACCTAAAAAGGCAGAAATTGTATATGCTGTAGAAAGAGCAAATAAAGAAGATATATGGATAGAATGCGTAGCGTTATATTTTCACTAGAAGCTGAAACCACAAGGTTTTCAGCAAGGGAAGCTTTAGCAATTTTTTGGACTTAGTACTTTCAAAAGATACAAATTTAACATTAGAAGGACACCTCGATAAGTCAGGCAAAAAAAAAAATCCGTTCCATCAAACGGGAATGTTTCAGAAAATTCGGGCAATCAAGTCTCCAAGAATGTATTCTTTTTTTTATCAAAATGTTGAGTTTCAAAATATTTTTTTTGTTTCAAAAGCTGTTTTTGAATTAACGTTATTTTTTATAAAATAGAACAATAAGCTTTGGCATTACAGCCCAGTATTGTAAGTGATATTGTAGTTTTTTTAAATAATGTTCTACAAAGTCTTTTTTTTTTAAATTACCTGTCACAAATAAACGGCGGGATAAAGACCTCCTCTTCAAAAACTTTTTTTTTCTTAAAATATATTCAAAAATAATTTTTCGAAGCATTGAAATTTAACTTTTTTATTTTGAAAAAAAAAACAAACTCATTTTTTATTAATTTTTTAATAAAAGTGACAAACATTTTTAAAATGAGGCAATGTAAATCAATTGGTATTTAAATGAAGTAATTAATACAAAAAAAATCATAAAAAAATATCAACTGGTTTAAAAGTTACAGATTTTTGGCCACTTAATTAACGATTTCTGCCCACTGTGCGTCGGTGTAAATATGGATTGATTCATCTTCCAAGAGAGCCGTATCTTCCCAGAGAACTCTAGAAGGAATGCTGACTTGAAAGTTTTTGCCAAACTGAAGTTTTGGGATGGTGTAATCAGTGCGACTTGGGATTGATCCGAATGAATTCAGAATGATGGAATGGCCAAAGTTGTTGTTGGTCCATTGTGAGGAAGCTTTAAGGCGAATGGCTGTATTTGCAGCCACTTGTTTGCTGAAAATATTGAGGGGTGTCAGATGGAGCAGAACGTCTAGAGCAACGGAAGGTGTCGTACGAAGTGCTCCACTTATGCACAAACAAGCAGAGCGTTGGACTTTGCTCAATTTGTCGCAATTTACCGCTTTATCCAGAGCAGTCCACCATACTGTCACTCCGTAAGTGAGGATCGGTCTAATCACCGAAGTATATAGCCAGTGAGTGATTCGAGGTTGAAGGCCCCATTTGTTCCCAACGGCTTTTTTGCATGAGAAAAGTGCCACTGTGGCTTTTTTGACTATATGTTGGATACTCAAAAAAGAAATTATGCCATCGAAATCTTGAAAAACTTAAACCAGATTGTGTAATAATAATGTGGACAGAAAATAGGGGCAAGATTTTAGTTTTTGAGATTTTGTACTTGCAGGATTCTTTTTTTTTGAAGCGGGATTTTGTAGTAGCACGATTTTGTAATGCGAGATTTTCTTTTACAGGAATTCGTAACCAACCCAACATAGTTTTTTGTATGAAGTTTTTAATATAAGCGATTTTCGGTACCTCATTTACGCAATACATATTTGCAAAAAACCCTTTACCATGAAACGTCAAATAAAAGGTCAACTAAGTACCGACATAGTTTCTTTAAATTTTTTTTTAAATATTAAGAAGTTTTATTAACTGGCCAATTGTTAGGCATAGATTTTTTTCACGAATTTCTAAAATTTGTTTAGAGGTCACAGAAAAAAATATTGAAATCCATTGTACTTAAAAATTATTTTGAAATTCCTCAAAGAAATCATTGTCTAACCAATTACTCATACTAGCTGACATTTTATGACCATTTAGTGACCTTTCAAATGGCACACATATGGGGAGCCAAGATCCCAGATCCCTTTCCATAAACAAATTTAAAATCGAGTTACTTTTTTAATAGGCTATCAAATAGACCGGAAAACGAAGGGTATGAAGCAACAATTACGTGCAAGAGTTTTTATTATTGAATTTGTTTCTATAGCCCATAAGAATGCTTCTGAATTCATCCATGCGCTTCTGAGAGAATGGTCACACTGGCCACTTTTCAATATGTTTGAAATAACTCGGAAACTAAGCAGAATTTTACAATTTTATTATTAAATCTTTTTGTTCAAAACTAAATTTTCTTTGGAAATAGATGGTTAAGAGAAATTTATTAAAAAATGTTGGCAGGACAAAAGTAACAAAAACAAAAATCAGAAAATTAAATATTTATAAATTTTGTGATAAATTGCGCATAACAGTAATAAAAACCCTTGAACGTGATTGGACTCTGGACCTTTAGCACCAAATATATGGGAAATTTGAAAAATAATGCCATCTGATTGGTCAGAAAATGTCAGCTTATCCTAGAAATTGATCAGCCCTAGATAACTTGTAATCAAGACTTAAAGTTTCTCAAGGTCACGAGCGATTTTTTGCACCTCATCTGTGCGAAATTTACAAATTTGTATAGGTACCATTCGAAAGGTCTCTAGATCATGATAAATGGTCAATTATTTTCGGTAATTGGTCAGCCATAGATTTGTTTCATGAATTTTCATCCTTATAGCCTAGTTTACAGCTCCCGTGCGCAAAAAAAAATCTATGCAAATATTCTCGCATGTCAAAAATAATTGAGGTGAAATGTAAAATTAATTGTTTGCATGATTGGTTTACAGTTTCATGCAAAAGAAAAAAACTATGCTGTCATGGAATGTCATGCAAAACAATGGACCGGCAATTGATTTGCATGCGAAAAAAAGTGTGGTGAATAAAATACTTTTTTTTTTGATGGTCGGTTTATACATCCGAAAAAAAAATATATTCAACTCAAGGCATTATTTGCATGCAAATGGTTTTCGCGTCCAAAAATAATTATTTTCCATTTTTAGGCCTATAGCTTGTCAATTAAGGGTAAATTAATGACTCAATGGGTGGTTTAGGCCAAAGCAAACGTTTTTCGCCTTGAATATTATTCAACTTAGTGCGCAGAATAGGTGGAATCGTTTTGAAAATTTTGATTTTTTTTTCGCATCGGAACTGTAAACTATGCTTATGCCAAAAATCTCTCGCCACCTTGAAAAACAACTTTAAAAAATCGTAAAAAAGAATCTGTAGCTGACCAATCACTGAAAATAGCTTACCTATTATGACCATGAAGTGATTTTCTAAGTGGCATTTTTTTTAATGACCAAATGAGGTGCCAAAAGTTTTTTTTTTGTGACCTTGAAACGAACTTTAAAAATTCATACTGAATATAGTTGAGTTCTATTACGATCTAGAGATATTCCGGATGGTATAAATTTTTTGCAAATTTCCAACAAATGAGAGGTGTCAAAAATTTTGCGTGAGCTTGAGTGACCTTGAGAAACTTTTAGCCTAGGACTAGTTGACCTTTTCTGACCAATTACTGGCCCGACCAATTAGATGGCATTACTTTTTTCAAATTTCTATTATTTGCTGAGCTGATCAAATACAGGTGGCTCACGAAATTTCAGCTCTTTGGGATAAGAAGTTCTCGAGATATAGAACTTCAAAAATCGCAAAAATCTTAGCTGAATGAATCACTAACAGAACATCAAAATTATGGAACACTTCCCGACATCGTTAAAACTTGAAATTTCGCACAACAATATAGGCCTTGTGGTGCATACAATGGAAAAAAAGGGGCGTGGCATCCACCTACTTTCTTAAAAATTCTTATAAATTATATGCAGTACTTCCAATTGTTGTAGAACGATGAAAATTGATAGATCGGTTAGGCTTGAAGTGTTTAAAGGAAAAAATCCAAAATTTGGATTTTTCTTTTCAGGAGGCGTGGCATCCACCCACTTTCTCAAAAATTTATATAAACAATATGGAGCACTTCTGATTGATGTAAAGCGATGAAAATTGTTAGATTGGTAGGGCATGAAGTACTTTGAAAAAATCGAAAATTTAGAATTTTCCATTCAGGGGGCGTGGCATACACCCACTTTCTCAGTATAGCTATTATTTATATGGAACACTTTTGGTTGTCGTAGAGTTATGAAACGTTGTAGAGCGGTATAAGGCTTGATTTTCACCTGGCAAATTAAATCTTTGCAAAAAGATGAATGAAAAGATATGTACAAGAAACCTGTGCGTAAAAAGTCAGCCAAAAAAAGTAATGAGATCTTAAATATATGCCAAGTTTTAAGTTCATGAAGTTTAATATCAAATATCTTAAGCAAAGTATATCGAAACAAATCCGAATTTTGACAGAAATTTGGTATTTAGTGATGACTGATTTAAATTTGGTGGATTTACTTGGCAAGTTTTTTCTTTACTTACTTAATCACGAATTTAAAATGTATGAAAACTTGACCAGTGAACCCACCAAATTTTAATCAGTTATCATTAAATATCAAATTTCTGTCACGATTTGGAATTGTTTCGATATACTCTACTCAAGATATTTGATATTAAACTTCATGAACTTATCTGGCATATGTTTTAGATCTCATTACTTTTTTTGGCTGACTTTTTACGCAAAGGTTTCTTTTAGATAAGAAATTGGCTCTTATTTTAATATTTATGTTTTTGTTGCGATTTTAATTTCAACAAAATCATAACAAAACCAAAGAGAAAACTTTTTGTATGCAGATATTTTATTGACTAAAATATTTATCTTTTTGACAAAACTTCACAAAGCAACAAGAACCAAAGTTTACTTAAATAGTTTTGCCTAAAGAACACCCAACACCCATAATGAATGAGAAATTTCATCAGAAATTGATTTACACAAGAGGAAGTTTCAAATGAAAATAATAATTGGTCTTCGTATACCAAATTTAGTTTTGAAATCAAAAACTAATTACTTTTTGCTTCATTTTATTATTCTGCAAAGTTTCGAATCTGTCTTCCATTTGGTTTGATTTTCCATTTAAAATTAAATAAACTTCTCTAAATCCCAGGATAATGAAGTTATAAGCTCATTTAACCACATTCTCTCTATCAAAATTTTGCTGTAAAACCAGAAACATTAAATATTGAAAAGTCAACATGTTATTTTCTTGATTCCTTTTGGACCTTTCAGAAAACACAAACTAATTGGAATTATACATATAAAATATCACATCATATTGAAGATATACCTACTCTGACTCTGATGCCGTATCTATATGAAAAATTGAATACTAAATTGGGCCATTTTGCATTTATTGACATGAAACAAAGGTGAATTAAAGATTATAATCTCAGCCTCAGGAAAAACAAAGGATTTCCCATGGTTTGGCAAAGGTATATACAAAGTAAGCGCTTTATGCTTTAATATGGGATTTCTCCTTCAATATTACTTTATTTCTATCTAAACGTAGGTATAAAAATACACGCAATGTTTTTAAATTATTTATTGTGATGTAATAGCAGGAAAGACAGGTTAAAGAAATACCAGCACGTGGTGGGTTAAAAAGCAGAAATAAATTCTTGCTTCCAAAGTTCATGCATTTTTCATGTTGATCCCAAAAGGGATAAAAATTATTCATAAAGTGTACGCTGTGAAGGAATTGAAGGATTTCCCATGAACAATATTCCAATGAAAAAAAAAAAAACAAAAACAAAAAGGATAACGCAAACGGTCGGTATATACTATCGTTCTTAACCAGCAAAACCTAGACCAGCTCAAGCCAGTAGTCATAAATTCCTTAAACGGTTTTATTATGCACCTTTTCCTTATACCCCCATAGTCCACTCTGGCTTCTCCGGTCGATCTTAAGGAATGTAAACCAATAGCAATGACAATGACCATAACAAGGATGGTGCGAGTAAATCCCATTTCCAACTAAGGATAATGTATTAAGCCTGAATATTGTCTAGAGAGAATCAAAGAGCAGACGAAATTGAGCAACAAAAAAAGGATGTACGAAGGAAAAGGATTTCCTTGATTGATCGATTCATGAATTTAAGATGAAATTGGATCCAAGAAATGACCCAAAGGATGTTTTAAAAATGAACAAATTCTTTTGGTGGAAGTTGTGTGTATACCTAAAGTGGTTCGAAATAAATTCAATTCTATTGATGGAATCCTTTCGTATTGAATTTTTTATGAGAGAAAATTTTGTACAAATAGAAATAAAATTGTTCAGGATTTTCCAATTTTTTGCTTAAGATTTAAAAACAACTTTGTGTACACATTTGGGTTTTGTTTTTTATTTTTTCTTCTACGTCTGACATTTTATCAGATGGTTTTAGACCCACAAAATTATAGAATCTAGTTTGGGAAATTCAATTCGATTATGTAGCAGTGGTTCATTCATTTCCTTCTTGTCTGAAATCCTTTCACTCCTTGTAATGTATTTAATGACATTTCCAAAAACCCTTAAGCAAGTCATGAAAAAAGAAAAAACAGAAATGGGGAGACAAAATGTCTGCCTGGACGAAAAACTTTTCAGATTCAATCAATATTATTTGACAGTCCTTATCGGGATAACCTCGAAGGACTTTTACTTCGCTCATTCAATAGGATGATTTTGATTGGGGGAGTAAGCATAACTTTCTTGCATGTGTGAGATATTTGACATCGATTTGACATTTCTATCATTAATCGAGACACCCTTCAAGATTTTATTTTATTTCACTTAAACTTTTGTTCGTAAAAAAGGTATAAAACTTTTAGAAGACCCTAATCGAGTGAGGGATATTTGTAAGGGATTTAAAAGTTTTATTATTATTTTTTCATAAATAAATTTTATATGTGGTTGAATTTATATAATATAACAAAAATATTAAATTTATCTTACCCATTCGAATTTTTATTTTTGTTTCCTTTTTTTCGGGGACGAACAATATGATTTTCCATCCATGATCGAATTTTGGAACCAAACATTATTAGTCAAAGTACGAAGAAATGTAATTTTTTTGTTTGTTATTTAGTTTTGTTCTTATCGCAGTCTTTTGTTAAAGTTTTATTCTCTTTTGTAATAACTTTTTTTATTTATTTTATTGTTCTTATTTCTTTATTGTGTTTTTTTTTTTATTTTGTGGTGTTTTTTTTATTAGCTTATAAAGTAATGAATTGCACAATGTTATTTTGTAGAAATTTTTTTTTTTTTTTTTAATTTAACAAACAAAACTTTTATTTGTATGAGATTTATTTTATTTGTATATTATATTCCTGTAGTCATTTAGTTTTAATAACGGGACGGATTTATTTATTGTTGAGAAAGAAATCTGAAAATAAAAACAGAAAATAGAAATTAAGTTTTAATTGAAAAATATTATTGTTTTAAATGTTTTGGGAAGTCTTAAGTCATTATTTCAATATTTATTCAGTAAAATATTTCCTTCTTACTATAATTGCACTGACTGAAAAATGTGTCAGCATTATCAGAATAGATCCAAAAATAGGCTTAGTATTTGTATGCACTCGATAAATAAATAATTCAGTGAAATTGAAAAGATTTGATAGATGTTTGTACTTTAAGAAATGTTCGAAGTAATCAATAATTATCAAAATAAAATTCACGACTGGACTGCACGAGTGCACGTACATGTTCATAAGTTCAAGTTGCTTGGAATTAAAGAAGTTTAAAATATGCTAATAATTACAGAAAAAAATATAAAAATAAATTTAACTGTTTTTTTAATTGTATAAACACTGGTAAAATCACTTTGAGTTCAAAAACAAGAAAGTCATTTGATTACTTGAGAAAATATAAATATATGCAACAAAAAAATCGATAGAGCGGTTTTTTTTAATAGGTATCTATATAAAATTTTTCGAAAGAAATTGTGGTATGTCAATTCGAGAACATATACATTTAAAACTGAAATTTCAAAATAGTTCATCAACCCGTTTTTGAAATATTGAATTTTCAAAAAAAAAACTCCAAAATTTACATAATACAAAATTTTGATGCAATATCATTAAAATTCTTAAAAAGTTTTTGTGCAAAAATTTTGATTGAAATTGGTAGAGCCGTTAATGCAAAAATCGAAAATCAAAATGAACCGTTTTTACCAGAAAGTATACTATTAGCCTATTGAATAGACCTTTTAAAAAGGAACAATTACGTGCAAGAATTTATATTAATGAATATGTTTGTTGGGCACATAAGCATGCTTAAAACCAAAAATGCTACTTAATTCACCCATGCGTTTCTGAGAGAATGGTAACACTGGCCACTTTTCAGTATTATTGGTATAACTCAAAAACTAAGCCGAATATGAAAATTTTACATATAGAACTTTTTGTTCAAAATAAAATTTTCTATCGAAACGGATAGTTTGGAAAATTTCTTAAAAAATTTTAAGCAGAAAAAGTAAACAAAAACCAACATAAAAATGGAAAAATCAAAGATTTTTAAATTTTTTAATAAATTGTGCATTAGTTTTTTTTGAAGCAAAGATAGGGTCAAGACATGCATGGAGAAAATAGAGTAAAGACTAAAGGCTTTAATATGGCGTGTTGATTTTTTGATTTTTTTTAGGTTGGTTTTTGTTAACTTCTCCTGCTTAAATTTGTTTATAAAATTTGTTGAACTATCCATTAAAATAGAAAATTTAATTTTGAACAAAAAGTTTCATATGTAAAATTGTCAAATTCGGCTTAGTTTTCGAGTTATACCAAAAATATTGAAAAGTGGCCAGTGTGACTATTCTCTCAGAAGCGCATGGGTGAATTTAGTGGCATTTTCGGTTTTAAGCATGCTTATGGGTCAAACCAACTATCTTATATATAAAAATCTCGTGTCACGGTGTTTGTCGCCAAACTCCTCCGAAACGGCTGGACCGATTTTTATGAAATTTTGTGTCAGCCGAATAATATGAATAGTTACAAATTTAACGCTATAGTGTGTAAAAAAAAAAATAAAATAAATACAAACACCATGCATATGTATGTGAAATGACAAATTAAAAATTAAATTAGATTAAATCATAAAAGTTTTATTTTAAATCTTCGAGCTTTCAGCAACGTAATAAAAATATAATTTATCAAACAAATCGAAAGTGAAATATTAAATTTGAAACTGAAATTGTGCTGTTGTTGTGTTTCGCATAGCTCTGTTCTGGTTACCTCAAGTATGACGACAGTGGACACAATTTATTCGATGTCGAGGATATATTCCACGTGGATATTGGGCAAATACGATAGGGTTTGGTTTGACCGTGTTTACGTCCGATTTATTTGAAAATGTGTCAGAACAACGTTAGCAAGGTTATACAGAAAAGTTTAAAATGACGCGACACTTCACGTCAATAGGTTTGTTGATGTTCCCTGCCCTAGGGCACACTGGGAAGTGTCACTCAAATGTCGAAAACTGGTGGCTACTCGGACTTTGATTTATCATTGTAAACCTATTCCCACTGTCGTCGTACCGGCCGCGGCAGCGCGCTGTACAGCTCCATCCGAAATAGGGCCTGAAAAATTCCTTGAAAAGAGCTGCGACATTATAACAACAGCTCACATTCAGTTTCTAATTTAATAGGGCTGTTCCTTTACTTTGAATTCTGTGATTTTCTGTGCATTTCTGCGCATTTTAGTCCAAAGTTCTGTCAATGTTCATATAAATAAAAAAGTGACTGAAGTCTGGACCGAAAATCACAGAAACTCAAAGTAAAGGATCAGGCCTAAAATTTCATTTTCGACAACCCTGGTCGAAGCAAAAACGAAGATATTTGATTTCGCTACCCTTATAGATTGTCGGATTTATATTTTAACATATAACACAAATTTTGACAAGTCCCATTGGCTCCAAAAATACTATTTGCTTGGTACTGCTAGAGATTTAATAGTTGGTCATCTGGAAAATGTATCCCCTGATTTAAAAGAAAGATTTCGAAAAAGTTGTGGTAGGGTATAGGATAGCACATAAAAGGTCGGGAAACCATGATTTAGAGCTTTTTTCATTTTATGAACAAGAAATGTATGCATGACAAATTTTTCTATCCCATAGAAAAATGAGACTCTTCGAACATTGTGGAATGAAGCTAGAGTTTTAAAAATTTGGCTCTAAGAACAAAACAGTTGTAAATTATCTGCCAAACAGAATTGGAACAGATGAAATAATTTTTCAAACTCAGAAAGCAAACCCAAATAAGAAAAACTGTTTTCGCAAAAAATTGGACATATACAACGTTCTCCGCTGGCGGTTTTTCTGCTAATTATAGAACCAAGTATTTTAAGTGCTTGGGGTTAGGGGATCGCTACCATCTCAAATTTTTCATATGTTTTCAAAAAAATGATTTTACCCTTTTTCAACCCCTCTCTTTGCATTGGCCTTAATTTAGGATTCTCTTAAGGAATTGCTTAAGAAGTCAAAACACAGCTCTGTATCAAAAATTCAGCTTTGTAGGAATTTTTTCGTAGTTTTTCAATTTTTGCGTTTAATTTTTCTGGGCTATAAAGGGTTTAAAACGAAGTTTTGTTATAGAAAATTATGAGGTATTTTAAATACAAAATTAGCAACATGCTTCAATATAACGTAGTACCTACCTATACTTATCCTATAGGTACCCCATAAGGAGATTTTTTGCGTTAGAGTTTGAGGAAGACTAAGAATGAACATATTAATATTATTTTTCAACAGCTTCATAAGATTTCAATTTTCAACCCACATCTTTCAAGCTAAATCATTTTCGGCAACGAGCAGACAAATTTCTCTAATCTTCGCTTGTTCAATGGTAAAGTTGAAAATTGTTACTAAAGATTTGCTACGAAACCCTCTAGAGCTCATTAATATAGAAAGACCAATTGAATGAAGTGTGAAAAATGTATTTACCTAGTACCTACATAATTTTCATTCCATAAGGACTCCATCAGATGTCTACATTATGTAGGTACACATTTAATTTATTTAAATGTGAACATTAAATTGTTAAACGGGAACATTAAATACACATAATGTTTCTATAGGCACTTAGACGTTGTTAAGATTATAGTCTTACGAGAATAATAAATAACGCAGTGAACACTGAATCTTAAGGAATAATTAAAAATTAGATTGAACAGAAGCAACCATCGCATCGGTTTTGTTTCAGCTTGTTGTTTTACTACACATTTTTACAAAACATGACAAGTTTCTTGCAATACATTTTTCTATTGTGAAAACTGAAAGTTTTGTATCCAATTTATTTTTAAAAAGATTTTCACAAATTTATTGATTGAAATAGGAAGCGTAAGAAGTTTTTGGTTCAATTTTTAAACTTATGTATATAAAATTTAAGAATGTATGCCTATTTTATACGAATAAAATTAAAGATATTATAAATCATTTGTTTATTTTCAGAAACCCATGACAAATATTAACTGAAGACTAAAGTTAAGAGCTTGACAAAAGCTTGTTTGTAACTATAAGGTATAGTCAAACTCAAACAAATAACCCAAAAGGCTTAAATTCTTTAACAACACAAAAGAAGGAACTTCCCTATGCCACATCAGACACTAAATATTTCTTCCGTTCCACAATCCTTCAATAGGCTTAATAATGTAGCTTCTAACACCTTCCAATCGCTTTCCCAACAAAACATATTAAGTCGCTTTTGCTGTGGAAGAAAGTAAGCAAACTTATATAGTCGACTTAGCAATATTCTGTTTTCACCCTTATTTTGGTTTAATTTTTTCTTCTTCTCCATCTTCGATTCTTTGAACACAAGACAGGCAAAGTGGTTTGGCAAATAACATGAAACAAATTATGAGGCATTTCTTTATAATGATTGTAATTACCCAAGCAAAATATAAAGATTTGTGCAAATGAGGCATTTCAATAGCGCTATAAAAAGAATGAAGACACGAAGAAGCGATCGTCTTTCATCATTACTTTTACTTCAAGGAGGTGCTTTTTATTTTTGTAGCCTTTGTTTCTGGGCATTATAGACAGACGAATTCAGAGCTCACAGGGTAATAGAGGAGAGTGACCCTTGTAGTCTGAATGGTTGCGTTGTGAGATGGAGACTGATGTAAGGTTAATAGATTTTTACAGGGGTATGGCGTATGGGGAAACAAAAAGAAATATAACCAACCAAGACGATAATACCATCCTTAAACACTACCATCAAGTCCAAATTACAAAATAATAATGAGCAACGATTCTATAATTTCCTCATTTATTAACAGAATTACTTATGAAGAGGAAGACAGTAAAGTTTAAAAGATAAATAACTTTATATGAACATATCTCAAACAAATGAGAATCAACAAGAACGAAGTCATATCCACTGACTGCTGTGACATTAGACTGGGAAATCAGTCCTATTAGCACTAGTGAGCCATTATCAAAGTTTCATAATATTCGTATATAGATAAGTACCCATCTGAAGGCTTTGAAAAATAGAATTTTGAGATTACAAGCCTGTTAAACACCTGCTTAATCCTTGTTTGACTTCGCTGACTTTGATTTGAAGCTTTAAATGAGAAATCCTAAACATTTCAAATTCAAATAACAGAACCGAAAATTAATATTACGTGGAGCCACCTTTATCAAAATGATTCAAAGAGCTATACTTCCATCAAAACCCAAATAGCGTCAGATTTAAGAAGTAAGTTGAGGAGTTCATCATTTAACTAAAAATTAACTGTGGTTTAGTAGGCCCATGCGCAGAAATTATGCAAGGGGAGGGTGAGAGTTTCTAAATTTATCATGATGGTTATAAAGTTCATTAAAAAGTTTAATTCTTAGCGGATAGAGCAATTTGTTTTTACTTAAAAATTGATCCTCGTACATATTTATTTTCCCAATGGAGGGGGGTTCAAAACCCCTAAACACTCCCAACCCCATTAAAAATATTATTTAATTATGTTCTTTGTGGATAAGAATGACTTTGTTTTTTGCAACAGTGCTACTTGGACTATTACAGTGCGTTCTATAACCCTCTGTTACTCACTTGATCTACCCTTCGACACGACAACGACGATTCTTAAACGATTTATTTACTGCTTTAAGTAATAGGCCCCAGCACGAACGCCATAGGCAAAATTGCTATTACGTGAGTAGAATCTCGAAATCCAACATCTCTGACGCCCTAGTCTTGTTCTCAATTAAGGTACAAATCGATGCATCAGAGAGGAAACTTATTTGAAACATTCAGCAAAATAAAATAAAATAGATACATATAGTACGTTAGTAGAGCGGCCAGCTTGATGACGATTTATTACTCAGAAGAAACCGAATGCGGATACGGAACTCTACCCTGACCGGAACAACCTGAGTGGGGGTGGGGTGCTAATTTTACGAAAGCACAGGAGTTGTGTGGTCTGGAGTGGTGAAACACATGACACTATATAAGGAAGATATAATTCACTTGTTTTGTTTTGAGAGAAAGAACTTTAGCCTTTACCCTACAGAGCCTGTTTCCGTGCTTTGTTTTATTTTTAAATTAGAATCGAAAAACAAAAGGGGGCGAAATCTTGTTGGGGGATTTTCTGTGACTAAGCGAGGAATGAGTGTACTCGCTAAATGCTCAAATAGTGGGTGGAACAAGCAGGGCGCCATAAACGGGAAATAAGGTTGTTGAGATTTATCAATGAAGTAAAGCATCTCAATTGATCCTTTTTTAATGAGTTAGCATTAAGGTACCAACTTATATATAGTGAGAAGTGAAGAGCTGGGTTTGCTGGTGGAAATAATTAAGCCAATTATTTTGTGCTTCGAAGTCATTATACTTAGTAGCAAGGTTGAATCTTTTTTTTTATGTTTCCCGTTTCCAAAACCGTGTAAATGACTTTAGTCGAAAGTTGATCATCGAACAAATTAATGTTGGTGTTGAAAATCTCAATTGTTTTATACGAATTTATTGTTTTAACTTTTAACGAAAAATAAGATTTGAAAATAAAAATGTCAACACCAAAATTAATTTTTCCGATAATCGACTTTCGACAACTACAGTTAACAACACGCACACAGGAATGGTTGGATATGTATATCACTAGGCCCTGCTTATCCACGAGCTGTCTTGTCACCAAATTTATTTTTATTTATAATCCTATCACAGGCTTACACGGATTTGGCTACAGGGGCTCAATTCCGTAAGTGTGATTTATTTCTACGTACACATCGATTTTTTCGATTCCGCAAGAGTGGGTTTAAAATTTTTGACAGAACGTGTGCCCTATTATAGCCAAATTTATTTACACTTGTTTTGTGCGTGAATAGAGTGTATGCATGGAAAATCATTCACGCTTGCGGAATTTGTCCCCAGAAAAGTTAAAGTTATTCTGAAATAAATTTCCCATTTGAAAACGAAAAAAAAGTTCCGAAAATTTTGAGGTAATTTAGCAACGCGAGATTATTTTTGGTTTTTACAAAATTTGCAACAATAACTGAAAGAACTAGATTTCTTCTTCAAAATTCAGTTTAAATCTCTCAGATATATTGCTCCGAGAAATTTTTAATAAGCTCCTGCTTCTGAGGAAAAAAAAATTAATATTTTTAGGAATCGTTGAAAACTTTGTTAAAAAAAGTTAACTGTTGAAACAAAAAATTTAAAATTGCGTAGGGATTACTAGGAAAATGTAAGATATATTGGAAAATTTAAATTGGGTTTTGAAAAGGGAGATTAGAGCTTTCAGAAATCGTTACCAATTTTGTTGTACAAAAAAAAAATGCTTCGCTTTGTTACATAACCTCAAAAATAGCGAAAACACTATATTTTTCGTTTTCTTAAGAGGATATTTCAAAGACCGTAGCTGATAACTACGGTGACCATATTTTAGAAAGCTGAATAATGAACAAAAGAAAAAAAAAAACAAAATTCAACTCAATTTTCAATAATTTATTCCATTTAATAATAAATAGGTATATCGTCGGTTCAAAGGTAAAACTCACTAACTAACATTTTACACTTTTGAAGGAAATTAGACTGAAACATAGTTTTTGAAGCTGAAAATTCAATGTCCGAAAATTTTTAATAAAGTTCCAGGGTATACCTTTCAATGTCCTTATAAAAAACGTGCAAAATGAGGCTTTTTTGCATTCAAAAAATGCATTTCATTCTCATTTGATTCAATTGATTCATTCTCATTTTCTTAAACTTTTTTTTCTGCACTTAGTGAGTTTTACCTTTGAACAGACGATATATTCTCTGAGGAAGAATGGCTCAACTTAAAATAGAATAAACTCTAATCAATTCAGTCTTTGCTTTAAGCTTAGTACGCTGCTGATGCGAAACGAAAAATCCCATACAGAAATGACAACGAAATCATAAACTATAAATTTAGTTCTACTTTTCGTTCTGCAGTAGTACGCTGTTCGATGAGCGAAATTGATATTTGTAGCAGATTATTTGGAGAAGTCTACACTCTTTTTTCACACACAATTAATTACCCAGACCATAATTGTGTGCGAAAAAATGAAATTTGTGTTTTTTCATGTTTATTTTTGATGTTTCTTTAATTACAGCATGGATGCTGGTAATATTTTTGTATTTGCATTTGTTTTAATTTTTTGAATGTGTGCAACTGTCAATGAATATTTTTCCGCTTCGTTTTCGTAAGCATTTAGTTGTCTTGTTGGAGAACAACTAAAAATTCCGTTTCGCAGCAGCATCGTATTAAGGGCCCAGCCCATAGAATCCGTTGCGTCCGTTGCGGCGACAGAGCCATTGATGTTGCCGGATGCGACGGATTGAGGTAGCCCAATGAATGCGTTGACGTTCGCATAATAACCAGTTGAAATTCAAACACACACACATAACCACTTGAAATTCAAACACACACACATAACAACCACTTGAAATTCAAACACACACATAACAACCACTTAAAATTCAAACACACACAAAAAAAGTTCCTGTCAACGCATCTGTCGGAGAGAAAAAGTTAAAAGTTTGGCTACTCTTTCCGTTGCGTCCGACGCTTGCGTTGCTATTGGGCCAGTTCCCATAAGAAAACATGTATTTTATCGAGCTGTCAGTTGAATGCGTCGTCATAACGGATTCTATGGGTCGGGGCCTTTAGGCTTTAAATACAAACTTAGAAATAAAAAAAACTTAGGTCAAGAACTTGTACTGGTTTCAGGGTAAGCTAAAATAATTTTCAATATTGAATTTCTTTTTTATAAATAATTTCAAATAAAACTTACAAATCTCAATTCTTCAGCGCAAAAGAAGACAACACATAGTTCACAGACAGCTGATGTGTTCATGAAATGAATAGTTTTTGACTTGCACATGACAGATGAGGCCAAAAGCGATAAAGGGCGGCAAGGAAAAATAAATTCGTACAAGATTTATTATTTCTTCGTTCACTAACTAAGGGCATGTTAGCATCATCAGTTTCTTTCATTAAATTTGTACGTTCCCAATGTATGCGTTATTGTTTTTGAACAAAATTAAAAAAATACAGAACAAATAATGAACAACTAATAAAATACAGAACATTTATATGTTTTCGTGTACAAAATAATTAATAATGAAAAATATCTTCAAATACAGAACAGTTCATTATTATAATGAACGGATGGTCACCGTACTGATAACGGAAAACGGATAGCAGGTTTGATCTTAGAGCTCAAAAGTATGTATGCTAGTTAATAATCAAATATTTCATGTTCAAAATTTAACTGATATTTGCAAATTTCTGCATAGGTAAAAGGTTATCATAATTTTAATTAAGATTTTAAAGGCACCTTAGGTCTCTAAAATGCAGCTAAAATTGGATAGCATTCGGTTAGAAGGAATAGGCAGATAGGAACAGGCGCGGATCCAGGATTTCGTTCAGGGGGGGCAATTTTCGTGAGTTTCCAAAATATTGATGGGGTCTACAAAAAAATTTGAGTACACTTAATTCCGCACTGCACGCCTGGACACTCAAGCAATGTGAGTTGATGAGTTTGATATTTTAAGAAAGCAATTAACTCTTTCATAACTGCCACAGTGTCTCGAACAGCGGGTACTTTGAACTTTGTGAAATGAAGTTTTGCAGTTTATAGCAAGTGGTCGTACGAAAAAAAAAAGGAAATTCATATGACACGCACATAATTGCGAAATGGAGCTTTTCGTTTAGTTTTCGCTAACTTTTGCCGTCGGACGCGAGAGCGCTCACTGACCGCTCTTTCGTAAGTGGACAAAAATCTAAATGATGGAAGCAAACTAAAAGGAATTTGGCGCTTGGTGCATAGTTTTCAACACTTTTTTTTCTGTTTGATGTATGAGTGTAGTAAAATCTTAAATTTTCTTTTAATTAATTTACCACGTCGAATTTTCGTGGTTTCACGAGTAAATAATTAAAAGCCTATCGTGCTGTGAATAAGTATAAGAAAATTAACATTAAGAAATGATTATTTACATTTTTTGTTCACTTTCAACCACTTAAGTGTATTATAGGTAACTTGTGAAATTGACGTTTCGGAAAGCTACTTTTCGGTCGGTTTTGACATAAACTTCCGCCTATTTTAGTTCAACCTTAACTTTCATATACAATATACTAAGCCTTCGTTAAGTTTTAATATAAATTTTTCATATACATAAGCTCAAAACATCGAATGCAGAGTATCCAGATTCATGCAGTTCAATACAATACATTAGCAATATTCGCATCGAAAGATGATGATCATTTGAAATTTGAATTGACGTTGACTTGACGTTTTCAAAAATGCCTAAAAACAACTATCTTTAGGTGTAAAAGTTCCATCCAACTTCTCTTCGGCAGTGACTGCTGTAATCGTTTCCTGGTTTCATTCCAATCTTCTTCTTTGGATTCGTACTCCTCGCCAGTTTTATAATATGGAACACGGAAAGTTCCTACAACGCATCCACGAAAGTGGCAAAATCCTCACGAATAATTACATACATCAAAAACGTATCTTATGGCTAGATCAGATGTGCAGCACGTCAGATATTTGGGAGTCGCTCTCGAGAGTTTTCAAGTGAAAGTACTCCCTCAATGGAAACGCACATTTAAATATTTTTCATAAAAAGAATCACCCATTTAGTATGAAATTTTTTGGTATCTCTCAATAGCTCTTATACAGAAATGTATAGTTTTATTATATTAACTTTGATTAGATATCTTTATCCTGTAGATCGAAGCACTAGACATTTTTGAAACTAATTAAATCAACGTATTTTAAAGATTTCATTTTTTTTTTAATTAAATTTAGAAAAGTGCCCCTACCGCCTTTCCCGTAACATTTAACTATAAAAAACCACTAATATATTTGTAGAGGAGGGTTGGAGGTGGAGCAATAACTTTTTGAAACATTATTGTGAAATTCTTCCTTCACAGCATTTTGAAAAGTGAAAATCAAATCGATTTAGGATTCAATCTGCTCTCTCGTATGAAATAAATTGATTATTCTCATAAAATATTAACAGTAATGTAGCCTGACATTTATCTTTTAATAAAAGACCTTAACGTTGAAGATGGGGCACCTAAGACCGAAGTTTTAAGCTTTCCACTCAGTCGATTTGAAGGCTATTTGTGCATAGCGGAACTTTTGTTAGCTGAATGTGGTCAGCCAGCGGACAACGCACATCTACTCATTGCTCAACGCTGCCAAGAATTTTTTTTATAAAAGTATAACGAAATTAACTTTCTTTGAGTACATTTTATTAAATTCATATTTTATGCGTCTTTCGTTCTTGCCCAGGGGGGGGCAATTGCACCCATTGCCCCCCCCCCTGTATCCGCGCCTGGATAGGAAAGAATTTTTTTTAAGTCAGAAGTGCTAGCCACGATACCAAACCAAACATAATACTTTTTTAGTATCGTCAAAATCCAAAAATTTCAGTATCACCTCGGTATCGGTCTTGTTTAAATCAGTCTTGTCTCAGTCTCGTGTAATAAAGTCTCGTTTCGGTTTCGGTAACGGTACCGGCATATTGGTCTTGTCTGGTTTCGGTCTGGTCTCAGTCGCAAAAAATATTATATAGATATATATTTTCGAAAAAATATTTCACCATTTAAGCTAAGTATATGTAGGTACTGTTCTTTTGAATAAATAAAAAGCTTAGTGGTGAAAAAAATTGTACTCAAAGAAAAAATGTCCGTGCTGTAAACAATTTTTTACATTTAATCAAAATACAAGTTCCAAATGTATTTTTTTTTTTACAAAAAAATTTCAGTGCCATTTTTACGCCGAAATAAATTTGTCGTTATAAAGTCTAGCTTACAGTCCCAGTGCGAAAATCTATGCAAATATTTTCGCATGTCAAAAATTAATGAGGTGAAATACAAAATTACTTTTTGGCATGATTGGCTTACAGTTTAATGCAAAAAGAAACCATTGCTGTCATAGAACTACAAAAACATGGAGGAATTTTTTCAGGTGAGATAAAGTGTGGTGAATAAAAAATATTAACACCCCCAAAGAAAAAAAATATAGGTATTCACCTCACAGCACTATTTGCATGCAAACTGTTCTTGCATCCAAAATTTATTGTTTTACATTTTAGGTCTATAATTTTTTAAATGGGTGGCTTAGGCAAAGGTGAATAAAGTATTATAGAAAATTAAGCATGATTTTTCTTTTGCATGGGACCTGTAAACTATGCTTAAACGTCAAACATTCAATTTTTTGCGCAAAACTCACTCCTTTGAGAAATAGATTCTCCCCATATGATAACTCCCTCAATATAAGTCTGAATTTGTCAATGAACTGACATTAAATCCAACCCTAAAAGTTTATTTTCATCTCTTAGCTAAGTATTTAGGCGTTTCACTGTCGAAAAATTTCTTTCTGGTGTGCATGTCAAAACCGTTAGAGTCGCCAAAATTTTAAAAAGCTGTTGTGTTATCATTATGTGCATGGCATTTTGTCTACCAACCATATCATGGATTCAGCCTTTAAACTTTAAATTGTCATGATTCAAAAATTTAAAAAAAATAAAAGTTTTCTTCTTTAAATTTCTGTTAATTTTTGCCAAGAATTGAAGGTATAAGAATACACGAATCTCAATCTCAGCTGACCTCAGAAATCATCAAGGTAGGCATCAGGTACTTTACTATATTCATTAAAAATTATCTAGCACGGAGCTTAGTTAAATTAAATTATTTAATAACTATATATAATAACTATAGCGGAAATTTGGGTACAAATTTCATACTTAAATAGAAAAGTATGATTTACAAATGCCTTTCTCAAAAATTTCGGGAGGTGATCAAACAACATGTTAAAATGTCATCCACATTGTTAGAGCCGTTTCCGAGAGTCCAATTACACGAATTATTTGATTGTAATTAATTAATAATAATATTCAATTATCCATTTCTTCTGCCGCATGCCGATCCGATACTATCAAGAGTATCGGTAAACTTCGTTCCTAAAAGTACGGTTTCGTTTCGGACGCTTTGGGGCTGGTATCGTGTCGGTATAGTTTCGGTTTACGATACCGAGTATTCTTTTGAATACACTTTTTTCTCGAAAACTCAAAACCTTAAAATTGGAATGGTGACTAACAACCACAGCTCCTGCACATCATGGTTGTTCAACTGATGAACGAAAAAGTCAGTAATCATGGCTCTATGGCGGCCATCACCATTAACTGTAATGGCCAGCATCGTATTTAAAGAAGTACGGACCAATTATTATTCCACCAACCCATAAAGCACACCAAACTGCCAGTTTTTGTGGATGTAACCGGTGTCTCAACATACACTTGAGAATTATCATTACTCCAAATACGGCAGTTTTGTTTATTGACTGGATACGTCAACCAAAAGTGAGCTTCATCGCTAAACATTTCGAACAGAACCATGATTTTCAAAATAAATTTGCACAACTTGGAAGCATTGTTCAGGGTTGTGTTTTCATCGACAGTATAAATGTTGTATTGTTGAACTTACTGGATGGCTTTCCTTGTGTTCACATGTTGATGTTCGCGAATATACCTAAATGTGAATAATAACTATTATAATAATCATGTGGTAGGTAAGTATTGGAAATGGGGTTTCTTGAGATTGTACCTACTGCTTATTAATTATAATACATAGTAAAAATAATTTTCTAAGTAATCTTCTTCAAAGATTTTGTATTTGTTTTCCTCATGAATTCATATTTATGTCACAAATACGTATAGGTTAGCTTTTACCTAAGGTGACGTTATTTTAAAAGAGAGTTTCATTCAAAGAAAACTACACAGAAGTAGGTACCTCTATAACACTTCAACCACTGATGGTGATTAATTCAGCCGAATTCAAGGTCACTATTAATCCACTTATTATTTATTTTTGTCTTGTTAACTGTGTTGAGAAATCAAAAATAAAATAACTCTTTACTGTAAAGTGTTATATTAGTGACAACTGACAACCGAACTGAACAATCCGAAAAGTGAAGCATCCAATAGATTAAGACTTGATATAACCACAATGACAATTAAATGTAAATTTAGCAAAAAAAAAAAAACAGTTAGTCCCCTTATCGTGCCAACATATATGAATATTTAATAATGAATGTGATACACTTTCAGATACATAACTAGCGTTAAGCAAATTGTAAATATTAATCGTTCAATAAACAATCTTGTAAATCTTGTAAGTGTTATATTACCCACCATTTACTGACATCCTTAACTGATATAATACTTTGTGTTTACCATTTGGTTTGTGTCTTAACTAAAGATAAGGATAATATATTGCAAATTTTGTTGCAATTACAGGTCACAGTATTTTTTGCAACCAATGCATGGGTTATAACAGCTTTGATATTGCCAATAATGTGTGGTCATAGATTTCACACTAACAAGGTTGGCCGCATCCCTTAATTGTGGTACAAATATACAGAACCGACATCGGGGTAACAGAAAAGCTAAATTAGCTTATAATCGAAAGATTTAAAAAAAATACAGTGGATGAAATTTGGCGTGATCACACTTTTTTATAGAAATTATTATGAGATAATTTTAAAAACAGTAGAAAATGATATGTATTTTTAGAATTTCCTTTTATTTTTTCTTTCGATATGAACGAGTATGTATGGATTGTATGTACATAACGATCTGTATGTGCATACGTATATGCAGGCAGCAGGCATATCTGAACTGCAGCTTTAAGCTTCATTACAAACATTGTGATCGGGATTTGTAATCAAACTTGGTGGAATTAATTAATGTGTGGCGCGAGATTTTATTTGTTGTGTGCTGTCTCTCTAAACGCTACCTTTCCATAAACCTAAGCCATTGATTTTAAATCGTTTTCCTCCAAACTAAGTGCACTGAGGTAGGTAATCAATGGATTTTTGTGTAGGTATATTGGATTCTGATTTGTTGATTACATTAATTAATTTCCTCATACTTAAAAAAATTCCAACAAGGCTTAGGTATTTATTTTTATTTTTTTTATTGTTAAAAATATAAAATAAAATGTTGTGATAAGAAGTTGAAATTTTTGTTTTCCTTTAAGAGTCAAAAGAATAAAAAAATGGAAGGTCGTAGTTGCAGGTACCTACATCATACTAATTTGAAGCTTCATTTTTACTTGCGTTATAGGTATGATGCAGGTAGATGCAACATTTATACCTATGGGAAGTTATGCGTTCTTTAAAAATAACTAAACTCGTTTTGTTTGCGTTAAGTTGTTTTTACACCTTGGTTCTTCATTTGGTTACACCCCGACTCCACAGGACATACAGATGCCCAACATCACAACCACAATCCAATCAACAATCAGCAGATTTTTTCTCGCTGGGCAGTTCATGTCATGTCGTTTCATTTCCCTCTCACCACTACTTCTATCTTTTGCAATAATACTCGCCCTTTAGACTCCAGATAACAGTAGAAAGACCTTTTTTAATATCAAGCTACCTCTAGATACAAGGAAAACCTGATAAAAACTCACACGCACGTGAGACGTCAAATCTCATGGCAAGCTTTGAACAGCGTTCATGTCTTGTTCAAAAGTTGGTTTTCTTCGACATGTCGTCGACAAGACATGGATTTTTCAGGCTCCATTGGATTTTTATTAGACATGTTCATAGTCTTGGCATCGTTCATGGCAGGTGGAGCCAGCATGTTAACGTTGTTCCACAAACAACGAACTTTGCTCGTTGTTTTTGGAACAACGTTCACCGTAAATTCAAATCGGCTTTGAATTTCGTCATTGTTCGTGTTCAGTGCAGCGTTGCCGTTTGGCCCCTTTAGTGGTCAAATTGTCATTTTGGTTGCGTTCGCGACCCGTGGCCCCCCTTTTTTAAAAATCAACCAATTGGCCCCTTTTTAAAAATATATGTGATTTTCATCAAAAATTTGGTTTTTACACAGTAATAGTTTAGCTTCACCAAGTTTCGTACTAGATTCTGCAAAATGACAGACGAAAGGGATAAAATAAAATTAATTTTCGAATTTATTTAGAAGGTAAAAATAGTTACCTATCTTCATTTTTGCTGTAATTTTGGTAAAATTAATTTTATTTGTTACTTTAAGAACAAATTTTGCTTTAGTTTTTAAATAAATGTTTATCAAATGCATTGCTCCTGTATGTACTAATAATATTTCTTTTCTTGTATTCTCACCTTTCTTAAAAGGGCCACTTTTTTTCAGCGGCAACACTGGTTCGGTGTTATCATTTACACCTTAACACAACGAACACGGACGATAATACCGAAGGTCTAAATGCGGCTTTAGGCTTTGAGGAACATATTATAAAATATCCAGCATTTTTCAAATTTTTCTGATATCAATTCTTGTGGGACTGTACCATATATTTACTATTAGTAAATGATAGAAGGTTTGTAGGTATAATGATCCAAAAGTTTTTTTTTTTTAAGAAAAAGTTTATTTAAATAATTGATTATGTATTTCAACAGTGTCTTTTAAAATACATACATTATTAAGCTTAGTACCAACAACTTTTATAGAACTATCATGCAAAAAATTTTTGTTCGAAATTTTGATAAAATGTTCCTCATACTTTCTCTAATGCTCAAGAAGCATGTACATATTTACAAACAAATTTTAAAATTGCTTTGTAAAAACATAGTTAAGTAAAATTAATCGTGATAGAAAGCAATAATGATAGGAAACTATCATGATAGAAAACAGTCATGATAGTAAGCAGTAATGATAGAAAACAATCATAATTGAAAACAGTCATGATAGAGATCAGTCATGATAGAAATCGGTCATGATAGAAAACAATCATAAAAGAAATCATAAGAGAAAACAATCATGATAGTAAACAATCATGATAGTAAACATCGATAGAAAACTGTTACGTTCAAATAAACTATTATGATGGAAAACAATCATGATAGAAAAAAGTCATAGTAGAAAACAATCATGAAAGAAAACAATCATAAAAGAGAGTCAGGATAGAAATCAGTCATGATAAAAAACAATCATGATAGGAAACTATCATGATAGAAAACAATTATAAAACAGAGCCATGATAGAAATCAAGCATGATAGAAAACAATCATGATCAAAAAAAATCATGATAGAATGTTTACGATTCATAATTAAATTGCCGAACACGTCCATCGAACTAAAATCTAACCACCGGCGGAACGCATTCATCTACAACAAATGAAATGTCAAAATAGAATGTTCTATAAGCTCAATCAAGAATTCTAATAAAATGCTGATTCATTCCTTTCTTTAACGTAGAAGAAATAAGCTGTTCTTATTTAATCAGTTATCTAGCTAACAGACCTTTTTTTCTTTCAAAAGAACCGCTTAAACTGATCTTAATTTATACAGTTGTTCATAACCCGAACATTTTGGTCCACGAGCCAGATCTTTTGAGAAAAAAAAGCAAATCTCCAAGTTGCACATCGTATGAACTTCGTATTTGATTGTTTTTTGTAATTTGCTGTTTTTTGTGTGCAAATTGTACCAAGGAGAACTCTGAATTTTTATCGAAGTCTGGAAAAGCTTCTGCATTTTTTTTGTACCTGCCTTTGTTGCTTTTGTGTGCTGCTGCTGCGTAAGCTAGATTTTCTACGATTTCTGGAGGAATCACTTAATTGCTGTTGTTGCTGCTGCCCTATTGTATGTTTTGTGCCACCGTCACCAAGAATTTGATCATATTGGACTGAGAGGTGCAGAGATTTACATGTGAGTAATTTAATTCTTATTATTTTCGTGCGTTTATCGTAAAATAAAATAAACTTGAAAATGAAGCAACCGAAACTCATACGAGTACTTACCCAATTAGAGAAAGACATGTCAAATTTTGCAAAGAAGAAGTCCAGCACCCGTACTGCAAATTATTTGTCAGGTCGCTTAACGTCATTAGAGACTTCTATGGTATCAGCAGAGAGTGTTTATGAGGGGTGCATAGGGTCTTTGTCAGATGGTGAGGATGATAAATGTTCTGAATTAGAGGAGGTTTATGATAAGATTCGTTAATTGTACTTTGACTACCGTGCGGATTTGCTTGATGCATTGGACAAGGCTAAGGCCAAAGAAAACAAGGTTAACGTTACTGAAGCTGGTGCAAATATCACTATATCCACTCACAATTCTGACATTAAGCTAAAAAATATTCCAGTGCCAGCTTTTTCAGGCAATTATGAGTCTTGGAGGGGTTTTCGTGATCTGTTTGTTTCTCTTGTTCATCATAATTCCTCTTTGTCAGAGATACAAAAAATGCATTATTTAAAAACCAGTGTTTCGGGTGAGGCAGAGAAAATATTGTCACATTTATCTATTTCCAATGGCAATTATGTTAAAGCTTGGGCTATTTTGCAGGACAGGTATGACCATCAGCGTTTTTTGGTCAACACACAGTTGAAGTGCTTCTTTAACCAGCCTTCTATAAACCACCCAACTAACAAACTCTCCAGAGCTTAGGTCTTTTTTTCTCAAAAAAACTCCCATAACTCTCTTTCAGATCTTATTGCTATACTAAAGACATGATCTCTCATTATGAAACAAAAATTCGTCTTTTAGCGTTTTTATTACACGAGCTTAGCATTTTTCAAACATCGAATCGCTTTAATTTTATACCTAGAACAATTATTCCTCGTGTATGTAAATTTATTGTCTTGTAATAATCTTGTTATCAAATTTAAGCTCTAAACGTCATTTTTTAATCTTCAAAATCTCTTATCAAGAGGTAATAAAGTAACAAAAACAAAACACTAACTATAGGATTCATATGAGATGAAATGTTGCATCCACAGCTGCTTATATTTGATTCATACACAAGTCGTTCTTTTTCTTAAAGTTTTGTGTGTACATTGTTTTCTGGCGTTCAGTTTTCTATTGGATTTGCTATCTGAATGGAAACACTGGATGTTGTATATTACAATTAAAAATTTATTTTATTTTTGACGAATTTAAGCTTTCGGTGATTTATTTTCTTTTGTTTCGGTGTAATATTAGGTTTTTTGACATTATTACACTTGTAAATTTGACCAAATAATTATAATTTTGTTGCCTAGTGGAATGCTAATTTTTGATATTCTTTGTTCAGTTATTCCAACATTTATGACGCCATAATGTAAATTTATAATTCTGAAACGGTTATGCACAAAACTAAACATATTTCTTACTTTGACATTTCAACTTTTATTGAAACATAAACAAAAGTAAACATTCGTTAGAAAAAGGAACGCATCACCGATATTTGTTTGTTTTTTCTTGGTTTGTTTGATGGCTGTCAAAATAAAGTCACATAGAAGCATCTCACTTCTCATAACAAGTGTTTGTTTTCATACCAACATAAATGTTACAACACTCTCATAAAAATGTTTATTCAAGAGTTAAAAGTATCGAGTGGACAGCAGCCATATTTCAATTTGAACGAAGTGTTGTTTGTATAGTTTGAGGGTTACCGTGATTTGAAAATAAATCTTAAAATAATTTATTTCGGTTTCCATTATGATGAAACTATTTAAGGTATATTTACCAGTATTAGTGTATTTATATTAGCCCTGTTTTTTAGTGCATTTTTATCTTCGCTTAAAAAATTAGCATGTTTAAAACAACAACAATACGGAGTTATACCAAATTGTTGTTGTATTTTTCATACTACTTTTTTTAAGCAAAGATAAAAATGTACTAAAGAACAGGGGTATTGATGTTTATTTTGTCAACTTCTTTTTTTTTCATTAAAACGTCTCCTAACCTCTTGTAAATTATTTGATTATAAACAACAAGTATACAATAATAAGACCAACAAATCGACAAATTTTCTGCTATTATACCTTTTTCGTCATATAACATGAATAAAACCATAAATAATATCAGAATAAAAAGTATTATTCTGATTCAAAACAAACATCAAGGTAACCCTTTTGCTATTTCAAAATAAAAATAAAATAATTTAAATATCAATAATTTTGAAAGCGCTTTGTTATTTTTCGAAGTAAAATGTTTAAGTTAGTAGAACAAGTTTCAATCGCACTAAGATTTAGCTTCACATAATGTGACAAACTATAAATATATTAACGTCACCATGATATCAAAATATAAATGCTCTCACTAAAATACACATTAGTTTTTCGCCATGAGACAATGACGATGACACATACAGATAAAAGTTATATCTTCGTACCTACTTCCAATAAATGTATAGACAAGGTGAAAGATAATTATGTATGTGTATATGTTTTTTTTTAATTTTGCACATACTCGTTCTCTTTTCATCAACTCCCACAAGAAGAGACGCATTCTCCTAGCAAGATTAATAGGGCGTTTGTCATCCCATTGGAACAATTAAAATGTTTCTATAAGAGGAAAATTAACTCCCGTAAGTGGGCCATTTAACGCTTGTAACACTTTCATAAGAATGTTGGAGTAGTCTCCTAGAGTAACACTAGCGCCCGAAATATAGTCTCATAAGCCGCTTGGAAATTCTTATGAGAGGAAAATTGTTACTTGGGCAGGAGCGATCTGAAGCCATCAAAGAGTTGCTTGATACGTCGACGGAGATAATTCACAGTCTCGAAAGCTTTAAGGTGCCTGTGGAACATTGTGATGTGATGCTAATATACGTCTTATTGCAAAAGCTACCACCGAAAACACAGCAGCTCTGGGAGGAGAAACTGGGATCCAAGGAAAACACCAAAGAACTACCAACGTTTGCAGAATTTAAACAGTTTCTTGAAACAAGGTTTCGCACTCTAGAAGCTGTCAATTATCAGCAGGGAAAAACATCATTAGAACCATCCAAAAAGGTTCCTAATCGAAATTGTTTTCATGCTCAAACCACCACATCCAAGTTTACATGTAAACTGTGTAATAAAGGTCAACATTCCATCCGCAAATGTCATCGCTTTTTGAAAATGAGCATCAACGACCGCAGTCAAGCCATTTTGAAGCTAGGTTTGTGTAGAAACTGTTTTGCTTACAGTCATTTGTCAGATAGTTGTCCAAGTACACGTAGATGTTATTATTGTCAGCAGCCCCATCATTCATTGTTACATAATTCTTCTTTACAAAATAGTCATCTGTCAAATCCTATTCCTTCAAAGGCCATATCTTATAAAAACTCTTATGAACAAAACAAAGGTGATGTTACCTCAATTAATCCAAATGCTCCGAGTTTTAGGCCATCCAATATCGATCAAGGTGCTTCAACTCATCGTGATGTGCCAAATGGAGATCATCCCTGTTCCAGTAAATCCATCAACACTTATCATTCTGTACCACACACGAACACTCGAGTGATGTTAGCTACGGCGATTGTTAAGGTCATCGGTACATCAGGGGAAGTTGTTTCGCTTCGAGCATTGTTAGACTCTGGGTCGGAGGCATCATTCATTACAGAGTCGGCAGTTCAGTTATTACGTTTGAGTCACAAATCAACTTTTGTGGAGGTGTCTGGCTTAGGTATGGTCAATAGCGGCACATGTAACAAAATTGTTGATATATCTATTGGTTCCTACCATTCAGAGTTTGCAGTTAACACCCAAGCCCTCGTTTATAAGTCACTATGTGGCCATATCCCGGCTCAAACTTTTCCTGTGGTGGATTGGACACACCTCGATGGCTTGAAGTTAGCCGACCCATTCTTTTTTAAACCAGGCAAAGTTGATTTGTTATTGGGTAGTGACGTATTAGCTGACATACTTTTGCCAGAATTGGCTAGGCCAAACCAAGCTAATTTGCCTTTAGCCCAAAACACAAAACTCGGATGGATTGTCTTCGGACGTGCCTCAATCGCATTGCATTCTGTGCAAAGTCTTCACCAGACATGCAATCTGGATAATAACATGCGCCAATTCTGGGAGTTAGAAGAGGCACCGTTTCAAAATGTCGAAACTCCTGAGAATGTTGCTTGTGAAGAACATTTTTTGAAGAACGTCAAGCGTCTAGCAGATGGTCGTTGTAAAGTCGCCCTTCCATTCAAAGGCAACGTTTATCCTGTACTCGGACGTTCAAAAGAAGGTGCTCTGCAGCGATTTAAGCAGCTTGAAGGACGTTTAAGCAAAAACCCGGATTTTCATAGAAAGTACTCTGAATGCATTCAAGATTATCTGCGGATGGGTCATATGAGTGAGGTTGATGATCATATGTTGGAGGATACACCCCATTGCTTCCTGCCTCACCATGCCGTCATAAAAGAGAGCAGCTCATCTACCAAACTCAGGGTAGTTTTCGATGCCTCGTTTAAAACGTCTGATGGATCCTCGCTCAACGATATGCTTATGACTGGACCAGCACTACAAAACAATATCATCGATGTCATTCTCAGGTGGAGGCTTTATAGGTACACGTTTACGGCTGACATAAAACAAATGTACCGCCAAATTTGGGTAAGTGAAAACGATTCATATTACCAATTGATATTGTGGCGAAGTGATCCATCCGAGCCCATCAAAGTCTACCGTCTTAAAACAGTGACTTTCGGCACAGCATCTGCTCCGTATTTGGCCATAAGAACCCTCAACTGGCTGGCAGAGAAGGCAAGACCTGTGTTTCCCCGAGCTGCAAGGAGGATGCGGAGCAGTCATGCTAGCCAGGCTTTTAAATCATGCCACAAACATTCTCAATTTAACGGAAGCAAAGATTCACGCTTGGACTGACTCAACAATTACTCTTTGCTGGATACTGTCGTCGCCATCACGACTGGAAACTTTTGTCGCAAATCGAGTTGGAGAAATCCAACGGCTCACTGATTCATCAATTTGGAAGCATATTCCCACCGAACAGAATCCAGCCGATCGTGCCTCTCGTGGTGTTTTGCCCTCGGCGCTAATACAAGAGCATTTATGGTGGAAGGGACCGAAATTCTTGCACACCTCTTGGGATTTTATTTTGCCAACCCAGCCCATCAATTTGATGACGGAAGAAGGACAGAAACGTACGCGTTGTCTCCGACTGGAAGCTGAAGACAATCAGATTTTGCTACTAATCAACAAAACTTCATCGTTCCAAAAGCTAGTAAGAATTGTTGCTTATTGTAAAAAATTCATTAACATTTCTCGTCAAAACCATAACAAGTTCTGCTATTTCGCACGAAGCCTTCAAAAGCACAACACCGTAGGCATACCTTTTTCAGCAAAGGAACTTGATGAAGCCACAGCGAATGTGATTTGGGTCGCACAACAGCAAATGTTTCCAGACGGCATCACAAAAACCAGAGGTATGGCATCTTTGAACCCATTCGTAGATGGGTATGGTGTTATCCGAGTCGGCGGAAGACTTAGTCAAGCAAACATCCCTTATGACCAACAACATCCCTACATATTGGACCCAAACAACAAGCTTTCACAATTAATTATACGCGATGCACATATAAAGACGCTGCACGGAGGGATTCAACTCATGATGGCTCACCTCAGAAATAAATTTTGGATTTTCAAACTGAAAAGTGCTGTAAAAAAGCATGTTCACAACTGCGTCACATGCTACAGATTTCGGGCTCAAAAATCTCACCAACTGATGGGGGAGCTACCTGCACCCCGAGTCTCAATATCAAAACCCTTCACCCATACCGGTATTGATTATGCGGGCCCCATTAATATAAGATCTTGGAAAGGCCGTGGAGCTAAGTGCTATAAAGGGTACCTGGCTATTTTTATTTGCTTGGCCACCAAAGCCCTACACCTGGAAGCGGTCAGCGATTTAACAACTCAGGCATTTCTGGCTGCTTATCGGAGGTTCGCTGCCCGGCGGGGTGTATGCGCCCAAATTTATAGTGATTGTGGCACCAACTTCGTTGGTGCTGACTCTGAGCTACGTCGTTTACTGAAGAATGGAATTCAGGACTTTCATCATATTGCCAACGTCTTAGCAACCGAAGGAACACAGTGGAACTTCATTCCCCCTGCTTTTCCCCACTTTGGAGGATTGTGGGAAGCAGGTGTGAAGAGTGTTAAATTCCACCTCAAACGTATTGTTGGAAACGGGACACTTACCTACGAGGAGCTCACCACACTTTTGACACAAGTCGAAGCGTGCCTCAATTCGAGACCCCCCTGTCCCCTAACAGAAGATCCTGCGGACTTCCAGGCGTTAACACCGGCACACTTCCTCATCGGACAAAACATATTTACTGTTCCCGAAGGAGACCTGACCTTTAGAAAACAAAATTTAGTAGACAGATGGAAGACTATTCAAGTTCATTTGCAGACGTTTTGGCACCAGTGGCAGACCGAGTATCTGAGCCGTCTCCAGCAACGTCCAAAATGGTTGAAACCGCAACCACAACTCAAGAGAGATGATTTAGTGCTCATTAGGGACGAACGACTTCCACCTACGAAATGGAGCTTAGGCCGCATAGTCGCAACATATCCCGGAGCAGACAATATAACAAGAGTAGTACAAGTTAAAACATCTCAAGGAGAATTCCGGAGACCAATCACAAAATTATGCCCACTTCCATGCAACGATGTACATTCTTCATCGACATAATTACATGCTAATTATTGAATCACCTATACAAAATAAAAAAAAATAAAAAAAAAAAAAAAAATACAAAATTATTTGCTTCTCCCAACAGCTCTACAAAAAAAAATCGTTTGAAAACTCATGCATCCTACTGTTTTCATAACAGAAGTCATTTAAGTATAAAATAGAAAACACCCAAACCCTCATGCACACACTCATGGCAAGCCCAGCACAACACACATTTTACAAACATACAGTCCACTGTTTTCTACTCATAAACATTCAAACATGCACATGCACACACAGGGTCATACCCATTCGCAGGTTGAAACTTTCAACATTAGAACATTAGAAGTGATCATCCTCCAACGTCACAAGCACACCAACGAGGGAAACATGACAGCGCCTCACAAACACTACATAAATTAATACAAAATCAAAATAATTAGTTCAATTTTCTACACTTAATTCAACATTCAAATTAATTTACACAATCTGGAACTGTTGACAATAGAAGACATCAGAACATCATCGTTTCCTCTTGAATAAAACTATTTCACGCACAAGAATGGGCTGATCGACTAACTGATGACTTTTCAGAATCTACATTATGTATCTCCTTTTTCGCATAACTGTTTTGTTTATTAGTTGCTTTTATGTAATCAAAAATCATATTAATAATGTCTTCTCTTTTCATGTAATAAAACGCATGGACAAGTATTTTGAGAGTTTGACTTGAACCTGGCTACCAGAACAGTGAAGATGACACAACAGTGAGGCAAAGGACTATTGATAGCAGACAAATTGATGATCTTCGCTCATCGGTGGGGGAGAATGTTTACGATTCATAATTAAATTGCCGAACACGTCCATCGAACTAAAATCTAACCACCGGCGGAACGCATTCATCTACAACAAATGAAATGTCAAAATAGAATGTTCTATAAGCTCAATCAAGAATTCTAATAAAATGCTGATTCATTCCTTTCTTTAACGTAGAAGAAATAAGCTGTTCTTATTTAATCAGTTATCTAGCTAACAGACCTTTTTTTCTTTCAAAAGAACCGCTTAAACTGATCTTAATTTATACAGTTGTTCATAACCCGAACATAGAAAATAATCATGGCTGTTTTCTATCATGATCGTTTTCTATCATAACTGATTTCTATCATGACTTTCTAACATGATAGTTTATCATGATTGTTGTCTATCATGACTTTTTTCTATCATGATTGTTTTATATCATGATTGTCTAATATCATGATTCTTTTCTATCATGATTGCTTTTTGTTATGACTTTTAGATAGAAAATTATCATGACAGAAATCAATTATCATAGAAAACCATCATGATAGAAAACCATCATGCAAGAAAACAATCATGATAGACAACAATCACGATAAAAAAGAATCATGATAGAAAACTATCAAATCTGTATTGTGCTCAACTTGTGCTGCCTTGTGCCGTTTATATTTAAAATGCCGGTACAAGGTAACACAAGTTGAACACAATACAGCACAATTTTTTTTTTAAATGACGTTGCTAACTTCACGCTTCGAAAAACTGTTCTTTGATCGTAAAATTTACAAATATGTAATTTTTGTATCTCTTCGGCATATAGCCGCACAAACTGAACAAACTGGGCACAAAATAGCGCAATAGATAGTTTTTAAGAAAAGATAAAACCTAAAAATAAATAGAAATTAGTTATTGGCCTTAAGGTTGCAAATATGTGAGTATTTTTATCTCTTTGGCAGCACAAACTGAGCACAAAACAGCACGAATTTATTTTTTAAGAAATTACGAAATTTATAAAATTTGCAAATTTGCGAAGGCTTGAGGCAGAACAAGTTAAGCACAATACTGCACTTTTTTCAAAAATCGAAAATGGCTGTGATAGCTTCAAGCTCATACATAGGCCTACCAGTACCATAATTTTAGGTTCTAATAAACATTGAGAAAATTGTCGAGGACCAAAAAAATTATGTTACAAGTTTAAAGAAAATCTATCCGATCTTTTTTGGCTGTAGGCTTAGCCGAAAAGACAGATAAACTAACTGAAACAAAACTAAGTCCGGAAGCCCACCGTAAGATTACCTTTCTCATTGCGGCTACCCGAAAATTGAATGCCAAGGCCAACCGACAGCTTTAGTCCAAGAATTTACAAAACTACTCTCGACGCAAGAGCCAAAAAAAGTCTGTCCGACTATTGGTATCGGGTAGAGGACATCCTTAGCTTTCATTTGATACACCATTTATAAGTTGCTTATATTACACCTAAAATGTGCATTTTCTAACCATTGCAACCAGCAAAAGTTTGTCCGACCAGTAGTTATGCAAATGTTTCGACAAAAGCTATTTGTTGCCATCCAATTTTTGCGTGGTCGCGATGAGATAGGTAATCTTACGGTCGGCTCCCGGACTATGTTCAACTCAATCGCTTATTTTCTACTTTTTCTCCTATATGTTGAACTAAAATATATAAGTTTTCGCAAATGGGCCTTAATAAATCTTTTTATATTCAAAATTCTCATTTTTTTCTTTTTATTTTTCACACCAAAGCTCTATCTGCAACAACACACCCTACCTATAACTCTACATCTATAAAGTATAAATCTATCATAAATTTCCAACAATAACACGATTTCCTTCATCATTTATGTTCTAACATACACCATCTGCTAGCCATCATTTTGACACTGTCATTGCCTTCATCATATTTTTCTTTTCTTTTTTTTCCTAAGAACAACTTCAACTCAAAATCCAAGCATTTATCAATTTAATGTTTCTGTTTTATTTCATTTCAAGTCCTTTAACTCTTCTTTCATTTGTCTCTCGACTCACAACACAATACAAATTGCCTTTTTAAGCGAAGATGAATCCTTCATCTTCAATCCGTTTTCCATTCTTCAATTGTTCCTAGTGCCAAACAAAAGAACACCATCATCTCCATCATCCTTGGAAAAATAAAAGAAAAGTAAAGAAGCAAAAAAATAAATATAGTGGAGGACGGAGGAAGTTGGCAAAGAAAACTTTTTATTAAGGGCGCCCATAGAAGGAATATCTTCTTGTGTTGAATCATAAGAGACTGTTAATTCTCAAGGAAATGTTATGAGGTTTTATTCATTCTTTATTCATCATGTACATAGGTCTATGGTTTTCAAGTAACCCCTAGAGGAAAAAGTTCAATTTGCTGTAGGAAGAAAAGTTTAAACCCTCCCACCACGCCCGCCGCCAAAATGTCTGTCATATCTTCTATGCCAATTTAAAATGCAAAACAATCCCAAGACAATGGCTTATTTGCATTCCTAAAAAAAAGGACACACAATTTCGCGTACTGCACAAAACACACTCCAAGGCTTTGAAGGATCATACTGAAAAGCAACAAACTGCTAACCAATGCAAAATAAGTGGACAGGGCTGGATTTGAGAAGACGAATTTTCACAAAAGCTGGGCCACAAAAGTGTTTAAGTTTTTTTTAATTTACAAAAATGAAAAAAAAACTGTTTTGTAATAAATGATAAATATTGCGAAGATTCTTTCGTCTCCTACACGCTACACCCCAAACTAAATGCTTTCACTGTAGCGAATTAAGGTTAGGAAATCCTTGGAACAGCGAAGCAGACCACCACATGTATGTACTGTTGGAAAAAGTCCTTAATGAATTATGAAAAGGATTGGGTTGCAATTCGGGATTTTGGTATTTGTGATTTTGAAACATTTCGGACTTTTACTAATGCTGCTAAGAAATTCTTTTGCCGGTAAATTCTAGAATTTTAATATTTCTAGGTGTTACAGTATCATCTACAAATAACAGTACATATTATGCAAAAATGTACCTATTCATAGTTGAACTATTTTTAACTAACGAAATCAGTGTTGAATTTCATTGTTTTTTCCTAAAAGCATTTTGCGTATATCGTGTGTGCCTCCAAGGACCAAGGCTAATAGAAATTCACCAACCAACAACAGCAAAATGAGCAGAAAAAAGGATTGTCCCAGGACTGAGGTAGGCCGCGTTCTTGATATGAAATTCCCTCTTATTATTTTTTCATGCATGTATTATGTGGGTTTTTATGTGAATAAATATAGAACACCAACACCGTAGCAATATTAGTACGAGCATATTTTTTTACTAAAGGATTTGTGTGGAACAAGAATAATTTGTTTTCCAGATTTTGTTTTTAATACAGAGCTAGGTCCTCAAAACGCATAAACAAGGCACTTAAGTCACTAGATGTATATTGCATATTATGAAAGTTGTGAATACAAGTGAAAAATAATTTGAAGTGTTACAAAACTCCCCTCTAATACTTTCTAGAGCAAAAATATTGAACGCGATAACCCTCTCTGAAACCAATAGACTTGAAACAAGTAATTCTTAGATACATATATGTATGTGAAAGTCTTACATACATAAATATGCGTACCTACCCATGTGTTTCGACAAATTGTCTAATTCTTTTAAGATATTGAATTTATGAAGATTGAAAATGATAATTTAAAGAAAATTTTGTTATTCTGAAAAAATGCGTTTACCTACTAAAATTAATCATCATAGAACAGGACATCTTCTCTATGCTAAGAGTACAAGTGGAACTCATGCCCACGTTCTAACGTGTGATACATATAGAAGTTTTTTTTTTTTTAAATTTTAACTAAAAAAATATAGAATTGATCTGGATGGTGAAATTTTTATTATAAGCCAAAAGAACAATGTCTGACTTTTAATACTTGAAGATAGTTTCAATCACATGTTGCCCACGACTTAGCCGTATTATCATTCAGAAAGGAAATAAGATTGAAACATTCTTTTCGAAGCTGAAAAGTCACGTTTCACAAATTTTGAAATAAAGTTCCCGGGCATTCCTTTCAATGACTGCAAAAATGCATTTCATTCTTAGTTTCTGGGACATTTTTTACTGCACCTAGTGAAACAGTTGCAATTAGGTATAGATATGCTACAGCGTTAAATAACTAAATTTCCCAACAACTCATACTCAATCGATGATATCATAGCGATATTGATTCCTACTTCTTTAGCCTATTGAATAGACCGGAAAATGAGGGGTATACAGGAACAATTACGTGCAAGGGTTTTTATTATTGAATATGTTTGTTTGGCCCATAAGCATGCTTAAAACCGAAAATGCTACTAAATTCACACATGCTTTTCTGAGAGAATGGTCACACTGACCACTTTTCAGAATTTTTGGTATAACTCGAAAACCAAGCCGAATTTGACAATTTTACACATAATACTTTTTGTTTAAAATTGAATTTTCTATTGGAATGGATAGTTCAAAAAATTTTACGAAAAATTTTAAGCAGGAAAAATTAACAAAAACCAACCTAAGAAAAATCAAAAAATCAAGGATATCTAATTTTTTTAATAAATTGTGCATAACTTTTTTTGAAGCAAAGATAGGGTCAATACATGCACAGATAAAATAAAGCAGAGACATAAGGCCTTAATATGGCATGTTCAAAAATTACTATTTGTACAAAATTGACAGAGATATTCCCGTTCAAACCTTATCATTACTTATAATTGTTCGCTGTTTTGGCCCGAAAGTCCCTTTTTCGGTACAATATGGCAAATTTCACTTTCGTAAAAATGTTCGAAATAAAAATTTCGATATAATATGACATTAGAACTATAGAAAATTTATAAAAAGGATGTAAGTTCGCAATTTCGTTTTTCGGCTGTTTTTAATGCTTTCAGACCTACAGACCGAACGGCTGGTCCAATTAACATAAGATTTGGTACTAGTTGCTAGGAACGTTAAATTTGTCGTAAGGTACCAAAAAATTGGCTTTCCGGCAAAAACTGTGAAAAATGGTAAGAATTGGTAAAGTTTGAATAGATATATCTCTATCAAATTTCAAATAATATGGCTTTTTTAACATGTCATATTAAAGCCCTTATACTCCAGTTTACTTTGTTCATGCATGTCTTGAGCGTATCTTGGCTCCGAAAAAAGTTATGCGCAATTTAGAAAAAAATTAAAAAATCTTTGATTTTTCGATTTTTTTTATGTTGGTTTTTGTCTACTTTTGCTGCTTAAATTTTTCTAAGAAATTTTCCAAACTATCCATTTCGATAGAAAATTTAATTTTGAACAAAAAGTATTATAAGTGAAATTGTCAAACTCGGCTTAGTTTTCGAGTTATACCAAAAATACTGAAAAGTGGCCAGTGTGCCCATTCTCTCAGAAACGCATGGGTGAATTTAGTAGCATTTTCGGTTTTAAGCATGCTTATGGGCCAAACAAACATATTTAATAATAAAAACCCTTGCACGTAATTGTTCCTTTTTAAAAGGTCTATTCAATAGGCTACTTTTTTGATAAATAATAATAGGAATATACTAGTCTCCGAGAGAGGGTATGGTATGAAAGGGTGTACTAAAAAGAAAGAAAGAAATCTTTCGCTTGGTTATATCTTGTTATAAAGTCTCCCGAAAATCTACTCTTCAAGCGGGAATACCTTTCTTCAAACAATTTTTTTTAAAGCCTTCATCAGATCACTGCATTAAGGGCTCTGGACCTTTGGCACCTCATATGAGGGAAATTTGATAAAAAATATCTCATCTAATTGGTCAGTAATTGGTCAGAAAAGGTCAACTGGTCCCAGAAATTGGTCAGCCCTAGATTACTTTAAATCAAGGCTTAAACTTTATCAAGGTCGCTCAAGGTCACGCGCGATTTTTGGCACTTCATTTATGGGAAATTTACAAAAATTTAATACCACCTGAAAGGCCCTTTGATCTGTATAAAAGGTCAGCTAGTTTCAGTAATTGGTCAGTTATAGATACTTTTATATGATTTTTTAAAGAATTTTTACTTGCGATATAGGTACTATAGGGCAAGTTTTGGATTCGTGAAAAAAAAAATTTCGAGATAACAATCAAACATGACATTACGATGATAGAGAACACGAAAAAAGTGGGTGGCACAATTCTGTCTGTCTGTCTGTCTGTCTGTTTGTCTGTCTGTCTGTCTGTCCGTACCTCAACCTACAGCCTAAACCACTGAAGCGATTTTCTTCAAATTTTGAGGTTAAGGTTTTTTAGTAACTCTCCAGAGGGGAAATTGAAATTTTTTTTTTAGCTCAAAAAATAACGGTACTTGCCATACAACCGTTAAGGAAAAGCTTATTTATCTCAAAAACGGCTCTAACGATTTTGATAAAAAAAAATCAGTGTATTATTGTAGATATGATATACCTTTGAGTAAGAAAAAAAATCACCAAAAACATTTATTAACGGTACCTGCCATATAACGGTTTTTTTGATTTTTCGTTTTCTCATTAACCGCTCATCCGATTTCAATTAAATTTTTTGCACAAAAGCTTTGTTAAAATATAAATAATACTGCATGCCAAAATTTATGAAAAAATAAATTTTGGATTTTTAAAAAAAGATTCAAATTTTTTTTTTCAAAATTCAATATTTCGAAAACGGGTTGATGAATTTGAAATTTCAGTTTTAAATGTATATTAATATATACTCAAAATTGGCATACCAAATTTTTTTTTGAAAAATGTTACAAAAATTTTATATATAAAAAATTAATTTTTAAGAAAACGGCTCCAACGATTTTTAATTTTTTTTTTGCATATATTCATATTTTTTCAAGTAATCAAATGGCATACTTTTTTTTGAGCTCTAAGTTATTTATCAGGCTGTTTATACAATTAAAAGAACGATTTAAATGCTTTTTATACTTTTTCTATAATTACTTGAATATTTTTTAAAGTTCTTAAGCCCCACACAACTTGAACATAGGAGCAAGTACGTGCGATCCAGTCGTGCAATTTATTTTTTCAAGGTCACGAACCGTTTATGACCTAGAAAAAAAAAACTTAGAAAGAATCGTATAAAAGAATCATTACCTAACTGACCAATTACTGAAACGGTGCAGGGAACTAAGTCCCCGGGAACCAAGTCCACCGAGGGACTTAGTTCACATTTAATGGGAACTAAATCCACTTTAACGAAGTAGACTTAGTTCCCAGGTAAGGTGAGAAAGTAGTCCACTTCTTTATGAGAACTAAGTACACATTTTGAAATATGAAGAGGGAACTAACTTTCAACGATAAAAATTACAAGCATTCAAAATTGCGTGAAAGCCTTTGCATTCACCCAGCCTCGCACTTACCCCAAATCCTATAATGAGCCCAAGCAGGGGGGTTACTTCACTGTTTATTCGCCGTAATGCTGGGTGCTAGCACTGTATTGTGGTAAGACAAAGCCTTACGGCGAATAAACAGTGAGGTATGTATGGGGGGGCATGCTGCCCCCCTGCAACCTCCCTGCTTGGGCTCACTATAGGATTTGGGGTATGTGTGAGGCTGGGTGTATGCAAAGTTTCTTTTGCATTTACAGAATCTGGATTTAAAGAAACTTTGAATTTATCCTATATATATCCAACAATATTGTGAAAAGTATTTCTGTTTTATTAATAAGATTGATTTTTTTACTTGGAAGTGGGAACTTAATTCACATTTAAAGGGAACTAAAACCACTCAGTTTTTGAGGAATTTAGTTCCCACCTTCTATGAGAACTAAGTTCACTTTGCTGAAGTGGACTTAGTTCCCATTAAATGAGAACTAAGTCCCTCGGTGGACTTGGTTCCCGGGGACTTAGTTCCCTGCACCTACTGAAACTAGCTGACCTTTAATATAGATCAAGAGATCTTTCAGATGGTACACATTTTTTGCAAATTTCCCTAAAATCAGGTGCCAAAAATCGTTTTGACCTTGAAATTTTTTCTTAAATTCATTAAATATTCATGAAAAAAAATCTGTGGCTGACTAATTACTGAAAATAGCTGACCTTTTGCAACCATGAAGAGGCCTTTGAGGTGGCAAAAGTTTTTTTTGTGACCTTGAAACGAACTTCAAAAAATCATAGAAAAAAATCTACTATGGCTGACCAATTACTGAAAATAGTTGATCTTTTATCACGATCTATAAATCTTTTGTATGGTATAAAATTTTGGCAAATTTCCCTTAAATGAGGTGCCAAAAATCGCGCGTGACCTTGAGCGACCTTGATTAAGTTTAAGCCTTGATTAAAAGTTATCTAGGGCTGACCAATTTCTGGGACCAGTTGACCTTTTCTGACCAATTAGATGGGATATTTTTTTTATCAAATTTCCCTCATATGAGGTGACAAAGGTCCAGAGCCTGCATCAAGCCTTCTTCGAAACCATCGCACAGGATCTTTAAAGTTGCAGAAATGCTGCACAATTTTGAAGAAAAGTGTGTTGCATAAACACCGGCAACAGATACCATAAACTATCTCTGTCTTTTACATAATATTAATGATTTAAGGGAACGTTTTGACAGCTCCATAAAAGACAAGTTTCCTACGACATTTCAATTTGCTCGATTTGGTACTGTAGAGGTAAAATTAATTTTAGATGAACTCAAAAATAACAAAGTTCTGGGTTCAAATGGAATACCGCAAATATTTTTACAAATTTATTACACCTTCGAAGATTTAACGCTAAGCCATGCCTACGATTACGGCTACATGTCAAGCCTAATTCACAATGCGACGAGGAAACGATTCATGAGCGTGACGAGATACCGTCGTTGCTGTCAAACAAATTTCCAACAGTTAAAGTATACGAGGACGAGGATATACACAATGAAGTGTTTCTCGTCGTCACGTCACGCCAAGGATTCGAAAAATTGAAAAAAAGACGCAACGAGACGATGATTTTCGGTTTTGACAAGTTATTTATATAATGGAAGTATTTTTTTAAAGAAAAAAATACGATAACGTGAAATTAAAGGATGAAGTAATTGATAAATCTGTTGTTTTTAATACTTTTTTACTTAATTTGTATAATTTTTACTTGCACTATAGGTGCTATAAGGCAAGTTTTGGATTCGTGCCAAACAAAAATTTAAAATAACAATCAAACATGATATTACGATAATAGAGACAACCAAAAAAGTGGGTGGTACAATTCTGTCTGTCTGTTTGTCTGTCTGCCTGTTCGTCTACAGCCTAAACGGCTCGATCGATTTTCTTCAAACTTGGTACATAGTGCTTTTTGGTGATTATGCCCACACGTTTTTTTTTATTTTTTTAGAACCAAAAATAACGGTACCGGCCATACAATTTTTTTTAGCAAATTTATATAATCGTATTTTTTCTCACAAATGGCTCGACAACTTTTCTTAAAAAAAAAATCAATTAATTTATTTTAGTAAAGGCTTTCTTTGGGGGGAAAACCATTTTTCAAAAATGGTTATTAATGGTACCTCCCAAAGAACCATTTTTTTAATTTTTGATTTTCTTCAAAACGGTACGACTGATTTCAATTATTTTTTTATATACAGAAGCTCCCAAAAAATATAAATAGTTTTGTGTACCAAAGCTTTTGAAAAAATATTTTTTGAATTTTTAAAAAATGTTTCAAATTTTTTTTTGGAAAATCAAATATTTTGCAAACGACATGATCCATTTTTTTGAAACTCGATATTTAAAAGATTTTTAATACTCTCTAAAATATTTTTAGAAAAAAAATTATATTTATGAAAAAGTAAAGGTACCTTCCATACAAAATTAAAAAAAAATATACCGAGTTTTTTATGAATTCTTCTCGTGAAAAATAAAACCGAAATGAATTCTAGTTTTTAAGATAGTTCTTAGGCCGAAAGGCATTAGCATTAAGTTATTAGTTTAACTTAGAGCGCCCGAATGGGGCCAGTAAGTTAGTTGTAAGATATTGATAAGTAGGCTAGTTTTTATGAATTTTTGTCTAGCTTTAAGATAGTTTTAAGATGATGGAAAAATAAAAATGAATTAAAAAAAAAAAAAAAAAAAAAAAAAAAAAAAACGCAAGGGAAAATATTTTTTGCTTAAAAACGACTACTACGATTTTGATTAAACTTTTTTCATATACTAAAATTAGTACTACAATCTACTATCAAAAATTATAAAATTTTACACTTAATTTCAACTTCAATTTCAATTTATTTATTTCTGTAATAGTCTTAACACTGTAAGATACAATATCTTATAAAAATAGTGAAAGCTTCGGTTCAATACCATGTGTAAATATAATATGTGGTTGATAAGTGATACAATTAATACAATACATACATGACTTCACTGATAAGAAGAAAAATATAAATTATTGTTAATGATTTTATGAAATAATATTACAAAATTTTATATTTAAGAAAAGAAAGAATAGTACCTGTCATAGAACGTATTTTTTTATTTTAAATTTTCTCGCTATCGGGTAAAACGAATTTAGATGAATTTTTATTTACAAATTTCAGATAAGATCAAATACCTAATATTGTATATCAAAATTTTCAAAAAAAAAGTTTTTGGATCCTTAAAACATGTTTAAATTTTTTTTGAAAATTCGATATCTCAAAAACGGGTTGACAATTTGTATACACATAAATATATACTTAAGATTTGCATACCGAAATATGTTCTTAAAAATGTTTTAAGAATTTTATATTATAAAATTAATTTTTTAAAAAACCGCTCCAACGATGTTAAATTTTTTTTCCCATACAACCATATTTAATCAAGAATTAAGATTTCATTCTTTTTTCCACCTTTAACTATCAAAAGAGTTGTGATAACCAATTTAAATCTCGTATTTCATGCCTAGCTCTACATTTTTCTCTCATAATTTCCATGTTTTTATATACAATTTTCTTAAACCCACAGTGTCTTGAACATAAGAGCAAGTGCGTGCGATTCAGGCGTGCATTTTATTATTCTTTTCATCCTTTCAATAAAAATAAAAATGGGTTTTTGTAGTACCCCTTTAAAGTCTCTTGGTCGAACGCACACTACATGAAGTGTAAAAAGGAATGTCAAAAATATCTCTTGCCCAGCAAAAATTTCCTTATGTGAAAAGGGTCTTTTATGGTTTTATCAAATTCAACTTTGATAGAGGGCAAGGAATACCAGTCTCCTGTATCACACGTGCGTTATCATAAGTAATTTTCTTCCACTCTATCAAATTTTACATTCCTCTCTAGCTATTTGGATTAAAATTTATCTGACAAAAAAAAATGCAAACCTAGAAAGCCAAAGGGCTGGTTTGTTTGATTCTGAATTACCTTAATAAATCGTATTACGGTGAACGGAAAACTAAACCGTTAACAAAAAAAATAAAAATTTGATTTCAATGGTTTCATAAAAATACGTTTTCGAACAAAAAAAGAATAATTTGCAACTTAAACATCAAAATCTTCTCAGAAAAAATTGTTATAAGGTTAATTGAAAAACAAAAAAAGATATTTTTCTTTTAAATTTACGTTGAATGATAATCCCAGTTTCACAGTAAAAAATGGTAGAAGAGATTGACCACCGTTAAAATAAAATTCCAAAAAGTAATTAAAAAAATGCATTCATCATTTTCCATTAAATAAAATTCACAAACAAAATGATAAAATGACGTTCGAAAAAAACTTAACACAAAAATTCTCTTCATTACTTTCATTTGAAGTGCAATCGATTACTCCTTTTGTCCAATTAAAACCCTCATTGAACACAACCATCCACTACATTAATCCAAAATTCATCTTCGTAATGACTTCATCAATCACTGACCCATGTACCTACCTACCCTCATCATCTACCAATTTCATACAATGAAAATCAATAGGATGAACAATTTAAGAGTAGTCACATAATAGTATGATATCTTAATCCTTTTTTTTGCCCCATCGAATTACAGCCATAATCCTTTATTTTTTCCAAACAAAATAAGAAGAAGAAGAAGAAAAAGAAAGGAGAGATGAACACACTATAGAAAATAACAATCTTCTCTGAGATATAAAGTACTTAATCTCGTTGTTAAAACAAATTGAAACCCCATCGTATGCCACCTACTTTCTGTTAGCACAGCCAGAGGATACTTTATGCCACACAAACACACATAAACACATAATATCCCTAAGAATATAGGTAGATAGTGAGAGGAGAAGATACACTTTAGTTTGTTCGCAAACCACCCTTTCGCTCGCACTGGATACAACCGTCTGACACTCAAACACCTCTGGCATCATAGGTACACACACACACAAAAAACTACACGCCAAGGTAAACATATACAAAAATGAAGCAAAAATTCTAAAGAATATCCTGAAAAGCTTTTAACAATATTGCTTGCGAAATTCAATCCATTATCCTTCGTACATTCAGCCTGGGTTGTTGTAGGTATGGACAAGTTTCACGTCAGTTTTCATGGCACATCTTCTCCACTACAAAATTATATTCTCTTCGCTAACATCTTCGACATCCTGGAAGAGGAGCTTCGTTCGTCTTAAGTTTGAAAGTTTTTTTTTTTTTAATTTTTTTCCATCTTGAATTTTTATATATTTTTACAGAATGTCCTTTCCCTTCTTTGCCAATACAAAAGAACATGAGTGTTTTTCATTCGTTTAATAACACACATCCTTTAAAGAATAAGAAATCTCATCCTGCAAACAAGGAGATTCAAACTAATTGCATTATTCCGTGCCAATCTGAGAGTACCTACTCTGCCTGCTGATGCTTATGCTAAATCGATCTTTTTCGGTATCTTAACATTTAACCACCCAACCCCCTCACTCAGAGGAAATATAATAAAACAAGTATGAAAATTGAAAACACGTTGTGCCTGCAAAGTAAACATGTCTTAAATTCCAACAAAACATTGTTAAGCTCTTCAATATATCATCACACACACTCAAGGTAAAGAGCAACATAATCACGTATACGCCATAGTGTACCATGAAGAGAGGTTTACCGTGAGATAAAAGCTATTTTCAGTTTTAACTTCATCGTCAATTCAATTACATTCAACCAACTCAAATAGAATTAGCCAGAGAGATAAAATTTTCATGAATATCAAAGATGCCTACCTGCTTACCTACATAATTTAGCTGAAGGGTAAGGTACATTTACCTGACTATTTTGGGAAATAATGTCGGTATATGCCTGTTATTTTTGTAAGGACGAAAACCAAGAAGATATTTTCCAATCTTGTTGCATAGTTTTAATTAGAATGTCACTCAACCAAATAGAAGTTCTTTGTGTATTCTGACAGCAAGAACTTTCATATTCAAACTCACTTTTAATTTATAACCACTTCAGAGTCAGACTACGAAGAGTGTTCTATAAGGCTTGTGTATGTGGGGTATAAGGATATGCATTGTGAATAATGAAAATGTGAAAATCTCAGCTTTATGTCATATGCGAATATTTTCATTTAAAATAAATGTACATCTGGATGATCTGAAAATTTCTTTGTAGACATTTTTGTTGGGTGACAAAAATGATTCATCATTTTTGATAAGTAAAACAAAATCAAATAATAAAACTAGACGTCTGGAAGTAAATACTTTAAACCCTAGAGACATGGGATATAATTTTGTGTGATGGAGAACTTAAAAGATTTTATTTAACAACAGGTTTCTCTTTGAAAAATTTGAATGATGAGTAGATGACAACTCCTTTGGCATAATCAATTTTCTGAAAGCTTGAAGCAAGTTAAAGTGATTGCTAAGCATCCGTTGCTTATATTTTTTGCCCGTCTTTAACGGATTGTTATTGTTATTTGATGCACATAGCTTACAGAAGCTATATTTGCGATTTTTTGGTGTATAAGCTTTCTTTAAGGTTAGGTTAGGAGGATTGATAATACCACAAGCCGAATCATGAAACTCCTCGGAACTATGTATGGATCCATTGCACCCCCAAAGTTATGGGTAGGAAGGGAAAGGGAAGAAAATAGAAGGGATTAGGGGGATGTTTAGGTATAGGGGCCTCCCTGAATCATCTTAAATTCTAGATAAATGTTAGGATGTTCCTAAGCGGCAAGATAGAGATGTCGCGCAGTTCGTCGGAAAAGTATTATCCTAGGACTGATTTTCTGGTTATGGCTAGGCTGGCGAATTCACCTTTTCATCCAGATACCCTCTACATAAGTTCGATTAGCTAATGCCAGCTCTGCTCATGTGGGTTCTGATTAGTTGTGACCTGTAAGAACTCTTACTAGGAGAAATAATTGAGGTCTGCTTATCTTGAGTATGTATTCAGTATTTTTCATCCAAATATATGGCCAAAGATTCTATGAAACTTTTCATATATCAATTGATGACAATGGGGCATTTGCAGCTTCAAAAAATCTCTGGTGAATTTTACTTTTTTCTTGTTCCAAAGTCTTTAAATTTTGGCCATCGTTTTTAGAATGGTTTGCATGCGTGCGTAAGGATTGGCCTTTTATATCTATGTACATCTAATCAATAGTTCTAGGGCTGGGCTGGGGACACGATCTTTTACCGAAAATTAGAATATACAAGTGAAGAATGCTATTGAGGCTTTTTCTCTCTTTCTTTAAAATTCTCTTTCTAGTTCAGTTAACGGTCAAGTACATCACCAAGATATATGGCAGCACTCGAAACCTGAAGCGGAATTCCACCCTGCGAAGATTCCCTGCATATCCTAACTTTTAACTTGGTATCACACATTTCTGCATTTATAATAAGCCTTGTTCGAAGCATGGAGTCAATCTCGTTTATCAGTAATGGATCGATGCTGATGGAGTTCAGGTCTTGTCGAATTGCACTGTTATCAATATTGTTAAAGGCCCCTTTTATGTCAATAAGGAATGCTATACCAGGGTGAATTCCTTGAATTGAATTGATTTTTCAATTGTGCAGACCACTTCATGAAGCACTGTCTCACATGTCTGCAAGTAGGGCCTATGAGATTATGCCATCATTTAGTCTCCACTAGTCTTTTTAAGGTTTTTGTGAAGAAAAGAAAAGTCTTTTAGGCCAAAAATTCTTTGGTTCGGAGTAGGTGGGCTTGCCATCAGCTTTCGGATGATATTGACTTCTTTCCAACTAGAAGAAACATATAGGTGATGTTAAGAAAAACCCTAAAACTATCCACTAGATTCGAACAGTTATGACTTAAGAGCTTTGGAGCATAATGGGAGTTATTTAATCAGGTACTGCAGTATGAAACTGTATGCCGAGAGGGAGTCGATGGCCCCAGCACCTTTCCGCTACCTATAATTTGATTACCTGTTTTAGAGATTACACGAATGTCGGGGCCCCTGTCCGCAAGGTTATGTATCAATAGTATATCCTGGAAAGTGAGTGCCCAAGCAAAAGTGACTCTAAAGTCTCGCAGCGCAAGTCTGTCCAAGTTGTATCAAATCTTTTGAGAAAATCCGGAGAAGTGTAAACATTTAATATGACCCTAGCAGCATCATTTGCAGACTATCTATTCGAAATTTTCGCCAGGCTGCCCTTTTTTGCATAGGTTGTTCGGTTTTTGTACATATTTTTGCTGATCTTGAAAAAATTTTAGTCAGCGAGTTGATTACTGTGTTTTGCTCTATTGAAAAGCCTTATTGAGTTTTTCCTAAGGATAGACAACTACTCTTTTGACCACCATACGGGTTGAGTGTACCCTTTGCTTTAGGAATGGGGAAAAAAAACTCTCATAAGCATTATTAAAGGCTAAAGTTAGATCATTGATAGGTTTTCAATATCTGACAACTTAGTCAATGGCTGATTTTCATACTGAATCCAAGATGAGGCCTTTAACAATTTAAGCTTCCATTCAGTGAGTGAACATTTTTCTCAGTTTTTGGCTTAAGCTACCAATTTTTGGTGCATTAGTTTCAAAAACCCAATTGGTTCGTTTGAGAAAATATTCTTAGCTACAAACTTAATAAATCATGAATAAAATCTATAAACAAAGGCTTTTTCATTATTTAATTCTAATTGCTTTGGAAATTCAAAATAGTATTCCATTTTGAATTAATATCCTTCTTCAATTTCGTTAAATTTTCAAAATCGTAATCATGAGTGCCTAAACCGTTTTTATCATTTATTCTATATTTGACAGTCTTGAAAATTACCGCATATATATGTATATCTGTCGCTATGAAACCCTTTAGGCACAAAGATTGATTTTCAATCCAGTAGCTGACGATAAGAAAAGGAAATAAGATAATTTCCTCTTGGGAAATGACTTACCCACTCAAGATAAAGTTTTCACTCTCTGTCTATTAGCTTTTCATAATAAGTGAACGCATTCAATTTCCACCCACCACCACCGCTGTCGCCATCATAATATACCTAGATCAGTACTCATACCAGTGTACATCCAATTAGAGATACAAATTTTGCCCTGAACTACATTTGCAGAGGGTGTGAGTTTGAATAATTTGCACCCCACGCAAATTATATATTATTTTTTTAAGACAATAATAACAGACAGATTTTTATTCAAGAGACTAAATACAATATACTCATACATAAAGACTGAAGTCTTTTGAAGATTCATAAACATTAAATCTGAACTACATTATTAAAATTACGGTGTAGTTTTTTTTTATCTTTGCAGAAATATTTTAACTGACTAAATAATTCAAAGAAACAATTTTCAAAATAAAACACGAAGAGAAAATTAAAATTAAACAACATTAGCCAAGCCAGGAATGGAATCTTAATTAACCATTCCAAATATTTTTCTTTCTGCTGATGTTCTTCTCTCTGTTTGTTTGAATCAATTTATTAAGTCTATCGGGCTTGGGCCACCTGCATTGTGAATGCAATAAACTCTATAAGACCGCAAAAACAAAAAGTAAATAAAAATGTTTTCGTGTAATCAACTGCAATTGAATTTTAATTAAAACACGATAAAAATGTTTGTATGGGTGTCGGTCATTGTTGCCAAAGTATTATATGTAGCCGATATTTTTTGAGTTAGTTAAAAAAAACATTTCTTGTAACTCGTATTATTTTACCAGCTCTTGGAGTTTAAATTTGGCAAAGTTTTATTTTCATTTACTCACAATTAAAGAGGTTTTAGAAACTTGACAAGAGAGCTCTTATTAAAGTTTAGTCAGTCAATCCATCATTGAATACCAAATTTTTGTTCATAACTTAGCTTCGAGTTATTTCAATATTATTCTACTTCAAATATTTGATATTAACCCTTCATGAAAATAGAAATTAGTATATTTTTGATTTCATTAATTTTCATGACTAAGTTAAAAAGTACTTTAGTATGAAAATCTGTGAAACTGTACACCAGTTTTATAGATAGCCTTGAGCTTGAAGAGCCATCATAAATGGTAAAATTTGCCATAAGCCCTACAAAAATTGTAAGCAATTATTATTAAACTATTTAAAGGTGAGGAGTGATTTTTGGCACCTCATTTAGTGTTAAATTCACAAAATAAAAAGCCACTAAATAAGCATTAAAGGTCAACTGATTCGATTAATAGAACTTTTATGAATTTTCCTATTTATTTTGTAAAAAGGCATGTAATTTTGTTTTAAATTGCCGAATTTCCTCAAATAATTTGAGGTGAAAGAATGCCATCTTATCTTATTTCTTGAACAAATATTGATATACAGTAGACGCTCGATATAGTGAAGTAGTAAAAACCAGGCCTGTTCATTATTTCAAAATTGTTCACTTTTTCGAGCGGGAGTTTTCTAAGGCTTTCTAAAGATGAATTTGATTCAAAATGCGCATTTTAAGCGATTTTTAATTTTAAATAAGCTTTAAACATGGCTTTCACTCAGGTTTCAACAAAAAACAGAAACAATTCCTCAGAGCTCTCAAGCTATGTAAAATGCTTGCGCGACATTTTTTTACAAAAAACGTTTTTATATAAAATTTTGTGTGTTCACTATTGTGGATAGTTCATTATTTCAAGATTCACTAAATTGAGCGTCTACTGTATCATTTATGCAAATAAAATTTAAAATCATTGAAGGTTTTTTTTTTAAATAATATTTTATAGGTCAGTACCTACATATATGAAATTTGTATACCTACCTATAAGGATAAGGATGCAGATAAAAATTAAATTTGAAGAAAAAAAAAAATATAAAGTCGATTTCAAGGTATCGAATTTTTAAAAAAATATTTTGAATTTTCTTTATAATTCAAAAGAATATATTCCTGAAAATTTTGATATGCAATATTGTTACAATTTTTTGGAAATTTTAAAACAAGAAAATGTATTTAAATCCGTTTAAATAGGTAAAAATCTAATTGAAAAAAACCGTTAATTAAGAAAAATTAGTGGATCTACATTTAGTTCTTAAGAAAAATAGAAAAAAGCGTGTCTGGGAATGACCAAAAAAATGCTTTATACCTAATTTAAAGACAGACAGAATTATGAGAGCCGCTATTGTCGTAATGAAAAGTTTGATCAAAATTTTAAGTTCAATTAATTTTTGTGACGAATGCAGAAATTTCCAAACCGGTGTACCTATCGCAAGTTAGTAAGATAGACACGAAAAGGAGAGAGTCTCACTTGAAATAACTACAACTACTTACCATATTAATTTGTTTAAAAAAATAAAAATGAAGTTCCATATTGATTACAAAAATCGGTTTTAAAAAACAAAAACAACATTTTTTACACTTTTTCCGAAAAGAAAAACGCAATCATTTTTATTTTTATAATTAAAACTTTACTGAATGCATTTCGGCGGCGGTTAACGTGCCATCATCAGCTTCACGCTTATATAAACTCTTTATAAGTTTATTTTATATTGCTATGTCCAGTAACCCAACAGAGTTTGACTCGGTTAGTGTTGCAAATTTTATAAAAATCTCAACCTAAAAGACGCTACACTCATCTGGGAGTTTATAATATAAACTCCCAGATGAGATGATTCTCTAATATAAAGGGCTTCACAGAACACCCCAGCTCATGTTCATTCTTCCATTTTACCCGTCAGTATAGAAGGGGATACCCTGTTCACTAATAAGTGGGTTCCCAACCATGTCTTTCGGGTATTGAAATAGAGAAGTTTTTGTTAAAATCTATTTTCGGTGGTATTAAATCAGTCGTCACATCAAGTCCGACCACTGTGCCATACCTTTGTAAGATAGACCCATGACCATAGGTGCTGTGCTTCCAAGAGCCCAGTTCCTTGAGTCAAAATGCGCTTTTGGCTGCTGTGCATCTAACGTGCTCGTCTAGGGCTGGAAGACTTAAAATAATTTCCAATCCCGCTTGTGACCGTTTTAAATAAGTTTACCTTCTTTTGAACAAAAAAAAATTCAATTTTTTTTTTATTTCTCTATTCGATCCAAGAAAAATAATGTCTAAAATCGGACTTACGATATGATCAAAATAGCTTAAGAGGAACAAAATTATAGGTAATTTTTTTTAATCAAATGCCTGAGGCTTGTTTAATCATTTTGAATACAAATAATTACCAAATAATTCCGAAAAATAAAACAAAATACATTCCGAAAGATACCTAAATAACAGAACAAATAGTCAGTTTGAATGCGCATAAAAGTGGGAATGCGATATGGCCAGCAAAAAACTACATCCGCACCAATCTGCAGCCATTTTGTTTGCTAAAGAAGCTTAATGATTGGTCTTATAAAGCCATTTATAGAAATAAGAACAAAATAAAAATTACAAAAGAAATACAAATTTTAAAATATTAATGGTCAAAAAGGCTCAACATAACACTACATAGGTGCATCTGTACTTGATTTCTACATACTAAAAGTGTCATCACTACCCAAATTTTTTAAGAAATTATTCAATAAAATGTAACAACTTTTTCGAATGCAGGAAACGTACTTGCTGTTATGTTCAAGAGACTGAGTGTTTTTTCAAGAACAAATTTTGATGCAAATTTAAGGTATATATTTATGTGCATATAAAAAAAAAATTAAAAAAAATATTAATCCGTTTTATAGATATCGAATTAGAAAAAAAAAATGAAAAATCTTTAAAAATTCAAAAACGTTTTTTTTTTTTAATTTTTGATGTGCAATATTATTTAATCGTATCTAAAATTTGTATACAAACAAAACTTATCTAAATCCGTTTAGCCAATAATGAGAAAATTAAAAAAACAAACCTTCTATGACAGGTACTATTAAAAGTTGTTAAGTGCAAAATTTTATAATTGTTGGTAGTAGACCGCAATAATTTTAGTACATAGAAAAAGTTTAATCAAAATCGTGGGAGTCCTTTTTGAAAAAAAAAATATTTTCCCTTGCGGTTTTTTAACTTAATTTGTATGGAAAGTCCGTTATTTTTTCTAAAAATATTTGAGAGAATACTAAAAATCCAAAACATATTTTTTTATTATTTTACTACACAAAACTACCTATTTATATATTTTGGAAGCTTCTGTATAAAAAATATTAATAAATTATTAATATCAGTCAAACCGTTTTGAAGAAAATCGAAAATTAAAAGAATGGTTCCCTGGGAGGTACCATTAATAACCATTTTTTGAAAAATAGTTTTCCACCCACAAGAAGTCTTTAGGCTTTAGTAAAATTAGTTTATTGATTTTTTTAAGAAAAGTTGTGGAGCCGTTTTTGAGAAAAATACGATTACATATGCAAAATTGCAAAGAAAAATTGTATGACAGGTACCATTATTTTTTGTTCTAAGAAAAAATAAAAAAAAAAATGTATGGGCATAATCACCAAAAACCACTATGTACCAAGTTTGAAGAAAATCCATCGGGCCGTTTAGGCTATAGACGAACAGATACAGACACACAAACAGGCAGAATTGTGCCACCCACTTTTTGGTGTTCTTAGTCATCGTAATGTCATATTTGATTGTTATCTCAAATTTTTTTTTTGCACGAATCCAAAACTTGTCTTATAGTACCTACAAAAATGGCAAGTAAAAATGATATAAATTCTTAGTCGATGACTTTGAACTAATATCTATCATTGCTAAATGTGTTGATCACTAAAAAAAATTGTATCTAGGTAGCTATTGTCCCATTAAACCTTAGCTCTTATCTCAAAGAAGTTCACTTTTTAATTTTGACATTTGAAAAATCGACTTTTAGACGGTTTTTTGTGGGTTAATACAAATACTTCTATGTGTGTCGTTCTGTCGGTCTGTCTGTCTGGGTGATTCTCTGGGTTAGAGAAAGTTGAGAACACCAACAAAGATTTTGATAAAAAAAAAAAAAAAAACAGTGAATTATTGAAGGTTCCTGGCAGTGCGGCAAGTTCTAGTTGTAAAAATACCGTTGCCAAGTAACGAAATATAAAAACATAGTAAAACAATAATTCTATTTTATTATTTCGTTCAAAAATCTCAAAAAATTGCCACTCAGGATTGAATAACAAATAAAACAAATTCTTAATCAGAGCGACGCCACGCTCGTTCTGCCGCTAAGAATTGCCGCTTGCCGCTCTGCCACTCTGTTGCTTGCCTATCACTGCGTGACCACAACCATACAGTCCCAAATGCTTTAATTTTTTGTTTCCGCTCAGGATTGTGTTGTTTTGCCGCCTGCCGCCTGCCGCCTGCCGCTTGCCGCTCTGCCGCTCACTACGTGACCAAGCCCTTAGTGTACTTTTTGGTTAAGAAATTGTTTACCAAAAACTTTTATTACCAGTGCCTGGCAACGGTTCTTAAAGTTTTTTTTTATTTCTCAAAAAAATTATATGTATGTTAAAACTTATAAAAAAATAAATACTAAAGATTTTAATTTTGTTTGTATGTATTGAACTTCAAGTTGTTTTGCGAATTGTTTTCAAAATTACCTTAAAGAACGAGTTCCATGCTATTTCAAATTTATCTACTTGCATATTTTAAAAAGTGTCATTAAAAATATGTACTTGAAAAATTCTCAAAAAAAAAACTTTACCTGACCTTTTTTATTACGGAAACTAGCTGACTTATTATGGCGACAAGATGACATACCTTTCATTTTTTTAAACTACTCAAATAAGGTACCAAACATTTGATCTGTGACCTTGGAAAAATATATAAAAATGTATTAAAAAATTTATCGCTGACTAATTACTGAAACAGGCTTGGCTTAAATGTTTTCAATATCTCTTTACTCACGAGAAATCTCTTACTGGATGTTAGTCCTCAATGTTTTTTTTTCACTATATCCTTGAGGATATGTTAACAATGCAATCTCATTTTTTGCAACAAAATTTGGACCTTGAAAAAGTACTAAGACTAGCAGCATGCTAAAATATTTTTCTTTAAAAATGGATGTAAGAGTTTCCCAAACTTTATTTTGTCAGTATTCAATATGAGGTACCAAATTAAACATTGAAAACAAATGTGAATCATTGTGTACAGTACCTACCTGTACCTACAGACAAGTGGCAGAAGATTTTCAGTGGTTATTCACTTATCACTTCCCATAAATTAAATACATATAAATCAAATTTCACTTAAAATAAAAGAAATTTCTACGTCAAGGCCACGAACACTCCAGCTATTGAAATTTGCCCAAACTTAATTTTAAAAAATATCAATTTTGTATTCTGCTAAGTTTAACTATAAGTCATCTTAAGCTTAAAATACGAACTTACATTTTTTTAAATAATATTTTAAATCCACCAAACTTGGCAACTATTCATTCGAGTGAAAGAGCTATTGAAAATGCAGCTGATGTAGTTCAATTGCATTTAATTACATTGCACTATTAAGCAACCAACTATTTTTCACAGATGTTTTGAATCTTAATTAAAAATTTAATAGAAAATTCTTCTCACTATTCACAAAGTATAAAAAAAGCAAAAAAAAAAAACATTTCAAATACACACACGTCTTAGATATATCACAACAGATTTGAACTTCACCTTGAGTCATGCGAGCGTGAGCGTTAGCGAAGCGATCGGTCCATGAAAACTAAATAAAAGATAAATTACTTCAAGACACCATGAGCTCCCCGAGTGCGTAGTTTTTGGGGATAAAAGGGTTACTCAACACACTAAATGGCATGGCAGTGGCCTTCGGTTATTAATTAAGATCTGTCAACGAAAATACACACAAAAAACATATGTTTACTTTTAACGAGATATTTTTTTTTTTGTATTACAAAGATACATTTTTAGTTATGAAAAACAGAGTACTTCTTTCCCTAGCACTCGAATCGAAACTATATTATTTATAGGTTGTTTTCGAGAAAAACAATCTAGCCAGGCTACATTGAGTTTTTGAATTTTGTGTTTATTCAAAGAACTAGAACGCCACGGCTTAATGTAAACATTGTGATTTCGCGAGAACCAATCAGAAAAAAAAATGACGCAAACCATATTGAAGCGTTCCGTGGGTTTATTTTTGGCAGCACTCAGAAGATGAAAATGTATCTTTTACATTTCTCTAGGGTTGGGGATGCTGGGGGCTATGGAATTGGAAGGTACAGAAATGTATATCAGCTTTTGTGCGATTTCAATTTTCTTGTTTCAGTTGAAATTGGTTGGTTTTCAATCGATTGATATATTATGTACCCCGAAATCATTTATTCATGAACTGATTTTTGCGAAAGTAAGGTACTTTTCCTTGTGTATATCGGTCATCAATTTCAAATCAGCGAATCATCTAAATGAGAAAAACGTTTTTCAATCGGCTTTCCAGATTGTTTTTGTTTTGTTTTTTTGGATGAAAGATTAATGTGATGGTTTTTAAGATTTATGGGGTTTATGGCGCAGGGAAACAAAATTATTGAGTTATTTAAAATTCTTTGACGTAAGTTGATCGATTGTTTGTTGTTTTGTGGAGACCTTTATTGGTTATGGTATTGTTTGTATTGTTCAAAATTATTAAATGGAAAAGATAAACGCGTGCTGTCTATGCGGTTTGTCTCAAATGGGTAAAGGGAAGTCGTTATAAAAGTGATGTGGTGTGTGGGAGATAATATGATTTATGTATTTAAATATTTGAAATTTATTCAACCTTATCGGGAAATGAGACTTGATTTGAATAAACGTCAAGCGCTAATTGTCATTCTGACAACGAATTTTATGAAGTGTGACATATTATTATGAACGATGTCCAATTCTTTTTTTAAGTGTGATGAGTAAATTTAATGGTCTTATAACACTTAGCAAAAGCAAGTTATGTACATATGTCTTTACCTATAGGTTGGTGATTTTTGAAAGTTGTTGGTTTTACTCTTTGAAGCTGTGATGTAATGTAATGCTGTCGACTCATAGCTTAAGGCTGGGTTATGAATTTTGGAATGATTCAACTCAAAATCTTTATTACGATGATAGTATGAGGGCAAAAGTAAGACTCACTACATTCTACCTCTGATTTTGCTTATACATATGTATATTTTTGTATGGAGCCACATTAACGCATAATCACGTATTTCGATTAAACCATCAGCTTGGTAATATGTCGTCACAATCAGGAAATGTGCGAGGAAAAATATGTGAAATTTTCCAAACACTTCTTCAACAGTTTTGTTTAAAATTATACTTAATTTCTATTTAGCCTTCATGCTGTAACTTTATAATTACATATACAATATTTTAAATTTTGAAGTTAACAAGGAAAATAGGAATCTTAAGAAATGGTTAACTTTGGAAATTTACAGATAAAGATGGCGAAAATATTAAACAGGCTAATTAGCATAGGTGTGACAAAAAGCTAGTGCCTTTAAATTGGACCCTAGACATGAAAAAAATGGTATACTTAAAAGTTTTCCTGAAATAAAAAGATGAACAATGACACGTTCGATAAAATATTGATTCTCTTATAATAATTGAATAAAAAAAAAATTGTAAATATTTTTTGAAGATAATTAAATTTTTTTTTCAAACTTATTTTAGGTTTTTAAGTGCAATTTTTGTTTTTAGTATTCAAATCTCTTATTAATTTTTCGTCCCACACTAAAAACCGTAGATATGCTAAATTGTCTTTTTCAGTTTTTCAGAAAATCTTTTATAAGTCAAATTTTTTTAATAAATCGTCTCTCCCACCTAAACTGGGCTAAATAAACTCTCCTACCATTTGATTTTTTTTTCTTTCACCCTACGCCCTCTATTTTTTTGTCAAACCTAATGCAAGACACAATTTTGGTTGCTAGATTATTTGGATTTTTTTTAAATAAATGATAAGGAAACTTATTTTTTATCAAAAGACAAATTAATTCTTCGAAGTTTTGGACTAGGTATGTTGACATTTGAAGACACTCTGGTGTCAGGAGAGGCTTATTCTTCTTATTCAAGACTTTAACGTGGCGAGATACTAGAGGGATAAGGTTTTAGATTTGAAAAACTTACTAAACTAAAGTTTTTATTCAATATTTCAGTTGTTTGTACCCGTTTAAGAATACAATATTATTTATACTTGCAAAGCTTCAATATAATATAGTTTTTGACCCCAAAATTTTATTTCCGTTATGTCGATTTTCGCTGTAAAAACAAAAAATGCTGTTTTAATACAACAATTAAGGACATCTTAGATTTGAAATTTAATCAAAATTGTTATAGCCGTTTTTAAGAAGATTTGAAACAAAAAAGAAAACAAAATTAATGAATGGCAGCTACCCGTTTTAGATGAGCTAAATTCTTCTTAGTATATACAGTCAAACAAGGTATTGACCGAAAATTCGAAATAGCCTGGATATTGCACATTTTTCTGCCTCAAAGTCTGAAACTTAAAAGACAAATTTGGCGCATTCAAACTTCCAGTATTTTAACCCCATTTCACCCCCTCTATTTTATAATTTTTTTTTAAATAAGTCAGTGAGAAAATGTTTATAAACAAAAAATATTCAACTTGCAATTTTGAACAATTATTTTCATAGGTCCGGCTCACAGCAGTTTTTTACAAAGATTGAAAGCAGCGAAGTTTACAAACACCTGATTCAATTTGTATAAACCTGGTTTTCTGGAAGCTATCGTACTCTCTTTCTTCTTAGGGACAAACTACAGAAACTCGTTACTATGACAACAATTGTTCAAAATTGCAAGCTGTTGTTTGTTTTTTCTGAGCCACAAAATCAGTTTTTCATGTTTTGAAATCAAAAATAAATGAAAGCAATGAACTTTTTCGCTCAGATCAATAGGAGTTCAAATAGATTAATTTACAAAATACAAAAGTGAACTACCATACTGGGGAATCTATATATTAATACGTAAACACTTTTCTATATCTCCCTTTTTAACTGACTTAATGGCATCGTATTTTCATAATTTTTTTTTTTATTTGAAAGGTATAGCCAATCGCTCTGACAGAATCTTATTTTTATATTCATATGTTGCCATTAAAACATTAATAGAGAAAGGTCGAATTTCGACCACGGGGCGATACTAGTATATATACATACCCTATATGGCAATTTATATATGTATTTCATGCTTTTGATCTAAATTTGACCTATGACAATTTTTGTATATATAATAACAATTTTTTTTTATTAAAACAAAGCTAGTTTCGTCAAAAAAGAAGTCATTTTAGTACGGCTTGTTTTTTTTTTGTATACATACATATACATACATATGTTTGCTCTGACTTCGCAGATTTGCGTAAGGGCAGTCTCGTAGGTAATGTTGCGTTGTCCACCATTTTGAAGAAGTGTGTTGAAAAACATAAATGCAATTTTTTCAGCTCCTATTGGACTTAGAGTAAAAATATTTATTTGATTTTGTAGGTTAAAATATCTTTTAAGATTCTTGCTCATAATTATTTTTGACATCTCCTTCGAATGAAAAGTTATTGTGAATAAACTATCAAATTTTGTTTGTAAAAAATGGTTTTAAGTGATTATCTCGCCACCTGTTCGTCTGAACGAAAAAAGATTACAGTTTTCTGATTTCCTACATTTTTGTATATTCTGATTTTACATGAAACAAAAACTGTCTTAAATGAAGTGAAACAAAGTTGCCAACATACAGCAAATACAGGGAGTTTATGATTCATACGGTGCTGCAAGAAAATAACGGACGCAAGACAAGTGTTTTATTACTTTAGAAGGGGGGTCAATCTCTTACCGTTTAGGTAGGAAGGGCATTTTATAAAAAAGCACTTAAGATGCCAACAAAATTGTTAAAAACAACGGAAAACCTTGCAATAGTGTGTAGGAGCTAGCTCGTTTGAAAGCTGAAAGTCTATTCCAAAATTATAATTTTCAATCGAGTTACATTTGTCAATAATAGTTTTTGAAAAAAAAAGCTTTCAATTTAATTTAAAAATAGTTTTTGCAGTTTTCAATATTTGTTTTTCAAAAACTATTGACAAATATAACTCGGAGGTTGGTGTGTCCAAATCTCCTTTGTATGGAAAAGGAAATGGCTTAAAAGGCACCGATTTATCACCTAAGACAACATTTTTTTTAGTCAAAACTAAACTATAAGAAATGATTTTAAGAAATAACAGACACCCTAATATTAATTTACATGACTTTATTTGAAAAAAATTGCAATTGCCTTCTTAGACTTATTATTTTATAGCTCCTACATTAATCGTCGGATTTAACAAATTTTGGCTTAAATCTTTGCTAAAAAAAATTGTTTTTCACTTGAGCCCTTAAAATTTTTTGATATAATTTTTCAGCCCATATGGAAAAATGAAAAAATTGAAATTTTTCATAAATACTCGTTTCTCAAACTTTGAGTGCCTGTAACTTATTTAATTGTGTAGATCACAAGCAGTACATTTGTCGGAAGGAAATAGATCATATCATCATTTTATGTAGATTAGCTAAGCAGTTGTCAACATTTATGCCAGTACCTGAAAAAATATCTGAGGAAATGATTTTGCACAGACATACATAATCTCGAAAACGTGTCTTTAAAAAACAAATTTTTATTTTCGTGTTCAGTGAACCAAAATTAGTCTACAAAATATATTCTTTCTAAAGAACCTACCATGACCAAAAATTTTGTAGGCTAGTAGGTATTTATTTCCATAAACACGTCTGAGTAAGGGCTATCTGCATATACGATTGCTAATACATATATGCATACGATTGTACCACAGCCCTGACTTATTAGCAATCTCAGTATTTAACTGACAGCCAAAAATCGTAAAAATTCGAATCGATGCCCGTTATAAAAAGTAAGTATTCGCCATAGTACACCAATCAAAGATAATACATACGTATTGCTCAGGTTGTCAAAATTGAAAGTGAGAGTTAATTAAAATGGCTATTCGAAAACTCTTCAAAAAATACGTTAACACAACAACAAATATTGATATTTGATATTTGCCAAGTAAACATACCTCTGAATCAGCCATTTCCAACAGTTCTTAGGATAGATGCGCAGAACTGAATTAAAATTAAAAGGCTGATGAAATTATGTTACCTTTAATATAAGAACTGCGAGTATTTGCTATCCTACATGACCAACTAACCGTTATAATATAAAGTCACATCTGGGACCCTTGAGTAGTAGCGGCTTCAACGAACGTTCATCGGATCCGATACATGCTTTGTTGACTCAAACATAATATGTAGTCTACATTCCAGATAGTCTTCTTGCTAAAAGTGCAATTATGCCGTGAGGCACTTTTAGTTTCAATTCATTCTTTACAACTTCTCTTATAGATACTTTTCAGTTTCTCATCTTTGGTCACTTCAATAAAGGTATTGATATCCGTCTCTCTCTATTTTCTGCACTATCTATCACTTTTTAATTTCAAAAACAACTCTTTATAACTACAAAAATTATTTTGCTGTTTTGTGCAATCGGTGACAGTTAATTCGTGAGGAACTAATTTCATATTTGATACCTATTTTGTATGGGGGACAATCAAGTATTTATGTTTTTTTTTTTAAATCCTCATAGCCAGTCTTGGGGCTGGCCCTTTTGAACCCTATAATGTTTTATCTTAATCCACGCTGGTTTTTTGGGCATTCTCCTTTGTATTCAAAACGTATATTTTCTTTCGAAGCAATAAGTGTATTTGGAGTTGATTTATTTCATACCGGAGGAAGGTGTTACTATGTTCTTGTTGTTTTCGAAAAAAAATTTCTATTGAAAGACCTTAGTTACAAGTTTTTTGAAAAGAAACTTGCCAAATGGTCCAACACTTCAATCACAAACACAAACTATATATGAGGCAGTGAGTGCAAAAGTGATGTAACCCACTATTTTTTTATCATATTTTTCGTTTTGAATCGATTTTTAATACTATTTTAGCTGAGATTCAAGGAGTGTATGTCACATTTTGGAAAGCTTAGATATTTTAGAAATTAAAATTTCAACTTTGATGACTTTTGATGCATAAATGTAAAAATACGAGACAAAAATATCAAAAATGCCAAAAAATGGGTTACCTACACCACTTTTGCACTCACGGCCTCATATATGGACCCATAAAACAAACAAATCGAACAGAAAGAACAATAAAGTGTATACTTAAAAGGTAATTTGCATATCAACTTTTTTTTAAGAAAACATGCATCCAAGCTACAAAATGATACTTATGAACTGACAAACACTAACACACTCTGGGTCATTCCCTCTCTCATTAATTTTAAAGTCGCTTGAATTATTAAGCGGCTTTAAAGCCGCAGCATTGTGACAAAATGAGTATTTTATCAGCAACATCTGTCTGAAATCAAACGTAAACATAAACAATAAAACGTGCCAGTGCCAGATTGCCGGGGAACTTTAGTTTATTTTCCCGTGTAGAATTTATTAATCAAAATTAAAAGCATATGCAGAATCATCTTTCTTTTATATCGTCTGCCGAAATGAGTAACTTGGTATACCTATCTGTGAGATCAAAAGAAACAAAAAATAATCAGGAGTAAATTAAATCGTTCAAAGAGGAAGATAATACCGTATCTAGAAAGGGAATAGACACAAAAAAAAAATTACTTACATTTAAATAAACTCTATTTCGGAAAATCTTAAAAGGTGTAGTCCACCTTTTTTAAAATGATAGATCACGGAACTAGCACCAATCGAAAGAATCAGTTTCTCAGAGTTTCTAAGCCCTTTGACCACCCTCACAATATACGTCCCTGAAGTAGATAATCAAGTTTGAGGAGTGTTGTTTGGCTAAGCGGCTTATTCGGTTTTGTGTTCCAATTCAATTATTATTAACATTTGATATGTAAATAGTAAATAAAAAAAAAATAACACGGTTTTTATTTAAATTTTTGTGTAAATGGCCTTTGTAATTTGATTAGATTTATTTTGATTAAAATAATAAATTTAATATTTTTTTTTATTTCAGTTAAAGTTTCTCTGTGAGATAACTTTTAAAGGGAACTTGCTGCATGATTGAGTATATCTTTTAATACCGAAAGGCGTTAGCCGTTAGGGTTACAAGGTTTTGTTTGTTTTTAATTTGTTTGATTTGGGAGATATTATTTACGAAGTTGTCTATAACGATTGAAGGTCGCATGTAAGTAAGTTTTAATTAAATACAACTGATATAGTAAGGGCTTTATATAAGAAGGCATAATATCATTTTCTTAGTATAGGTAATTATTGGGATCTTACTAGGCGATTTTTATGTTTATTATTTACTTACATGTAACCAGGAAGTGTATTGAGACACAAAATTAATTGCAAAGTACATATTTGCTCATTTTGGATTCAATTTGATTTGTTTGCATCTATCCCACCAGCTTTAGTATGTATAGATGAAAAAATCACTTCCAGGGAGGAAACAAAGTACCTTCATATAATTTAAAAGCTAATAAGATTTGTTTATTTTCTAGTGAACCTTTTAAGAAATTATTATATGTAGGTAGATTATGTACTAAAAATTAATACAAATTATAAGAAATCTTGAAAGGCTTCATTTTGTTGTGTTCTTCAACACAGGGCATAAACTGCTTCAAAAATACATTACGAAAACGTGAAGTCTCGTTGTTTTGTAAATCTGATCAAAAAAAGCATTTAATTTTTGTGAGTCAATAAAGTAGATATATACGTAACATATGTATTTGCGACCATTGTCCGTCCATCTGTTTGTTAAGAAGGGCTCCTTAAATAGTTTCAAAAGACGCATTGAATCAAACAATGCTGTGCTTCGGGTTTTTGTCAAAAAATTAAGAAATATGGCATTGATTTATTTGGAAAATGCTCATTGATTTTTTATTCTCATATTTTTTTTTTTTAATACCTATGGTAACAAAGTACTTCTAACAGTGCAGTGCGTCTTATTTCTCAAAATAAAAGGAAGAAAGAACCGTGGCATGTTTTCTCTTTAAATTGGCAATAAAAGCCGTTGGTTTTAGTTCATTTCTTTTGTGGGTTTCGATTCCAGATGAAAATGGAACTAAAAGCCATCTTATAAACATAAAATATGAAATTCAACATTAATTACTATAATTTTTAGGCTTCATCATATGCAATACGTTGTTAACGCATTTGATAAAACACCCGCGGTTGTTTTTTCCTTACATATTAAGAATGTAAGACCTTGATCGGGCTTTATTCCGACCTTATTTCTGCAATAATATTATTATGTAAGAACAGGAAGAAAAACGTAAATAATAAAACTATATTATTTTTGATTTTGATTTTGTTTTTGTGGAATATTGAATGAAGTTCAAATTTAATTATACACCAATGATGCTCAACTAGTCTATAGCCTTAGCCTTGAACTATTTAAAAAAGTACGTGGAACCGAATCATGCATTTTATTTTAAAAATTGCACTAAAAAGATTGCTCAACTCAAGCCCAATTATGTATTTAAATAATTATTTTTGCGTTTGTGCATCAGAACGTGAGTTGAATATTATTAATGTAACCTATTTTAGAATATCCATAAATGTAGGTAAATACTTCGATTAACTTCAAGCTTTTCGTTTGATTTGGATCCATTTGCAATTTAGAGCAATCTGATTTGATATTTAAAATTAATGTTTTGGAAAAGTGGCTGCTCACAATTCAGAAAATCCCAAAGAATTTATTTAAATTTTGCTCAGATGCTTTTCAAAAAGTCAAAAATATTGGCTAGTTTCCGAGATCAAAAACTAAGTTATTTTTTTAATGTTAAGAAAAAAGGAAAGACTCAGTCATTTAGACTATGCCGATGGCATATGTCTACTGGCAAATAACATCAGTGGGCTGGACGGGATGTGCCAAACACTGCCAGTGAAGGGAGAGTCGAGTGGTCTAAGAATAAACAGCAAAAAGACAAAAATAATGCTCATAGGCCGGCCCACACAGCAGCATTTTATTCTACAGGAGACGCCAGTTGAATAAGTGGAACAGTTTAACTACCTTGGCAGCATTGTTTCTGCAAACGGTGGTACGGATCTGGACGTTAAAAGTAGAATAAATAAAGCTCGTGCTGCCTTCGGTACTCTGTCCCCAATTTAGAAATCCAGTCAAATCTCCTTACGCACTAAGTTGAGATTCTTCGAATCCAATGTCAAATCCATGCTGTTATGCTTGTGAAACCTGGAAGGTCAGGAGTGAATTGCAGGTTTTTGTGAATTGCTGTCTTCGCCACATCATAAAGATTCGCTGGCCACAAATAATATCAAATGAGGAATTGTGGCGCAGGACAAGTCAAAAGCGGCTGGACGTCGACATAAGAAAGCGTAAATGGCGTTGGATTGGTCACACACTGAGGAAACCAAACGATGAAACTGCAAAGAAGTCCTTTGAATGGAATCCTCAGGGTGCACGGCGGGTTGGAAGAACAAGAACAACGTGGAATTCAACTGTCTTAGTGGAAGCAGAATCCCAGAGCAGACCGTGAAGGATGGAGACGTTTTGTTGACGCCCTATGCCCCAGCCGGGGTAACAGGACACGATGATGGAATAGAAAAATTTAAAACTACCGAAGCAGTTTTTTGAAAAATTAATTGTTTATACATATATCAAATTCTAAGAACATTTTTAAGGAAAAATTTTTGTATACAAATCTTTAGTATTTATTTATAAAACTTAAAGCTAAATTGTGAACTAATTTTTGAGATAACGAATTTTCAAATAAAACATTCAAACTTTTTTTTTATAAATTCAAAAATTTCTTTTTTGAAAATTTTGATATGCAATATTATGAGATCATATTTGAAATTTTTATAAAAGAAAATTTATCTAAATCCATTCAGCCGGTAATAAGATAAATCAAAATATGAAAAACCGAAAAGTTTTTTTGCAAAATCGTTGGAACCGTTTTTGAAAGAATAAATATTGTCTTTAACAGTTTTTTAACATTTGTGTGGAAGGTACACTAAATTATTTTTTTTTTAATATTCTATAAAGTGCTAAAATGTTAAAAACCCTTAAGTACAGAGTTTCAAAAAAATGAACCAGGTCGTTTTTAAAATATATGATTTTGAAAAAAAAGCAATATTTTTATAAAAGTCTAAAAAATATTTTTTTGAACATTTTGGTAGGTATACACACGTATATTTATTATAAGCTTTGTTGAAATTGAGTATTAAAATGAGTTATACCGAGTTATACCGTTTTGATCAAAATCGAAGATTAATAACATTAATAACATTTTTTTGAAAAATTGTTTCCCACTCAAAGGTAGCTTTTACTAAAATAAATATATTGTTTTGTTTTATAAAAAGTTGCGAAGCCGTTTTTGCGAAAAATACGATTATGTCAAATTGCAAAAAAAAAGAATGGGACGTACCTACCGTTATTATTGATTTTAGAAAAAATGAAAAAAAATGGGTCTTGAAATTTGTTCATCTAAATTTTGAGGCCTGGTGCGGGAGTTATAGGCTGGGCATGTAAAGTTTCGGTAAGCTATGGGTTTCTTTTTTATTTACATATTTAAAATAAAACTAAGTTTGACATAATGCTTCAAGATTTAAATATCTTTTGATTAAACATTAAAAAAAAAAATTACAAAAAATTGTTTTACAGAACACTGGTGTGGTGGCGTAAACAGTCATTGAATGCTTTTGTTTATTTTTCGTTTGCAGTCGTAGTCCAAAGTGGTATATATCTACACTACAGTTGTTGAAGAAATATTTTATAAACAGGCTTTTAAGTAAACGCAATTTCATGTTCGGTGGAAGGAGACTTTCAGATGACATCAAACTTTGTAGTCCATAATATATTCTTCCTATTGTACTCGAAATAGCAACGCAGCAGCTGATATTGTTGTTCAACGTAAACGCAAGATATTTCACTTTTTCAACATATGGTATAGTTTCTTTATTAAGAATAATGTTTCGAAATTCTTGGGTTCAAATATCATTGCGTTGAACATAGCATCGCTAAAGTCTTTGAAGGGTAGAGTTTTATTTTATTTAGACTGTTTTGACTATTATCCCAGCTGGACGACTCAAATAGATAAGAACATAATCTTTGTAAATTTGAATATTACTTGATTCTATATGTTAGCAGGCAGATCATTTATAAACAGTCTGAACAAAAGCGGACCTAAAACAGGGCCTTGTGAAGCTCCTTGGTTTGCAATAAGTGGTCTTGAAATATCCCCTATCAGTTTTAACTGTTTGAATTCTGTCTTTGAGATAGTTCTACAGTAAACGTATAGCAGTACATACTTGAAAAGCTAAAGTTATTACTCAATTTTGACTTAACAACTGAGTGGTCAATACAATCAAGTGCCTTTGAAAAATCCAATAACATAATACACCAAAATTGTCTAAATCTAGTTCGATCCGCTAGTCTGTTGTGACTTTGATGACTACTGACTCACAGATTGCTAGCGAAAAATCATATTATTGCTATTTAAAAAGTTTAATATTTAATTTTGAAAAACTTTTTAAAAAGTTTTGAGAGATAGAGATGGACTTGTTTTCTATTGTTCCCCCTTTGAACAATTTTGGCCTCTTTCCAGCACATCGGAAAAATACTTCTACAGATACAAGAAAAGACCATCAGCCACCATCTTGGAAAAGTTATTTTATCAAATATCTCGTAAGTCGTGTAACTCGTACGTGAAAAATAGTAATTTTATTTGAAAGTTAATACCTATTTTATTTATTGTTTGTTTCTTAAATGAAGTTGTTTTAAAGAAAACTTTTTGAGAAATTAAATGTTAAATTTATTATTTTTGAAAAATTTGTGAATTTTTTCAAAGTTGATTTTGTCAAAATTTTGCCTTACTAAGTACCACTGTTCTTTTTAATATTCAATTCCCTCGCCAATTTTAAGTTGAATACTGAAAACCAGATGTAAAAATCTTTCTTAGTTTTTCAAGAAATTCAAATAAACCGAAAGGAAAGAAAAAAAAAAAAAGAAAACATCCATTCCTTAAATGTTTGATTCTATACTTTGCTTTTAAATAATCTTGAAGATAAGGCAGATAAAACGACCAACGGATATTGTGGCCAGAGTTGTTTGGTCTCTACCCGGTCTTTGCGCTGTGTGGCCTTGCCATTTCGTTTCATAAAGGAGCCACAAATTTGATAAGAGAAAGCTCTATACCCATGCTAAGTCAATTTTGTATTAATGAAAATAAGATTTTCTTTGAGTGTTGTTCGTTGACAAAATATCATTAAATCATATGAAAGCTCAACATATTTCGAAGATAAAAGATACCAATTTGTATTCGCAATGTGAGGTCTGTTCTATCTTTATATGTAACTACCTACACTTTTTATATAGGTAGGTTGGTTCATAAGTGTATGAAATCAGAAAACCATATTAACTTTTCATATTCATGAGTTTTTAGCCACCTTATGAAGCTAATTAGGACCACTGTGTGTCGTCTGATAGTTTGACTAATCATACTTCTCATCTTGATTTTTATCGTTCACGCCAAAAAGCAATTTAGTAATTAATATTTAATCCACGATAATTAATTTAAAACAACTTAAATAATATTTAGCAAAACTTCTATAATTGATTATGTCATATTGTGCGCTGTGGGTAGATTTAATTCCATTCAAATTGTATTTTTTTTTCTTCTCTTATGAATAGGTACAATATACGTTTTGAATAATTCATTCCAGTGGCCGATTTATATTATGTAAGTAGTTCAAATCATTAATTTGATGAACCGTATAACATAAAACCCAAACATAATCAATCTCCCATTGTATTGTCATTAAACAAACGCATAAACTGCGTCCCATTTAGAAGCTTCATCGTTTATTTTTGTGTTCAGTCAATTTGATCAGATCATTGTCCCTAATGACTGCACCAAACAAACACAAATTACTCTAAAATTCCATAGAGAACCCCAACCCACATCCCCATTTTATCCAGATGCAGATGTAGATGTAGATAATGTACCTCACATCTCATCACACAATCACAACCAACATCATCAAAGTTAAATGCACTTCACATCGAATAGATAGATAGATGTCAGGGCCGCAAAGCTCACACCTCATCGGTGACGTTACCAGTGCGTGTCGGTGTCGAATATAATTTTAAAATGTCTACCTCCCGGCTACGAATTTAGCCCGGATGGTGAAATTGTTACATTAATGAGAGTTCTAAAAATATCATGACATTAAAATAAATTGCAAATTCACCTCTTTTCTTCTTTGCTCCCGGTGAATGCAGAATCCATGCAGAGTATTTTCGTATCGTATCCCTATCCATGTCCTGAATGGATTGCGTATAAAATCGATTTGAATCGTTATCCCCTCAGTGGGGAGGCTACACTTTTTCGTGACACTCCATAATCCCTTGGCCCATTTAAAGGGCTGCACTAAGGATGCAACATTCCCTTGTGAAAGAATTGCATTCGGTTTTCCCTCCCCGAACCCCGACCGACAAAGAGAAATTACTATGTTACGCGAGAAAATTACTTTCCAAACTCAAGCCCGCCTGTCAGACTTCGTGCTTGTTTCAAGACTTAAATTCCAATTTATCAGATTTTTTTTCGTTTACAATCACTTCATAGATGCACTACACATAAGACATAACACTGCACACACCCACGACAAACCCTACAATAACGGTTTCTTATTCATTCCATCCCAGAGCGCCCTACTGATGATGATGATGGAGACCATGCGACGACGACGCTCAAGACCGCGCGACAGTTGATTGATTACTCAAAGCGCGTCGCGGTGACTGCACTTCCTCTACTACTTGTCTGAATGCTTCTGGCCAAAAAGAAAACCCCGATGGGAAATTACCATTTCGCCCGCAAATTGAATTGGCAGAACCAACTCCACCGTAGAGTTGAGCGTAGTGCGGAGGAGGAGGATGTCCACAGAGACATCAGCAACTCACAATAATAAAACTTTTGCCGATTCACTATAATGAAGACTGAAGAATTATATGCAACGCACCGCAATGGATTCTTTTTTGCTTTTCCAACTTCTATATTTGGTCAGAGATTTTAGTTTTTCGTCCGCGAATCTGAAAATCCAGTCGACCGTCCAAAACAGACTGAATTCCCCACGAAGTCTCAATGAAGCTTGACGCCAATTGAATTTCTATTTTGCTTTTCCGGAACGGAATCTGTTTGAATTTGAAGTTTCTACTGTAGTATCATAACGGAGAATGGTTGCAGAAAACAGTGCGCAGAAGCGATTGTGATGATAAGGCAGAGAGCTTTTTCGTTGGAGAAGTCTCCCCAGTTGTTTGGTGGTGAAAAGCCTATAGTGTTGTGTTGTGTTGTGATAGTATTTACTATAGCGGTGGAATGGGGAGAGTTGCCGTTTTAAATTGTTTTATGTTTTCGTTGTTTTTAGATTTGAAAAGTGCAACAACTTTTTTTTGTGTGTTTTTTAGAGGTATAGAACTTTGAAATGGAATAAAATAAAGATGACTTTTTTTTAATTTGACATGAAATTTGCTTTATTCGAAATATAATCTTCTGGCATTATAATTTATATAATTATATGATTTCTGGCATATGACACCCACGGCTGGCTCGGACGTAGTCTAATCTGTAGGTCCAATTTTCGATGACTTTTTCTAACATTTGTGGCCGCATTTCGGCAATAACGTGGTGAATGTTGTCCTCCAAGTGGTCAATCGTTTCGGGCATATCGGAGTAGACTAGCCAATTCAAATCTCAAATCGCATGATGTTAGAGGCCAATTCACGGGTCTGCAACGTGAAACTATGTGGTTAACAAACGTTTCCTTGAAAAAATCAATTGTGGCACGAACTGTGTGACGTGTTGCGCCATCTTGTGGAAACCACAACTACTGCACATTATGGTGTTCAATTGATGAACGAAAAAGTCAGTAATCATGGCTCTATTGCGGTCACTATTGACTGTAACGTTCTGGCCAGCCAGGCTGGTGATGAATCGGTTGGGAGTATGCACCAGCTCATCTGTAAAATATGATCGGAGGAAAGCATGCCCGATGAATACAACCTCAGCATTGTTTGCCGATCCTCAAGAAAGGCGATCCTTTGGACTACACCAACTACAGAGGCATAAGTCTTCTTAATATCGCCTACAACATCTTCTCTGCCGTACTTTGTGAACGCCTGAAGCCATTCGTCAACGACCTGATAGAGGTCCATATCAGTGTGGCTTTAGGCCAGGAAAGTTCACTATCGACCAAATTTTTGCACTACGGCAGATCTTGGAAAAAACAAGGAGTTTCAAATTGATTCACCCTTCACCTTTTCATCGATTTCAAGGCCGCGTATGACAGCATCTTTAGAGACGAGCTCTATAGATCAATGTCTATTTTTGGCATCCCTCCCAAACTCGTCCTTTTTTGCAGGATGACAATGAAGAATGCAAGCTGCTCCATCAAGGTCGGCAAAGACCTCACCCACACCTTTGATGTTAAAAAGGCTTAATTCAAGGCGACGCACTGTCATGGGACTTCTTCAACATCGTTCTTGAAAGAATAGTGCAAAACTCTCATTACGGCAACACTAGAGGCACAATCTTTCAAAAGTCCGTCCAATCAATCGCTTACGCTGACGACATTGACATAATCGGACGAACTAAGCGAGATGTCAGTGGTGCTTTCGTGAGTATTCAGGACGAAGCCAAGAAGGTGGGTTTAACGATGAATGAAGGCAATACCAAATATATGCTGTCAACAAGAAACGAAACCCAACATCAACGTCTCGGACATAACGTCACTACAGATAGCTATAATTTTGAGGTGGTGAGAGAGTCTACCTAGGACCCGCTATAAGCTCAGCGATTGATATCAATGCTGAGATCAAACGAAGAATTACTCTTGCCAATCGCTGTTTCTTTGGGCTAAGAAGGCAATTGAGAAGCAAAGCCTTCTCTCGAGCAACTAAACTGTCCATGTATAAGATGCTTATCATCCCGGTCCTTATGAATGGTGCAGAGACATAGACACTGTTAACGATGAGAAAACGTTACTGCCTGAACAGAATGCAAGACGCAGCTGGTATAGATGTCAAAAATGCTGCAGCAGATGTCAAAAATGCTGCAGTAAAATTTAAAAATTTCTCAATTATTGCAGCTTCAGCTGCGGCATTTTTGATATCTATTCCAGCTCCGTCTTGCATTCTGTTCAGGCAGTTAGGCTGTCCAGAGAGGAAAATTCTCTGGGTGATTTTTGGTCCCGTCTGCATACATGCCCAACTAAAAATTTCGCCCCTATAATCATCCAGGATTACAGGATGACTATAGAACAAAAGCTCCGTCTTCATTTCATAAAAGCAATATAGAGTGATTAAAGAAAAATTGGTATATCGCTTCTATCAACCTGATATAATTTGCTCCAGAAAATATTTAAGGAAGCAGTAATGCTCCAATAAGGTATTTACTTCACGGCAGAGGGTAATAGGCGCAGCTATTGAAACAAATAACACTATAATGTCTAAAATGTGAAGCAATTTTGTTAGTTGGGTGGGGAATGGAGAAGAAGATACAACAACGAACTGTACGGGCTGTACAGCGACATCGACACCTACCTAGCCACAAAAGTGAAAAGCCAGCGATTAAGATGTCTGGGTCACCAAGAGTGAATAGACACTAATGCTGCGGCCCGGAAAGTCTTTGAATACAATCCTGTGGGGCAGCGTAAAAGTTGGCGCACTCAAGTGGAAGAGGACCTCAACGAACTTTGTGTGCGAAACAGAGCCAGCTGGAAGAAGCTTGTTGGTTGAGGCCCTGGTCCAACCCGCTCCAACGATTTCCAATTTTTTTTTCTTATACATTTTTATTTGATTGCGAATTCAAATGACATATCTTTTCTTCAGTTAAACCTATTAAAAGAAATGTTTTAGCTAATTTAAAGTTCAAATTATATGATTTGAGAAATGTTTCTCTCATAATATCCATTTTAATATTTAGAAAAGAGTTTAAATTCTAAGATACTAGAACATAAACAAGTACGTGCGACTCAGCATTTTATTTAAATTTATTTTATTTTATTTTATTTTATTTTATTTTATTTTATTTTATTTTATTTTATTTTATTTTATTTTATTTTATTTTATTTTATTTTATTTTATTTTATTTTATTTTATTTTATTTTGTTTTATTTTATTTTATTTTATTTTATTTTATTTTATTTTATTTTATTTTATTTTACTTTATTTTATTATTAAAGTGTGAAATTTTAATTAAATTTGAATTTTTGCATTAATTTGTTTTCTATGTTACAGTTTTAGAAAACAAAAAATAACAACTATAAACGCTGATTGAGAGTGAAAAAACAGAAACTCCACATTAAATCCATATTAGGGCTAAGAGTAGGGTGTCCATCTGGGACCTTTAAAAAAGGAGAACATTTTCCTCCCAAATTTAAAAAAAGAGAACTTTCAAGCAAAAAATAGAGAAAAAAAAAGAACATACAAAACAAGGAAAAACTGAAACAAAGTATAAATTAAAATGACTAAAAATAGAAATAAAGCTATTATAAAATTGAAAAAAATGTTAAGTAATAATACCGAATACAAATTCTGCAATAAAATGTATTTTTAAATAATACAAAATATGAAATGATTTAACTGTAGTCTTCTCGCTCATCGTCATCAGTGTCATTTTTCTTGTCTATGATTTTTTCTTACTATCTACCATTTTAATTTTAAAAAATATTTTTTTTTTATTAAAAACCATAAGGAAACAAAATTATAATACAAATTTTATGCAATATTTCTTGCCCATTGACCACCAATCGGGGTAAAAATTATTTCAGTAATTGCATTTGTAAGGCGGTTGTGAGAAAATTTTAGACAATTCCATAAATTTCTCAACATAGGTATTTGGAACATTGAAAAATCCCTACCAATAGATGACTTACGACTTTTTATCTTTTATATTTATTTTTAAGTGACGATATTTCTTCAAGCCAAGCTCGTCGATAGTTCAATATTCTCAACAGCTTTTGATATTATTTGAAGCAATCTTTTTGCTATTTGTATGAAAACAAATTAAAATTAAGATTATAGAGATAAAATGAAACTGAACTTCATAGAAAAAAGAGAACAAAAAAAGATCAAAGTGTAAAAAAGATTGGAACAGAAAAGGAGAACATGTTCTCTTTAAAAGAGATGCGATGGACACCCTAGCTAAGAGTCCCTCTTAGGGCCAGATTTTCAGTGCGAGATCATCCTAGACTCGAGGTTAGTCCTAAGTTAACTCCATAATTGAAATCCTAAGTTAACTTCGAGTTTACTCGCTTAATTTGGTGACTTAACTCAGGCACAATCTCGATTTCGATAGTGAAAGTTGTTCCTATTGGAATTCCGTTGTGGCGCCATCTCTATTTTGAAGCGAAAAAGACGTATTTTCACATCGATGCAAATAAATTTTTGACAACTGAAAGTCAAAGTTAATACACAATTGAAAAACTGTTTCTGAGTTATCTCGGGGTTAGTTTATTTTAAGGGTGAGCAAATTCTGGATTAACTCAGAGCTAACCCTGAACTAAAAATACTGGCACTGAAAAGGCATGTTTGTTGTTTTATCTATCCCTGAGGCCACACGAGCGAGTAATCGCTATCGAGAAACTTTTGCTACTCGCTAGCCAACTCGCTTGCCTTTGAGCCTGATTACACGATTCGTTTTTTCGTTCGTTTCGTTTTTCGTCTTTTTGACAGGTACGTACCTTCATGATTACACACAAGAAAAAAATCCATACGTGATTTTGACGTTCAACAAATTTGAGGTTTATTTATTGGAAAATATGCAGTAAGAATAATTAAAAATATTTTTAAATCACTTCTTGTTCAAATTTATACCTATTTAATTATGAAAATCGGTTTTTAATCTTATTATTTTAATTTTATAAGCATTCCCCACCTCTACTCATTTGTCAAATCATAAACGTCAAAGTTCAACCGGAAAAAGTCTTGAAATTTTCATACGTGCTTTCGTCTTTCCATTCCCCCTACGTTTCTACACCCCTCACCCAATGTGTCAAAAAGACGAAACACGTAACGTCCAAAAAAACGAATCGTGTAATCAGGCTCTTTTTCGAGACAGTTGAGAAGCGAGTAGAGTGGCGAATGATTTGACAATTAATGTATGTACCCAACTCGCTAGCAAGTACTCGCTCGTGTGGCCTCCGGGTAAAACCCGGATATAATTTAAATGTTTATCATAGAAGCAACGTCAACTTAGATTACAAGGGCGGAAAAATAGAAGAGTTTCTTTTTTAAATCAATTTTCAATTTAAATCTAAGCTTACTGTGCATTTGAATAAATTGGGGCTTAAGGCTCAAAGCTTTTCAGTATGGCAACATGTTTGAAACTGAAATGTCTGCTGGATTTTAAGAAGAAAAATATTTATCAAAAAGTTAAAAAGCGCACAATAAGCTTTTAAGATCATTATCCTGTTGTATCAACATAAATGTAGTATAATCATCTACAGAACTATGTTGTGTTGATACACGACATAAATATTAACATAACGCAAATACAAACTGAGCTATTATTACCTTCATGTAGAAAAATTTCAATACGGCAACTTCAAGCGGCAACCCTGCCCATCCAAAAGGCTGGTATTTCCTTAACAGAAGTTAGACAGTAGTTGTAGTTGTTTTGTTGCTTAGATTTTAGAAGCACAGGTCAATGTCATTTATATTAGAGGGTGTTTTCAATGTTCATGGTTTACAGGCAAAATTTTTGCTTTGACGACGTACAGTATGAAGAGCATTATAGGTAATTGCTTTCCAAGGTGTGTTTGCTATTGCAGGCGATGGTGTATAGTTTTTGGATGGGATAAGAATAGACCTACCTTTTGAGGGTGACACTTGTTTATATTTGAATTACGCGCATTAGGGAGAGAAAAACAAGCAGCGTATGGTATGGTTTGTCGTTTAATTTGTGGTCTAGAGTATAAATAACTCGAAGTGATTAGGCGTGGATGTGCACTGTGCAGTTGCAGGGATTTTATTTGACCAGGAGGCATCATCAGATAGGAATTTATGGATAAGGTTTAATTAGCTTTAGATTAAATTGCCTTTGACATGTGATAATTAGAGGAAATTAATATAATATTGTTAAAATGACTATGACATAATGTGATGTGAAATAAAATACACGGTAGGTATTGTTAATTAAAATAATTAAATATTACATCAAATTATTTAATATTATACTCAAATTAATTATAATAAAGGTATGTTTAATGTGTAATGCGTAAAGGTACCTAAGTGGATGGTAATGGAACATAATGAAAGTATATTGACAGCTATTTCTTTATTTAGATGAAGAAATATTAAAAATATTTAGCATTCTTTCATAGGGTAAATTATTCTATGGTGAGCTGTGAACTATAGACTTTATTAAAATCATTTTTGTCCCCCCAACTATTGGTGCCTAAACATTTCCAACGCATATGTAAACAAATTTCTAATTCTTTCGATTCTTAGTAAGGTATTTAACTTTTTTAAATTGAATCAGTTATTTTCAGGGAAATAAAAAAAAATATGTAATCAATTTTCGACACAAACTTTCATCCTTTCATTAACAAAATGGAACGTTTGTCGCCATCGATGACGATGTCGATGCCAATTCGTTTCATTGATTTTTGTTTAAAAAAATAACATTTACTTCTCCATTTCAATTTAAATTTCAGTTTCAATGTTTATTTTCGAGCAGCTGTCGACACGACATCCATTTTACCATTCAATCCTACCTCTGAGCTTGAATATATTGAAAAATTCAATTTTCAAATATTATCGAGGACTCTTTATATATGGAGGTACACAACGTAACTATATGAGTAGGTAGGAAGGTACATCGAAAACAACGCAATCAATTTATCATAAAGCCCCACCTGGATGGACGAAAACAAAAATGAGGAAGAAAAAAAAATGACATCCAATAGTTTCCCTTCAATAGAAAAGATAGCAAACTTCGGGATATTATAATCAATAAAAGTATACTCTTGCCACATCCTCCCCCTTCCAAATTCTGCTAGTGATGGTGAAAATTGATTCGTCTCCATCTGTGCATGTCTCTGCCTTGCTCCCAAAATGCACTTTAAACAATTTTTGAAGACGAAAAAAAAAGAAAAACAGCAAAAGACTTTTTCGTCCTGATGTTGTTGTTGTTGTTTTTATTATTTATGGAAATCACTTTTGCTAATAATTTATGCCACACAGGATATGGAAGTAGACATAACAGACCAACTTCCACCACCCAAACCCACCGAAAGGAAAAATCCCCTTTAAAAATAAATCCGTTCGTTACCTGGACTGACACTGGTGACAAACCCCAAACAAATAAAAAAAGATGCTTCAGTTGAATTTGAAAAAAAAAATACCATTTTACGACACAAAGTCTGAAATGTGACTAAGACTTCATGGCTATCTATTCATGGATAGGTGGTTTATACACTGCAAGAACTTTTTTTTTTTTGAAAAACTGAAACATTTTTAATTGTGTTTGAACAAGAGACTTTTTGGTTCAAATTCTATTAAATCCAAGTTAGTTTAAAAGAACCCGTTAGTAATAATTCTCTTATATGTGAATACAAGCACTCGAATTTAAAAAAATTTTCATCTTAAGAACCAATATGTTAGAGATTTCTGGCAGAAGGTTTGCACAACAAAACTTTTTTCTAAGTGTTTTTAGGGGATGCGTTCAATACTAATACCATCAGCATCGACATAAACAAAACAGAACGATGTGGCAAATGGCCTCTTGGTGAAATCGATTTTAGATAGAATTTACCCCATTCAACCGGGCCGGAGTGTTGTCTGTTTGTATATCTTTCCTTTTAAAGGGGATATAATTTTTCGAATCCTTTGAAAGGACTTTCCTTAGCCCAAAAATATATTTCTATGTACTTGGCTTTTGGCCTTCCATTAGAATAAATCCTTGCTGACTGTTGGATATAATTAAGAACTAAATACATCCTTGTGGCTTGCGGAGCAGTGCAATTTTCAACGAGACCAAAGCGAAGCATCCCTAAAAGGCACAAAAACCCTTCAAAATATGGAAAAAGAAAAAAAAATAGAAGAAAACCAATCTTGGCCGTGGTGATGTTTGTGATTGCGTCGTCGGCGTCGTCGGGTCTTCTCTGACTGCTGATGCTGTTTCAAAGAGGATATTTTCCATATCAGGCCCCATCCGGTTGCATAGTGGGTTGGCTTTGTGGTAAAGGGTCTCCTATAGGAAAATCCCTTAAGCCACCATCCCAGGATCTGATGTGGTCATTAAACCCACAAGTGCAGATAGAGCCCGAGACTGGGAGGTACTGATACGAAGGCGACCGTAGAAAACTCGGTACTTTCTGTTTACTCAAAACGAAGCAAATAACAAAAAAATTTAAGGATAATGAGAGCGTCGACGAGCGACGAGAACACAAAAGGAGGACTAGAACGATGACGACAAGCTATGAAAACCACCACCAAGGCACCGACGCACGTCGAGCGACGTGACTACGTAAAAATAGGAAAAAAAAAACTGTTGCAGTTGCAGGACATTGCACATTTGGGGATAATTTTTTTTTCTTCATTTTGTTGCTCCCATAAGTGGGTGCGTACACTTTTGTGTGTTCGTATAAAATTCTGCACGATGATTAAATTTAATAAATTATGATCTGAGAGAGCTATGAGTTTCAAGAGTGACTTATTAAAAGTTGAAAACATTTTCGAGGACCACCCCACCTCAGCTATTATAGAACAAAACCACGATTATTCAGACCAAGGGCTCCGCTTATAATTAGCAAACTTTTTTAACGCTTCGAATTTTTATTTTATGCCGCTCCAGAAATCATCATCCCAAATGCAATTTTCTAGACGAAATGATGTCAGTGCATCCGGACGACTTCACCCGTCCGTTCCAGCTTAGAGTTCTCTGTCCCTGCTATAAGCTATAATGTATAGAAATGTATATGCTTGGCATTTACAAGGACCAGCGCGCACACTAAGAGATCTTCAATAAACAAAAAAAAATACAAATAACTGGAACAAGTTTATAAAAAAGTGGGTCGGAGACTCTTATCGCGTGGTTTTGCTTTATATGCAAAAATATTGCGAAAGGGTTGTTAGATTTCTGTTTTTTTTTTTTTTTTTGAGAGAGAGAGATACATATATATGAAAGATAGTTCAAAAGCAGTTGGATAAATTGAATAAGTTTTGCGCCCTTGGTAGGTCTACATAAAATAAACTACAGTACGATTGCATTTTTAGTTTCTCTGCGATACGAAATTAAACTCAGATTGCATTCCGAATCAACTTTTAAAATTAAAACTTTTTTGATAGCAAAAATAAACAGGGTAGCTAGCACACCTTGAGTTTGTCTATTTAAATAATAAACTTCATATTTTTGTTTAAAGTACCTGGACTATATAAGGCTTCATCAAAATATCCTTAGCTTGAAGAAGTAAACTTCGTGTTAAATGAGCTAAAGTTTTCAGATAAAAATTGAAGAAAATTTAAGAATTATTCTTTGAATTCCAAATATTTCTAAAGGAATTTTGTATAAAATAGTCGGAAAGTATTTTGACAAAAAAAATATTTCGCATTTTCCTTATATCTTTCGTTTAATTGATAGAAAAATCTGAAAAAAAATATATTATAATGGTATCAAGAAAAAATCTAAAAAAACATATGTACAAAGGTTAGATTCATAATAATTATAGTTTCGAAAATAAAAATTGTATTTCAAAAACGTATAGGGAAAAAGTATTTTGACAAATTTGAAAAGGCTGATATTTGAAGAAGAAGATTTGGGATTTCTGATAGTTTTGCAAAACTTGTTAAAAAATAATTATTTTTATATGTCAAAAGGCTTCAAAAATAGCAAAAAAACGATTTTAAGTCATTTTCTAACGGGAATTTCTTAAAAACCCGAGCTGATAGCCAAAAACGGATGACGGATTTGAATTAAGCATCCAAAAACATATACTAAAAACCAATCCTCATTGCCTGCACTAAAAAGTAAACCGGTATTTACAAGCCTTTTTAAATTTGTCAAAATACTTTTTTCCCTAAACGTTTTTGAAATACAATTTTTATTTTCGAAACTATGTATAATTATGAATCTAACTTTTGTATGTTTTTTTTTAAGCTCATCTTGATACCATTATAATATGTTTTTTTCAGATTTGTTCTATCAATTAATAGAAAGATATAAAGAAAAATGCGAAATATTTTTTTTGTCAAAATACTTTTTCCGACTATTGTATATACTTTTTAAACTTTTAAGAAGTAGATACATAATGAAATCGGTTAAATTGTTTTTGAGAAAGTTGAAAATAAGAAAACCGTTACTATACCAAATGTTTGTATTTTTTAAAAGAGTGGCTTCCTGTTATACTAACCGACTCAATTAGGTACAAATTCATAGGAACCATTTTTATAAAAAACAATTACTGCTTTACGTCTAAAAAGTATTTACTATTACCGTTATTTTTGGCTCAAGAAATATGAAAAAAAACACAAAAGGTTCAAAAATTAAAGAAAATCGATTCATTTTTTTACCCAAATATAACGATACCAGCCATACAATACTGTTTAGCAATTTTACAAATTCTTGTTTTTTTTTAAACAGCTGCACAATTTTTCTTTAAACAAATTCAATACATTATTTTAAGTTAAGGCTACCTTTGGGTGGTAAGCAATTTTTCAAAAAAAAAATTAACAACCTTTAAATTTGAATAGTATTGTTTACCAAAAATTAAAAAAAAAGTTCTATAATTAAAAAAAAAAGTTTTTTTTTGAAAACTCGGTTCATATTTTTGAAAATTCAATATTTTGAAAACGGGTTGATGAATTTTTTGAAAAAATTTTTATGAATATATATAAATAAATACTCAAAACTGGTATCCCAAAATTTTGTTTTAAAAATATAACTTAAATTTTATATATAAAAAAGTATTTTTAAGAAAACCGCTCCAACGATTTTTAATTTTTTTTTTTTTTGCATATACGTATTCCTATTTTTTTTTCAAGTAATAAAATGGCATACTTGGCTTGAGCGCTAAGCTATTTTACTAGTTGCTTAAATACAATTTAAAAAACTATTTAAATGTTTTTCTCATATTATTTTATATTTGTTCAATAATGACTTGCATATTTAAAATGTCGTGCATTTTATTTTTCAAACTCACGAAATCAAAATATCTCAACTCATTCAAAAGTTATGATTTTTGCAACCAAAATTTTTTACATATTTTAATGTTTTAGCACTAAATACCGTTCTCTGTAGGCAGCCTCCGTACATAAATTAAAGCGTATTTCTGCCAAAAATATTTTTACCTACTATTTTATCAAAACAAATGTTTAGTTATAATAAAAATCGTGAAAATCCCTTGGGAATGAAGGTTATTGATAGGGTTGAAATACTGTACTCAAAAAAACCGTGTTGAGGGAAATTCAGGTCTTGATACAGGAAATGCATTGAGTTAGCTACGATTTGAGTATGGCTTAAGCATACGAATTTCTATCGTTAACAAGCAGTCGATATTCTTCTAATCTCCTTTTCTTGTTTTCTGTCAGGGTGTCTTTCTATATTATATCCATTACGCAGTGATTTTAACTGTGTTTGTGTGTTGAAATCAATTGCGGATAGTTGATCATGAAATATCCCAGTCATGGTATTCTCTGTCACGACCCCCTCCCAGTTATGACCCATCTGCTCTCAAATCTTAATTTTCCCATAAAAAAAAAACTGATGACAAAAAGAAAAAAAAAACGAATCACACCCTGTTCACGACCCCCCCAAGCCATGTTCTCCTCCCAGCAAAAACACGACCACTCTTCAGTAATGGTCCTAGAAAATGAGGACATAAATACATAAATAAGTCTATTGTAAGCTTTTGGCACATATATTCTAGGGCTTGAACCGTTTCTAAAAATTCTTTCATTAAATAGCTTTGCTAGCCCTGAAAAATATAGGCCATAAAGTTTTCTGAGAACCCAAAAAGAAAAATTTATTTGAAATTAAAGAACAAATTATATTCTTGGTAAATGTATTAATTTATTATTTATTTATGAATTTAAAAAAAATAGTAACAGTATTCAGAAATAACTCTCGAAAAAATTCGAGTTGTATTAGGTAATATTGTTGAGTTCATATATAATTGAAGTTATTTTGTGCATACGCATACAAGCCCCATTATCTGCCTGAAAAGATTCTGTTCTGAAAAGATCGCGGCCCGTGAAAGCAAATAGAAATAGAAGCAAATTGCGACTTTCATGACCTAATAGAGATTACAGTTTAAGGATATTATACACTGAATTTGAAGTTGGTCCACATCTTACTTCGATGATTTAGTACTTTGCATGGTAAAAAACCAAAATCAGAAGATCAATGTCGTCTTCTATCACAGTGGTATGAACACGTTCTGAAGATGAGTTGCAGTACAAACAATGTCCACATCAGCATCCCGATTTGCGTTACTTACGGAAGATCCTTGTTTCTTCAGCAATTAACTAAACAAGGCAATTATTAAAGGTGGCTTGTTATTTCGATAGGCTTGAAACTGTTGTATTTGCCGACTAACTTCATGACTAAGTCCGAGATGCGACTGTAAGTTTAGGTTCATATCTCATCGTAGCTTTTGAAAAACAGGAAACCAACCATTCGATTTTGTCCAAAAATTTACAAAGCCATGGATTGGGCTAGCTTTTTCAGTTAGCTTTGGTAAAAAAAACACTTAAAACGTTAGGTTAGGTTAGGTTAGAAGGGGTGATGATGCGGTAAGCCGTATCACCTCACTCGGATCTCAATGGATCATTGTGCTCCCCAGGTTGTGGATAATGCAGAAATAGGAGGGGTAAGAGGAGGGATTTAGTGGAAGTTTTGGTAATGGGGTGCCTCCTTGAACCATCCTGAGCTCTGAATGAAGTTCAGGATGCTCCTTAGTGGCAAAAGAGAGACGTTGCCCAGTTCGTCGAAAAAATATTCTCCGAGTGCTGTTTTCCTTGTTCTGGCTAGGCTCGGGCATTCACAAAGGAAGTGAAAAGAGCCCTCCTCCGCCTCTTCGTTCTGGCACCATGTGAATAAGTAAAAAAAGAGAATTGATAAGTATTTTTGGCGTACCGAATTGAAGCTAAGACTGTCGATATACGATATTGATGTTTGGACAGCTTTATTGGTTGTTTTGACTCGAAATACTTTTTTTTTTTTAAACTCAAATTTAATATCTCTACTGGTCTTTTTGTACCGTGTTTCGCATCATTCTTGATATACGTCCCATACTGTAGAGGTCCACGTTTAATTGTAATAAGACCCTGCAATTTTAAGAAGCGCTTAGGAGCTCATGACTGGTGGAGGGAGGGGCTAGTTGACTGCGTCATGACTGTGGTACTTTTCTTCAGTATTTGTTGACTATAGAAGAATATTTTGTCGTGTCTATAATTTTCTCTTGGGCTCTTATGAGATCATTGTTGAGAGGAGAACATGGCTGGAGGGGGTTTTAAAGGAAGGGGGTTTTGAAAGAGGGGGGGGGGGGGGGGGGGGTCGTAAATGGGAGGGGGGTGTCTTTTTTCCTCAGTTTCTTAGACTTAAAGTGAATAGTCGAAGTATCCATTATTTCCTCTGGGGGTCAGGTATGGAGGAGGGGTTATGACTAGGGGAGGGGGTGACTGGAAATATCATGACTGATAAGCTTAATGGCCCTCTCTTAGGATAAGCAACTGATTTCTGCACAAAAAAACAGTACAAAAACTGCGCAGTAAAAATAACAACCTAAAACAGCAACCAAATCAATCCATGTTTAGGGTATTTTTTGCTTAGATTGCCTGGACTAACTATAAAATATGAGCAACAATTACCCTAAGCTTTTTTAACAGTATTTCCCCAAAATGCAATTTTCTTTTTTTTATTTTTTCATTAGTGGTTGATCGGATTTAAAGAAAGTAATTTTCAAAAATATTTTGGGAATTTTTAAAATAAAATTCAAAATATTTTTTTTTTGAGAATTCGATATTTCAACATTGGTTTGATACTTTTTTGAACATTTAGTTTTTATCTGCATATTTATACAAAATTAAAATTGCCAACCAAAAATATTTCTTTAAGAGAGCTTTGAAAATTTTTTACAGGTTATTACGGTAACTCGTCAATAATATCTTAGGGCATGATTCTTGGGTTTACTCTAAGAAAAAATTAAATAGGGAAAACTCTATCACAACCCTCTGAGGCAGGGGAGGGGCAATTTCTGCATTCTTTTTCTTCAGTTCAAACTATTGTTCAAGCAAATTGAAAAAAAAAAAATGTCATTAATCATTTTATCTCAATCCATGTAAACAATTTTTAGAATTTTTAGCTTCTTGAACATACATATGTATGACTGAGGGGTGCATTTTATTTTTATTTGACCTACTTTTGTGGTAGAAACACCATATATGCTAATATAACAGAACTCTTAGGTTATTATAACCCATAGGCTTGCACTATAAACCACTCTAACAGCAGTTTTAAACTGTAACAAAAAAGAAAATTACATAAAACTTCTGGTTTATCAAATTTATTCTTTTTTATTGATATAAATTGTTGCGTTATTTCATTAACAAAATAAAAAATGGTTCCAAAGAAATCCTGTACTTAATAATTCTTTTGTTTCGATATGATTATGTTAGAAAGCATACCTTACCTATTCGTCATATTTTACAGCCATAACTTGATTTATAGTCCTACTTAAACTTAAATTTCCTGTTGGTCGCACAAAACCAACAGCTCTTCAACTTTGTCAACAGACTGTCACCGTGGCTTTTGTTTTTTATTTTAAGGATCCCTCCTTAGTTGCTCATTTATTAGTGACAGCTTAAATATACACCTGAATCTTTTCAGTTATAAGTTAATTCAACAAAAGAAGCCTGATACTGTTGTGTGTTAAAATACCACTTAACTTGAAGATGATTTATGTGTCTCTTGTTTTACGCATGTCACCAAACGGCTCAAATCAGATTATTTTCACCTCAAAATTCCTCTTCGAACTATAAGACTTCAAAAGGAAAGAATGTATTTCTTTGAAGAAAGGCAAATCTTTTGAATAGTATGTGATAAAACCTTACAACGCTTTCTTTTCAATCAAAATGAACTTTTATTACACTATTGGGACAGAAGTTCCCGAAGGGGTTGTAATTGTAATAAAACCCTTTTGGCCATTCAACAAAATTACAACACATCGTCTCGTATTGCCACACAAATTTGTATTGTTGAAACCAGATAGGTTCCCATAGGTTAAGGACATTGTACGAGTAAGAGAACGTCCTTAATCCAGACATATCAGGAAAGTTCCGTGACATAGAACTAGAATTCCTAAATCCTGTGAATAACCCAAAAATTAGAAGCTGTTATTTGGTGTTTTTCTATTCCTGCAACGTATTTTTATCAGAGGTATAGTTAAGGCAAGGATATACATGCGGTTATTGTATTCCATTACCGTGGTGGAGGTATACATTGCACATACAAACAATGTGGCTATTAATTATTTTCGTCCTTCCGGGAACGATAATCAAAATGGCCCCCGCCTGATAGCCAATTTCGTAGTCGTACATAAAATTAGAGAAACCGCACTTCATTAATTATGTGGCTCGGAGGACAAAGGGGCGCGACTGCAGTATTCAGCAACATCCCTTTTTGTTTAGAAGATAATAACAATGATTTTCGTATACGAGTAGGTATAACGTGAATCTTACCGTAAGCGTAACACATTTGGTTTCATCATCCTTTTTGTTGTTGGTAATCACATCTGGAAAACAACCAAGTATACGGTTTGTTGCAAAGTTCTTATGGTCGCTACATTCGGTCGAATTTCCTTCCGGTTGTTTTATTATTTAGTTTGTATAATATCCTTGCTGCTTTCGGCAGGAATATCAATTAAGTCCTCCTAAGTTCTTATTGTGTATATGGAATATTTCAAGCTTTATCTCTCTCTCTCTACGTGTGGATTTGTGTTTATGATTAATGGTCTTTTAAGCTTATGCAATCCATTCTCATAATCTATTCAGCGAGTTTCATTTCCCTTGTTTAAATATAGAATTAGATTAGAGAACGGTTGTCTGGAGAATATGGTCAGGTGAGTTAGGGCTTTTAAAGCTTTAAGCCGCAAAACCAAAACCACTACACACAAAAACATTTGTTTATATTATAAGTTGTCGGTTGTAATAATTTTTGTAATTTTTTGCATATTTGCTAGTCTTTTACAGAATTTCAACAAACAGCCCAAAGTGGTTTCGGTCTTTAATATTTTCAGTATGTATCTTTCCTTCCTTGTATATAATGTAGTTAGCAGCATTAAGGACGGCAATTATTGTTGTATCATGATTGCATCTAATAATAGATACGTGGTACCTTATTATATGAGAATGCAAAATAATATGTGGATTGTAGATATAATTAGATTCATGTATCATATAGGAAGGTACCTAGACCAACATATGTACATACATGGGGTTCAAGATGAAAACCTATACAATTTATATTCTTTGAAACTTGAAATAGGTGGTTTCATAGATTTTATGGGCAGAAATGGGCAGTCTGTCAAATTTTGAGAATTGGTGATGGAATTCTGCAATAGAGAAATATTTAAACTAAATTGCCAGAAGTGTAATGGGTCATACTCTGAGCTCTATCTGCTTCTCAAAACTACCAAATTGTTGAAGTGTTGAACAGGATTCGGCAACAATTAATTGGAGACAATTGTAAACGATTGGTATTTTTGGGCAGTGCAGTATCTGAAACAGACCTTATGTGTATGTATTGGCAAAGTGGGCTGCAAAATAGACTTTAAACAAACATAATGGATGACTGAACTGCACTCAAATCCTTTAATGGTTTAAAGTGACAGAGCATTCGAAAGCCAGGTATCGATAGTACTGGTTGACTATTTCAATGAAAGAAGAGTCAAAACTACTATTAATAATAATGATTTCTCGGTTGTTTGTTTTGCAGAGAATATTTGTGAAATTTTTGTATGTTATATTATTTGGACCTACTAAGACAAACTAACCTATTAATGTGCAAAAAAAACAAAATTTACCCAAAGGCGTGTCTGCTCAACACCTATCTTTTAAGACATGAAACTTTATTTTCCCAAAGCGCATTTTGTTTCTGGAGGTGTTTCTACAATTTTTTCATGTTCAAAATATCAAAAAACCACCAAAAAGTGGAGGTCCCATCCTTTGATAAAAGTATGTTCCCGTAACGTGGCAAAATTTACATTTTCCCCTTAGCTGCATCTACTCAAAACCTTTTTTCTAAGACTTTATTTTCTCAACGCATTTGACATCTGAGACATCAACACCTATCTTCTAGACATTAAGGGTTATTTTATCAACATGCGTTTGGCATCGGGAGGCGTTTCAGTTACAAAAGTGTGGGGTACGTTGAAATAAAAAAAGTGTTTTCGAAAAGCGGCAGCACTGAGATCTTACCTGTAGGCGCATTTACTCAAGCTCTATCATTCAAACATTTAGCTTCTACGACATCACATTTGACATGTGGAAGAGTTTTCACAACACTCCCTATCTTTTAAGACATCAACCGTTATTTTCTCAACACGCGGTTGGTATCTTGAGTCGTTTTCAGAACTTTTTAACATGTTCAAAATATTAATAACTACTAAAAAATGTAAATTCTAACATTTAGCATAAAAAGTCTGTTTTCCAGAAAAGTGGCAACACTGACATTTTACTCGAAGATGCGTCTACACCGTTATTGTTCTAACATGCGTTTGGTGTCTGTGGACATTTTCGAAATTCTGTTCATCGGCCATTCCAAAAATTTCGAAACCAAGCAACTCAATTTCAAATTAAGGAAAAAAATATATTTAAATATGCCAATATTTACAGTATTCTATTAGAGTTAACGAAAAAATTGTAAATATAAAATTTTACTTGTTGTTGTAAAATAGGCAAGTGATCAAAAAAGCTCATACTTTATCTTTCGTATATGGGCATTTTTCGGCATTTTTGCCGCCATATGTTCTCTATAAATTGTGATGCAAATGGCGATGTGCAGTTAGGTTTTTATAAGTGTTTTCAATACACTACTTTAATTCGGAACTAGTTTTCTGATAGGACTGCTGTAAAAATAGTATTACGCCTCAAAATGACTGAACATTTCATGTCTTCTCCGTTACCGAAAAATGACAAAAGTTGGTATAAATGGTGAACTATATTAGTGTTTGTAAAATTATTCCGCATACAAAGATAGACTTGAAAAAGGATTATGGTGGATTTTTATAGATTTTTAAATCATGTCTTACTGTCTAAAACAGGGTAACGGAGAAGACAAAATTGCACTTTCTCATCCAAATTTCAACGACTCACAGGCACTTTTTTTTTAAAGTCTGAATTTCTTTGATCCCCTTGCTTAAAATGGATCAAGGTAACTAAAAAAAAAATATGTGTTAAATTTCATTGAAATCGGTTGACGTTTACACGTGCTAGCGAGCACTTGAAGTTTTTCATATAAAAAACATGGTGTTTTGACAGTCTTTTACTCAAAGGGCCCGTAAAAGTGTAAACGTTGATGGAAAAACTTTAAACTTGGCACATATACTAAATACTATAAGGAGTATACAAATATATTTTTTTTATTTTTGTAAACAACAGTTACTCCTTTTAAAATAGCAACAAATGCACAAAAACAACGATTTTTAATTAAATTTTTGATGGGGTTAATATTATGCAAAACTATTGAAAATATTTTTTTTTGATACTCCGAACAGTAGTTAATTTATGTGCCAAGTTTAAAGATTTTCCATCAACTTTTACAATTTTGCTGATATTTTGAGTAAAAACTGTGAAAACCCCATGTGTTTTGAATGAAAAATTTCAAGTGCTCGCTAGCACGTGTTAACGTTAACCGATTTCAATGAAATTTTACACACATTTTTCAATTGCCTGAATAACTTTTATTATTGATGAGAATAATTTAAAAATACGAATCACAATATAACTGAACAAAAAAGAAATCTATAATCGTACTTGTCTTCTCCGTTACCATTAGCTGTCTTCTCCGTTACTATCTTTCATATTTTTTTCTGTTAGTAAAATGAAACTTGGCATTAAACCAAGGATAGTTTTTGATAAATGTTGGTTTTATGAAAGTGTGCAAAAAAATCAACTTCATATCTTAATGGACGGCGCAGAATTTTAAACTTCAAGGCAATGGTCGGAAATCTCTAAATCGTACGTGTCTTCTCCGTTACCGTCTATTTTTTTTAATAAACTTACTGAATTTCATAGTTTTTTGGTGAAACTTCTGTGTCGTGTACTTTGTGATGAATTCTTAAAAACCACTGAGTTTCATAAAAAATATTAATTTCTTAACAAAAAAAACCTTACTACAAGCGTCCGATTGTCTTCTCCGTTACTTTGGAATGGCTGTCATTTCATTAAAAAACTAACAAAAAAGTGGAAGTTGGGCTGTTTTGGTAAACGTACCTTTTGTTTTTTCTTAATTTCTCAAAAACTAATGGCTTAAACACACGTGCAGCCTTTTTCATGCAGCGAAATAAAATAACACAGGTTCTTATGGGAACAGAAAAACTCAAGAGCTGCATGCAGCTCAGAGCTGCACGATGTCTCTATTTCTAAATTTGCTGCGCAGCTCCGCAGCAATAAGTGGTTGTTCTTCGACCGCTGACCAGGTTCAGTGGAGAAAAGTTCCGTTGTGCACAAATAGCCTTCAAGTTGATCGATTGGAAAGCTTATAACATCGGTTTTGATTGTCTGATCTTCAAAGTTAAGGCTTTTATAGAAAGGATAAATGTCAGGCTACATTTTTGTAAAATTTGTTTTTAGAATATTTAATTTATTTCATACTAGAAAGCAGATTGAGTCCTACATCGGTTTGATTTTCACTTTTCAAAATGCAAATGTGAATGAAAAATTACACAATTTTGAAAAATTATGTTTAAAAAGTTATTGCCTCAATCCTCCTCTACAAATATGTAAATAGTTTTTTATAGTTTAATCCAACGTGAGAGGCGGCAGGGCCACTTATCTAAATGTTCAACCTTAAAATTGATTTTAATCCAAAAAAATAACAAAATCTTAAAAAAACTTCGATTTCCGTAGCTTAAAAAAATTATTACTTTGCTTCTAATGCTTGGATCTATCAGATTAAGATATTTTAATAAAAAAACAAAACAAAACTACATTAATTTGTGTATAAAAATTATTTAGAAAAACGGAAAAATTTCATACTAAAAGGCTGATGGAGTCTTTTGTATGATAAATATTAAAGTGTATGCACATGTGTCTTGAGTGCAGCTCTACTCGCAGCGATGCGTGCAGACCTGCTGCACATCTGTTTAAGGCATAAGAAAGATTTTTACATTTGGTTTTCGGTAATGGACTAAAAAATAATAAAAGCATTGAATATTGAACACAAAAAAAGCACTTAATTACGTAAAATTTTGTAAAATATCAACTTATGGAAAAAAATCACAATTTTTTTTTTAATTTCGACTTTGAAATTTTATTTCTCAAAAACTATACACTTAAACAACTTGATTTAAAAACCAAATGCAAGATTGGAGTATTAGCTTACAAAAAAACTATAGCACATTATGAGATGTTTTTGCGCTGATTTTTAATGCTTTTTTTGGCATTTAAAGTCAATGTTTCAGAAACTGCCCCCCCTGCCTTACGGAAGAGAGATTCAACTTTCTCCCCACACAATTATTTTATTAGAATAACCCCCTTAAATACTTCCACTCACGTCCGGGACACCCTGTATAAGAAATTAGTTTAAAAAAAAACGCTCCAACGATTTTAAAATTTGTTTGCAAAATGTATTCCTACTTTTTTAAGTAATAAAATGGCATACTTGGTTTTGAGCTCTAAGCTCTTTTATGAGTTTTTATGTGTTTTTTTATATTATTACTTTTATATTTTAAAAGTTCTTTAGATCAAAGCTGCTTTAACATAAGAGCAAGTGCGTGCGATCCAGTCGTGCATTTTATTTTTAGCAATTTAACAAAATCTCATTTTTCTCAAAAACGGCTCCACTTATGGATGGAACCTCTCAAGGAAACATTTTTTTATTTTGGATTATCTTCAAAACGGTACTTAATACTTCAATAATTTTTTTTAAAACCGAAGCTTCTTAGAAATATAAACAGTTTTTGCTACTAATATTTTCAAAAAAATATTTTTTGGACTAAAAAAAATATTTCAATTTTTTTTTTGAAAATCAAATATTTTGAAAACGACATGATATATTTTCTTGAAACTCAATATTTAAGAGTTTTTTTTTTAACTTTCTAAAATATTTTTAGAAAAATATTTACTTTAATGCAAAACTAATGGTACCTTCTAAGCAAAATGTAAAAAAAACGTTAAGGAAAATATTTTTTTCTCAGAAATGGATCCCACGATTTCGAAAAAATTTTTTTCTTAGGCCAAAATTTGACACTTAGGATATATGAGTATTTAAAATAAATTTAAATTGAATTTTCTCATTATCAGCTGAACTGGTTTTAATAAAAATTTGTATATACAAATTTCAAATAAGTTCAAGTAATATTGCATATCAACACTTTCGAAAAAGAAATTTTTGAATTTAAAAAAAAATTTCAAATTATTTTTTTTGAAAATTCGATGTCTCGAAAACGGGTTGACAATTTTTTTGAAATTTTATTTTTCCTTAAAAATGTTTTAGGAATTTGATATATAAAAAAATATTTTTTTAAAAAAACCGCTCTATCGATTTTTATTTTTTTTTTCAATACAATCATATTCAATCAAGAATTAAAATTATGTTCTTTTTCTCCACCTCAAACTATCAAAATAGTTGTTTTAGCTAGTTTAAATATCGTGTTTGATGCTTTTCAACATTATTCTCCCATTATTTCCATGTCTTTATATACAATTTTCTTGAACCCTCAGCCTCTTGAGGTGTACATTTTATTTTAATAAATCTCTCTCGTACGGTTCGTCAAAGAACTCACTTAGAAACAGTTTTTTGTTGCATAAGCTTTCTTTGGCTTTAGAGTAACTGCTATATTTCACATGAAGCAATATGCTTAAATTTTAGCTTGACACGAATTGTAAAGTTAATTTACTCTTAAAAAGCTATCCATTCAGCAAAGTGTGTTGGGTATACAAAATCTAGCAAATTAAAATCTCGCTTTAAAATTCTCGAGTAACGAAGTCTCACAATTATAAAATTCCGCTTTCCACAATCTCGCAATAACGAAATCCCGCAAACTTAAACCTCGCAAATCAAAATCTCGCAAAATTTAATTAAAATAAAATTAAAATGTAGGTATCTGTTGTAATGCAATAAAATCCAATGCCTATGCCTACCTTACCTACACTTTTAGAACACACTGTTTTCTCTTAATTGCTATTGTTTTTTCAATTGTTGTCAAGCGAACAAGAGAGAACATGGAGATTGTGTATCCAGTTTTTAAGTGTATGTATAAATTCTATTAATCGTTATTGATCTTGAACTAGAAAATATTTTTTGTTCCAAAAATCAGTTTTTGGAAAGCTATTATAACAAAAGACTTCACATGTCAAGAATTGAATGCGTTGCGAAGAATTGCTAAACACATTTCGCTTACTTAGAAATATTTTTTTTTTTACCAAAATTAAGATAGGTACATTTATAAATATTTTTTTAAAGAATATTATTTATTTATTTTGTTTTCTTTTTAAGAAATTAGTTTTTAGGTAGTTACATTTGTATTAATGTTAAAAATAAAAGTTAACAATAAGAGAAGAAAAAAAAAGTTTTTCGTTTTCGAATGTTTATTTTCCATTTGCACCCAGAGCGATACGTTGATGTGAGGTTTAAGTTTGCGAGATTTTAAATTGCGAGATTTTGGTAAAAATTTGCGATATTTTTTGGTGAGAGATGAAAATGCGAGATTTTGAAATTGCGAGATTATGAAAAAAAGATTTTTTCATTTGCGAGATTTCGTTATTCGAAACTTTGGTTTGCGAGATATCGTACTGCTCCCCAGGTAACCTGCACTGTTACTCACTGATGTTGTTACATGTCCCATAGAACATGTCAGAATGTGAACCTACGAAAAAAAGTTCTTCAAATTCAATTTTTCAACCCTTGACTGTGTGTAACCATATCCTCAAGGTAGCTGGACAAACTTTGAAAACGAAATATATATAAAAGCAATATCTATTATTATTTACCCAAAAACACTTTCAAGAGTTAATAAAACAATAAAAGATCTTATTGTCTTCCTGCTAAAACTAATAATTTCTTCAGCCATTAAATATACTCCTCTATTGCTGGCACAGAACATCAAACATGCCTCAACTAATTATCAAACATAAACAGTTCTTTCCATTAGAGTGTCTCAATGGAAATGACAATAAGACTCTAATATATGAATACCTAGGGGAAACAAAAGAACTATTGGTCATTCACCGTAATGTTAGTCTTCATCGCTTTTATCATCACGTGGTGATGGTAACAATTCCCACAGTTTGCAAACAAAACAAGTCTCTGTTTACCCGAATGAAATTACAAATGTAGTAGGTATATGTCCTTCTGGCTCCTGACGGGTTGAATGTTTTTCTGATTTCCTCACAGAATGTTTGTGTTGGAATGTCTTCACACTAACATACGAGAGTCTATGTTTGCTCTTCCTTTCACAAAAAAGTGTTGATAAACTTTTGCCACAATGAACAATAGAATCGAAAAACTAGGTCATGTCATCCAGAGTATTCCTCCCCGGTGCCTTAACTATACAATAGGGGATTCTGCACATTTATGTGCGCCATTCTATTCTGTCGGATACATTCATCCCGGCTTCCGAAAGACACACATTCATTATATTTCAATGTGCCAAGTGTGAGTCTCTTAGACCTGTGTGAAAGGCCTTTGGAACATGTGACATTATCTTATATCCTTCCTTCTCACATGCTGGGGTGTGGGCGAGTGAGGTTGGTTCATCTCCATACCTACATACATATAGCTATTGACAGAAACGAGTCCATATTATGCACTCTCGCATTCGAAAGTCCTTTATCTGTCTTTGACGGATGAGCTAAGTTAAGTATGAGAAATATTTCTCTCTCTGGATGAGGTAACGGGATTCAGCTCCATATCCTAGACAAATTGACGAAAACAACAAATGAGAGTGAAGAGGATGAAACCTAAGAGCATTGCAATTATACAATGTCATGGAGGATGTCAAGATGATGATGAAGCTGTGTTCGGCTACATGTATGATGTATATGCACTCAGCGAGAGGTCTTCATGTTTGTAGATATACGAATACATAATAAAATATGGAAACGACTATACTTATTCCATCGAAAGATCGTTCTTGAGATGAGTTCGAGGATGCAACCAGGTCGCGTTGAGTCGTTTAACATTTTACCTGTAGATAAACTCGAGTTCGTGGTTTGAATTGTTTCAGAGGTGTTGATGGGACTTATGTATTCATTTGTAAGTGATGCTTTACAATGAGAGGTGATAGGACTCGTTAGAGTACAAACAAGGGAAATCGCAGCGGTAACTGGTTGAAGTTTTTTTTTATTTAATTCAAAATTCTTTGATTATAAGCTTTGTTGAAGCCAGTGGAAGATGTGGTTCCTATTGACCTAGTAAATAAGGTTGAAAAATTTGCTACTCATCTTAGTTTTTATTTTAATGAATGGAAAATGTTCGAAGCCTTTATTTTCCCCGAAATACTATATATTGAAACATAGAAATTCTTCAACTATGTTTAAAACTTTAAGACTTGTTTAAAATTTACTATTATTGATTTATTAAAACAATTAGTAGGTAGGGCCGTTTTTGAAAGCCTTGAAAACCTTGGGAGCCTGCTTGAAAATAGATTTCTTGCATGTTTTTACCCAAATCAAGAACTGAAAACTAGGACTATTTTAAAGCCTTAGTCTTTTCAAACAAATATAACCCTTTTTTCGTTTGAAATGAAGAAAATATTTCAAGCAAGTCTAAGGGCCTGCTAGAAGTCAAGCTCAATCTTTAACGGATGAGTTTACTTTGATCACGAATTTTGGAATGAAAACTTATTTTGCCTTTAACCTTGCTGGTTAAAAACCGTTAATAGGCTGCTTTAAAGTTGTTGACAACCAGTGAAACACTGTCGAAAAGCTGATTAAGCTGTTTAAAAGCTGTGGCTAAGCCGGTTAAAAGCCATTGATAGCCAGTGAAAACACTATTGATAAACCCATTAAAGGCTGTTGATGAACTGGTACAAGGCCCCTGAGAGTCATTGGAAGCGCTGTTGATAAGCCGCTGATAGCCAGTGCAATAAAATTATACATAATCCAGTTAAAATCTGTTGATAAACAAGTTTAAGGTGCTGACGAGCTAGGCTAAAATTATAAATGCAAAGTGCATATTTTTCTAGGATATATACGGCTACGGAAACCAACACTTCGCTTCGGATAAAAAATGATAACAAGTTGACAACTTTTGGTTATTGTACCCGAACAGAGATAAGTTTCTAGAATGTGAAGATGTTTCTTGATAACGGAAGTGAAGGTCTTCAAAATGCCATATTTCCCCAATTAGAGAAAGAATTCATGCAGTATTAGACATATAGTTGCGATTGGAGAAATTAAATGGTTGGATTCGGGGAAATTTAAGTCTACAACTCGTACCACTGTACTATTCTACTTCGGAAAGACACCTGGAAGCTATCGTAATTCTAAAATTAGATTGCAGCTTTCTATAACAGCTTTCAAAAGTTTAATTTTCATGGGAGCCTTTAGATGACAGGATTCTGAAAATGAGGTTCTGTACCAAGTAGGTACGTCACATCACCAGTTTACAGTGTTACGCCCCAACGGAGTTCTCGTCTGTCGAGGAGCAGCAGACCTTTATAACCGACTGAGTGCTGCTTGAAATCCAAGGTTTTTGATGACAATGATGGGCTCAGGCATGTTATGGGAAAGTATGGTGTTGCTGACCGCAACGACAATTGCGAACATTTTGTCGATTTTCGTAACGCCATAAGAGGAACCATGTTTGAGCACAAGACGTGCCACAAAGTCAGTTGGATTTTAATAGACAGCCAAGCAACTTCCAACCAAATTGATCACTTCGCGATTAATCGGCTATTAAGAAGCCGTCTCCATGACGTTCGTAGCTGAAGACGTGTAGACATGGGATTGGCCTAGCGCTACCATCAGATATTGTTGCTACCGAAAGCACGGCTGCAGTTCGGAGATCCCGAGAAAACACCCGAATTTCCAAGTTTAATACTAATACACTTAAGGTTTCCACAGTCCGCCAACAACTAGAGAACCACCTTTCACAAGGATTGAGAGCAATCAGTAGTACAATTGGCGTGTTGTGAAAAACGGTATCATATGCGGTACTGAAAGAACCTATAGTTGGTCAGCTGAAAAGAAATAGTTCCTGGCTTTCCAAAAAAGCTTGTTCTATCTTTGAAGAAATAAAACAGGTCAAACCTCGCATTGCTGCTACTGCAGGAGCAGGGACAAACGTGGTAGAGGTCAGCGTAGCGTGGGACGTAATATAAATTTGGCAGTGCAACAGCTCGTGGAGAACCAGGGCCTAGTGACTTACAACTCTCAACCATTTCTGGCGTGTTGTTGGTAGGAATGGGGAGGACCTACAATTTTTTTTTCCGAATCCAAACGGCTAGATGAGAAGCACTTATTCATGACAAGTATACTCTTGGAGGATCTGTCAGTTCCTCGCAAAAGGCAGTACTTCGTGAAAAACATTTCTGTTTTTAGGTGGCAGCGGCTGGGAATCAAACCCAGTCCATCGGCATGACAGTCCAACGCACTAACCATTATGTCACGAGGTACTAGCCGTGGGTAATAAGTGCAACTATATCAACGTATTGGCTAAAGGAATTACGAAAAGGCTAACAGGTGTCGTAAGTTCTTAACAACACCTAGTAATAGACACAGATGGTAAGCAGCTAGTTGTGGAAGATCACCAGCTCAAAAGCCGAAAGAAGCACTTTTTTGCGGATTTGAATCACGTTTTCGCCAGTGAAGTGAGTTCAACACAGAATGATCCATCCGTATTAACGAATTCCTGAAAACATACTGTTTTCCCCCGCCTCGTAGAGAGGAGATCTTAAACGCTTTTAAAACTTTAAAGAACAACAAAGCGGCTGGACTTGTTGGTATCCCCTCAGAGCTCATACGCTACCTCAATGTCGCCACTCGTCGCAGTCCGGATAGTAGAGGCTCACATCCACAGACTGTTCGAATTCTACAAGAAATGGGGCATCAAGATCAACTCAGCAAAATCGGAGCTTGTTTGCTTCAGGAGACTCCGTGACGGCAGAAGTCGCTCAGCAGCCACTTGCAGAAACTTAGTTCTGAAACTTCCTGATGGTTCCACCATTGCCGCCAAAAGGAATACCAAATACCTGGGGATCAACTTCAACGAGTTGCTAAAGTTCAATCCACACTCAAAAAGTGTACTCAGAAAAGCGAACTGGGCATTCCACCGACTACACCCTTTGATGAGGAGAAGATCAGGACTGAGCCAACAGACGAAGATACTTGTTTACAAGCAACTCCTGCGACCAGTAATCAGCTACTGTTTCCCAGTCTGGTTCACAATTACAAAATCAGCGATAAAAGATCTCCAAGTCTTCGAGAGGAAGATGCTAAGAATCTGCACCGGGCTCCACTTTGTCCGGCAGCGAAGAAAGCATTACAGGAACGAGGATCTTTACAGAGAAGCAAAGATTATTCCGCTGGACAAATACCTAGCAAATTCGGCGAAGAAGCTAGTGCAGAACACCGTCAATCACCCGAATCAACTAATGAGAAGGATGGCCACCCAGCAACGACATCCCGAGCCGAGGTACCTCAGTGTTTCTTCAATGTATTTAATAGTCGTAAGTTAACTCAAATTGTATATAAATGTTCAATAAAAAAATCGTTAAATCGTTAAAAAATCCCCTCAGAGCTGTTGCGTGCACCGCCAACAAAATTGAGTGAGCTCCTTCATTCATCCACTCACTGAGAGAGTTTTCCTGAAGAGTGGAGAAAAAGAATGATTGTTAAGGTCCTAAAGAAAGGAGACCACAGAAATTACGAAAACTGTAGAGGAATTTGCGTGCTGCCTGTTGTAGCCAAGATAAAAGCAAAAATCGTCCTAGAACGAATAAAAGACTACTTCAATGCCGAACAAGCAGGATTCCGTGCTGGATCTTCCTGCTTAAACCACATCAACACCTTTGGGATCATCATCGAACAGTGCGTTGAATACTGATCACCACTTCAGCTGCTGTTCATGGAATTCGCAAAGGCGTTATGTGGCCTGCTTTGAGCAGGAAGGGCATCCCGGATAGATTAATTACTATTATTACGCCTATGATGGATCCAAATATACTGTCACCAATACTGTTTCTGTTGATGATAGGTGATGTACAGCTTTGTCTACTGGAAATGGAAGAATTCAGTAGAATCTGCAATCACAACTCAATCATCTAGAATATGCGGACGAAAAACTATGTTTTATCTCTCATAGGAGCATGCATCTCCTCCAAATTACAAAATGGGTGGAGAAAGAAGTTGAAATCGTTGGGCTAAGGATCAATGTGGTAAAAACAAAAAGGATGCCAGCTCTGGAACTTCCTCCTCTATCCAAGTAGATATTTCTAGACAACCAGTAGAGATGGTGGAGAGTTCTGTGAGTATTGAGAAGGAAGCCAAGTAGATGGGTTTAACGCTGAATGAAAGCTAAACGAAATATAAGCCGTGAATAAGAAAGGACAATCAACACCGACGTCTAGGACAGAACGTCACTATAGACAGCTATAATTTTGAGGTGGTCAGAGACTTTGTCTACCTAGGATCTACGTTAGGCTGTTTTGAGAGGAAAATTCTCCGGGTGATTTTTGCTCCCGTCTGCATAGATGGGGAATGGAGAAGAAAATACAACAGTGAACTGTATGGGCTGCCCAAGCAACACATTCTCCTCTTACAGATATCTTTCAGAATTCTTAAATAAAGAGCATTCAATACTGCAAGATAACTTAAAGATGTCTCTAAGACCCAAAAAGGCCCAAAGGGGCGGAGCCAATTGTATGAAGTGAAGAGTTCTAATTAATGTTTTTGTAAGTGCTTATAAAGAGGACTTCTTTTGTTGATGTATTGACGACGTATTCAAGATATTTTAAAGAGGTTTTCAATAGATCTTAAAATCCTCTTAAAAAGGTCTTTAAAATCTCTTTAAAAGTAAACGCGGACTTAAGAAGCGAGAAAAAAAAAACTACGTTTACTTTTTCTCTTTTACGCATGCATTATGGCAATAAAAAATATTTTCTCCTTTACGCATGTAAACATTGAGTTGCATTTTATTGAAATGAAATTAAACTGAAAATGAGTGGTGAAAACATAAGGAATTGTTTTAATTTCATTTATAAGAAGCTCGGCCAAGTTAGTTATTTTAATATGACAGTCTTAACATATTTTGTGAAGCATATCTAGAATGTGTTTCGACATGCGCGATCATATTTACTTTAAAGTCATAGACGCTACCCCCCTAAAAATTCATGCGCTTAAAAAAATAAAGATATTTATATTTTTTTTTTTCATTTTCTTTCTAGACAAAAAACTCGTTACTGAAGTAAAAAAATGTTAAATGCATTTTGTTGGGTTATTATGTTATTTTAAGAGGTCTACACAAAATTATGAAGTGAATCTGCGATTATTTAAGCCCAAATTGTCATTTATTATATTTTATACAAAATAGTTTTAGAAATTGAAATCAATAAATATGGCGTGTAAGCGACAGGGTGCCTCTTATAGTGCCTCTACACTATCCCACAAAGTATTAACACATGTCAGAATAAAGTGGGAAAGAATTTCATACGACTGCCAAATTTGTGTGATGAAAATGATTTTCATATTTTGCTTCCACACTTGCATCTAAACAAATCAGTTTCACCATAACCTCAAACGCCCATGTGGGATAGAATGTGTGATGGTTTTAGAACCGATCTTAAATATTTTCAGGTATAAACACATGTTAAATCGTGTAGGATGCGATGTCAAGTTGTGTGTGATGAAATTTCATATTTTGCTTCCACACTATTATACATGACTTTCTTCACACTTTTTTGACATGTATTAATACTCAATGGGATAGTGTGGAACGGCTATTATATATAAATAGTTACACAATTATTTATTGTGTTTGTTTCTAAAGCTGCATTTTATTATTTACATAAGTCACAAACAAAAAAGAGATAGAAAGTTGTCTGAGTGCTGGGACTCATGGTTAATATGTGTAAACATCAACGTTTGTTCTTACCTGCTGTCACGGCCAGCGCTTTAGCTCCAGTGGAAACCCGAAAATTTGCAGTTCAGAGTTTTAGTACGGCGGATCGAGAAACAGAGTACACCAATTGATTAAGGATGTCAATATTACTTACTAGTATCACGTCTGACGTTCTGGGTCTACTAGAAAAACGGAGTACGCTTATCGATTTAGGAGGTGGATATTACCTAATGTCACGCCTGATGTTCTGATCAAAAAGTTTAATAAAATGCCGCTTATAACAATAATGTAGCCATTTGGTCTCAAAATATAACCTAACATGCGTAGCAGATAGACAAACCAACCAAAAAATATACAAATATCAATTAAACATTTAAATAAAAATATTTTAATTTTTTAGTGTTAATGACACCCTTTTAAAAAATATACATAAATAAATTAATATTTTTTCCAAATCTCAAAACGTTTTAAAAGGTTCTTAAAAAACTCTTAAAAACGTCTTGGATATAGTCACTCTTCCCCAGAGTCAATCACGCTTAATTACTTCTTAATAAGACACCATTAAGTGGTCATTAATTACTTTTAAGGTCTTAAAAAAACGAAATGTCAAACCAGTATCAATGGCAACAACTGTGTTCAACAAGTGCATAGCAGGACAAAAGGAACTTTATAAACTGATCAGATTGTGGAGCAGGAAATATGATTGAACTTAGTTTGCTTCCAAGAATAGATTAATGGCAGTTTTTTTTCCATTTATCCCAACAGTTTCTCGAATTCAAGATATAAGTAACTTCTTATAGTGAGATTTCGTTTCGCTATACAGAAACATAACTTCAAGTTGACAGATAAGAAATCAGTGCAACAATGTCTTTAAAGATATCTCTTCAAGATGTCATTGAGAGAGCACGCTAGTAAACTCTTAAAATACTCTTATTTTTAAGGAGTTAAAGAGGTTTTGAAGAAGTTTCATAAAGAGATATGAAAAAATAACTTCAAAAAGAGGTCGATAAGATGTCTTCAAAATGTCTTTGAGAGAGCAAACTAGTAAACTCTTAAAATACTCTTATTTTTAAGGAGTTAAAGAGGTTTTGAAGAAGTTTCATAAAGAGATATGTAAAAATAACTTCAAAAAGAGGTCTATAAGATGTCTTTGAGAGAGCAAGCTAATAAACTCTTAAAATACTCTTATTTTTAAGGAATTAAGAAGGTTTTGAAGAAGTTTCGTAAAGAGATATGAAAAAATATCTTGAAAAAGAGGTCTATAAAAGGTCTTTAAGATGTATTTTTAAGTCTTGGCTTTAAATTATCTTTTTAAGAATTCATAAAGTGCTTATTAAGTGCAATGGTATCAAGAAGACTGAGCTAAGATGCCATTAAGAGCTGATAAATTTATTTCAAGAAATCTTCAAGAGTTTTTGTGTTGCTTGGGTGTACAGCGACACACCTAGCCACAAAAGTGAAAAGTCAACGACTGAGATGGCTGGGTCACCTAGAGCGAATGGACACCAATGCTCCGGTCCGGAAAGTCTTTGAATCCAACCCCGTGGGATATAGCGCAGTAGAGGTGGACAGCGTTAAAGGTGGCGCACACAAGTGGAAGAGGACCTCAACCATCTTGGCGTGCGAAACTGGAGACAGCTAGCTAGAAACCGAGCCGGCTGGAAGAAGCTTTTTGGTTAAGGCCCTGGTCCAGCCCGGACTGTAGTGCCACCTTAAGTAAGTAAGTAAGTGAGTAAGAAGGTAAGGTAGAGAGTTTTCAAAATCTTGGGACTATTGTCTCTCTACTGGTGGTGGTAGTGGGACCAAACTTGATATAATCAGCTGAAGCAAAGGATGCTTTCGTAATACTGTCCAAATTGTATAGAGAAACAACTCTACAAGCCTAAAGGCCTAAAGGTGCAGCACTTGGAAAGTAACACCCATTGTCACAAGAAAGCTGCAACTTTTTTTGAATATAGATGTCTGCGAAAAGTCTTGAATTTTTTCTGACCTTATCGTACATCTCCAATGATGAACTTCATGCTAGGACAGGTGAGGAAAACATCGACTCTATCAAACGAAAACGTAAGTGGTGGTGGAATGAACATACCCTTTGAAAAAATCACGATTGCAAGCGATGTAGTGGATGTAGTGGATCCTCTCACGCAGCAAGGATGACGAGAAAGCTGACCTAGAAGTCGAAGAGGAATTTGAACAACTGGGGAAGAGTTGGAGAGAGCTGAGTTATTTCTCTGGAAACCTTACACAAATGGCACGTAGTGGAGGCACTAATGCCCCGCAAGGGGAACTTTACGGACGTAACAGTGCCGAAAACCTTAACAAACAGGAGGTGCAAGAAGCAGCTCAGGGTACCCTTTTAGAAAAGAAAGCCGAAATGGTGATGGTGCTAGTAGTTTTAAGAACTTTCTAAAGTTTATCTTATAAAAGTTTATAGATTTTAGAATAAATTTAGTTTAGACTGTCCTACACCAGAGGTAACGAATTGAATTCCAGCGTTTCCTACCTGAAATGCTTCTTTCACCTACTGCTTTTTGTGAAGATGTAAAAATACTTTATGAGAACATTGTCATGCATGTTTTCTCATCTTAGCTATTCAGTTTTGACGGATTGGAAAAGATATGCATCTTTTTGAATTTGTTGCCTGTATTTTTACCAAAGCCTGGATAGTTAATTGTTTGAAATTCCATAAAATCATCAAATCAAATCTTCTTTGATCTAATGTTAACATAAAACCTCCATTAATCCTACACTTTTGGATGCTTATAAGGGTACATACCTATACATATGTTTGTATAACATACAAAATTTAATATCAAAATCAAATATTTCTTCTTCATATGTTGTCTTTTTAACTGCCTTATATATAACAACAACACCAATTTAGCCCCTTAAACCTCCATAAATTCCACAATAAAAAGGAATTTATCAAAATGTTTAATAAAAACCATCATATCGTTCCATATAAAAAATCGACACTGTTAAAAATTTAATGAGTTCCCACAGTTGGCGGTATATATGCTTCAGTAGGCCTGTTTTAAGACCTTTAAGTTCAACCCCCTCATCCCATTCCGCATATCTTTTACATCAAGTAAAAAAATTCTTTCACATATAAACCCACTTACCGCTAATGTTATATGGCGCTGCTGATGTTAAGAAAATTTACTGCATTCCTGTGTAGCTTCTGTATGAGTTTTCATTGCCATCCAGAGTCAGTGTGTATAGCAGTGTATATATATCCTTGAAATCCTTCAGTAGAAAAAATATTACAACAAACTTCCTCTTCTCTCAATGTTTGTTTATGACCGAAATTGCCGCAATACCGACGATGAAGGAGACGACGACGACGACGATAAACATAGCAAAAGCATCAAACTTGAGTTCGAGTAGGTAAAATAAATATCCTTCTCCAAGCAGAATGATGACATGAACGGGAGGGGGTGGCAGTATATCAACTGTGCGAGGGGGATGTTGTACACAATATGAAAATAAAGTATATTCAATGGCGTTTCTGAGTTGTTTTCAGGCGCACCAAATCAAATTGACACTAGCAAAAACTCCAACAAAATCCCTTAAGGACGAATTAATAATTTATTATTAATATTTTAATAGTTTTCCAAGGAAAAAACGAGATTTTAAAATTATTTTAAGCGAAAGACGACATTTTGAAAAAAAAAAATTAAAGGAGAAACCCGCACACACCTTTATTACTCCACCTGTCTGTGAGTGTAGGAAATATGAATGTCAAGGATGCTGTATCCTCGAATCTGATATGTGAATGAACGGAAAACTTTTTTCACAACACAAAGTTAATATATTTATACGGAAAAAGGATATTTCACTAACAATTTTTAATTTTTTAACAATAATCAAGTAAAATTAAAGCAAGGAGAGATGCGATGATAAAGAGACAAAACAGTAACAGGACGTTACAACGGCGGCGACGTGTTGTTGTGCTTTCGAAGTGCCTTAAGACTGATGGCATCCTTTGGATCAACATTACGTAGACACACGGAATTTCTTATGTTACATTTTTGTTTCAGTGTGTGTGTGTGTGAATAGAGAAGCTGTGGATACACGGTTGCTATTGCCTTCCGCTGCTGCTGCTCCTGCTGTCACCCTTGACATTCTTTTCGATGTTGAAGCGAGGGGTGATTATCCTTTATGGTGTGTATAGTGGACCTGCGCACTTGTTCTATGGTAACCTGCTGCCAGTGGCGTACCATTAAAAAGTTTCGAATATGCGCTTGATGTTGTTGTTGTAGCGTAAAGTATGTGTACCTTTCTTCATCTGTATGAATTTATTCTTTAGCAACTAACTATGCAAAAATGTCCTGCGATTGTGATAAGGGCTATGATGACGACGATAGTTATGGTTATAAATTGTGTGCTCTTGATTTTTCAATTTTTTTTTGCTGATTCAAAACCACGTTAGTGAAGAGCTTTATTTTTCACTTTTTTTTATATTTTTCTAAGAAGGAGTAAAGGACAAAATGCAAAAAAATGTAGGTACATACTAGAAAAAATGATTTTCAAATTAAATTTTATGCTGAGGTTGAAAGTCTATGCGAATTAAAATGTGAAGGAAATGATTACACCACCCACAGAGAGGGCAAAAACCATTTGAATGGCTTAAGACGATTTAAGTTTTTTTTTCATAATTTGAAGGATAATGAAATACCGTTATTACTTGAGAAATTATATTTTCTTGCTACAGTTTTTTTTTTATTTCTGCGTTGCATTATTATTTAAATTGGTTCTGATGGTTTAGAGGAATTTTATTTTATTTGAATTTGAGTTAAGTTAGAAAAAAAATTAAAGTCATTTGAAAGATTTTATGCGCATAATTTACTTTGGCATACCTAGTATCACTATCTTCAGATGTGAAAGAGACTTATCGCTTTTTTTTCGTTTGTAAAAACACCAAAATGAAACATCAACACAATGCTTAATTTATGTAATGAAGGGTAAATTATATTTAACAATTTATCACTTTATATGAAATTGCCAGTTTAATGGATGCCCTATTCTGATGTCTCAAGAGAAAAGAGAACACCTATTTCCATTTTAGTGCATATGAATTTTAGAGTTTTTATTTTTCGTATCTATGTATTTCCTAAAAAGCTCCATAAATTTGGGGCGGGGCAACTTTTTGTAAGTAAAGAGGGTATATTTCAATTTTTCTTAATTTCTCGGAAACTATCAGTTTTTTTGAAAAAAATGTGAAGGTACAAATTGTAGCTTATGAAACTCTACACAAAAAAGATTAACACCTAGGTAGGTACCTACCTACTTTTTTTCAAACAACCAATAGATTTAGAGAAAATCGTGCAAGAACTTCATGGTGGAACAAATTTTGTTAAAAAATGTATTAAAATTTAATTAATCGACGGGAAATTTGTCTTGTACGATCTGTTTTTGGCTACATCTCCCAGTTATAAAACCAAGCTTTTGAGCTACCGGGGGTAAGGGGAAGGCTAGGGTTCCCAACTTTCATTGAAACCAAAGGAGGACACTCTTTTTTAAAGACAAATAAAACAATAAGAAGTATAATAATTTTAACAGTTCATTTAAGCATACAAAAATAAATAATAAATACAAAACATGGCATTTCATACCTTAAAAAACCTATTCCAATTAATTAATCAAAATTTTATTCTTAAAAATATAAACACGATTTCTCACTTTTACTGCCGAAAACTGAGACAAAAATTTTTTGGATTCACTTGTTCAATTGACTTTGACACTCCCCTATCGTAATGACGTTGGAAAACTACTGAGCGCTCTGAAATATAAACTGGCTAACCATCACCATGCTTGAACTTAACAGTGATGAAAATTTTGACAACGTTAGTTATAAGTCTTGTATAAGAAACACGCATTTTTGTTAACACGTATTGGATGCATTGACATTTGAGGGGTATAATTTAAAAAACTTTTCTTTTCCACTTTTGAGGACTAGGAGTAAAACGACGAGATAGTTAATAGCCGTAATTGAAAAGTATAAGAAGCTTTGGATTAAACGCTTAATGGAATACTGTAGTATTGAAAAAAAAAATTCAGATACCAAGATATATAGGAAATAATTATAAGTTTGTATAAATTTTAGGTAAACACGTACATAATGGGCCTTCTAAAGATCAATTTTTCATACTTAACTCATTTTTGAAAAAAAACCTGAAATAGAGTGTTTGGAAACTATACCCCTCATTAATTATTTTGTATTATGAAAAATTTTCATCTTGTTTTACGTTAAAACTAAAAGGTTGAAATTTCATGACTTCAGAGATGAGTTCGTTCAGTCCTTTTACTAAAAGTTATTGCATGAAGCTGTACTTAAAGTTTCCTTATTTTTTAAAAGGAGGACATTTGTTAGTGAAGGGAGGACGGGAGGACAAATTATCAAAAAAGAGGACTGTCCTCCCAAAACGAGGACGGTTGGGAACCCTAGGGAAGGCTGCCATCTTGAAAAAGAAAGTGATTTGGCTTTTACTTAACAGCTCGATTGAATTTCCCTTTACTTCAAGTATTTGCGTGTCAAAGTTACACTTTTGATTTTGTACGATAAATAGGATAAATAACAGTTTTTTTGTAAATATCTCAACAAATAAACATTTTTTCAAAAAATTAATGAGTTTGTATTATTGATCATAAAATTCTACACAAAATAGATTACAGCACTTTTTTTTGTAGGAGCAACAGATTTTGAGAAAAACGTGCACAAACGCACTCATTACCTTCTTAACCCGAGCTAGATGATGAAAAAATTGCATTACTGTAAAAAGCTCATATTATAACGTTTCAGCACGTTTTTCCTCAAAATCTGTTGCTCCTACAAAAAAGATGCGATGATCTTTTTTGTGCAGAATCTTATGAGCAATAATATGAACTCATTATTTGTTTTCTTTTTTTTTGTATTTATACATATGTTGCGATACTTTCAAAAAAACTATTTCTCGTCCCTTTTACAGTGCAAAGTAAAAAGTGTAACTTTGACACGCTATTACTTCAAGAAGGAAATTCAATTGAGTTGTTGAGTAAGAACCAAATCACTTTCTTTTTCAAGATGGTGGCCTTCCCTTTCCCAGAACACCCCAAAAACTTGGTTTTATAATGAGGAGAAGTAGCCAAACATAAATCGTACAAAAAATTTTGGCCATCGATTAATGAAATTTTAATAAGTTTTATTGACAAAATTATTTGCACCATGAAGTTCTTGCACGATTTTCTCTGAATCTGAAAAATAGAAGATATTTTAATCTTTTTTGTGGGGAATTACATAAGCTATTCGGTTTGGCGATGTACATTAAAAATAGGCGATATTGTAGGCTTTGGCGAATTTTTCAGTCAATTGAAAACCTAAGTTAACTCCGAGTTAACTCGTCTAATTTGGTGAGTTAACTCAGGGACCAAATTGAGGACCTTTTCAGCTGTGGAGCCATCTCGATTTCAATAAGGACTGTTATTGTCAGTGCAATTTCATTGTGGCGCCATCTCTATTCCGATGTGTGAAAGGCGTAGAAGGGTGATATCCATAGTTTCGCACATCGTTGGCCCTAGATTTTTGACAACTGTAAGATGGAATTAGTCCTCTACTGAAAAACTGTTCCTGAGTTAACTCGGGGTTAATTTATTTTCAGGATTAGCTAACTCTGATTTAACTCAGAGCTAACCCTTAACCGAAAAACTGGCCCTAAGAGTTTCAAATTGGTTTCCCTAGTTTCTGATCAAATAAGGAGGCTCGTTAAAGGTGCTTTCAAGAGGCCATTGTAGAAAGCTGTTACCTGAGAACTTTAAAAAGCTGTTGGCAGTTTAATGCTACTATAATTGCACGTGAGTTTGTGTTAATATTCTCCTTTTTTGCCGTTTTAAGGATTTTATTTTGCCTTTTTTAAGTTTTTAAGGTCAACAAAATCCTTTCCATGCACGTTACATTTGCAGTCGTCTTAGTTTAGGCACGGCTCTATTTGGGTGTTGACTCTGTCGTGTATGGCCAGCTTTACACTAATCGTTTCCTCTGCATCCCTGTATCTTTATTCGGGGGCCCCGTATCATTGATACGGCTGATAACGCGGTAGCTGCGCTACTGCTGACAACCCTGATTAATAATACTTTGTCTTCTAAACCAGCAACTGAAATGCACTACGAATATTGAAAATTTCTATATTAAAAACTGCATCTCCTCTGATATGTTCCCAGCAGTACGACGATCAAGTTTAACATATCCTTGCATTTAACAGTATCAACTCTTTGTAGGTCAGTTTCGAAAAGTCTCTGAGATCAGAGTGATTAGCTTTTAATCTAATAAATGCTAACCTTAGCTGGTTCACATTTTGTTCCTCACAATAGCATGCTAGCAAGTAAAAGTTATGATGTAGATATTGATAATTTCCATAAATGCGATTCAGTAAAGGTTGTCTGCGTAGGGTTGCTAATAAGCGTTAATAAGGGCTGCTGCGGACATTTTGAAAAGTACATTTGTCCACAGTAGTGATTTATTAGCACTATCAGTGCTTAACTGACTTTCGTTATACGTTGGTTGCTAAACATAACCGCACTCTTACAAATCCGACACGGCTACACAAAACCATCTGAGTGGTCTAAGTCCCCTTATTTCTAATTCAAATATTTAAAGGTTGGCATTCGCCTTAAATAAAAATGATGGGAGTTGGGTGAAATAAAAGTGAAGTTCTTTTGTGCATCTAAATACAGTCGACTCCTCTAAATCTAGTTTTCACGGAATATCGAAATTATTTCGAGTTAGAGAGAGTTTCCGAACTTCAAGATAGAAAGAAATTTATTTTTTGTTAAGAAACATTAACGGCCAATTTCTTCAGAGTCCTAACGTTAGTACCGGTATTAGTTCTAAAGTTAGTAATCAAATCAGTATTTCTTATTTCTTCATACACACAAGTATGAATAAATGAGAGATATTAATTTGAGTATCAACTTTAGGACTAGGACCGGTACTAATGTTAGAACTCTGTGAAGAAATTGGCTGTAAATGAATTTAAAAAGAAGATACACAATTAATTAATAAATAAAACGAAGCTTTTGTCTACTTGAACCAATATAGCAATGAAGTGATTTAAAAGTTAAATTTTGTGATTCAACTTAACGTATGTAGGTAATAGCGCTATACTTATCCTAAATGCTGCAAGTAACAAAGTTATAAAATTCCTGGACAAACTTGATGTCTATAGAAGACTACTAGTTGCGAGAGGGTTAATTTTAGTTGCAATATAGGTACTATAATACGTGTGTGAAGTTGGCATACCAATTTTGAGCTAGACCAATGGGACCATGTCAAGAATTTGCAGTTTTTGCATTTTGTATGCATTTTCTGACAGACAGTTACTGTCCTTTTTTAAGCAACTGGATAGCAAGGAATCTGAAATGAGGCTCTGAATTCGCAGTTTAATTTGCATTTCAAGAAAACGATCACCCCAAATTTTAAGTCCTTACATAAAAAAATTCATACCATACTGCTAACTCACAGTGAAGTTAGCATAAAAGTCCTTTCTTCAGCAACGGTGATACCTAGAAATTTGCAGTTAGGATGCATATTTGCAGTTTAATTTGCATTTCAAGAAAAAGAAAAAAAAAAAAGGTCCAAATTTTGAAGTCCTAATTTGAAAAAAAAAAATCGAATAAATTCATTTTACACTGTTAACGTCACTGTGAAATTGGCAGTATACATATCCTTTCTCAGTAACGGAGCTAGCTACAAATAGCAAATAAAGCTTTAAGTTTGTAGTTTTGAATGCACTTAAAAAAAACTAAGTTCAAATTTTTAAGTCCAAATTTGACAAAAAAGTCCAAAAATTCACTTTGCACTGTTAACGTCACTGTGCAGTTAGCAGTACATACCCTTTTCGCAGCCTTACGTTTTTCTCTTTTTTTTTTTAGAACCAAAAATAACGGTACCTGCCATACAATTGCTTTTAGCAATTTTACATAACCGTATTTTTTTTCAAAAGTGGCTCCACAACTTTTCTTAAAAAAATTCAATAAATTAATTTTTGGTTGAAAAATCATTTTCCAAAAAATTGTTATTGCTGGACCATTTTCTTAACATTCGATTTTCTTCAAAACGGTATGACTAATTTGAATAATTTTTTTTAAAGAGCTTCCAAAAAATATAGATACAAAAATTAAAAAACAAATATTTTTGGATAAAAAAAATAAATTTGTTTTTTGAAAATCAAATATTTCGAAAACGATATAATCGATTTTAATATTCTTAATTATTATTAATTATTAATTAATTAATATTCTTTAATATTTTATATTTTAATACTCTCTAAAATATTTTTTTGAAAAAATTTTACATTTCTGAAAAAATAACGGTACCTTCCATATAAAAGTTAAAAACCGCAAAGGAAAATTTTTTTCTCAAAAATTACTTCTACGATTTTGATTAAACTTTTTCGATCTACTATCAAAAATTATAAAATTTTGCACTTATTCACTATTACATAATAGTACTATACCTATCATATAACGTATTTTTTTATTTTTAATTCCTTATTACCGACTGAACGGATTTAGGTAAATCTTCGTACATATTTCAGATATGGTTAAATAATATTGCATATCAAAATTTTCAAAAAAAAATTTGAAATCTCAAAAAATGTTTCATTTTTTTTTTTTTGAAAATTCGATATCTCAAAAACAGGTTGACAATTTTTTTTTTATTTTTTTTTTATTTGCACATAAATATATTCAGTTTTTCCTTTATTTAAATATAAGACTACTCAGTAAAAAACAAAAAAAATCTTAAAAATTCGAATCGGTGTCCGTTGTAAAAAGTAAGTATTCGCCACAGTACACAAATCAAGGTAATAGTTGCACAGGTTGTCATAGTGAAATGTGTCAGTAATTTAAATTGGCTATTCGAGAGCTCTCAAAATAAAACTTTAATACAACAACAAATATGTATTAACATTTGACATGTAAACGGATCTTTGGATCCGCCATTTTCACCAATTTTGAAAATGTCAAAGAGAAACCATTAATATGAGTAATATGAACCATAGCCGTTTCTCTCATTCTTGCACTACCTATCGTTTTTTAATTTCAAAAAAAACTTTTTAAACTATTCTAATTATATTGCTGTTTTGTGCAATCGGTTACAGTTAATTTGTATGGAAAACAAATTTCATATAAGGAGCTTAGGATCAAAAGATGACATTTTTACTTTTTCGTTTTTTCCTACCAATTTTTCCTGATCATATTTTTGTCTTCCTTCTCTGCGTCATTTAAACAGACTGTATAAGTTAGCAAGGCAACTTTCAACTGGGTAAATTAGACCTTGACAGGAATTAGCAGTTTTTTGGCATTTTTGTTTTTTGAGTTTCTGTTCCCGATTTTACTCTTCACCAAATAAAGCTGCAGTTGAGTGAGCTTCACTGTGAAGTATGTAAGCAGGTAAACATAATGTGTCTCTGGAACCAAGCATGCTAGGAACTTGCAGAAAGGCTCTAAATTTGCAGTTTTTTGGCATCTTTTAAGGAAAGTATTTTCATTTTCATTTTATTATAATACTTAAACTTTTGAAGGAAAAATTACGTTTTAAAATAAAGTTCCTGGACATAGCTTACAATGTCTTTATACAAACCGTGCAGACTGAAACGTTTTGGATTTAAGAAACGCATTTCATTCTCAGTTTTTGAACTGACGACAATATGTACTAGGCAGTGGCGACGCGTGAATGAAAAATATAGTCGTTCACTTCATTTATTTTTATTTTCTTATGATTTAAGTTTGCACAAATTTTGGTGTTATGTACCTACTAATATTTTTATTCAAATTTTCTCGATTTGTTTAAAAATATTTGCACTACACTTTTGTGAGATGAACTGTTTTCCTCAATTTTTTTCAATAATTTTCCTAGAAAAGGTAGATTTTAAATCTTTTAAGTTAAGCAAAAGATTTTCAAATAGATAATTCATAAGTTTCTGGAAAAAATTGCATTTAATTTTTATAGATGCGATGTAAGAATAAAAACAATGGTTTAATAAAACAAAAATGTAGTTAAAAGCGATATTAAAAAATTTCCTACAAAAATATATGAAAAGATTCAACATCATAAGGAAATTGACAAACAAAATCATAAGAAATTGTTCTACTTCAAACAACGCCTATAGCTGCAAAATTAAAAAAAATTCAATAAGGACCTACTTTCTCTTTTTATGCACCTATCTTCTTTTTTTCAAAAATCTAATACCTACATATTCAAATTTCTAAAACAGTCTCCTGATTTTAGACACTTTTTTTTCTTAAATTTCTATTTTGGAATAATTAGCTAAAAAACCCTACTTTACTGCAGGGTCATATTCATAAATATTATAATATATGAGCCTATAATATAATTTTTACTTTTGTTCTACCACCCACCCACTTAGCTATGGTAATTTTCGACTTCATGTTACCTACCTTAATTTTTTCATGCACTCAATTTTGCTTTGAAATTTAACTCTTCAAAGAACCCAGAGAAGTTTCACATACAAAAACTCAATCCCTCGAACAAATTTCCCATTTCGTTCATATTCTTCTTGCACGAATAGCAAAAGGCATCATACATACAACCACTCATACTTTGCCCACCCATCCATCCTATATCGAAGACAAAGCACAAAAAACCTTTGCTTAGTTTCGTTTGAAGTTCGAACCCACCACTACCATCAGAAACCATACCGACCAAACACCAAACAAACAAAATTTGAGTATATTGACTTGAGCAAATCTCACCACACTTGCTTGAATTCGTTCACAGGTAATTTGAACGAATAGGTCGGTAGTATTTTGGTTATACTTTTTTTGTTGTCTGTATGCTTTTAGTGGTTACATTTCGTTCACAATTCATGTGAACGAGTTGAAGGTTAAAAATGAGTAGGAATTTTGGTGTCGCAGTAGCAGGTTTTTTTGTTTGTTTGTATTTAAACTGCGCGCACAAAAGGGTTGCACGAGTTGGAAAATTGGAATTTTGAGTGCGAAATTGGCTCAAACTAGTAGAAAAGCAAAAGAATTTTGTGGGTGGTTAGGTTAATTTAATAAACTTTTATCATAATAATTTTATCTGAAAGCTAGTCGTGCATGAACGAATTGAACTATAGGACGCCTCGCCACTGGTACTAGGTATGTGCTTATATAACTTAAGCCAACAAAAAATTTGAGAATCTCAAAATCTTATAAAAAGATAAACAGACAATCGTGATGTCAGTCTGAAGGAATTTTCCTATCATTAAAATCTTTGTTATTATTCCAAAAAGGAAAAGTTTTCATTTTGCGATTTAATCATTATCTTCATTGTGTTTTTCCACTCTGACTCTGTACATAACATACACCCACACTTCTATACTAAAAAAACCATATCTAAGGATATCTTTCATAATTTCAATAAAAACATCGGCATTCTTCTCCAAGACTATTATATACGATGTTATTTTCACTTGAATGCTCTTCTGTATTTATGAAATATCAAAGTCATCCTTGAAAGCAAGGAATTTTCTCTTCCGCCTTTCAATTCCAGTTATATACACCAGTGCCAGTTTATTGTTTAATTAAACACATATCTCTGATTGTTCGAGCGCGCCGCCTCACTTTTCAAACAAAAAAATACTTTTCTCTTAGTTCTTTTTTTTTATTATTTACGTCCAATTAAATTTATTTTCTATTGTTAAATGTCCATTGTTAGATGGTGGTGAGGTCTGGCGGGAGAAAAGTTGGAGGTAAATTTAATTGAAAATCTCTTCAGTTTTTTCTTCATTTGATTTTATGCAGGTTCTCCCAGTACATTGACCCATATTTCTGAGCAATCCAGCAAACAACAGATTGAAAGATTCATCCAACTATTTGCAGTTGTCTGAGAAGTTTATCTGGAAAAAAAAGTTGCACTGACAAGATTGATCTTTCCCTTTTCACCTAGTGCAAGGAAAATCAAAAATTGAAAAAGTTTTCAAAAAATAACTACAAAAAAAAAAGGATACAAGTAACATTGTGTTTTTTTTCCAGTCCAGTGAGCTTAGAGACTTTTAATGAAGCACAACCAAGAATGAACTTTTACTATAGGGGATATGGTGTGGGCCTTATAATGTATTCCATACTCGTATTTCTCATTTCTCTAAGTTACTGCTTAGTGCTTATACGCTTCACGTGATGATGTTGGGCATGAAAACCAACGCTCCTCTATACAACATCCTTTAACATTAGAAATAGTACAACTTTTCATATACATATAGATGCCTACTTGAAATGACTTGAGGCACTGTAGCAAAAGGATTTGGGGGCGTCGTTGGGCAGAATTGCGAGCATGATAATGGAAATGAGGATGAGGAATCATGACTGTTTACTTTAAATGACAATAGATGGATGGTGTTGTCGTGTTGAGCCGTCAGCAAGTCAACATTGTTATCGTATCGTATATGGGACGCAGCTTTTATGTTTCGCGTTTATTGGCCCCAAAACTCTTCTGTGCGAGGGATGAGATGACGCACGGAAATATGTAACGCATGGATTGAAAAGATAAAATTCAATTATTCAGAACAATTGATGATGAGTGACGGAGGAAAAAACTGGGACAAAAAAGAAATGGAGGGAAAAACATTCTACGGATGTGACTACCTGTGTGTCAATATCTGTTCAAAAATCAAAATCAGTTTCCTAGAAAAATTGCAAAATAGGCTTTGTAGGTGAAAAGGTATATGCATAACAAAGAAAAACATAGGGAAACTCAGCCTCATCAAACTTATTCGCAATGAAATATTTCCATAAAAAAAAATAAAATAAGTCCAAATTTTTGTATAGATCCAAGGAAATACTTTGGACAATTCAGGCACTCTTTCAATCCCTCCAACCCTCTCTTTCCACAAATGTACCTTTCCTTTCCTGAATTTATGGCTATGAAGCTGTACGAAGAGGCTAAGCTTTTTATTCATTTCTTTCTCGGCACATCAGCATTCAAGCTGCCTGACATCCCTTTTATCTCATCACTATCGTATTCCTATCCCCTCCCAAAACTACTCCTTATTGAGTTGGATTGGATCTATGGTATTGCACTAACCGTGCTGATGATTATCAGCTGGGCTAAGAGTTCAATTCAAGGACTTAGTCCCTTGACCCTGTAGCGTAGACAGATGAAAAAATGATTGAAAATTATTTTTATAACGAAGTGCTCCACGTTTCATTCTTTTTTCTACTTTCACAGTAAAAGGCTTTTTTAGATTAATTATTACCACCGCCGGTGCCAAGTACTTGTTTTGACTAAAAACAAAAGTACAAATCCTTCATCGCTTGCTAGTATTCATCCAAAATTTTATTTCGTCAAAATTCAATTCACATTCAACACAGACATAGGACGTCACAGGAAAACCAACACAATAATCCTTTTTCATTCGTCTTCGATCATCCTCGATGCAGCTTCCACCTGCTGTTGACCTGCTCTGATGAAGGAAAACCACCTTTTCGATTAGGTATATTCCACGTCACTGGCTGAACAGAATGCAAGACGCAACTGGAATAGATGTCAAAAAAGCTGCAGTAGATGTCAAAAATGCTGCAGTAAAAGTTAAAAATGGTTCAACTCTTGCAGCTCCGGCTGCAGCATTTTTGACATCTATTCCAGCTCCGTTTTGCATTCTGTTCAGCCAGTCATACGGCATTTTGGTTAACCTAATCAGTTACACTCCGGCCGCACAGACGAGTCAAAGTCGTTTTATTCACTTAGCTTTTGGTTTTCCCAGAGCTTCCCCCTACTAGTGGTAAGGGGTTTCGTTTGAAAGACCATTTTATGTAGGAGAGATAGTTCAGCTATTTCTCACTAAGGTTTCCCCTCAGCAGCGGAAAGGGGCCCCAGTTCAAAGATAAACGTAAGATAAAAGCCAAAAGCCACCAAGACCTTCGGTTCCTGCTATTCTACCAGAGCGAAAGTACGACGCCGCCGTATTGAGTGCCACCAGCGGTGTAGTACCTACCTACGGATTAATTGCCCCAGGGTCTTCGGTACCTTCCGATCTACCAGAGCACAAACCTGCTGCGTCGAGAACTACACCGGAGGCCTAGTACCTGCTGGTTAGTACGACCGGGGGGCGTAGTTCCTGCTGATAAGTGCCATCATGGGCGTTTAACTTGCTGAATAGTGCCACCAGGGGCGTTGTACTAGCCGGTAAGTGCCACTTATGGTGCGTTACACTTGCCGATTAGTGCCACCAACGGCGTTGTACTTTTTTAAATTTTAAACTTTTTTCGCGGTTGTAATACATTGTATTATAGAAAAACTTTTCGGACTTACCACGTATAAATGATCTTGTACTTGCTGAAGAGTGTCACCAAGACCGTTGTACTTGCTGAATAGTACCACCAAGAGCACTGTTATAAGTGCCACGAAAGGCGTTATACTTGCAGACTAAGTGCCTCTAAAGGCGTTATATTTGCTGAATAGTGCCACCAGGGGCATATTTCCTGCTAATTAGTACCACCAGGAGCCTAAGGTCAGAGATCCTGGAGTATCGATTGGTATGGAGGAATGGAATACATTGCAACCAAGTTATCTCCAATTGCGGTTCAGTATTCTACAAACGTCGCCTTTCTGGCCAATATGGAGACTGCTGAAGATTGCTTTAACGTAATTTTTATGAGCGAGGTGTGAGTTTGAGCTTTTAAGTTCATCTTTTGGGTTGAAAGGCAATCCAGTCATTCGTTGTGAAGGTTACTTCTCTTGATTTTGACACAATGCTGCAGTAAGCCCAGAATTATATCTACCAATTTATAGATTGTTATATCTATAGTTAGATCTTCAGAACTCCTGATTACTATACTTTGCATGCCTCACACATTTTTTCTCCCAGAAATGTTCCTCCGTCAGACAGGAAACAGCTCTTCTTCATGCTTGACATTTTGAAACAAGTACTCTTCCCTTTTTATAGCTGAACTTTTCAATTTACAATAACAAAAAAGCAGGTAGGTATGGATTTTGACGATATCTAAGGTCAATTTTATCACAACCTACATCAACTATTAGGGATCAAATTTTCAGCCAGTTTCAAATAAAATCTATCCCTAACCCTTTAAGCTGAATTTTTCCTAAAAACCAAAACAAATCACGAATAATAACAAACATCTGACAAAAATTGGCCGTCTTCAAATTACGACAAATAATGTTTTATTCATGCAATCTTTCTGGTGTATACCTATACCTACAATCTACAAAGCTGCAAAAGCCCTTAAGATATAAAGTCCCTGGGTATATAATTTCACTAAATTAAAAGACGCATTTCACAAGTTTTCACCTGTAGGTAAGTATGTATATAAAATTGTTCTCTCATATCCTTAAAAAGTGATATATAAATATACAGATTTATACTGCCCCAGATTTACCTACGTTCTGGAATATCTAACATTTTTATTTAAAAAAAAAAACATACAAACAACTGCAGCACGTTCAAAGAAGGAAATCGTAAAAACAGGACAATAAAACAGAAAAAAAAACGAGGTTGCTGAATATATTATGAGGAGAGTATGGAAAAAGCAAAACAGAACCCTTGCATTCCAGGACGTTTGCTAAGTTCCTTTGGAGAAAATATGCGACCCTCATTTATTTCTATTCTTAAAACGTTTTTACACACCGACACCCTGCTTTTCTCTTTTCTCATGCTTAATGCCCTTAAATAATGCTTTTCTTTGACACGAGAATCCTGCCGCTGCTGCTTCCTCCTCAACACCGCCGTCAAAGCAACCCCTCCTTAGGTAATATGCAACCATGTTCGCATATTCTCATGGGAGTCACAAACTGCTGGTGAGGATGACGACTGACGAACGACGGTAAATATGAATATGACTGAAGATATAGATAAACATGCACATGATTGGCGGTCTAGAGCTGGGGTTGAATTTGTCTGGGTCATTTATCGATTCGATTAAGGAAACAGATTGATGGTTATTAAGGACATAATGTTGTGAGTCTTTTCCAACAACCGCACAAGTGCAGTCGATTTATTTGCATCAAAGCAAGTAGATTTATTTAAAATACATGACAAGTCTGCCGATTATAGGTATATTGTGGCCTCATTAAGGGGGCTGAACGCTGGATGGACATAAATTGGTGTTCTTATAATAATTGTAGACACGAGAGTTATGTATATCTGTCGGGATTTTGGTTTGATAGGAACATCAATTTCCACACAATAAGCCCTCATTTTGAAGAATTGTGAGGTACTAATATGACGATTAACTTCAAAGAGTTGCTAATTCGATTTAAGCTGGGCTTTCCATTATCTGCACTGCACCCATTGATGAGAAGAAAAACGGGACTAAGCCAACAAACAAAGATCAACTTTCCAGTTTGCTACACGATCTCCAACCTTTCGGGCTAGGATCTATCTATGTGTCTATTATTTTGGTGTTGAAAGACTTAATTATTATTCATTTTGACTTAATAACGAAAAATTTAGTTCAAAAAATTAAAATTTTAGAATTTTCCATACAATAACGAATGGTTAAAAAAATTTAAGCAGGCAAAGTTAAAGTAAACCAACGAAAACAAATCCAGTCGTGTAAATCCGGCATACAAATAAATTGAGAAAAAAAGGACATTGTATACGATTAACACATAAAACAGTAACTCACCATAACTGACCCAGTTTATGTGACTGGTCCTGACCTAGAGAAACACAATATCCATTGTGTATATAATATTTGATGATGAAAACCCTCAGGGTTAAATTGTTGTTTATATTCTGCCCATCATAATGATGGCGATGCTGAAATAAATAAAAACAAAACAAACTCTGTGAAAAAACGTATTGTAAGCTTTGGTCTTTTCGTTGTACATTTTTTCAAACAAAAAAATGATGAATACATTAAGATTCAGGTCATAGATGTGGATGTGGATGTGGATTTAAAATAAACAGATATCATTTTCATAATATTATAAGACAGAGTACCGTAAATATTCACTGAATAAATACATACATCCAAGAATAGTGCCTCTGAGAATGCGTTAAGAACTGTGATGGTTTTATTTATCAAAAAGTAAGAAAGATACTTTCATTCATCATTCATTCGATAAAAGAAAAGGACAAATTTTGAATTGAAATAGTTTTGAAGTTCTCTTTAAAATAGAAAGGATTGAGTTTTCAACTTGAGAGAAGGCGTCCTATTTTGAATAATCTAACCCAGTGGTTTTCAAACTTTTTGAGTACGCGACCCCTTTGTTGGTAAAAACATACGGGTGACCCCCCAGATTCATAATAATACTTTGTCAGTTATTTAAAAAGCGACATGAATCGAGCTCATCAAAATCTCCTTTGTCAAACAGAGCTCAGATGGTTGTCAAAAGGAAAGGTATTTTTAGATTAAGAACTCACAGCAGGTTGTGGATGTGATTGATAACCAAAAAAGAAGTATATGGAGTCTGAATCATTTGAGTATATAGTTCGCCCTGCCAGACTATTAAAAAAAACCGTTTTTACTTAAAATTTTTATTTTTTAAAAGGTCTGGCAGGGCGAACTTAACACTCAAATGGATTCCGTGATATGTGATCCGAGGAGCTTATCTAGGGTAGGGTGAAAACCAATTTCGGCTTACACGATTGCCCTTTAAGTTGCATTCATAGTTTTTTTTCGATTTCCTGTTTAATCTTAAAGGCCTCGGTTGTGGACTACAAGACTTCGATTTTTTCAAATAGCCTTTAATGAAGCTATCGATGCCTATACTTTTTTTGTTATCAATCACACCCAAAATCTGCTGTGCGCTCTCGGTCTAATTGACACGGGTTCTGGAATTTAAAGCTGAATAATTGATGTTTGTACAAGATTCAAAATCTGAATAGTCAAATCATTTTTCTGTTCCACTTGGCTCTTAAAATTATCATTTCTCGCTGATCTTTTTGACCACTTAAACGTCTTGAATACGAGCCTCCAAGGGAGACAAGCAAATATTATTACCGCAAAAGACAAAATCAGAGAGCTCCCCGCGAAACTTAGTTTGTGTTCAGACCAGAGTAAAAAAAATTATGATTCTTTTCCCTGGGTTCAGACAATTCTCGACGAAATTTCATCAGATGAATTCATGCCATGACAGTAAGTTCTCACATTCCTCTGATGAGAGTTTGTATAATTTGGAGAGAAATCATTAAGTGGACTTTCCAGATCTCTATTCTGAGGGTGGAAATGGACAGAGGTAGATACTTAATCCTTTTTTGAATATATCAGTCTATCTGGCCGATCTTTCATCAATAAAGGCGACAGAAAATCTTAAAGATTTAGCTGCAGATGGTAAGCTCTAAAATCAATGTAAAAACCATTGATAATTTCTGGATAAAGACAATAAGAGAAGAGGAAATATATAGAGCTGGCAAAAGAGGCTTTAAGATTGTCAGTGCCATTCACCACTTCATAGCTATGTGAACTCACGTCCTCTCCCTTCAATAGAAAAATGCTTTTATTGTTAACAACTCAAATATACAAGCAAGTTTTGAACATTTTATAAAAGAAAAACAGTTGCACCCGTCTTCTCAAAAAAATTGTGTTTTAATTTTTTTAGTACCTTGTTGGTAATGGCTTGCGACTGCGACCCCCCTAGTTATTCTTGGCGACCCCCTAGGGGGTCGCGACCCACAGTTTGAAAAACACTGATCTAACCCATCTTCTGTTAAGATCTAGTATAAGGCTTTTTTTATTGCAACCTTGTTTGGTTAACACTACAGTTATAAGAAATTAATAGATTATAGAAGACATATAGAAAAGAATTTATTTGACTAAATGGATTGAGAAAAAACCCAGGTAGATACCCTTCAAATGGTCAGAAACCAAATTATATTTTCAAAATTAAGTTTTGAAAAATCTAATTACCCATACAGTTCAGTCATATAATATTAACCATAGTGCATAGAACTAGCAAAACTTCGGCAAATACGGCGGAAAGCTAGATTTTGGTATTAAGTCTCTCGATGGCATTCTAAGGAAATTGCAAAAAGTGCCCATCGATATAAGCGCCGCTAACATAGGCGCCCGGAGGGGAGGGCAAGGGGGGGCACTTGCCCTCCCCTGGCTCTGGGAAATACCATACCACTAACATATTTTTCAATTTGTTAAGATGGATTTTATAAAATACCTCCCGTTTTTTGTCGGAGTCTATAAATTTGCCCCCCTCTGGCTCTGGACCAGGCCGAATATATCTGAAAATATCCTTATCTTCGATATTGTTTTCAAAATATCGCTATTTTCTTGACAGGTTCCTTTCAATGTTCTTGGTTTGCCCCCTCCTGGCATTTGCCAATAGAAAACGAAGTTAAAGGTAATTGATATATTCAAAAGGTTGAGGCACATGCATGAGAAGGATGCTGCCTCGCAAGAAAATTGACAATTAAATTGCGAGTTGTTGTTAGCGTAAAATTATTCAGTTGAGTGATTTTCTGATTTCTGACATCAAACCAAGATCCTTTCCTTGCTTTCCAGTACATATCCGCTACGCTATCTAGCTTAGTAACCTTATCAAAAACTCAGTTATCTTATTGAGTTGCTTTTGTTTTACAAGGGCTTTCAACAACACAAGCCTATCTTAAGAGCTTTGGATTATTTTTAAATAAGGAAATTTTTGCTTAGAATTTTCAAATTATTTAATATTTTTTTCGAAATCCAATTCAATTCTGATTCCTTATAGACTAAGAGCTGACAGCAAATCTTGTGGGTGAACCCATAACCAAAATATGAGTATGAGGGTTTGAAGGTGCATGCATCTTAATAGAATATCAATATGGCAGGATTTTTTCTTCATTCTTTTCTTAATTTTATTTTTTAAAAATGGGAAATGATGCTCTGTTATTTTTCCTAAGTCCAAAGATTTTATTTTTAATGATCCAATTCATAATACTCAAGATATAACCATTTTAGGCACACCATATCGAGAGAAATTTGGAGATATAAAAAAATTAAAAATCAAAAAAAAAAGTCTCCAAAATAAGGCCGATAAGGTTCGCTTCAAAAGGGCATATCTTGAGTTTTATTAATCAGATAATTAAAAAGAAAGTTTGTGGACAAAGGAAAAATGACCCATCATCATTTCTCATTTTTAATAAATGAATTGAACTGGTCTTACTCATAACACAACAAATGGGAAAACCGCCATTTTCAATCTCTCGTCCCCACTACGGGTGCCAAAAAAATCCTGCTAGACTTTTAGATTCAATATCAAGACACAAGCACCTAAAAACCCTCCTACTGTCATTTTGGTTATGCGTTCACCCACAAAATTTACTACCGGCTCTTAGACTATTACTTTCATTGCCTGGATACTTTTCTCATACAAATAATGTTATTTTTACACTTCTAACGATTTGTTTTTATTTGGGATATTATTGGCACTATGTGACAAATTTTACATTCGTAAAAAAATTTTACTCGAAATTTGATCAAACGACCGACGAAATGGAAGACGAAAAAAGTGGGCATTACAATTCTGTCTTTGTGCTTGTCTGACTGTCTGTCTGCCTGTCTGTTCGGCTACAGCCTTAACGGCTAGATCCATTTTCCTTAAACTTGGTACATAGCGTTTTTTTAGTAACTCTATATTAGTATTCTTTTTAATTTTCTGAGAACTAATTCAACCGTTTCTGCAATATGATTTTGTGACCAATTAAATATTTTCAAAAATGGCCCAACAGATTAAAAATAAAGTCAATAAATTGCTTTTTTTGACGACAACATTTGAGTGATAAGACAATTTTTGTTTTACTTTCGATTTTCTCGAAAACGGTAAGAGCGGTGTTGATATTTTTTCTATGCAGATGCTTACAAAAAGTTTGAGTATTGTACTGGTTTTTTTTTTTTTCACTTCAGATTCTTTGTTGTAGTGAGCTTAGAGCTAGCTACATTCTACAATCAGAGGCTCATCATGAGTGCATGTGTTAGTGGTTAGTAAAATTAAGCAAACTAACACAAGCACATGCATAACTACAAAATTAAAGCAAATACAAAATTAGATATAATATAAAAAACATTTAAACTAAACATACAAAGTTAAAACAATTAATACATTAACGAGAGTGGAGCACTGGTTCGAAATAATGTTTTTAATCCTATTTTACTCATGTTAAAATCAACAGATGAGGCGTTCAAGTTAAAAAGTTTGCACATGCGATTGAGTGGCTCGTGTGTGCCATAGTTTGTTCTGTGAAAAGGAACGTGAAAAAGTTCAAATCTTCGCAGGTGGTGGGATCCTCCTCGGTAATTAATTCCTACATGGGCTAGCAAGTCAGGCGCATAAGAAATATTATAAATTTTTGGGGAAAATTCAATACATTATAATCTTCTAAAACTTTGCTTAAATTTTCTTTGTAACTTGTAGCGTAACGATTTTTTACCTTTAAAATATAAAAAAATGTTTCATTTTAGTGCAAAAATAACGAAACCTACCATACAAAAGTAAAAAAACCGTTGAGGAAAATCTCACTTTGATAAAAAAAAATGTCTGGCTGCTAAAATAAGTATACGGTCTAGTATTAAAAATAAAATAATTTTACGCTTTACTATTATCAATTATGCCTCCCATAGAAACTTATTTTGAATTTTCTCACAGTTGGCTAAACGGATATTGCATTTCAAAATCATCAAAAAAGTATTTTTGAATAATACATTGTTTTTTTTTTTTGAAAATTTGATATCTCAGAATTATGTTGGTGTCTGCCCCCCCCTGGACAAAATCCTGCGGGCGCCTATGGCCGCTAATAATTGTACGGGGAGGGGAGTTAAAGGCCTCCACAAACGGTATATTCACGAACGACAACTTTTAAAGAAAAAATGTCAAGGACTAGGTAGTAGCTTAAAAAATTTCTTACGAAAAATTGTAAGTCCCTTTTCTTTCATAAGAGTAAGAATTTTATGTTTCTATATAAAATGTACTTTTTTCACCACCCTTGAGTTTGAGTACAAGATGAGTTTTTCTTGCGTGGATGCCGGAGTCACACGACTGGATTTGTTTTCGTTGTTTTTCGCTAGCTTTGTCTGCTAAAATTTGTTATAAATTGTCTTAACCATTCGTTATTGTATGGGAAATCCAAAAAATATAATTTTTGGAATTAAATTTTTCATAAGAAATAAAATGCATGACTGGGTCGAACGTACTTGCTCTTATGTTCCAGACACTGCAGGTTTAAGAAAATTTTACATAAAAACAGGTAAATTATGAGAGAATAATGTAGGGAAGCATGAAATACGACATTCAAATTGGCTAAAACAACTCTTTTAACAGTTTGAGGTGAAAAAAAAGAATGCCTTATTAATTCCTGATTCAATATGATTGTATGGAAAAAAAAGTTTAAAATCGTTGGAGCGGTTTTTAAAAAAATTATTTTGTATATATAAAATTCATAAAACATTTAAGGACAAATTTTGGAATGCAATTCTAAAGTATAAATTTATGTGCATATAAAAACAAAATTAAAAAAAAATTATCAACCCGTTTTTGAGATATCAAATTAAAAAAAAAAAATATTGAAACTTTTTTAAAAATTTAAAAACTTTATTTTTGAAAATTTTAATATGCAATATTATTTAATCTTATCTGAAATATATATATAAAAAATGCACGATGGTATCGCACGTACTTGCTCTTATTTTCAAATTGAGTGATACTTATAAATATATACATAAATAAGCAATCAATTAATCAATCAATCAATCAAACTTTAGAACTTAAAAAAATATTCACAGTAATTATAGAAAAGGTATAAAAAAGCATTTAGATAGATCTTTTCATAATATAAACACCCTGATAAATAACTTAGAGCTCACAAAAAAGTATGCTATTTAATTATTTGAAAAAATATGAATATATGCATAAAATAAAAATAAAATCGTTGGAGCCGTTTTCTTAAAAATTAATTTTTATAAGTTTTTGTAACATTTTTCAAAAAAAGTTTTGGTATTCCAATTTTGAGTATATATATTAATAAACATTTAAAACCGGAATTTTAAAATAATTCATCAACCCGTTTTTGAAATATTGATATTCCAAAATTTTGGTATGCAGTATTATTTATATTCTAAGAAATCTTTTGTGCAAACATTTTTATTGAAATCAGATGAGCGGTTAATGAGAAAAACGAAAATAAAAAAAACCTTATATGGTAGGTACTAGAGGTCTGCATGAATGTATTCATTTGATCTATTCACACTGTTCCACTACTTCAGTGCACTCAATTTACAACACAATTTTAATAAAGTTCACTCACAAAATGAGAACTCATATAAAAAACAAAACCAGTACAACATTCACTCTCTGATAACAGAACGGGTGCAGTGCTTGTTTCTTTTCTCTTTCGTGGGTGCTTGTAACAAATCAAATGAGTGCACTTCTTTCGCTCTGTATTATTATAAATACTCATATTATAGTTTGAATATTCATAGTATGTTTTGAATATTCACAGTTTGTTTGTGAGTGCAATTCTATTGCTATTTGGATTTGATTTTAAGATTGGAGGAAAGGTATATCTATACCATTTAAAGTGAAAATGTATTTGAATTTGTTAGTTCAATTTTGATCAAATAAAAGATTAAACCTGGATTTTAAAAGAAAAAATTTAATTTCACTTAGGAGCTGGCAAATGACTCGGGTGTTTCAATGGAAAAATATTTCTGGTGGATGGTGGCGCGGCGGCGCGGCGCGCGGTATGGTCAATTCAGAACTCTTAATCAATTAAGGTATTAAAACCCAAATTATGAGTGATCGATTCAATCTTGTAAAAAATACTGACTGTTATAGGTCTAATGTTTGGAATACGTTTTGTTTAGTTGAAAATGAAAGCAATGTACGCATACATTTTTTTTAAATTATTTTTTACTATAGCAGTGTTTGATTTTTCATTTGTTAAGAAGGCATCTTGACGAGAGGTCATGGATTGTCCATTCGGTTTCTCAGTACAGTGAGGTTTATGTTAATAATTCTACACTTAATTGACAAACTTCTATTTTTATACGGTTTTCGGTAATATTTTACCTGATATGTACTTAAAAAAAAGTCATGATTACGTAAAAAGGTCTACCTATAACTTTTCTTTGGGATAGACGTATCATTTTGGATTTGTTGTCATTAGATTCAGCATTCAAAGCTACCCTTAAAACATGTATCTAATGATCAAGTTTTTCGAGAACAAATATTTCATATTTCAGTTTGTTTGACCTCCAACTTCCCCCCGTCTCCACGGCTTAAAATGCATCTTCAAAGAAAGCCAATGCGGGTATAACCAAAATTGGAGTATGAGGGATTATAAGTAGGTACATGTATCGTGACATCGAATATCAAAGTACGGCATGGCAGGTTTTGTTTTAAGCATTTTGGAGGGGTGGGGGTTAAAAAGTTCTTCTTTTTTTATTTTCAGGACTATAACCTCTTTAATTAACTAAATATCTATACCTAAACATCACAATCTTGACGGTCCGATTAATTGAACTCAATATATAAGCATTTTACGTCAACCTTATCATCCCTTTTTTGAAGATTTTCAACAAAACAAAAAATCAACAAAAATAAAGTATCTACAAAAACGCCGATAGTGTTTGCCCAAAAGCCTTAGATAAATTATGGGTCACATTTATCGGATCACCAAGATAAACGTCTTAAGACTTAGGGAAAATGACATAAATAGGAAAACAAGCTGGTTTGAACCCCCCACCCCTACCATAGTTTTAGAAAAAAACCTGCCAGACTTTTGTATTCGATATCACGATAAATGTACCTATAATCCCTCATACTCCGATTTTGGTTCTCCATCTGTTCCCAAAATATGCTGTCGGCTCTTGGTCTATTAGTTAAACCTCTGTTATGTAAATTTTATAATTTTTTGGAAAATGCGTTACTATTTTTTGGCGCAAAAACTATGAAAACACTCAGTCCCCTGGCCTCAGGCCCCTTGCTCCTTTAAATGACTGCCATCAGAAATTTTCACTTAATACTTTTTTTCCTTGAAAATACTTAAGCCTAGTTTATACTTCAAAGCTAAGTGAAATCAAATTTGAAATGAAACATCAATAATTATTGAACCAAAAGGTTTTCAAAAAAATAGTTTTCGTCATAATATTTGGTTACAAAAAGCCCATCGAGTTGCATTTGTTTCGAGACAGATTTGTTCCTCCTTGTCGCCAATATAATTGCATTTAGTTTTTGACAGTTTTTCATGCCTAGGAAAAAAAGTATTTTTTTCTATGAAAACTACACTTCGCATGGAAGTATAAACCAGGCTTTACTTGTAAAACAAAAAGCACATTAAAGTTTGTTTATCTTTATATAATAAAAAACAAAAAAATGTTTCTATGTCCATTATAGACTTTAAAATCATCCAATCGATGTGCCCCGAACCAGTTTCATAAGAAAGAAAATAATGCGAAGATGGTGTTAGACATTTGACTACTAAAACAAGGCATTAGGCACATTCGGTCCATTCATAAAGTCGATTTTAGAATTTCCCATACAAAAACTTCTTTTTTTCCAACAAATAAATCAAAACGTACCTATTTCTTTTTTAAACGTAGTAATACACGTTGCGTATCCGCTAATTCAATAAATATTTACATACAACATACATAATTTATATACTAAATATACAGAAAAACATCATTCCAATACACATTGCTTGCTATTGCTATTGATAAAACACACAGCATTCTCTCAAGACCACCCAATCTAAATTATGAATACTCACTTTTTTTGTGAGTACACCTGATTCAAATTGTGAATATTCACAATGAGTATTCATTCTCTTTGGGTACAATGCGCTGTGGGTTTGTATGAAAATGAATATTCAACTCATATTGTTTCCAAACACCAAGTAGTACACTCATTCTCATTTCAAGAAGTGAGTAGAACGAGTTGAGTGCAGCAAATATTATTGAATGTCTCAAATCTAGTTTTAAGACATTCATGCAGACCTCTAGTAGGTACAGTTAGTAAATGTTTTTGGTAATTTTTTTTTTCTTACTAGAAAGTACACCATAAATACAATAATACACTGATTTCTTTTATCAAAACCGTTGGAGCCGTTTTTGAGATAAATTAGCTTTTTTAACGGTTGTATGGCAAATAATGTTATTTTTAGAGCTAAAAAAAACTTTCAATTTCCCCTCTAGAGAGTTACAAAAAAACCCTAAGTTCAAAATTTGAAGAAAATTGCATCATTAGCTTAGGCTGTAGATCCAGATCCAGATTTTTTCGTGTTCTCTATCATCGTAATGTTATGTTTGATTGTTATCTCAAATTTTTTTTTGCTCGAATCCAAAACTTGCATTACGTTACCTACATATATCACAAGTAAACAATTATCTAAATCCCTTTAGCCGATAGTGAGAAAGTTCAAAATAAAAAACGTTCCATGGGTATCTTTGTATACGAACAAATTTTAATCAAAATTGTAGCAGTCGTTTTTGAGAAACAAATATTTTCCAATGCGTTTTTTTAAGTTTTGTATGGAAGGTACCGTTATTTTTTCATAAATGTAAATTTTTTTCAAAAAATATTTTAGAGAGTAGGTAGGTACTCAAAAACACTTAAGTATCGAGTTTCAAAAAAATCGATCATATCTTTTTCAAAATATTTGATTTTCAAAAATAAAATTGAAACATTTTCTTAGAATCCAAAAAATAATTTTTTTTTTTAAATTTTAGTAAACAAAACTATTTATATTTTTTGGAAGCTTCTGTATAAAAAACAAAATGAAATCATTTATATTGATTTGAAGAAAATCGAAAAAATGGTTCTTTCGTAGGCATACCATTAAAAACCATTTTTGAAAAAAATAGGTTTTCACCGAAAGGTAGCCTTTACTAAAATAAATTTGTTGATTTTTTTTAAGAAAAATTGTGGATCTGTTTTTGAGAAAAATACAATTATGTAAAATTGCTAAAACAAAAATTGTATGGCAGGTACCGGAATTTTTGGAAAATAAAAACGTGTTGGCATAATCATCAAAAACCACATGTACCAAGTGTGAAGAAAATCGATCGAGTCGTTTAGGCCTTAGACGAACAGACAACCAGACGGATAGAATTGTGCCACCCACTTTTTTGGTGTTCTCTATCATCGTAATGTCAGGTTTGAGTATTATCTCAAACAGTTTTTTCTGCACGAATCCAAGACTTGCCTTATAGTACCTATGTATATAATATATAAAGCAAGTAAAAAGCACTTAAAATTGTATACATCAGGGATTTTTTTAAAGGTTTTGGGAAAGTTCCCCATTGATCCGGGTGAAAGGTCATATTGATTCGCATAAAATGTGACAGAAATCAAGAGCGTGTAAGGTGGGTTGAGAAAAGAAAACAAATCGTGAGGAAGGGGGCTCTATTCTCCCCCGTTTAGCCGGGAGGGATAGTTTGCAAAACAAAATTCTTGAAAAGAAACAAATATTAAAAAACAACGGTTACATTTACAATGCCATGCTATACCTTTTTGTAAAACCAAAAATATTTTCTTCTATATTCTCTCTTTTAATTAAGTTTTTTTTTGGACAGTTTTTGAAAAATTTATTTTCATACTCAAAATTTTGAGAACAAAAATTTAAACCAATTTAGTTAGTAATTAAGTAATTTCTGTTCAATATTCAAGAATGCTCTTATAACTTTCTATTCAAAAAAAAAAGAAAACCATTGAATTTTGAAAACAAAAAGAGTACTTAATTATACGAAAAACTTGGAAAAAAAAGAGTTTGAAATTTATTTTTTTTAATTTTTTTTTTCCAAATTTTGAATAAGAAAATAAATAATCCAAAAACTTTTTACTTTATTTAAAAAGGAAATAAAAAGATTTTTGGATTTTCAAAAAGGTATAGCATGGTATTGTTAGTGTTACTGTTGTTTTTTCAATATTTTTTTTCATGTTTTAAGTCAATTTTTTCCAACATTGCCTCTCCCGGCTACCCCCATCCTATACAATGTTTTTCTTTTCTCAACCCACCTTACACGCTCTTGTTTTTTGTCACATTTTATGTGAATCAACCTGCATAAACCAAAAACCATGTTTTGTGACCTCTGACCCCGTATGATTAATCTAGTAGAGCCCAAATCGATGGGGAACTTTTTCAAAAGCTTTAAATATATCCCTGTATATATTTTTAAAACTTTTGTTTAATTTCCTTGGGGATACCAAGAAAATCACTCTCAGTAAGGCTCCAAATTTAGAGCTGTTTTACATTTCAAGAATAGGCTAAGTCATAATTTAGAAGTCCTTAATTTGAAAGAAAAAAAAAACAATCATACTGCACCCTTATTTGGCGAACTGCAAAATCACGAATAGAAATGCAAAATTAAAATCAAATTCCTGTCAAGGTCCCATTTGTGTGGTTGAACGTTGCCTTGCTAACTCCACAGATGTGTGAAGTGCCTAGGTCTTACAAGAAGATGTAAAACATTGTTTCCTTTTCTGATCAGGCACTATTTATAAAGCATAATGTACATACGCCGAAAGGTAGAGTATCTCGTATGGTGCATCCAAAACATCGCTGCGTCTACTGGCTAAAATCAAAAATGGAGTTCTAAAAATCATAGGGCAATTTCGGAAACATTTGTTTCGATGTAACACCGCCAAAATTTTTCTTGTTTATCACAGCTTTCTCGCTATTTTTTCAAACGTTACTCTGTTAAAATAGGTAGTATTCCTCCCCTTAAACTATTTCAGGGTAATACCCGCTCCTTTAGGAATGCTCATCACATCAATATACCCTTGAGCGACTTACCATCAAGTATAGAGATTCTTACTTTAGACGTACCAAACGAATGTGGAATTCATTACCCAAGTCTATTTTGTGTGTCCATTTCATTATCCAGACATTTAAGGCAAATGTATAAAAATAAATAAATAAACTGGGTGGTGCTGCACCATCAGCCTGGTGCAACAGCTCGTGGAGAACCAGGCCCTAGTGACTTACAACTCTTAACCATTCCTGTGTGCGTGTTGTTTTATACTCTTGGAGGATTTGTCAGTTCCTCGCAAAAGGCAGTACCTCGAATAAAACATTTTTGTTTGTATGTGGCACGACTGGGGATCGAACCAAGACCTTCGGCATGACAGTTCAACGCACTAACCATTATGCCACGACATACTACACATGTATAGTACATCGTTATCTCCTTTCTGTAATCTTCCTCCTTCCTCCTAAACGCTTGTATTGAAAGCATTTTAAGGGTAGTCATAACCCCTTGAGTGCAAACCAATTACATAAGAAAAAAACCTCCCGTTACTCTTTATTTAATTTTAAAAGAAAAAAATAGACATCGCTCCTCCAATATTGTCCAGCATGTACATAATGTATATCGATACCTTCCCGTAAGAATGTATTAAGCGACATTTTAAAAATTTTAAATTAAATTTTTAAAATACTCCTTATTCAGTTATTTATTTGGGTATTTTGTTATAATAAACAGATTATTAGAGGCATTTTGAGTTGAAAATGCCGTTCCAAATCTTTTTATTTTTTTAAATACATAAATAAATAACTGGACCAGGGGTTTTTTTCGATGCCTTTAAAATTTTTGAAATGTCGCTTAATACATTCTTACGGGAAGGTATCGATATTGTGGTTTCTGACTCCCAGCTCCCGACTCCATAGTGGGCTAATTATTTAAAATTATCAATGGCAGCATTTATCTTCGAGTAAAAAGTTCTTGCTTTAAGCTTGAAGGCTAATTCTTTCATCTACACCTCATTGAAAACAAAACCTATTCCCAGTTGCATTTGTAAACGTCCTGTGCTGTGAAACACTTCAGGTGATTTACATTTTCGGGATTGTTTTCTTTCAGAATTTGAAGGAGCCTTCAGATAAAAGAATTTTACTTTATGAAAACCTCAAAAGACAGGAAAAATTCTGCATTTCATCATAAACCTCAAGTTAATTTTTTTTATTTAAATTGAATTACGGAAATCCTTCTGAAATTGAATTGAAAACGTCTGCGATTCTTCAAGTATTTCCCCCTATAAAATTAGTGAAAGTGGCGAGAGGTCTTTTTCTTTCCTCTTTCAATTCGAACGGAATCTTCTTCTTTGCTGTGTTCAAGTTGATTTCGAGGGCAATGGCCACCGCAAAAAAAAAAGGATGTTTGCCTTTTAATTTCGTTGTCTCACTGAAGGAGTAAAAACAGGATATTATCATAGAGATCCCGCACCCGCATTTGTCAGAGGATGCCACTCTATAATGAATGCGCTTTTTGGTTCGTCCCCATTCTATCGAACGTAATCCTGGTGGTCTATATTTTTAAAAGCGATAAATTCCCCGACACAAAAAACAAGAGAAAATCGTCCCTAAACACTCATAAAATTCCGTCGGAGGGTTGGGTGAGATTTATTGATCTGCCTCTGTTCTTTATGAAGCGCAATGGAAATAACTAGAACCTCCCACTTGCCGCTAGGGCCAGCCACCGTTGCTGAAGCTGTAAAGCTTTTAATGTTTCGGTTAAGAGGGTTGCATTTATGGTTTTTCATTTGACGAAAATAAATGCAATATTTTTTTTTGTTTAATGCCAGCTCGCTAGCCCATTCATTTCGTGTGATGGATGCATAACTCGCATGGTGGCATTTTTAAGCCTCATGTATGAACGGACAGACAGACAGTCCACCCGACCGACCAACCGACACTCATCTAATGCTGCCAAGTTAATCGCATTTCGTGTGCCTTTTTGGCTGAATGTCAAAAGGATTGCCTGCAGGGTTGAATTGTAATCCTTCTTTGCGGTACAAAAAATTTACCAGGACGAGGAAATGTTTTTTTTTTTATATCGTCCTGCCCGTGACAAGAACATCGTAGTACAGCATCATTTTCGGCAAGGATATTCGAAAAGTTTTGTTAAATTACGTTTTGTTTTGCCAGGTTTCCAAAAACTCCGGCTTTATAAATGATGATGATGAGGATGTTGTTGATGATGATGATGTGAAATAAAAGGATGAGCCTAGGATAACATGCAACCCACGCTCGCCATATTGGCTTCTATCCAAGTAATCACTAACTAAACAACCGGAAAATTGTATTTCTGGCTAAAAGGATGCATGTTGTGTGTACATATCCTTGCAAAAAGGGGTTAATCCTCTTTTGCTTGCAGTGAACAATTTTAAAATAGCAACAACAACATCAGCAAAAAATAACATAAAATTGAATTCAACCAAGGACTCAAAGAGGGTAAATTTCAAGTTTGTCGTTGGAAAGCAAGGCTAGGGTAATTCACAACAAAAAAAAAAAGTACAGAGAGGAAGCTTTATGATGATAATTTCCGCTTTTTTGGATAAATATGCAAATTTCAGTTTGGCATTGGCAGTAAATAAAATTCATTACGTCGTTGTTGGTCGATGTTCGGTCTATTCATTTTAAATGTTTTATATTTTATCGTCCTTTTTTTCTCATTGGATTATGTTCATATTTTATTTCCACAGAGAGTTTGAGATTATTCAATTATCTTGCCACGACATAAACTATATCAAAGCATTCAAGCCCCTGTCCAAATAAAATACAGTAGCGGACAATTTATTATAAAAAATAACGAATATTTAATGAGAATAAATTATTATTGTAATGAGAGATGCCTCTGTTTGGTTGTTCGAGGTCAAACAAAAATTATTATGGACTTGGACATGCATGCATGGTGGGCAGTAATAGCGCTGATGTGGATATATTATTATTTGTATGTGAGAGAAAAGGACTCTGAATGAACAACTATTCGAAGGATATCCAGATGGCAACAATGGCTTTTAGCTGTTAGTTATATTTAGTTTCTCTATTTTTTTCAATTGAGAATAGATTTCCTCCTCAGGGCGATATTTGACATAAGGATACATGCTCATTTCTGAGCAATTCACAAATTCAATATACATATTCAGAGGAAGATTTTAAAAATTCTTTTATAGAAATAAGATGATATAGCGAAAAATTTATTGGATTGAAGATTGGAATTGCGAGGGCCAAGGCTCCGATCTATGAGTTTCAAGTTAGCAAAGCTTTAACGAATCAAAATAGAACTAGGTGGATAATTTGTCGCTTAATCCGTTAAAAAGTTATGACAATTTTGAATTTGTGGTTAAATGTTTTCTATGTTTTTTTTTTGGTGCTTTGCTCACGAAAATTGGTAAAAACTTCTTTTACTTTATGGATTACGGTTTCATAATTTGCCGTTAATTAGTTGTGACAAATTCTATTTGATCGTGCAATGTTTTCTATGTTTTTTGGGTGCTTTGCTAACTTGATATCAGGTTAGTCTCACGGATCGAAAAATGGATAGATACATAATTTGTCGTTAATTAGTTGTGACAATTTCGAATTTGTCTTTCTATGTTTTTTGTTTTGAAAAGTGGTAAGAACTTCTAAAATTCAATATTTTAGTGCTTAATAATCTGCCGTTAATTAGTCGTTAGTTAGTTGTGAACAAATTAATTTTGCCGTGCGATGTTTTCTATGTGTTTTTGGGTTATTTGTTTTCTATGAGTGTCAAGTTAGCAAAAAACTTTTTATACTTATTGTTTTATGGCTTAATAATTTACCGTTAATTAGTCATTAATTAAATGTTTTCTTTTTTTTTTAATTCTTCGTAAGCTTCATGCCAAGTTAGCAAAGCACCACCTTAAAAAGGGATTAAAACTGCTAATACCGAGCTCTTTATGGCTTAATAGTTTAAAACTAACAAGTTTTCAATTAGTTGTGACAATTTTTAATTTGTCGTGAAATGTTTTCTATGTTTTTTGGGTTCTTTGCCATTTATTAGTCGTTAATTAATTGTGAAAAATTAAATTTTGTCATGCGATGTTTTCTATGTAATTTTGGGTTATTTGTTTAATATTAGCATTGACGGAAAATAATTATTAACGGCAAATCATCCACCTACCAATTTTTTGATTAGTGAAAACTGATTTGTTAACCTGACGCTCATAGAAACAAATACCCTAAATTACATAGAAAACATCGCATGACAAAAATTAATTTTTCACAACTAATTAAAGACTAATAAATGGCATATTATCAAGGAATAACATATTTAGTTTTGGAATTTTTTTACAACTATTCGAAAAAAACATAGAAAACATAGAATGACCAATTCAAAACTATCACAAATAATTAACGGCTAATTAATGGTTAATTATCAAGCCATAAACCATCCAGTATAAACAGATTTTATCCCATTTTCAGAAAGTACTTTGCCAACTTGATGTCAAGCTACCAAAGCACCCAAAAAACATAGAAAACATTGAACGACAAATACGGAATTGTCACAACTAATTAACGACTAATTAACGGAAAATTATCCAACTAACCATTTTTCGATTCGTCTAAGTTGCTTTGCTAACTTGACACTCATACAGCAAATTATAATGCTATAAGCTATTCGCTGTTAGTAGTTTTTATCCATTTTTAAGGTTAGCTTTGCTTACTTGATATTAAGCTAACAAAGAATTAAAAACATAGACAACATAGCACAATTAAATTCAATTTCCTACAACTAATTTACGACAGATTAATGGCAAATTATTAAGCCATAAACATTAAGTATAAGAAGTTTTAACCGGGTTTCGAGTTGTGTCAAGTTAGCAAAGCACCCAAGAAAACATATACATACATGAATCATCGCCCGACAAAATGGAATTTGTCACAACTAATTCATGGCATTAACTAAGCAATAGAATATTGAATTTTAGAAGTTTTACCACTTTTCGAACAAAACATAGAAAACATGGAATGACAAATTTGAAATTTTCACAACTAATAAACGTCTTATTAATGGCATTTTTCATTTCGTGATATTAACAACACTCGCAGAAAACATATCACTCAAAAATACTTATAAAACATCGCACGACAAAACTAAATTTTTCAGAAATAATTAAAGACAAATTATTAAGCAGTAAAATATTTACTCTTAGAGGTTTTATACCACTTTTCGAAAAACATAGAAAACATAGAACCACAAATTTGAAATTGTCATAACTAATTTAACATTGTTTTTCACCTACCCCTTTTTCTATCCGTGAGAGTAGCTCTGCTAACTTGATAGCAAAAGCACCCGAAAAAACATAGAAAACGATAACTTTTGAAATTGTCACAGCTAATCAACAACTAATAAACGAAAAACTATCCATTTACTAATTTTTCTATTCGCCAAAGTTTCCTTGCTAACTTTACACTCATATCTGATCTTGATTTGAGGTATTAGGCACCAGATGCACACCGTGGCCAGGTGAGGGTAGCAGTTCAATAATAGAGGTTGGTTGGTTGGTTGAAAAAATGTATGGATGCTTTCATGCATTATCTGTGTACACTTTAAATGTCAAAACTTGATTCATCATCTGGAAACACAAAATGTAAGTAGCAAAAATTATAATCAGTTATGTTTAGCAGTTCAAATGTACCCAATATTTTAACGCATTGACCACCATGAATTCATTTTGGCACAGTCCTAACAAATACAAAAAAATATATTTAATACCAAATCACTTACCTACGCTTGATGTGAATATGTTGAGAGAAATACCTCAATTCCGTTGGCACGTCCTTAATCAGTGTCTCATTAATGAACTCTCTAATGCTGCCTACATTCAAAACGTGTACCAATAAAACAGTCAATAATATGCAATATAAAATATTTGTTTTGCCAGCAAAAAAAGGATCAAATTTTTTCGAAGAAAAAAAACCCGAACACAAATTCCCAAAAGACAACCCATGCCGAGAAGACTCCTTAGTTTTGTCTTTTTCAAAAAAATAAATAAACTCAATGAGAACTGAATGTGCTATGCACGTGTCCTTTCATATCTTACGATAAATATTGCGTAACTTGTCATATGTGTAAGTAGGTATAAATAGATTCATATATATTGATATACTTATATCTATATGTAATATATATGTACGCACTGTACGTGTTATAAGTTTGAAACATTTAAAGGATTTCAAGGAAAACAACAACAAAATAAGCGAAAAGGGTGGCTTACTTTGAGAATTGAACTAAAACACACTGCAACTGAAGATGTTTAACAATGTGCTGACATGTATTACAGAATCCTTAAAGGATTTATATTTTGAGAAGGGTTCTCTGCACGGTGTTTTTTGCATTACTCAGAATAAACTCGCTTTCTTAAAGAAAAGCTTTAAGTTATACGAAGATAAAGTTTTGGTTTGCTTTTAATTTGGTTTGCTTTTAATAATATTGTAGGTATGTATTTTAATATCTGAACAGAAAAACAGGATCATCTCTTTCCTTTCTTCGTTTTAGGTTTCTTTGCTGTGGGGTTCGATGGTTTTGAATAAGAAATATCTTGGTATGTTTATGTATGGTTCTTATGATGAAGCTAGTTCTACGCCATGAATTGCGTTTTGCCCAGATACAACAGTTGGTCTCATCAGCTATAGATGCTGTTGTACCCTTCTAAGACGCAAATTTTAATCGATGTTTACCAACTCACCATTGAAATTCACAACATGTTGTACATCGGCGAAACGCATTGCATGGAGTAGAGCTCACTTAAAACTTCTTTATTTGAACTTTATTTATGCTACAGAAGAATATTTTTTTTTTTTTAATTCATACATAAGTAATTATTTTGTTTAAAAATTGGAAAAAAGATATCGTTTTTTTTCTAGTAGTCTTAATAGGAATAAAAAAAAGACTTTAATCTTTAACTTTCATGTCTAGTCATTTTATCCAGGACTAGAATTAAAAACGTAAGTTGATAAAAGCTTGAAATCTTTCTTTCCCGTGAGCCTATTGGGTATGCAATAAAATCTCTACCATAGAATGGCGTATTTTAGTGCATACTCCAAGTAGCTGGAAGAAATGCAAATACATAGGTGAAAATAAAATAAAATGCAAGTCTTAAATATTATCTGCTTTGGTATTGTTTTGTACGAATAGGAAATAATCATGTTTAACGGACGTTCTTTAACCCATTTCTGCCTAACGTTGCGAAAACGCAACGTCGTACGTGTGGACGTATAGAACTTTACTGATGATAAATTTGAATGAGCTGATTAATGATTTTGAAAGTTAATTTAATTATCTAATCGACCTGTTTTTGGATTTTTTTCTAAAAATTTGTTTTCATGGTTTTTTTGCACCTCCAAAATCGGAAATTTTCGAAATTTTTATGTTAAATTTTTGAACCACTTAAAAATATCTTCAAAATTATTATTTTTCAAAATAAAGTCAACGGCATGTAAAGAAGGGTTCAAATTATATTCTAAAATAAAGTTGACGCAATTTCTATGAGTTGCCTGCTTGACAGGTGAGGTGAAAGCACTGAGTTGCATTTTCGCAACGTTCGTCTAATGTAGTAGCATTTGAACCTAAAAACAATATTTGCACTTCGTTGCGTTTTCAATCAGAATAAACGGCTTTTTCTCGGAATATTGTGTTTTTATGATTATATTGCATGAATTTTTGAAATAGTGTCAAGTTTTGTTGCATCCTGTCAAACAAAAGGATGCGTATTCTAATTCTGAGAAAAGAAAAAAACTATTCATTCAGTGCTATATTGAAAAAAACCCTTCTTACCATCCACGCAACCTTATTCTTAGAAGTAATTAGACAGTAACTCCTGCGTATAGGAAACCTCAAAGCACAGGTCATTTTTCTAATGAGCGTGGTCCCTATAAGAGAACTCTACTGTACTCAGGTACGGTACTGATGGGAGTGCAAGTGCATATTCCAATTCCCAGAAAAAAATTAAACCAATTGATAAACGCGTGCTGTTTTGGAAAGCCCCATCACGTAAGTTTTTTACATTCGATTTATTTTTTACTTATAAGCTGTGAGTTGTGCGGTCAAGTTGTGTAGTTAAAAAATATATTTTTGTTAAAAAAAAGTGCAAAATTATGTATCGCAGAAAGTTTTTATCAGCTAGAGAACTCGAAGAGTTATCGATGAACCCGAGTTCTGACGAAGAAGACGAATTTAATTTGAATTTAGATGCAGCAGTTGAAACAAATGTTATAATTTTGCCTTCAAAAATGTATGCTGTAAGCGATAATGAGGAGATTTATGATAATGTGCAGCTTTTGGAAGATAGAAACGTGTTCCCAAATGAATTAGCGGGTGAAATTGAGATTGAATGTACATTCGATGATTTGAATTCTCCAAAAAATTACCACGAACCGGAAGTCGATGTTGTATCAAATGATTTGAGCAATCCATCAACATCCTAAAACATCGCTTCAACATCCAATAAATCATCAACATCTCTCCATTACGAGTTGCCAAAGTGGTCAAAAAGCCATCGAGTTGGTTTTTCAAAGACTCAAGTAGATGTATCAAGATGAACAAATGATACCCTACTACGGACGTCATTCCGCTAAAATGTTCATTAGACGAAAACCCATTCGTTTTGGATATAAGTATTGGAACTTGTGCTCACATGATGGATACTTGTTTCAATTTATTCCGTATGGTGGAGCAAGCAATGAGAACTCCTCTGAGTTCGGTTTGGGAGAAAATGTTGTACTGAGATTACTTTCGAAAATCGATATACCAAGCCAACACACGGTTACTTTCGACAGCTTTTTTACGTCGCACAAACTAATCTATCGTCTTTCAAAATTGAATCACTTCGCAACTGGTAATTTTTATTTATTCTTAATTTTTATAGTGAAATATCAACCGTTCTAATATAAAAGCAATAATAGTAATAGTAAAGCAATTTTGACGGATCCAAAACAAATGAAGAAAAAAAGTCGTGGCTCTATTGATTTTGCATTCGACAAGGAAAATGAAATTGCAGCTGTGCGTTGGAAAGACAATTCCATTGTAACAGTTTCATCAAATCATTTGATGAACCAACCAATCAAACAAACAAAACGGTTTGATCACAAAAAGAGGAAACACGTAAACATTTAAATGCCAAATGCAATTCGCGAATACAACATAACGATGGGAGGAGTTGATTTGTTCGACAACGCTACAAGCAACTATCGTATACGAATTCGAGGAAAGAAGTGGTACTGGCCACTTTTATCAAATGCACTTGATGCAGCATTGGTAAATGCATGGAAGTTACACTGTATTTGCAAAAAAAATGCTAAGAAAACAGCAATGACACAACTAGAATTTAGGACGTTTGTTGTAAAGTCCTTGTTGCGATTGGAGTCAAATGTTCAACATGTGCAACGAAGGGAAGGAGACCCCAATGAAGTGGTTCGTTTCGATGACATCAAGCATACAGTCACCAAAACAGAAAAGCGTCTTCGATGTCGAAAGTGCTCCAGCCAAATCGTTTTTTCCTGCAAGAAATGTAATATCCCGCTTCATCCAAAATGCTTCGACGCATACCACACTAAAACTCAGTCTTTATAAGCATATCTTGATATAGTGTATACTTTCTTATAAACTTCTTCATTGTAACTTTTAATTTATACCTATTTATTACATTTTTCATAAAATTCTCAAATAAATTTCATTCATGTTCCATCTTAGAAAAAAAAAAAAATTTAATAATTTTGCTACCCCTTTCGCCGAACGTTGCGAAAACGCAACGTGAATTTTCCGGGAAACTATAAGCTTTTCCAAATTTTTTTTTGGGATTTTCCTTAGTTAGACCAAAAATAGACAGTGAATGAAATTTCACGTTTCCAACTCAACTGGAACTGGTAGCCGTCTTAAATGGGTTAATCTGTTACCCATCAAAAGGTGTAATTTTAAATTTGTCAAACTATAGACTTATTGTTTCACGAACTGGGTGGGGATGTTGTTCGTCCTGCTAAAAATAATTGATGTACACCCACATCCAGCATCGATTCCAAGCAAAAACAGGCAATCAACAGCGTTCCATTGCCACTTAGGGCCAGTTTTTCAGTGCGAGATAATCCTAGTCGCGGGGTTAAACCTGCGTGTTTTTCAGTCAATTGAAGTCCAAAGTTAGCTCCGAGTTAACTCAACTTATTTGGGTAGTTAACTCTGAGACCAAATTGAGGGCTTTTTCAGCTGTGGTGCCGTATCGATTTTGATAGTGAAAGTTTTTCATAGTGCAGTTCCGTTGTGGCGCCACCACTATTTTGATGCGTGAAAGGTGTAAAAGGGTGATATCCATACTGTCGCACACCGATGACAAAATATTTCTGACAACTGATTGAAAAACTATTCCAGAGTTAACTCGGGGTTAATTTATTCTCAATATTTGCTAGGTAACTCTTATTTAACTCAGAATTAGCCCTGAAACGGTCAGACCAGCTACCACCATGTTTTCCAAAAAATAGGTATACGTTCCAACGGCACCTCTTTGCAGTATACAGTTTCAAACAACTATGGTATTTTCATAGATAACGTGGATTCAGAACTCTCTAGAGCACACTACTTAAATCTGTGAAAGATCGGTATCATTTTTTGTTCGTTTAAAAGACTAAAAAGACAATGGCGTCAACATTTGATGTCAAAGATTGGGCTTCCTATTGAACGACTTTTGTACCAACATTTTTAATAATTAAATAATTTGTTAATGAAAAGAAATTGTTTCTCGAAAACGATTCACTCGACACAAAAACTTCCGGTACCGGAAAAAAAAATGTTTAAAACCTGCAGAACACATATCTTGTTTATCTCAAAAGCATCTCTTTGCGTTTGTGATGAACGTTTTTCTGTGTACGGGACAGTAATTTCAAAAACGAATTATAGGGTTTGAATGAATTTTAGTATCTCAATAATTTTTAAGTGTATCATCTTTATTATGTGATGTGACTAAAAGCCTGAAAAGCAGAACTGGGTAACTTTGTATATACAAATATTTACACACACGTGAAATAGCTTATGATCCAGCCAAAAAACTTGTTGGTAGTGCCCTTAATTTGTTATTGTTCATTAAAAAATATTCAATGCTACTTCGCAACATTTGATTGGTTTTCATTCACATACAAGACTATCTTCATTTTTAAATAGAATTAAAAAAAATCCAAAATATTTTTCAAAAAATTTTCTTGCAGAAGGTATTGTTAAAATTTTTGAAAGTTCCTTTACAAAATTTGTATTAAATTTAGCTGAGCTGATAGTGAAAAAAATAAAAATAAAAGTATTGTTCTATAAGAGGAACTGTTAATAGCTGCGTTTTATTAGCTGCGTTTTATTATCTCTGGGTCTGGGTCGAGGTTATCTTTTAACATGCATTACAAAAACAACATGGGATCTAGGTTTCTATCGAGCTTAATTTCAATAACCCAGATAGAGGTTTTCACTCTGATCGGCAAAGGGCTATTTACCATTGTGAATGGATGTCAGCGATTTGTCAGCAGTATTAGTATTAGGTTCGGTCCGCCCAGGGCGGCACTTTATGAGGGCCGGCAAATTTTGCGGCACTATATACGGAGCGGAGAAATTTAATAACTAGAAGGTATGTACCTACTGTAAAATTTTGCCGCCCTCAGCAAATGTATTCATGTGAATTACTGAATTTGCTATCAAGGCGGGAGTTTACATGATCAGAAACGCTACACCTTGAATTTCAATGACCACATTCACGACTCGATGAATTGAAATACCAATTCGCGAAACCAACTTGGTTTTAAAAATTGTAAAAAAATACATGGAATTTTTGAAAGAAAAATGTTTATTATTATTCGATTGAAGTGAAAAAAGAATGCCACCTGAGTTCATGATAAATTAACTAAAAAAAAACGAAAATTGTTGGAGCTGTTATAAAATAAAAATATTATATACACAATTTTCAAAAAATTTTTAAGGAAAAATGTTGGTATGCAAATTCTAAGTTTTTATTAATAACCACATACAAATTTAACTTTCAAACAAATATCGACCCAATTTTGAAATAACGAGTTTTCAAAAAAAAATATTTATTATTTTTTTGAGGGAAAATATTTTTTTTTCAATTTTAATGCGTATACAGTATTATTTATACTTTATACAATTAAAATTTACTTTAAAAATCCAAAAAATACTTTTTTGAAAATTTCGGTTCACAAAACACTTTTTGAAATTTTTCTTTTGAATGTATAATTAAAATCAGTCACAACGTTTTCAGGAAAACCAAAATTCAATGTTGTTGAGCTATTTTTGAGAAAAATTAGATTTGGTAAAATTGGGAAGGGGTCAAAATTCAGCTTCAAGAAAAAGTTCAGTTTTTAAAATTCTGCAAATAATGAAAAATTTTCCAAACCACTTATTTCATTATTTGCAGAATTTCATCAAACAGAATTATGAACTGCGAGTTATAACAGACATAAATGTACCTAAGCGTACCGGAATGAATAAAAATAAAAACATTTTTGCAGCTCGAAGAGGCTTGCATATTTCATCAACTTAGACGTTTTGAGTGAAAAGCTGCTAAATTCACATTTGTGTTGATATTGAATTTAAGTAACAACAAAAATACATAAATTCAAAATTCTTAACATTTTTGGGTGAGAATTTTTTTAATGAAAAAAGGAGTTCACTTTTTTCTCTGTATAAGGCGACAATTTGTTTTATGTCAACTGCAAACGCTGATGGTAAGTGTCAATATTTACTTAAACAAAACATTATGACATTTCCCTAAAAAATCATTAAAAAAAACCTACAAAAACCTTAACTCTGTATGGCCGAACTACTAAATGTAGAACATTGTCTATCTATAAGATTTTCGTAACACAAAACTGTTTTGTACTTCGATCTAGCTTAAGCTTCTGAATAGATTCTTTTCAAACTTGGGATTCAACTTTTTAAGGTTTGGCTACGAGGATAATTTATGTTTGTATGTATCTTTCATAAAACTGTTATATGAGAAAAACTTACATTTAATTTTGTTATTTTTGTTCATGTGTCTTAAATAAAGACAGAATTCACAGAATTTTCTTTTTCTTAAAATTTTGTTAGACAGAATTAAAAAAAGCAGAATTTTGAAAATTAGTTTTTTTTTTTTTAAACAGAATTTTTAAACCAGAATTTTGACCTATTCCCCAGAAAATTGTATGGCAGGTGGCAGGTACCGTTACTTTTGGTCAAATAATTGAAAAATATATGAGGGGAGTGACCAAATACCAGTTTATACCAAGTGTAAAGAAAATCCTTCCAGCCGTTTAGGTTGTAGCTCAAGGGACAAACAGACAGACAGAATTGTGAGACCCATTTTTCTTCTTCCCTATCAAAATCTCGAGTTCAACGATGAGAAATCACTTGAGATATTTTTTTCATAAGAAAATTTTTCTTTAGTCCAAAACTTAAAATAAAAGCATTAATTAATATTACTTCAAAATTCATTCAGAAAATGAGACAGTTTTAGAAAAAAGTGTCAACTTAAGCTTTTTTGTAGAGAATCGTAAGATCTTCTACTGTTTCATGCTCGCTGTTACACGCTGACGCAAGCGTTGAGACTTAGTTTGAAAGAAGTGGAAACCAAAAAAATAATAAATTTAGCTTTGCCGAAAAATTTTGAAGAATTTTTTTGTTTATGTTAGTCGATTTTTTTTTTGGAATTGAATTTTTACTAATTTGGAAGGCGGGGTTGGGTTAAAATTGTTCAGCGCCCCGGGCGGCAGAAACTCACGTTGTGCCACTGACTGAACCATGTCTTTTACGAAAAATATTCATCAGGAAATATATATTTAGGCTTACATAACATTTTATGAATATTTTCAAAACTTTCTAAATTAGACAAGTTTATCAAAATCTATAAAAATGTTTTCAAATCGAAAATCAAGAAATTGATCATGGTACCATGAACAACACTTTTCCAGAACAAAATTTGTGATCGAACGAAAGCATGTAAGTTTGGTCCAGATATACAAAAAGTGGGGTTAATTTCCATCCGCTAAGGTAGGAGAGGTTCCTTTCTGAAAAATCAACTAGAAATGGAAAGCAATTATAACATTTAAACCATTTTGAGAGATAAAAATATTTTTTTTTTTAAATTCTAAAAATGGTTTTATCTTTTTTGTCTTTCTGAAAAATGAAAATCACAAAAATTGCCATTTCAAGTACCTATGTACAGACAACTGACATTTAAAATAATAAAAAAAAAAAACGAAATACCTTCTAGGCTTTTGTTTTGTTTTTTTTTTTTTCACTATACGATGGACCACCCTAATGTATGTAAATGATTGCCGATATTATTTTGGATTTCTTAGTTCTTAACATTTTCAACAATTTATATCATCCCCATTTGACAACATTTATGTATGTTGTTGGTATAGCTTTTCTATTTGCGTATATAGTACGTATACGCATCAGTGAACCAATTACGTAAAAGCTGAATACCTATACCTTTTTTAATAATTGCGAAAACGAACGGTAGTTGAAATGTCAGTTGTAGTAAAAAATAACACAGGCTTATACGGTTTTTGACACGGACAAGTAAGAATCGTTCTGTAGATAATTTTTGGTGCTGAATCGAATCCGTCATCAACATTTTTCACTTGTCGTGTCAAAAAAAAGATAACTGACATTTGAAAACCAGTGTTATTATTAAAAATAAATATATTTAGTAAAGGCTTAAAAGAGACAGGTTGAAGTGCATTTGCAGGTGTAACTAGACAAAGAAATGTATTTTGAGAGTTTTACATACTATATAAAATTTGGAAAATCACTGGTGCCCCAAACCCAAAGTAAAAATTACTAGCTGTCAAACACTTCTTCTTTCCTTGCATTCAATTTAAGTGTGGTTAGTTGAAGAGCTCAAGGAAAAAAGTATATATAGTAAAATATTTTAAAATTAATTTAAAATAAAAATGTATTTTTCATTTTTAAATTGATTTTATCATCCCGTGCCAATGTTTAAATACATTTCTAAATTTTAATTTAAAATAAAGTTGGTTCAATGAAAACATTTTGCAAAAAGCATTGAAAATAAATATATAAATATTTTCAAAATCGCATGCCATTGTATTTTTATTATTTTAATATTCAATATTATTATATTCTACGACTCTTATTTTCAAAATTGTAATTACATAATAATGAAACCAACTCATATTTCTAGTATTTTAATATAATTTCTGCAAATATCTTGAATTATGTTAATGTTTTCTTTTGTATAATAATTTCCTCAATTAAAGACAAATTTTCCTTCTATACATAAATAAATGAAGGTACTTATTTCAATTTGATATAAATATACCTAAAGTAATATAATAATAATATAATCAAATTTGTGCTGAATAAGAGTTTTACGATCAATTTAATGCATTTAAAAAACGAAAACAATGAACTTTTTTTTTTGTGATAAAATTTCAACTTTCATCACAATCAACGTTATTTTGTTACCTTGCAACAGAGAGTTCATTAATCCCTATGAATTGTCGTCGTTTCGTTGTCGTCGTATAACATCAATATCCATCCGTGTCGTCGTGAGAGTTGTAAAACTTCTGCAACACATCCCTTGAACGATGTACGAATATTGTCATTATCGATAACAATTTCCTGCTCATCCTACTAAGCTCCTGAGGGCAACATATATACACCATACCTACATTGTAGGTCTAGGACCAGGTCCAGGATGGCATGCATGCATTCACGAGACACAAACTCGAACACATTCATTTTGATTACAAATATCGTTTTAATCCCCTTATGACGTTTATTGTCTGCCTTGTGTGTGGGTCGTGGCTGATGATAGTAGGAAAGTTGTTCGGCATGTTATGTGCAGTGCTATAAAGTTGATGGTTTTCGTAGAACTTTAATATAGGTATTCTGTTATTTCCAACTTCCATATAATGCCGTCGGGGTGCATTCAACTACTCCTTCCCTCTCACCCACCACAGTCCGACGAGTCGTCTCCGTGCCACATCGTGTGTGTTCAAAAGCCTATTTGCATGCAACCAAATTTTTGCTCAACCAAATTTTCCACTTGGTTGCATTTATTTGGCACATCGTTCATAATATGAACATGAAGGAGGACTCAGGTTTGGAGAATTCCTATCTGGTGTTTCTAATCCTGCAACGAATACTCAAGTAGGTAACACATTTTGCGTAGTGGTGGGGGTGGCTAAAGGAAAAAAAATTTAACTACGTAGATATATGAAAAGGGTTATTGTGCACAGAACTCCTTCAAGCTAGATCCCTTTGAAGCTGATAAAAAGCATTTATATGTACTGTACATATGTACTGTATAGATATACATACGACCACATGCATGCGCACGTCTTTTTTTTGTGGTTGTATTTCTATATGGCTTTTTTGAAGAACTTTTTGGAATAATATTTAGAAAAAAGGAAGGTTTTAAAAGGAAGCTGTATAGAATACATTAATATTTACGGAAAAGAATACAACAAGCAACCATACTCATTTCTATCTCTTCGTTTTTGTTCCAAGAACCTACCTATTTTGTTTTATTTTCCTTAAAAAGAAAAAAAAAGAGTCTAAAAATAGAGTTTTAATTGAAAAATTGTTCTTTTAAAAACAAAAGCAAATGAAAACTGAAAAATTTTAAGATACAAATTATTTTAGACTAATTCAAAATGTTTAAAGGTTTGGTTATTATAATTGTTGAAATAGTTGGTGGATTGCCAGAAAAGATGTATTTTCTACATGTTTGAAACACTATGACTTTAAGCAGTGCAATTGCTAATCAACTACTTATACCTGGAATCTTACTGCTAAAATGCAATAAAATAGTCTGTTAAGAACCGAAATCTAACCCCCATTCTAATCAATAGCTGTATAAAAGCAAAAACAATATGTGAGGCTTTTTCGTTATAGGTTAAACGATTTTTAAACTTTAGTCGTGTCCACTGCGTAGCTCTTACGCTGGCCCCGCATCAGTAAGAAGGGGTGAAAGGTCACGAAAATGAGCTTTTTTTTCAAATATTTTGAAAACCGTAGGTAGGTAAGCTTACAAAAAATTGTGCTACTGCCGTGTTGATAGCGTTTTTCTGTTTCCATCTCCAACGTTTTTTTTCGTTGATGAATGTTTTTCTGTCATATCTACAAGAAAATATTTCTTTTTACTTGCGATATAGGTACTATAGCGCAAGTTTTTGATTCGTGCAAAAAAAAAAATTTGAGATAACAATCATACATGACATTACGATGATAGAGAACACGAAAAAAGTGGGTGGCAAAATTCTGTCTGTCTGTCTGTCTGTCTGTCTATCTATCTGTCTGTCTGTCTGTCCGTACCTCAACCTACAGCCTAAGCCACTGAAGCGATTTTCTTAAAATTTTGAACTTAAGGTTTTTTTTGTAACTCTCCAAGGGGAAATTGAATTTTTTTTTATAGCTCAAAAAATAATGGTACTTGCCATACAACCGTTAAGGAAAAGCTTATTTATCTCAAGAACGGCTCCAACGATTTTGATAAGAAAAAATCAGTGTATTATTGTAGATATGATGTACCTTTTAGTAAGAAAAAAATCACCAAAAACATTTATTAACGGTACCTGCCATATAAGGGTTTTGTTTTATTTTTGATTTTCTCATTAACCGCTCATCCGATTTCAATGAAATTTTTTGCACAAAAGCTCTGTTAGAATATAAATAATACTGCATACCAAAATTTTTGAAAAAATAAATTTTGGATTTTTAAAAAGAGATTCAAAAATTTTTTTTGAAAATTCAATATTTCAAAAACGGGTTGATGAATTGTTTTGAAATTTCAGTTTTAGATATATACTAATATATACTCAAAATTGGCATACCAATTTTTTTTTTGAAAAATGTTACAAAAATTTTATATATAAAAAATTAATTTTTAAGAAAACGGCTCCAACGATTTTAAATTTTTTTTTTGCATATATTCATATTTTTCAAGTAATCAGATGGCATACTTTTTTTTGAGCTCTAAGTTATTTATCAGGCTGTTTATACAATTAAAAGAACGATTTAAATGCTTTTTATACTTTTTTCTATAATTACTTGAATATTTTTTAAAGTTCTTAAGCCCCACACAACTTGAGCATAAGAGCAAGTACGTGCGATCCAGTCGTGCATTTTATTTTTAGATTATTTGCATTACGATTTACAAAAGCGATTTGGGATTTTATTTTTAAAGAATAAAGAAGTAAGCACACCAAAGATGCCAAAAATGGCCCTTACTCAAAAATACAGATACGTTTTTTCTTTTTGACACTGCAGAATAGCTCCTCAACGGTTGATTTTACGAAAGAAATATTTTCTAAAAGTCGCATATATTTGACAAAAGCTAATTTTCATTTCCTTTCATTTTCGATTTTTTTTTATGAAAATCGCTAGAGCCATTTTGGAAAAGAATAATTAAAATTATGTCAAAGAACCTTGAGTTCAAAAATTGAAGAAAATCGCTTAGGTGGCTTAGGCTCAAGGTTGAGGTTCATCAGAGTCGTGCTGGTAGTACTATGAGGTTTTTTGAAAACTCATAGGTAAACGGGATCGGATCTGGTTTTATTTTTTGTAAAATGTTACTCAGCACAACCTCAGAAAGCTAGGAATAAGAAAACATTTTCTTAAAAGCATACCGAAAGCTCAAATTATAAACCTTTTCTAAACAACAGGGGTAAATACATATTTCTGTTTTCATAATGGAAAAAAAAACTTAAATTTAATTTTTTTGTAATAGTTTCTGGTTTAAACCAATCATTTTAGATCAACAAAATTCGATTTGAAGAGTTATCATTAAGAAAATGAATGTTCATATCTTAAAGCAATGAAAACATCCCATGACCGAAAATTTGCATAAATCGTTGCACTTTGCTGCCGCCGCCCACCGCCGCGCTGGCTGGCCGCTCATTAAAACATTTATATGGTTAACAGGGCCTTACATCTCATTTTTCTTCAACACTTCCTTTTCAATCGACCCTTTTACACATTTTCCAAATTTTCGTTAATATTTTTTAAAATAGTTTCAAACACTTTTCCCAATGTATATTCTTAGGCTATTGATTAAGTCATATAAAAAGGAACTAATAGGCTATTGATTACGTCATATTATAAGGAAGTAAGACGTTCATGGGATTTATTATAAAAATTATCAAAGCGGTAATTTAAGATGAGAAAACCGCGTAGTGCTATTAAATTGGAGGGTGCGTTTTTAAGAGGGGGGTGCAAAAGCACCCTTTTTGGTTTTTTGCATATAACTCGAAAGCGAAGCAAAAATTCAAGATAATTCCACAAATCTTTTTTGTAGAGAATAAAATTTACCATCGAAATGGAATTAAAAAAAAAATTGTTTAGCTAAATTTTTAAAAAATTCAAAAATGTGGAAAATCGCATTTTTCGTTTTTTTTTTACTTATTCGCTTATAACTTTTTTACCAGCAGAGAAAAGTATAATCATTATTCAATATAAAAGAAAGATAATTAAATTTCCTTTAAAATGAATACTTCAAAAAATTGTTTGGATAAAAACCGACCGAGAAATAGTTGTTCAAACTTGGCTGATTTTAAGTTTTAAAGCTTTATGAATGGCATTTTTGACTAATTTGATGGACTTATTAGATTATGCGCTAAAACTGGGTATATTTGTGAGTCATGACCATTTAAGTCTAAAATAAAAACAAAATTTAAAATTTTTCGCAGTTTTAGGGTTACCATCTAATTTTTTTTCAAAATTCAGAATAATTACCAAAATCTTTTGTTATATGGACAAAATAGTGCCACACGAGTTAGAGGTATTCCAAAAAAAGAAGAAACTTATTTATTTAATGCCTTCTTAGAAAATGTTGAGCTGGTCTGGCAAGGACCTTAAACCGTAAAACTGGTCTAACATTTTTTTTTCATGTTCGAGAAGGTATACGCTAACATGTGCTCAAAACCCGGCTTTGTTAAAGCAAGTGTGTTGATTTTGACAATTATTTTAAATTTTAAATTTGATTTTAATTTTTGACTTAACTGGTCATGGCTCACTAATACACCAAGTTTGAGCGTATAATCTAACAAGTCCATCAAAATAGCCAAAAATGCCATTCATAAAGCTTTAAAAACTTAAAATCAGCCTAATTTAAATGACTATTTCTCGGTCGATTTTTTTTTTTATGTATTTTAAAGCAAATTTAATTATCTTTCTTTTATATGGGACAATGTCTATACCTATCTCTGCTGGTAAGAAAGTTATAAGCAAATACGTAAAAAAAAAAAACAAAAAATGCGATTTTTCACATTTTTTGGTAATTATTTTTTCAAAATTTAGCTAACTAAATTTTTTTTAGTTTTTTTTTCAAAAATCCATTTTGATGGTAAATTTTATTCTCTACAAAAAAGATTTTGAGAATTATCTCAAAATTTATCTTCGTTATATGCAAAAAACCAAAAAGGGTGCTTTTGCACCCCCTCTAAGAAATGCACCCTCCAATTTTTCTCATCTTCAATGACCCCTTTGAAGATTGTTACAATAAAATTCCATCAACGTCTTACTTCTTTATTGCCCTGTTTTTTAGGACATAATCAATAGCCTATTAGTTATTTAAGCTAAACAATCTTGTCCTAATCTCAAAACAAAACTTTTCAACATTGTTTCCTCTTTGCAAGGCGTGATAGGCACTTTAACTTTTTTCCACAATACAAAAAAAAACTTGATTTGAATATGTAGATACTAGACTTGGAAAAAAGGACCAACTGATGCAGTTTTTATTTTAAAAATTTCTCTTGAAGATTTTTACGATTTAAGACATTTTTACTTGTGATTATAGGTACTATAAGGCAAGTTTTGGATTCGTGCAAAAAAAAAATTTTGAGATAACAATCAAACATGATATTACGATGATAGAGAACACCAAAAAAGTGGGTGGCAAAATTCTGTCTGTCTGTCTGTCTGTCTGTCTGTCTGTCTGTCTGTCTGTCTGTCTGCTCGTCTACAGCCTAAACGGCTCGATCGATTTTCTTCAAACTTGGTACATAATGGTTTTTGGTGATTCTGCCGACACGTTTTTTTCATTTTTTTTTTAGAACCAAAAATAACGGTACCTGTCATACATTTTTTTTTGGCAAATTTACATAATCGTATTTTTCTCAAAAACGGCTCGACAACTTTTCTTAAAAAAAATTTAATATATTTATTTTAGTAAAGGCTTTCTTTGGGTGGAAAACCATTTTTCAAAAATGGTTATTAATGGTTCCTCCCAAAGAACCATTTTTTTGATTTTTGATTTTCTTCAAAACGGTACGACCGATTTCAATTATTTTTTTTACACAGAAGCTTCCAAAAAATATAAATAGTTTTGTGTACCAAAATTTTTGAAAAAATGTTTATTGGATTTTTAAAAAATGTTTCTAATTTTTTTTTTGAAAATCAAATATTTCGAAAAAGACATGATCCATTTGTTTGAAACTTGATATTTAAGACTTTTTTAGTACTTTCTAAAATATTTTGAGAAAAAATTTTACATTTATGAAAAAATAACGGTACCTTTCATACAAAAGTTAAAAAACCGCAAAGGAAAATATTTTTTTGCTTAAAAACGACTCCTACGATTTTGATTAAACTTTTTGTATATACTAAAATTAGTACGATCTACTATAAAAATTATAAAATTTTACACTTTGCAACTATTAATAGTACCTGTCATAGAACGTATTTTTTTATTTTGAGTTTTCTCGTTATCGGCTGAACGGATTTAGATGATTTTTTTTATATACAAATTTAAGATAAAATAAAATAATATTGCATATCAAAATTTTCAAAAAAAAAGTTTTTGGATTTTTAAAAAAAGTTTCAAACTTTTTTTTTGAAAATTCGATATCTCAAAAACGGGTTGACAATTTTTTTTCAAATTTTGTTTTTATATACAAATAAATATATAGCTTAAATCTGCATACCAAAATTTTTTCTTAAAAATGTTTTAAGAATTTTATATATAAAAAATTAATTTAAAAAAAAACCGCTCCAACGATTTTAAATTTTTTTTTCCCATACAATCATATTCCATCATGAATTAAAATGGCATACTCTTTTTTCACCTCAAACTGTCAAAAGAGTTGTTTTAGCTAGTTTAAATGTCGTATTTCATGCTTCTCTACATTTTTCTCTCATAATTTCCATGTTTGTATATACAATTTTCTTAAACTCGCAGTGTCTTGAACATAAGAGCAAGTACGTGCGACCCAGTCGTGCATTTTATTTTTTAATGCATAGGTACTTTAAAGAATTAACTCACTACCTACAAATTTCTCAAATTATAAGACTAAATTCCACTGTCTTATTGACCAGCGGAAAAAAATCGGCCATTTTCAAAACTACCTACTTGCGGAGTAGATATACATATAGAAAGAAAAACCTTAACCTCTTCTCTCTACAATATATAGATTTTCAATATAGGGTCATGTACATATCATGTTTTCTTTTTAGCTTAGCCTTAAAACTTAAAGGTACACAGAGGTTAAAGGAATGTTCTAACTTATAAAGTCAAATGCGTGAAGTTATACCTTTATAGCTTACTCCACCTTCTCCTTCAGCTTTTATTTAAAAACCAAAACTTTTTGATTGTCAGGTTTAAAACTCTCCCTCACTGAGCCAACTTACTGAGAAAATGGAAATGGCTATTAGAAAATTTGGGCGTTTAATAATTTTCCATTTCTCGAGAGGTAAGTAAACCTACCTACAACTAGACTAAAAACTTTATAATTACTGCACCATCATTAAAAGAACATTTCTGACTTTTCTTCTTCATTAAATATAAATTAATTTACTTCATATGCAGCAATATAAAAAAACGATTATCCCAATTGCATATTTTTATTTTATTTTTTTTTTAATTTCAAAGTTCATCGAAACGAGCAATCGAAATTAAATTAAAACAACGGAAAATTAAGAGCAACACAAAAGAGTATATACCTACCACCTGGCCAAAAAAAAAGCACCATCACAGCGTAGTCCTTTATCCCGGTCCCAGCAGGTATTAATCCAGCACATGGCTATAAAACTTCATCGTCCGTTACTACAAAAGCGCCATCATGTGCTTGACTTTTCCTTTCCTGATTGTTTGACTCTGGTGGCAATGGCTTTTGCCACCGACCGTGATGCCAATTTTGTTGCCTGAGCTGACTTCAAACTTAAATTATTGCCAGCGTACGTTTTATACGATTCTACTCCAAATGACGAATAAATTTCACCTTTTCGTGTGCTGGGTGCTGCACAGCAAATTGAGTTCGCGTCTCTTCGTCCTTAATGAGTTTGAGTTACAAGAGCATTGCGATAATTCACACGCATAAAAAAGTGAAGCTATATTGTGTCGCAGTTTTTCTGAACTGCCCTTAAGGACATTTGCAGTGGTTGTGGATTAATTAAATTGATAAAAATCTTAATGGTTCTTTATGGCATGGAAGCTGTTTTTGTTGAAATAAAATACAAAACAACAGTTGATTTTATTGAGTGAAAAAGGGATTCACCCAACGAAGGATTCTTCTAATGTTCGTGAGTATATCCTTAAAACAATAAATTCTGAATGCAATCCTATATAATATAGGCAATTTAATGTCAAACGGAACCCCACTGGTGTACTTGATTAAAATCGATGCATTTATATGGGAGCGTGATAGATATCCTTATCGAAATGTGGTCTAACATCATGCATCCCAAAGCTCCCGTTTCAAACCGTCTATCTATATAGGTAGTATAAGCGACAATAAAAACCACAGGAGTCCTGGGAAATGAGGAAAGACCCCCCAAGCTATCACACATCACGCCTTGGATTCGCTGAAAAAGAAAATCTTCCTTATTGTGTCCTCAAGCCATTTGAATCCTCATCACTGTTCAGTCAAATATTCATCCCTCCTATGCTCGTCTCGTCGTATAATATAAAATTCCCTGTCTTCGCATTGCCATCGTCGTCGTAGAACGCTAACGCCACAGGGATGTTGCAATTTATTCAGTTATGCAAATATTTACAGCAATTCTATGAGTGAGTGCCCATTTATAAGTGAGAAAGTATGTGTGGGAGAGTTTTTTGCAGAAGGTTCATTTCATCATTGTCTTTTATAACAGGACTTCAGGACATAGTAGCGTGCATCACAAGAAATTCCATCCTTTGAATAGCCTCGTAACTAATGACTCCTGAATTAAGGTTGCATTCAACACAGGAGCCGCCCGTTGGCTATCTACCTATCCTTGAATATTTTGTGCTGATTTTTTTGTGTGTGTTATTTTTGCCATTGCCAAATCATGAAGAGTGTTAAAGGAAAGAACTCATACAAATTTTTAAATAAAATCAGATGAAGGTCTTATCAGATATCGTTTTTTGGGAAATTTTGTTTAAGAAGACCCAGTGAGATGGATGATGAATGAGAAGTTTTGAGTATTTTGCGGGATTTGCTTCAAAGAAGATTTTGTTTTGATTGACATTGCAATTTATTTTTGAATACATTTAAATGTTTATATATTTTTTGTTGTTGATGGAATTGGGTCTCTTATGCTTATGGTTTGTGGATCTTAAAAGGACATTAGTCGAGAAGTGTTATCCTTCGGTAAGAAAGAACTAAATTTCTTTCACATCCATAGAGTGGAAGATAAGAATCAAATGACATTCGGGAATCTATTATGCCAGAAAAGATGAAACACGAAAAGAATAGTCCTATTTTAGTCAAACAGAGATTAAAAATCAGGAGGAAAGAGATTGTTATATATTTATGTATGTATTTCACATCATTTAACATGACAGTCCTCATTGTATTTTGTTTTAACACAGTCCGAATCGGTACCAAGAGTATCTTCAATGTTATTGAAAGCTTCAACCATTTAAGACAGGAGAAGACAAAACCTCGTAATTGTGTGTTTTTAGTGAATTCATCATTTTCCCCAAAATCTCATTAAAGCCAAATTACCTACTCATTTCTTGTGAAATGCAAAACTATAGCCGTCTCAAAATACACGTGAGTATTTGAGCAATCGGTATCAGTATGAAAACATTCTTAAAAATGAAAGCATAATTTGCTGTTAATAATGGAATCTTCTGAACGGTCGGCTCAGCTCTGCCTTCAAATAGTGATTCTTTTGATAAAATTTTGCATACGTTCTCGAATAATTGTGGTGGAGGTAATAGCTTTAATTTTTTTCTGAAGTAGAAACATTTTTGGAACATTGGCTTTGACCTTTTCCTTTACATAACTTCAAAGAAAAATATATTATGGTGTTGAATTGGCCAATTAATGTATAAATTTCCAGAAATCACTTGTTCAGAAAATTTCTTACTCAGTAGATCAGTTGTGGCTCCATCCTGTTGAGAATATACTTCTCTGAAGTCGGGCAAAAAATGCCGAAAAAGTAGTGTTGGATAGCCCTATTTCCTGGGATCAATTCGAAATAGAATGAATTTTCAGCGACACTCTTCATATACAGTGTCAATGGCCGTTTTCGAAAACGTCATCTGCGTCAAAAATGCATTTGCAGAATTTTCTTTAACGCAAACTGCTAAGGTCACATGTTCAAAAACATCATCTGCGGTGAAGCTGCGTAGTAAAAAATCGAGTTGACGATACAAAAATTGAGAAAACAGAGAGCGCGTTCGTTAATATAAAATGCGTTTGCGTGTTAATTAAATAACGTTCATGAAATCAATTTTGTGCAAGACAGGACGATTGCAATCTGCGTCAAAAAATGACGATCAAATTGGCTTTGATTTGACGTTTTCGAAAACGGCCAATATATATACGCCTGATCGATAACTTTTTGCCACTTAGTTTTTACTGATCAAAAGTGATCACAGTGACAGTTTACTGTGGAAATTAAAAAATGGCGTGAAATTTAAAATAAAACAGAGAAATGAGTTTTGCGATATTCCTCATTAAAAATAAAACTTGAGCATAACAAAATCGCCACCACATCAAGAAGTTGGAATTTCTGAATTCGGTACCAGGGAAAGAAGTCGTAAAAGGTCTCCAAATCTTATAGTGGTCTATTTACAAATTAAGCAATTCCCAAAATCGAACATTTTCAAATTCTGGTTAGTACAACTCCATAAAAAGTACTAATCACTGATGTCTCAAAATAAATAAAAATGGAATTTGGGAGTTTTCACTGAACGACGGCGAAGTGTTCTTAGGGCCTGTTGTACAAATATTTAACTCGTGGCTCAGCTATTTTAACTCACTGACTTTGTTGAATAAACTGAAGTTCAACGATGGTTCAGGCATTAAATTGGCTACTACAACATACTTAAACCTTGAACCATCGCTGAACCTCAGTAATTCCACCAAAATCAACCAGTAAAAATATTTGAACTAAGGATCAAAATTTGAACCACAATTGCACAAACGGTTCTTAGTTCACTTGACTCGCAAAAGTTTTTTTTTTTTTTTGATATGGCTATTTAAATGATCACTATTGACTATGCTTTAACTTTTTTTAACCCACCAACAGTTTTCGAGATAATCGATTTTGATAAATGGTTGGTCAAAGTAACGCTGTCCCTCAAAAATCTATATTTTCAAATTTGATTATTGTTTTCAGTAGGTCTTTTTTTGAACATCAATGACCACCGGCACAAGGCAATAATCTTAAAGATCTTGAGCTGAATACAGATCATTAAGCTTATGTAGACTGCTCACCCCAAGAAAACAAAAAAATAAAGAATTGACTTTAGCATAAAATATAAAATTTAATTTGAGTAAGCAAAAAGTAAAATGGGGTGATGACACGAGAAGGTCGCATCACCTCCCTCAGCTCTCAACGGATCCATTGTGCTCCCCTGTGTGTAGGCAAGGTATTAGGCACAGTACACAAATCTAAGGTATTATATTGCGCAGGTTATTAGTCGGAAATAAATAAAATGCACGACTGGGTCGCACGTACTTGCTTTTATGTTCAAGACACTGCGAGTTTAAGAAAATTGTATATACAAACATGGAAATTATGAGAGAAAAATGTAGAGAAGCATGAAATACGACAATTAAATTAGCTAAAACAACTCTTTTGACAGTTTGAGGTGAAAATAAAGTATGCCATCTTAATTCATGATGGAATATGATTGTATGGGAAAAAAAATTTTAAAATCGTCGGAGCTGTTTTTTTTTAAATAAATTTTTTATATATAAAATTCTTAAAACATTTTTAAGAACAAATTTTAGTATGGAAATCTAAAGTATATATTTATGTGTATATAAAAACAAAATTTGAAAAAAATTGTCAACCCGTTTTTGAGATATCGAATTTTCAAAAAAAAAGTTTGAAACTTTTTTTAAAAATCCAAAAACTTTTTTTTTGAAAATTTTGGTATGCAATACTATTTAATCTTATCTGAAATTTGTATACAAGAAAATTTATTTAAATCCGTTAAGCTGATAACGAGAAAACTCAAAATAATAAAATACGTTCTATGACAGGTACTACTAATAGTTGCTATGTGTAAAATTTTATATTTTGTAATGGTAGATCGTACTAATTTTAGTATATGAAAAAAGTTTAATCAAAATCATAGGAGTCGTTTTCAAGCAAAAAAATATTTTCCTTTGCGGTTTTTTCACTTTTGTATGGAAGGTACCGTTATTTTTTCATAAATGTAAAATTTTTTCTAAAAATATTTTAGAGAGTACTAAAAAAGTCTTAAATATTGATTTTCAAAAAAATCTATGATGCCGTTTTCGAAATATTTGATTTTCCAAAAAAAAATTTGAAACATTTTTTAAAAATCCAAAAAATATTTTTTCAAAAATGTCGGTACACAAAACTATTAACATTTCTTGGAAGCTTTTGTATAAAAAAAATAATTAAAATCGGTCATACCATTTTGAAGAAAATCAAAAATTAAAAAAATGGTTCCTTGGGAGGTACCATTAATAACCATTTTTGAAAAATGGTTTTCCACCCAAAGAAAGCCTTTACTAAAATAAATTTATTGAATTTTTTTAAGAAAAGCTGTCGAGCCGTTTTTGAGAAAAAAACGATTATGTAAATTTGACAAAAAAAAATGTATGACAGGTACCGTTATTTTTGGTTCTAAAAAAAAATGAAAAAAACGTGTCGGCAGAATCACCAAAAACCACTAAGTACCAAGTTTGAAGAAAATCGATCGAGCCGTTTAGGCTGTAGACGAACAGACAGACAGACAGACAGACAGACAGACAGACAGAATTTTGCCACCCACTTTTTTTGTGTTCTCTATCATCGTAATATCATGTTTGATTATTATCTCAAAATTTTTTTTTTGCACGAATCCAAAACTTGCCTTATAGTAGGGGGAAAACGGGAGACTTGACCTTACGGGAGACATGAGCCTCTCACAATATTTCACTCAGAATACCCTTAAATTTAGACGTGTTTATATATTCCGAAGCAGAACATGACCTTCTATTTTCTCATAAAAAGGTTTCTGGATCAACATTTGATTTTGGTTCCTGGACGAGTAAATGCATTTTTCGCTAAGAAAAGTTAAACAATTTTTTTTTCTTTTCATTGCATAACTTTTGCTTGACTCCAAACCAAAAAACAAAAGAACCAAAAAAAAGCCAAAAAACTGCCACAGAAGGGGAAATTAAAGGATAACAATGCTCAAATTATGCTTAAGAAATATTACAATCTTCTTACTGTATTTCCCAAGGAGGGGTTTATTTAAGTTGTGTATTTATTTTTGTTTGTTACGATTTTTAAGGTTGTTTTTAGTTTTGTATCTATATTTTCGTGTATAAACTTTTAAAACATTTTTCTTAGCAAATAATACGTTAAATATAGTAACAATTGAGTTTTATGAAAACCATAGACGGTGATCTTATTTTTTGTATTGTTAACTCGTTCAATTTGGGTATGTTCAAGTCTCCCCTGGGGGGTGTTCAAGTCTCCCGAGACTTGAGCCAAAAATCTTTCTTCAAACAATTTGCCCTGGGTTAAAACCGATTGCATATATTTGAAGCCCATTTAACTAGTTTCAAAATAGATAAATGTAGCTTTTTAGAGATGTATCTTTCATGCGACTGAGATAAATAGACAAGATTTTATCAACAATTTTACAAAAAGTGGCTCAAGTCTCCCGCCTTCCCCCTACCTATAATCGCAAGTAAAAATAATATGAAAATGCTTCTACATTTATTTCACGAATTTCTTAAGTTTCTTATCATCCTGCTTTTGCAATCAATCATTCCGCTTTTGCAATCAAAACTAGTTGTTTTATTTTAAAAAATCGCGCGATTTTTTAAAGTAAAAAAGCGGGATTATAAAAAAAACGGGATTATAATAAACTTGATTATAAAAAGCGGGATTAAAAAAACGGGATTTAAAAAAACAGGATAATAAAAAGCGGGATATCGTACCCAACCCATTTAATCTTGAGTGCATCCTGCATTTCTGCATCAGCAGGAAATAAATCAGTTTACGTCAAGATTACCGGAGTTCATCAATATGAAAGTACTAACCCATATAATCACTTTATCCAACTTCATAAATGTAAAAGCTCAGTACTTTAAAAACTAGAAAGTATGATGGTACTATAATGAGAGGAACTTAGGAACAAAAGCTAACATTTGCTTCCAATTATTTTGACTTGCAATATACTATTAAAGATGCTTGTTTAATATGCTTGTAGTATGTCACATAAGCTTTCAATACTTTAAATGTAAAATGTAAAGAAAATTATTGTATCTATTCATTTGATAACCTAAGTAACTGTCTACACTAAATTCAGTATCATCTTAAAGATCTGTTTCATTAATGAGAATATTCCTTTGATACTCTGAACTCCCTGTCAATCGATAATAATCTACAAACACATTTTGTTCATAAGGATTTCTTCTATTTCAGATTCTTTCTTTTTAAATAGAATACCTTCATACATTATGTACATTATGTAATGCATTATGTAGGTTCTTACATTCATATATACCTACACAAAAAAAATATAAAAATCCTGGATTTCTTTCAATCTGGTTTTCCAATCTAAGTGAATCCAAAAGAGTCTCCATCGCACATAGTAAACGTAAAAAGCAAAGGAGCTCTTGAACAGCTAATAAATAAAAATGAATTGAGCCAAGGCTCTTGAAGCCTTAACACCAAACCCCTTTACGAAAGCATTCTATTTGAGTTCCCTTTTCTTTCTTTCACCCCCTCTCCATCAGAAAGGCCTTGTTCCATGACTTGCTATACACGTTCTAGGTACATATGTATATACAAATCCACTTACACATTTGCAATGAGATTGTAATCTCAAAATAGTTTCCTCCACATCTCTCGTGAGACAACTTCAACAAACATTCTAATATATTGCAGTGCGCCTATATTCCCGGTGGAGTCCTTAAGAAATCATGAAGCTGCAGCAAGGAGCCGCCATACAAAAAATAAAAGAAAAAAATTTGTGCTGATGCTTTCCTGTGTTTGCCTGGAAGCAATAAGGTTATGGCCTCCCAAAAAGAAAACTACAAAAAATGAAAAAATCTTAGAGCAACAAAAAGAAAAGGAAAAAAGAAAATAAGAACTGCTGACGACTTCAATTTCTTTGGGTGGCTTTGAAGAGTACTACGTGCAACAGTATAGTTCCACTGTTGGTGCTCAAAGAAATATGGAGCGAAGTAAGGCTTATAAAGGCCTCAAATCGTTTTCACTGCTGAAAGTTGTAGAAGACGTGGAGCCGTGTCTTTTAGGCACCACTGGTTGAATTTACGTATTAAAAATGAGGCTCATTGTGTCACACTTTATAAATGGCCTTTTAGAGAGCCATCAGAATGACAGTTTTTGAAGTGAAATTTATTCTGAAATTGATTTTAAAATTGAAGCTAGAAGTGGAAGTTTTGAAATGTTCTTGCGGATTTAAAATCGAAAAAGCCACGCAGACATTTTTTTTAATTAGTCGTCCAATACATACCTACATTTTGGCAGGCCAAAAAACCAAACGTCATTTTTGAATTCATAAACAACTCAATGGGGTCAAAAATCCATTTTGGAATTTAAGCCCGTGGACTTATGAAACTGCGCCAAAAATTTAAACATCACTCAGACTTTGATATAGTGAAACAAAAACCTTAAAAAATAGGCGCCTCCTGTTTTTAAATGGAAATTTCAGCCCTGCCTTACGGTCAGGATAAGGCATTATTATCTTGTATTTTTCATTTGCCTCTGCTTGAGGAGATATGTTCTCTTTACAGACACGCCCCGTCTGGCTCCAACAACCTCAGGTTTTTAGCAGATTTTTTATAAATACCATAGTTCGTTTGAAAACTATTTCCACATAAAGTTTTCACCATCATACAACGTCCTTTCAAGGACCATTCTGATGCTGCCAGTGATGCCAGCGCCCAGGGGGAAATCATTTTAAAGGTTGTTCGCTTGCTAATATTCTCGTATGCATCAATTTTTTGTTCGTGTTTTAGCAAAAAAAAAATTCTTTGATAGAGGAACATTATGGAATTAGCTCTTGCGTGCAAAGGCATTTTGCGAGGAAAAAAAATTCGTTCAATATCCAAGGATACAATATGGCCTAGCAAACAACGAAAAAACACAACAAAAAAACAGCCTTTTTAAAAGCCACAAAAGGTCATGGAATATTTTTTCCTACCTGTGTGTTGTGTGGCAAAGATAAGTTGCAGGCTTAACATTTTTTTTTTTTATTATTATTATTTTGTGATATAGACTCGTCGTAATTTCCGGGTTGAATCTATGGCAAAAAAAAAATATCCTGGTGCGGGGTAGAAATGAAAAGTCAATTTCAAATGACAATGCGATATTAAAAAGTGAGTGTGCAACACAAAAGCTGAAGCTGTGTGGCATATCCCAAAAGACACCGTATAGTCGAGTCGAGGCCGTGGATGCATTTCGATTCAATAAAAATGGAATTTCAATTTGAAATTATTCTGTTTCTGCTTTTCCCTCTACTTATCTTGTGTTTGGTTGTGCATTTTGTTCGATAGTTCGTGTGCCTCTGAGTTTCTGTATTTCATTTGCTTTTGCTGGTTTTATACAATGTACATACATACATATATACAAAAAATCCTCTTTTGATAGCGAACAACTTGCAATTTTCGAAATTAAATGCAAGTATCAAAGTTGAATGTCCTCTGCTCTTGGACAAGTTTTGAAATTGAAGCAATTTGCAAATACCTATATTATACATATTGATATTGTTTTATTTTTATTAATTTTTATTGAATAAACAATAAATTGAAGTATTTAATTTTACATGACAAGTTGATTTTGATGTTGATGATGAAACAAAAATTGGAAATGAACATTTTGATTAAAAATTGATCTTCGATTGAGTAATTTGAAACGAATATCTTTCTAATTTTGTTTGACTGTTTTTCCAGCAGCTGCTTAATGGGCATTATGTAGAGGAGGCAATAGAGGAACAAAGAAGCATAAGACCAGTCAATGAAGATCCAGTCCCAGCGCCCAGTACTGAAGAGGTTAAGAAAGCCATCCACAAGCTTAAGAACAACAAATCCGCCGGCTCGGATGGCCTACCTGCGGAACTCTTTAAGTATGGAGGAGATGTCCTGGTAGGGTGCATGCACCAGCTCATCAATCAAGTTTGGGAGGAGGAAAGTATGCCCGACGACTGGTCAAATAGCTCCATATGCCCAATCTACAAAAAAGGCGATCCTATGTCCTGCAAGAACTACACAGGCATATCCCTGCTTAATGTTGCCTACAAGATCCTATCCAACGTACTATGTGAGCGTCTAAAACCTTTCTGCAACACTATGATCGGCACGTACCAGTGTGGCTTCAGGCCAGGCAGATCAACGATAGACCAAATCTTCACATTGAGGCAAATCCTGGAAAAGACCAACGAATTTCAAGTCGAGACCCACCACCTATTCATCGACTTTAAAGCCGCATATGATAGCATAAGTCGCCAAGAGCTTCTATTGGCGATGTCGGAACTCGGGATCCCGAAAAAACTGATCCAGCTATGCCGCATGACGTTACAAAATACGCGGTGCAACGTGCAAATGGGTAACAGCTCATCCGAGTTATTCCAGACGTGTACAGGGTTCAGACAAGGAGATGCGCTATCATGTGATTTCTTCAACTTAGTCCTGGAGCAGATAGTGCGCAAGAGTGGTGTTAACATGGAAGGCACTATCTTCAACAGGTCTTCTCAACTGCTTGGCTATGCGGACGACATCGACATCATCGGCCGCTCCAAAAGAGCTGTACTTGAAGCATTCACAGCTATTGATGAACAGGCGAAACGCGTTGGTCTTGAAGTGAATGAGGACAAAACAAAGTATATGCTATCAACAAACAAAGCCTCATCTGTTCTAGGACAAAACGTCACTCTTGGTAGCAGTAATTTCGAGGTAGTCAAGGAATTCACCTACCTCGGAACAAACATCAATTCCACGAACGACACCTTAGTGGAAATCCGACGAAGAATTACCCTAGCGAACCGCTGCTACTTCGGTTTGGCCAAACAAATGGGTTCAAAACTCCTTTCCCGAAAGACAAAGTGCACGCTATACAAAACGCTAATTTTACCAGTTCTACTCTACGGCGCCGAGTGCTGGACGATAAGTAAAAAAGGGGAATTGATACTGGGCACTTTCGAGAGAAAAATTCTTCGGCGGATATTTGGTCCTATATGCGAAGAGGGCGATTGGAGGAGAAGATTCAATCGTGAACTGTACGAGCTGTACCAAGATGTGGATGTAGTCCAAAGAGCCAAAACACGTCGACTACACTGGCTCGGGCACATTGAGCGAATGGACAACAACGCTCCAGCCAAGAAAATCTTCGAATCCCAGCCCCCAGGTTCGAGATGACCAGGAAGACCGAACCTCCGCTATAGGGACCAGGCGGTCACAGACGCAAGAGCGCTTGGTCTCGACGACTGGAGGGAGCGTGCGAGGGACCGCAACCGATGGAAGACCGCAATATCTCAGGCAGAGACCCTTCATGGATCGGGAGCCGGATAAGTAAGTAAGTAAGTAAGTTTGACCCTACACCGGAATCCAAAATATTGATTCTCCATAACCACTGTAGACCTAAATCTTGTAAAAAAAAATTTGACTGACGTGGATCACAGTGTTGCCTATTGCCAAATGGCTCCTTTTTTAAGCTCGGGCCCCATGGCCCCGACTTTTTCAAAATTACCAAAATGGACCCTTTTTATTAAAAGCAACAATTTTTGTTCTCTTTATAATTTTAAAAGATGAAAAATTATGGAGGAAATTTCATCGTGTGAATATTCACAAAACACTTAATCTAAGCCTTGTGTACTTAGCTTAAGAAAATAATTTGCTGCTGAACGCTGCCGTTTTGCTTTCATCGAAAAATAAGCTAACAAATACATTAAATGTTAAAACTTGCAATTCCATGATGGCAGCTCTTTATTTAATAAAACCAGGACAAGATCTTGATTGAAAACTGGGTACCAAAGTCTAAATAAGTCTATAAATATCGAAAGCAAATTTAAAAAAATAATGTGTAAATACATATATATGCAAAAGATGTATGTAGGTAAGATAGAATATTACTATGTAGGTATTTTGTTCATTTTTTTTATTAATTATTAATTTATTTTATCATCAAATGTTTATGAAATGTTTTTGGTGATGTTTTTTTTTTTGCTTTACTAAATTTTATGGTGTGGCCCCTTTTTTCGTCTCGGGCCCCTTTTTTTGCCCCTTTTTGATTTTTTCCAGCGGCAACACTGGTGGATCACTTGATGAATGTCATAAAAATATACTCAGTTGGAGGTGGTTTTACTGAGGTAACACGTAACACCTCCTACCCTTTGTTATTAAACGGAACGGTACGATGGATTAAAAAAGAAGAAGTATCATTATATTTTTCCGTTTCATTAAACTGATGGTGACTGCAACGGCTAAGGTGAATCTATATCTTATAATGATCTTCCATATGGGTATATACAAGTGAATTCTTGGGCCCCTTATTATACTCTGTCATATTTTATTAGAAGGGTCAGTTTGGTGAAAAACTATTCAATCTTTTAAATTAAAAAAAAAAAACAGAAAATTCACCCATATTCTGCAACTCGTTTTTATGACTCGTATTCGACTACAGTCGTATGTTGTTATTCCAGGTGTCGTACATTTGACTTCACTCGTATAAGTATTGAGAAACGCACAACATCGCATACGACTTTTCATATTTTATCGTATTCCAAGTCTCATTTGAATTGATGTCTTATTTAAGTCGTTTATTCCTCGTGTAAAATTTTTTGAACGAGATAGGTACATTTTTTTTGGATAATAGTGGACAGAAAAAAAAGTTTTTTTTTGTTCAATATAACTTATTCACCTTTTTACCAAACATATTTGTCATGGCATGATCCAGCGTATCTCGTATCAACAATAATTGCACTTAGGACAAAACTTGATGTAAAAAAGATTTAATAGCTGTCGAAATAAGACCATTTTAACTGCAACCAAAAGACTTCAAGAGTGCATTCTTTTAAAAGAAATTTAAAAGACTTCATTGTATTCAAGGAGACTTTAGTAAAACTTTCATTTAACTTTTGTTGGCCCTAGCTCTTTGGCCGCAGCATCCCAACCAGCTTGATGGCATGTAATTTGCACGGATAAAAAATGTTTTACTTCGATCAAATTTATGTTTGATTTTGAAAGTGCATTTTGGTGGTCTTAGCGACCATAGGTGTGACATGTAGTTGGCAGATATAAATATTTATATGTTAACAAATTTTTAGCGGTATAAAGTACATTAGCTTTCCTACTTTTGAAAATGCATTTGGAAAGGGCATTATAGTGGTTAATGGGTACCGCGGTATTGCTGCACTAATACCAACGGTTCCGCTAAATATTTGAAGGGGTTGATGTAAGAAAGTTCACCCAGCTCTCTGACTAAATCATTCAATAGGTACATAGCAAATCCATTGGATTTGATTTGGAATTTTCTTTTGGATGGTGATATACTCACGACGCTTTTGTTGTTATCTTCAGCAAAAATAAATCGATGGAACTAATATTTTAAAAAATGTTTTGTTTTTATTTGCAAAAAGGTGAATAAATTTGAGAACAAATTAAAAAATGTAAGCATTTGGACCTCCACGCAACGATGACCAAATCCGTGCCTTTAGTTGGAAAACATCTGTTGTTATGTTTTACATCTGTTGACTTCTTCTTTTCTAGCTCCTCTAGCTTCGAAGGCTTTTCTTGATCCTACCAGTGTGAGCTAAGGATCCATGGCACTTTACTTCCGAGAAGTGGTCCAATGAGTTCCACTTCGAAGAATGACAAGCTTCTATGTCAGGCATCATTCTTAAAAGCGTTTCCCTTACTCCTCTGTGATACCCTTCAACTGGAGGAGGCAATTCTATCATTTTGGGAAACCTCTAGGGTCTCAATTATGTCCAAACCATGCACAAAAAGCTGCATGCTGGCCTTTTTGTGGCAAATTCTTGTCTCTTGTATCAGGGATTTGCCAAATAAGAGGAAAATACAGGACAAATGATACCATTTAATGACAATTTGATTTTTTGACAATTATCTACATACAAGCAAAGATAGACTTTGTTTTTTAAAGCTTCTCGTAACGTATACGACTTGAAGAATAAAGATTTTGCTACGAGACGAGTACGAGTTCGACTACGAGTACGAGACAAAATACGACTTGCAGAATATGGGTGAATTTCGTACTTAAATCTTTGATTCGATTTTAAAAAAAAAGCAAAAAGTGTGTGATCACGTCAAATCTCATCAACTATATTTTTATAATCATTACGATCATTGTAAATACCATAAATGGAACCATTGAAATTTTCCTTGAAAGGATAATCTATATCATTGAATTACCACAATTAAGGAACGCGGCCAACCTTTCTAGTGTGAGAAATTAGACCACAAGAATATAGGTCCATAGAAACTAACATAATTTGCGGATAGAATGTACAAAATACTGTGACTTTTAAATTTAAACAAATAAATACAATGCAATGCACCAATGTTTAGATTAGACACAAACCAGGTGATAAATTATGAAAGATACACAAATATATATGTATTATAACAGTTAAGGATAAACCAGTACAAAATATAACACTTAAGTTCAAAATTAGAGAAGATTATGTACATATGTACGACTTTTTGCTGCTCTCAACAATCTAATATGTTTACATATATAAGGTTTTTACGCAGCAAAAAAAAAAAAATAAAAAGAGGTTATCAATGTGAGTGGAGAACTGGAGATCTAGTATTTTAAGTTGGCCAGAATAATTTGTGCGGTATCTTTTTTTTACACCATGCATTTTTATTTCCATAAATAAACATGGGTACATACAAATTTGATCACAATGGATTGGAGCGATAACGAGAAAATAAGTCAAACACCCCGAAATGGGTGTATAATTTGTTTATTTACGTGTGTGAAGTTGGCATAACATTTTTGAGCTAGGCCAATGGGACCATGGCAGGAATTTGCAGTTTTTTTGCATTTTGTATGCATTTCTATTCCTGATTTTGCAGTTCACCAAATAGTGGGTGTAATCGACTGTACTGCTAACTTCACTGTGAAGTTAGCAGTGCCTATGCTTTTCTCAGCAACCGTGCTAGCTAGGAATCTGAAATAAGGCTCTGAATTTGCAGTTCAAGAAAAATTAATGTCCAAATTTTTAAGTCCAAATTTGAAAAAAAAAAATCGAATAAATTCATTTTTCACTGTTAACGTCACTGTGAAGTTAGCAGTACATACCCTTTTCTCAGCAACTGAGCCACCTAGAAAATTGCAGTTTAGGTCCAAATTTGCAGTTTTTCATGTACTTCAAGAAAAAACTATGTTCAAATTTGTACGTCCAAATTTGACAATAAAATCGCAAATTTTACTTTGCACTGTAAACAACAGTGTGAAGTTAGCAGTACATACCCTTTTCTCAAGAACTGAGCCAGCTACAAAATTGCAGTTAAGGTCCAAATTTGCAGTTTTTCATGCACTTCAAGAAAACACTAAGTTCAAATTAAAAAGTCTAAATTTGACAAAAAATCGATTAAATTAATTTTTCACTGTTAAAATCACTGTGAAGTTAGCAGTACATATCCTTTTCTCAGGAACTGAGCAAGCTAGAAAATTGGAGTTGGTGTCCAAATTAGCAGTTTTCCATTTACTTCAAGAAAAAACTAAGTTTAAATTTTTAAGTCAAAATTTGACAAAAAATTCGAAAAATTCACTTTGCACTGTTAACGTCAGTGTGAAGTTAGCAGTACATACCCTTTTCTCAGCAACTTAGCCACCTAGAAAATTGCAGTTAAGGTCCATATTTGCAGTTTTCCATTTACTTCAAGAAAAAACTAACTAGCTAACTTCACACTGACGTTAACAGTGCAAATTGAATTTTTCGATTTTAATGCCAAATTTTGACTTCAAAATTTGAACTGCATTTTTTCGTGAAGTAAATGAAAAACTGCAAATAGGTAAGGGCATACGGGTTGGTATAGCCACACAGTATGTTTAAGTTTACGGATAAAACAGGGATGATAGAAATTCATACCTTATACTTATACATTAAAGCACTCCATACACGGCTCAATTCTGTTGTCAATTCTGTTGTCAACTAAATTGATGTTTCGCCACACACAATAAAAACGTAGTTGAAAGACTACTGCTCAAACTGTGAAAACTCAGACCATACTCAGACAAAAGACGCGAACACAGACAACAACGAGTACGTTTGAAGTGAGTAGGTATCTACGTGAGATTTGAACTTTGAAGTGAGGTTGAACTGCATATCAACCTCCTTGTACATAAATGTGGCCTAGAGCTAAAATGCGTTTGACAGTAAATGAATTTACTTGCCTTTGCCTACACACAGCTCAACAAAGTTGAAAACTTGCACATAAATTTGAAAAAATTCAAAATCTTTTGATTAGTTTCCAACTCAATCGTCAACCATCAAATGAATCAATTGACATATCCACACACGGGTTGATTTGATCAACTTGACATTAAATTGACAACAAAGTCAAATCGTGTATGGAGTGCATAAGGATGAAATAAGCTTAGGAATCCTGTTGATTGGACGCCATTTTCAAAAATGTCATTAATGTTCTTAATGGTGCCTCAAAAAGAACCGTTTTTTTTTTTAATTTACAGAAACCTCCAAAGAATATGAATAGTGTTGTGTTACAAAATTAAAAAAAAAATATTCAAGTTTAATTTTTGATTTGTGACCAATTCTCTCAAATTCAATTTCTTTTCTTTTTAATATTTGGGCTATTTTGGTCAATTTAAATATCTATGCAAATACATAATTTTTTTTTTGTATTACACTCTATGTTACATTAATTATTTATTAAACATTTTCTTAAGGACATTTTTTTGTACAAAGAATTTGTGTTTCGAAAAAAATAACCATAAGCATAACCTAAGAGACCACATTCATTTTAAACGAATACGCAAAAACTCATGAAAAGCTGTTTTATTTACAAATATTATATGAATACAAAATCAAAAAGCCTTTGATTGTTTGATCATATTGCAAAAAGAAAATCAAACCTGAGTTTCTTTATTTCATAACTGCAAGTGTTTGAAAATAACCTGTTTCTTATCTTTGCTTAATGAAAAATGCAGTTAGACCACGATTAGTCTCATGGCCTTAAAAGTGAATGTATGTTTTCATTTTGTTCATCATTAAAAAAACTGCGACTGCTCTTCTATTTGCAGCTATCTGCCTGTTTTATAGTTTTGAATAAAAGTACGCATACGCCATAGTGTACCATTTATGATAAAAGCATAAGAAATTTTAATATTGCATAAAAGGATGGTAGTGCAAATTTATGTTTTAGTTGATCATTTATTATTATTTATGATAATGATAAGTATAGTTTCCGAAGATATAAAGCCAACCCTTCTAAGGAAAACCGGAATAAGTTCAAACAAGCTAGAAAGACTTGTAACGTTCATATTCGTCGAACCAAATTTTTGCATGACCAAAAATCACGGCAAAAAATACTACAATGTCCCAGAGGTAGTAAAAATGTTTGGTCATTTGTAAAAAATATTCGAAACTCTACTTCATCTTCGGTTCCAACGCTCGTCTCCAATAACACTCCCTTTGTCAGCTCACTAGAGAAAGCCAATTTGCTTGCAGCACAGTTTGTGTTAATTCGACGTTGCCAGTGAGTGTTATGACTCCTCCTGTACTTGAGAGCGGTAATGATTTCATGGGACAAATCTTCTTTCGCACTCGTGCAGTTGCAAGAGTCTTAAAAGATCTTGATATACACAAATCCGCTGGCCCGGATAGTATCCCACCTATTGTTCTGAAGAGGTGTTCTTCAACGCTGGCAAAGCCACTGCGTAAGCTTTTCCATCTGTCCTACTCTACTGGTCTCTTTCCGAATGGATGGAAAACAGCATTTGTCCAGCCTGTCCCTAAAAAGGCGCATCTTCCTTTCCTTCTAATTATCGTCCAATTGCGCTTACGTCCCTTCCAAGGTCATGGAAACGCTGTTAATTATCAGCTAAAGAAATATCTTGAAGAACGAAAGCTTCTTAATGACCGACAGTATGGCTTCCGTGGCAATTGGTCCACTGGTGATCTGATGGTACATCTCACAGAACAGTGGAACAAATCTAAATATCGTTTTGGAAAAATTAAGATTGTTGCACTTGATATTTCAAAAGCATTTGATAGAGTTTGGCACCAAGCTCTCTTATCGAAAATGCGTACACTTGGTTTCGATCAATCTTTTCTTCGTTGGATTAGAAATTACCTCTCTGGCCGTTTAATACAAGTTGTATTGGATAGTTTCAATTTCAAGTCTGATATTAATAAAATAAATGCTGGTGTGCCCCAGGGCTCCGTTTTGTCTCCGACTCTCTTTCTCATTTTCATAAATGATCTTTTGTCTGAAACTTCTAATCCATTAAATTATTTTGCAGATGACAGCACCCTCAGCTTTTCATATTCGTTTCAAGATTCACTTCCCAATTCTTCGGATGTGGAACTTGAACGGCAGCGTATGATAAGCTCATTTAATTCTGATCTAGACAGCATTGTCCAGAAATAATAAAATGCACGACTGGGTCGCACCTACTTGCTCTTATGTTCAAGACACTGCGAGTTTAAGAAAATTGTATAAACAAACATGGAAATTATGAGAGAAAAATGTAGAGAAGCATGAAATACGACATTTAAATTAATAAAACAACTCTTTTGACAGTTTGAGCTGAAAAAAAAGTACGCCATCTTAATTCATGATGGAATATGATTGTATGGGAAAAAAATTTTAAAATCGTTGGAGCGGTTTTTTTTTTAATTAATTTTTTATATATAAAATTCTTAAAACATTTTTAAGAACAAATTTTGGTATGCAGATTTAAACTATATACTTATGTGTATATAAAACCAAAATTTGAAAAAAAATTGTCAACCCGTTTTTGAGATATCGAATTTTCAAAAAAAAAGTTTGAAACTTTTTTTAAAAATCCAAAAACTTCTTTTTTGAAAATTTTGATATGCAATATTATTGAATCTTATCTGAAATTTGTATATAAAAAAATTATTTAAATCCGTTAAGCTGATAACGAGAAAACTCAAAATAAAAAAATACGTTCTATGACAGGTACTACTAATAGTTGGTATGTGTAAAATTTTATAATTTTTGATGGTAGATCGTACTAATTTTAGAATACGAAAAAAGTTTAATCAAAATCGTAGGAGTCGTTTTTACGCAAAAAAATATTTTCCTTTGTGGTTTTTTCACTTTTGTATGGAAGGTACCGTCATTTTTTCATAAATGTAAAATTTTTTCTAAAAATATTTTAGAGAGTACTAAAAAAGTCTTAAATATCGAGTTTCAAAAAAATCTATGATGCCGTTTTCGAAATATTTGATTTTGCAAAAAAAAATTTGAAATATTTTTTAAAAATCCAAAAAATATTTTTTCAAAAATGTTGGTACACAAAACTATTAACATTTTTTGGAAGCTTCTGTATAAAAAAAAAATTGAGATCGGTCATACCATTTTGAAGAAAATAAAAAATTAAAAAAATGGTTCCTTGGGAGGTACCATTAATAACCATTTTTGAAAAATGGTTTTCCACCCAAAGGAAGCCTTTACTAAAATAAATTTATTGAATTTTTTTTAAGAAAAGTTGTCAAGCCGTTTTTGAGAAAAATCCGATTATGTTAATTTGCCAAAAAAAAATGTATGGCAGGTACCGTTATTTTTGGTTCTAAAAAAAAATGAAAAAAATGTGTCGGCAGAATCACCAAAAACCACTATGTACCAAGTTTGAAGAAAATCGATCAAGCCGTTCAGGCTGTAGACGAACAGACAGACAGACAGACAGACAGACAGACAGACAGACAGACAGACAGACAGAATTATGCCACCCACTTTTTTGGTGTTCTCTATCATCGTAATATCATGTTTGATTGTTATCTCAAAACTTTTTTTGTGCACGAATCCAAAACTTGCCTTATTATAGTAGCCTATTGAATAGACCTTTTAAAAAGGAACAATTACGTGCAAGGGTTTTTATTATTGAATATGTTTGTTTGGCCCATAAGCATGCTTAAAACCGAAAATGCTACTAAATTCACCCATGCGTTTCTGAGAGAATGGTCACACTGGCCACTTTTCAGTATTTTTGGTATAACTCGAAAACTAAGCGGAATTTGACAATTTTACATATAATACTTTTTGTTCAAAATTAAATTTTCTATCGAAATGGATAGTTTGGAAAATTTCTTAAAAAATTTAAGCAGCAAAAGTGAACAAAAACCAACATTAAAAAAAATCAAAAAATTAAAGATTTTAAAACTTTTTTCGGAGCAAAGATACGCTCAAGACATGCACGAACAAAGTAAACTAGAGTTTAAGGGCTTTAATATGATATGTTAAAAAAGCCATATTATTTGAAAATTGACAGAGATATATCCATTCAAACTTTACCATTTCTTATCATTTTTCACAGTTTTTGCCCGAAAGCCTATTTATTGGTACTTTATGACTAATTTAACGTTCCTAGCAACTAGTAGCAAAACTTATGTTAATCGGACCAGCCGTTCGGTCTGTAGGTCTGAAAGCATTAAAAAACAGCCGAAAAACGAAATTGCGAACTTATATCCTTTTTATTAATTCTCTATAGTTCTAATGTCATATTATATCGAAATTTGTATTTCGAACATTTTTATGAAAGTGAAATTTGCCATATTGTACCGAAAAAGGGACTTTCGGGCCAAAACTGCGAAAAATTACAAGAAATGATAAGATTTGAACGGGAATATCTCTGTCAATTTTGAACAAATATTAATTTTTGAACATGCCATATTAAGGCCTTTAGTCTCTACTTTGTTTTGTCTGTGCATGTCTTGACCCTATCTTCGCTTCAAAAAAAGTTATGCACAATTTATTAAAATATTTAGATATCCTTGTTTTTTAGATTTTTTTTTAATTGGTTGGTTTTTGTTAACTTTTCCTGCTTAAATTTTTTCGTAAAATTTTTTGAACTATCCATTCCAATAGAAAATTTAATTTTGAACAAAAAGTATTAAAGATTAAATTGTCAAATTTCGCTTAGTTTTCGAGTTATACCAAAAATACTGAAAAGTGGCCAGTGTGACCATTCTCTCAGAAACGCATGGGTGAATTCAGTAGCATTTTCGGTTTTAAACATGCTTATGGGCCAAACAAACATATTCCATAATAAAAACCCTTGCACGTAATTGTTCCTTTATACCTCTCATTTTCCGGTCTATTCAATAGGCTATAGTACCTATAATCGCAAGTAAAAATCATGTGGAATTTAATGCTTCAAAAACTTAATACTGTCTGTTGTCACTAACGCAAAACCCACTCCCAATGCCGCTATCCATGAGCGAAACTTGCATCGAAGAAAATGCACAACTTTCAGTTTTGGGTATGTGCATCACAGATCACCTTCTATGGAATGATCACATATTCGAAGTTGCCAAAGACGCTGCAAAATGTTTAGGCTTTCTTCGATGATGTAAGAAATTTGTCTCCCCTTCTGAACTGGCTGCAATTTATAAAGCCTTCATCCGACCAAAGCTTGAGTATAACTCTCACATCTGGGCAGGTGCCCCTACAACTCACTTGAATCTTTTAGATAGAATACAAAATAGAGCCTTAAAAATGATTGATGACAGAACTATTACCCAAACAATTACATCTTTGAAACACCGCCGCAGTGTTTCTTGTCTCACATTTTGCTATATCGCAATTTTTATAAACAGTGTTCTAGTGAAATAGCCCGTTGCATTCCTGCCCTTAAAAAATTCAACCGCAATATTCGTGCTTTAAGGAATGCTCATCAGTTTACCTATGAGCCCAACTTCGGACGTACTGTCAAGTATGGAGATTCTCTCTTTAGCCGCACAACACGAATGTGGAATGCTTTACCAAGCTCTATTTTCCCCTTCCATTTTGATATTCATGACTTCAAAACCAATGTGCATCGGTATCTCCTTTCTAACCCTTTCCTTTTTTCCTAATCGCTCGCACTGTGTTCATCATCTTAAGGATAGTCAAAACCCCTTTAGTGCGCGCTCACTATACAAAAAAAAAAAAACAAAAAATTGAAGGTTTAAAAAACATAGGTGAAAGTTGCATTAATTAATTATTTTATTTATTCATAAATTCTATATAGAAACACTTTTAAGAAGGGTTATTTATAATACGAATCCTATATGTACATTAGGGTGGTCCTTAAATTGGACATTGTCTTGGATAGCCCTCATTCGATTCAAAACATTGAAAAACAATTTCCCTAATTTTTTCAGATTTTTATTTCACCCTAGGTACAAATAATAATGGAGTTAGGGTAATTCCTATAACTCGTGTAAAACATCAGAACTTATAGATTAGATTCAGACGAAAAAAAAATCGTATCGAAGGGGGGGTCTATTTCCCCCCGTTCAGGCGGGAGGGTTAATTTTCTAAAAATTTGACCCAAAATAAAAAAAAAATATTAATAAACAACGGGACCACTTACAATGGCATGCTATAGCTTTTTTTAAACCCATGAATCCAGTCTCTAATTTATTGGTGTTTTAGTAATAGGGTTTTCACACCAAACCCCAAAACAGGTTTTCGGCGAAAACTTTTCAAAAACGCGAAAACCATTCACACTGAACACTACACGTTTTCATTTGACATTCCAGTTTTTTTACACAAACCACGCACATTTTTTTTTATTTTCTTCCATTTTTTTGAAATAAAAACGGTGATTTATTTTATAAACAGGATCCATATGAACAATTTGACTTGCCACAAACAATTATTTATCAATTTTAAATAGAATTATTTATTTTGAAATTCGAATTTTATATTTGATATGACAGAATTCCATCAGCTGTTTTCAATTTCTTTTGAAAGCATCCAATCAGTTTCTTTTTTGACACTTCAATAGGTGCTGAACTTATTTAAAGGTATGTTTGTTTTGTTCATCTCTGAATTCCAACATGTTTTCGACTGGTTTTATATAAAACTTGTGTCTTACGAAAACCTGAAGCTACAAAAAATGTATGATAAAACTTGTGTTTTCGATTAGGTTTTTCTCCAAAGCCGATATTTTCGCGAAAACCGCGTTTTGGGTTCGGTGTGAAAAGGCTATAAAACAACTTTCGTAATAAGGATGAATTGATTCAAAATAGCCCTTTTAAATGGTTTCAAAATTTCCAGCTTAATGATGTTCTAATTTAAAGTAGTTTTTTGTCAAAAAATCCATGTAAATTAAACTGAACTTTGTAATGATCCATTACCAATTCAATGAAATCATAGCATACAGCCGATCGCGCACCCAACAACCTTGTGACATGCCTCAAAGACGACAAGCCCCTATAATTCGAGTGCTAAGTAAGAATCACACAATTTGGACTATGCAATGAAGGCCAAACCCAACACACCTACCACACCCAACCAAGTTGGTGTGGTGAATATTACACCGCAGCTGGGTTGTTGGATGTTTTGTTTTGCCAATGCTGTTGATGGTGGAAAAATAATTTCTTTCGACATAATTATAATTGACACCATCTCCTCGCAGCTTAATAGCAAACAGAAGTTTTCATTAGACAGCTTAAACATGCAGTTCCAGAGTTCGACGCAATAGTCGGCTAAAGGCCTACAGTGGTAGAACCCCCCATAGTCCGTGAAAAGAAGTTATGACAAAGCCCGTGATTTACCAGACATTCACCTTTATTGTGAGTTACAACTATATCAATTGATAGTTGGTAAATATTGAATTTTTGTATTTTAAAACTCAATTTATTTAAAAACTGATCATCTCCTCATTGAAAAATGTCTTGCTTTTAATTAATAACAATTTGCATCATTCTCAATTATCAAAACTTATGTCAATTGGGTTGTTAACTATCGAATTCCAATATTTAACAACTATCAATTGATTATTGGAACTCACAATAGAGGTGATTAAGTCTGACATCTACCAGTTTTAGACGGCGAAATTAGGCTTGTTAAAATTAAGCGCCGACACAGAACCAGAACCAGAGCCAGCATCCAAGCCGGAACGGCAGTATAGATTTATGATCTTTTGACAAATTTTTCGCTTTTAATTTTAGTTTCTCTCAAAACAACTATTTTGTTTTTGCAGCAAATGAAAAACTTACAAAAGCTACAAAGCTCATCTGACAACCAATCTCGACAAAGAATATCAATTTAAGAAAAGCAAAAACCTTCTTATATAGAAACTATGCCTGGCCCCGGGCAAAAAAACTTCCAGCTTAATGATTAGGAATTCTAATCTTGTTGGATATAGTTTACAGTGGATTTTCGTTGAAAAATTCATGTAAGTTGAACTGAACTTAAAACAAATTGCGTCTGACAAAGCCCTCACTATGTCACTGATGAGTTCAAGTGAGTAAGCCGAACGAAACGCCAATTTGTAGGACTAAAGGCCATAAAAAGCTATTTTGAATCAATAATTCAACAAGTCCTATCCTTAATGCTAAGTCTTCTACTTGGCTGATTTATTTCAGTAGTATATAGAATTTGTATTATAAAACCTTCTTATATAGAAAAGCAAAATCTTTAACGTATATCCTAACTTCTGTGTGATTCAGATTCGATGGCCATTAAATCAGATATTGTTTATATCCCAGAAACTCCATAACTCTGCTCGAAATGATTTCGATTTTGCTTTAACCTTCATCCTATGTGTAGCAAGTATTCCCAAGTGCTTCATTAAGTGTATCTTTATGACCTGCTTCAGATTTTTTCAATCATTTATATTTGCGACCAAAACACATCGAAGCCAATAGTCCCAGGGGCAAACTTTTTTTCGATCATAAGTTATCACATTTAAAACAATTATGTATGTACCTAAGGACTAGGAGGGAAATCTCTTGGAGTTTCCTTAATATGACTGTAACAAGTATGATAAAAGTTTTGAGGTGTTGTTGGTAAAAATGAGCATCATATATATATTTACAAACAAAAGTTTAACTGACAAATATGACAACAACGACATCATAATTTATGTGAAAAAGCATCTTAGTTAAACATTGAAGTAGTATTGCATGTGCCTCTCAAAATGTGTGCAAACAACCCTGCTCTTTATTTATTCCTTAAAAAAAAGAAATACAAACCATCTTCATCATCATCTCAAGAAAAATAAAGAAACGGCAGGGAACACTCTCAAAGACAGAAAAAGATAAAAGCAAGTAGATCCCTTATTTTCACACGTGATAGCAACCGTAAATACTGGAAACAGGATTGAAAAAGTTTTTCTCGTCAAATATGTATCTTGAATATGAATTAGGCGAAGAGGAAAAAAAATGTAAATCGAGGAAGAAAAAGAAAAAAAAACCTTTCATAATTGTTTTCATTGCTGAATCAGCACTCAAACTGCTGGGGATAGGGTGGAGCATGGAAAGATATTTAAAGAGATAATAACAACCCCCATCACTGAGGGATGGGGATACTGATCTGAAATTGCCTGCTAGCTATGTAAATGAAAAAAAAAATCGCACAAGGACATTTTCACCTGAACCAATTTAAATACTTAAAATCCATCAGCATCCCTTTAAAAATTCTAACCGTATTCCTTCCAATCGTTTACCCCATCATAGAACCAAAAATCCCCACTACCAATCCGAGAGCCCGCAGACTGAGTGAGGAAAGGAGTTTTTTTTTGTCGTCTTTTTTTTCGCATTAATTACAAAAACTCTTTTCATGTTGCATTTGCCGCGCTGCTGGAGGTGTTTTTCTCAGGCACTGCCATGTGATTTGGATTCAAAAGGACTCATCTCAACAGAAAAAATATTTACCCAACTAATGAACTCAATGGAGTGAGGTAGATTTTCATCCGAAGTGATATGCAACCGTCTTCGTTGTCCTTGTGATGGCTGGTGGAGTGCCTGTGTATGAACGTGTAACTACGTATAAATATGTATATTCTCGCCTCCACCTGCAGGCATATGTTTCTGTGAGGAAGTTTTCTATTTTCCAACGACAGACAGTGGCTTTTGGCCAAAAAGTTAGTTTATCTTTCTAAAAGTGAAAGACTATAACGTAAGGTGAGAAGTACCAAGGATTTAACTTTAGCACATCTCCAATAGATTAAAGTTGTCTTTTTCAAGGACTTTAAGTATAAAGTTTTTTATGGTTTGCAAGCTGCGGCCCGCCGCGCCGGGCTTAAAAAGGGTTGAGATAAGTTTGTGTAACAACATTACCTAAGTTTATCGTTTGATGGATGTTCTGTTCAGTTCGGTTCGGAAATGGGTTTAAGTAATCCAGAAGTCAAGAACACGAAAGGGTTGATGCTCACAGACACTCTCACAGAAGATGCATAGTACTTCATATAAGTAAATGTAGAGATAGATATTTTATCTTTTCCGTCGGGAAACTATCTGTAGCAAAAGTTGAGTGGTCGTATTAATTTCGATGATGAAATATTAAAAAGGAGTGATGTTGCATTAGAAGTTAAAGAAGCCTTCTTTGGTTTAGGTAGGGGATTTAATACCAGGTGGAGATGATGATATAAGACTTGAAGTTTTAAAGTGACATTTAAAGTAACGTGAAGTTTCGGGAAATGTTTGAAGTTTTGGAGAGTTTTCTGACATTAGGCGGTGTACCGTAGTTATTTTAAAACGAAGGTTCATGTATGCAAAATAAGAGACAAGTCTGAATACTTTCTTGTTTCGCTGAAGTCTTTTGAAAATTAGCGTCCGCATAAATTGACTTTATGATTATGTGGTCATTCAAACATTTTTATATAATTTTCATCTTTTCAAGGTTCAGGTTTTATTATTTTTATGAAATATCTGACTATCTCTTGCCCCGGAATTATAAAGTTGATTCATTTATAATGTAGAAGAATTGAAGGAACGTAATTTCGAAAATCATTAGCCAAATTTCCTTCGATTACCATAGTTTAGTTGAGGTATTATTGAAAATGCGTATAAAACCTTGTTAAACTAAAAAGGCATGTACCTTTCCCATAGAATATATTCATCCATTTACCATATTCTGCGTGTCATGACTGAATGGTAAGCTGTGAGTCCAATTTCAATAAAACATTTCGATGAAAAATCATTATTCTGAAAACGAATACAAACTCACTCGTAATTTCAAATGACACTAATCAAATTTGCAATTTGATGAATACTGCTATTGACATATCACAAAATTCATGCCATACAAATGTAAATAAAATAGATATACATAGGTACCCTAGAGCCTCACTGCAAGTTCCCAAATGGTTTGAATTAATCAGGAGGATTTATATGCATCAGGATGATGCTTTAGAACACTATATAGTGCCTAGGCATACTCTGACAATGTTGTCGAAGTACCTTCATCTATATACCCAGAGGACCAGCCGACCGACCAACTTACTGCCGACTGAGCGGGAAAATGTTTCCATAATGACCAAAGCACCGGTCCGGTCATTGTTGTCAGCTTTTAGCAATACACCAACAATACACACTGATATGTCATCCTTCAATATCAATAAAAGCTGAAAATGTCCAGAGAGATTCAGACAGACTCAAATTGGTATCTATCGACCGTAAAATTTCTGCTTGTGATTTGATTAAGTATTACAATTCCTCGATGTGACAATTTCATGGTCCGCAAATGATGCCAAACGGTTGAAAATATCCAAAACGTGTAGATTGCTCTCTGGTTGGTAATATTTTAGATACTGGAAACGTGTATTCAGGTGCTAACCATCAGAAGAAGGAATAAATCAATACCAATTAAACTGAGGGTCTATCTGTCTTGATTATATTGATGTCTGGGTCTTTTTGAGGATCTTTGGCTTTAATGGTTTTCTGGAGGTGATTTAGATTGCGAACTTTGGTGTTTTGAAGGTTGAAGGAGGCAGCCATAACATAAGGGAATTGGAATGTTAAAGATGTGAAGAAATACAGAAGCCATCGATTTTGATGAAAATGGTAACAAAAAGGTGGAGCAATGAAATTGTTTGTAAAGGTAAAGTGAAGGTTGTATAGGTGTTATACAATCAGAACGGAAGGTAGGAAGTGTACGGAAATGAAAGTTTGTCTTCAATTTGTGATACCAATTAGTATTAGAATTTATTATTTACTTAACAATATTTGTCAAGATAATATTTAAGAACGTTGATTTGAAATCTAGTTTTTTGAGGTTAGTTTTTTTTTCAAATTCGTACAAATTATTCAAGATTGCTTAAACTCTTAGGCACATTTACTGAAGCGATATAATCAGATATTAGTGTAAATTCATTTAAGTTTTGTCTCAGCAAACGGCTCTCAGTATGACACTTTCATGGGAACGAGTTAATTTTTTGTTTGCTCAACTTGTTCAAAACTGAATCCCAAGACTGAGAAAGAGAATAAGACCGATGTTGTCTACAAAAAATCAACTGTAAGGGAAAAGATGATGAGAATTGCAACCTTCGCTATGTGGGTACAACTAATCAGTTCCTGCGACAGAGAATGGCTGGCCAAAAATCTGACATCAATAGCAAAAGCTCCGCAAAGACAGCATTGGCAAACCATTGTGTCCAAACCAACCATCAACCAAATTTTGATGACGTACAAATCCTGCAAACGGAGAAACATTTTGCCAAAAGGTACACTCATCATCCTCAAAAACAACAACAACATGAACAGGAAACAAGACACGCAAAAGATCTCTGCAGTGTACTGCTCTCTACGACAAAGAAATTTTAAGTTTTGTTTCAATGATAGACTGATCTTCGCAAGAAGAAGTGCTACCTTTTTTTCATTTTTCATTTTATTTCAAAATTAATTGTATTTTTTAATTTATAAATGTTCCGTTTAAAGTTTCGGATAGATATCCAACACATAACCCTATCCAGCAGATAAAAGTTGCTGTTATTTATTTTCTGTTTCATCATCAAAGTTTCGGATAAACTAACCGGTGGATAAATTTACTCGACACTTACAGTTTGAGAACAACATAAAACATCAAAAACATACTGAAAATTAAATTTTTGCTGTCAAAACAAAGCATTTTTGTCATTTCGATTTAAAATGTCATTGAATTTTAAAATTTAAATTCAGTACGAACCGCGACGGATCGATTTAAAGTGAAATTAAAAAAAAATAACGGTGGAGACTGATAGCCATAACAGTTAGGCGTTCAAGATTTTTGGCCTAGAAACAAGAAATGAAAAATAGACATATCGGACATATAGAAGAGAAGAAGAGACCACAAGCATGTGATGCCGCCCCCCATAGTACATTTCGGACAACCGCTCGGCGCTTTCACTTTTCTCAAACGTTCAAAAATGCATTGCATATGTAAATAGATGTAATAAATTATAATATGCTTCAATGAAAATATAATGTGCATTATTCTAAAAATGTCATTCGTCCGTTTATGCATTGTTTTTAAAAACAACTACGGGATAGACGGATCTAGCAGTGGCCTAATTTGGTTGAGTGGCTTCTTTTTTTGTAGGATATTTATACGAACTCGTCTTGCAGAAATTCAAATAAATCCATACATTTAGGACCCTACTGCATACGCTCTTCAACGTAAAAATGGTCTGAAACAATTTTTTTTCCAAACGCTTCAAATTAATATTTTTTTTTATCTTCTGGACAAAAACTTTAACAGTCACTTTAACCGGCGGTTAGGCTACCCGGAACTTTATCTGTCGGATATCACTATCTGAGACATTTGAAACCAAAAGTTGAAGTTTATCTTGCGGATAAGTTCCGGATAGGCTATCCGAGACTTTAACCGGAACATTTGAAACTGGCCCAAAGAGTTTTAATGTTTTTTTTTTATATAAATCACTTCAACTCATTTTTTTAACTTCATACGTAAGTTTTCTTATTTAAAATCAAATCAATTTTAATTATTAAATTTAACAGTACAAATTTGTTCAACTGTGTTTGTGATTTATTGTTTCAATAAAGATCCCCTGAAGAAGACAGCAATCCCTGTCGAAACGTGCGTCGGGAAAGTAAATGAAATAGCTTAGTTACTTTGCACCAAAAGTGACCAAAAGAGCCGAAGAGGAACCAGTTTCTTCATCAACAAAATATTTATAACTTGGTCAAATAGAAGTAATTAAATTAGTACTATAAAAAGTTTCTAGGTGTAAGTTTTATAATTTGTGGTAGTAGATCCCACTTACATACATATTTCAGCAAACAGAAATTTAAAAAAAAAACGTTTAAAAGGAAAAAATGTTTCCTTAAGGGTTTTTTTTTACATTTTGTATGGATTGTACCGATATTTTATCACAAAAATTAATTTTGTTCTTAAAATATTTTAAAGAGTATTAAAAAAATCCTTTAATACTGGGTTTTAAAAAAATTGATTCGGTAGTTTTCAAAATATTTGAAGGGTTCAGGGGATGAACAGCCTCAATCCACTTGACTTGATTCCGAGAAAAATGAAACTGTAAGTTTGTTAACAAACTATATAAGAAAAATTAATGAAAGTAACAAACTTTTTTGTCGAACTTAAAGAACTCAACTATAAAAACATTATATAGCTATGTATTGATTTTAATGTTTTTAATTTTCTTGCCTGATATGAGTAAAAAGGATTTTCAACATTAAAACCAACATTTCAAATGTTTTATTTTAAATTGTCTTTTAAACGAAGAGAACATGATGGTAGTAAATGGTTTTTGGTTTGTCGCTCAGGCATCTCTAGATTTTAAAATAAAATAATTTTCATAAGCATGACATTGGACTGTTTTTGAAATTCCATTTGTTTAAGTCCTGCCGACCGAAAGAATTTAGAATATCAGATTAATTTTTTTCTCAAATTATTGATTTGATATGTTGATTAGCCTATGCACAAGTTTTTCTTTCTTTTAAATATACATACATATATGTACAATACATAGTTTTGTTCAATTTTTAGAGCAAACAAAAATTAGTTTGATAAAAAGTTTAGAAGAAGTGCTAATTTGTGAGTTTTGAAGTCATTTGCAGAAAGCTACTACATCATTTTGTTTGTGGTGATGTCTCCATGTTGTGTGTTCATATGAGATATTAACAAAAATAAAAAATAAAAATAATAGAATTTTAGAATTTTTAATTTTTAATTTATTTAACTTTATTTAAATCACAACATAAGTTTAAATTTTCGGTTAAAGCGACGCGTTTCGGTTCATGGAACCATCATCGGGCTTGATTCTTCGATTTGCGGTGTTAATTTGCCAAAGTTCACTTGCTATTTCCTATATTATATATGCTATATTGAAATAGCAAGTGAACTTTGGCAAATTAACACCGCAAATCGAAGAATCAAGCCCGATGATGGTTCCATGAACCGAAACGCGTCGCTTTAACCGAAAATTTAAACTTATGTTGTGATTTAAATAAAGTTAAATAAATTAAAAATTAAAATAATTCTAAAATTCTATTATTTTTATTTTTTATTTTTGTTAATATCTCACTACTACATCAAATGGTACTAATACAAATCTACAAGATGTCATCATTAGTTTAGTTTTTTTTTTTTTTCAAAAAGTGGACCTAAGCCGTTTTTCCCTTCGAACCTTGGTTTGATTTTCGAAAAAAAAAAAAAAATTTGAACATATTTTAAAAATTCTAAAAATTTTTATTTGAAAATTTTAGTAAGAAAAGCTATTTACATTTCTTAGAAGCTTTTGCATAAGAAAAGTGCTTGAAATCACAGATATCTTTTTGAAGAAAATATTAAATAAAACGCACGACTATGTTCCAAGTACTTGCTCTTTTGTTCAATAGGCTGAGGGTTTAAGAAAATTGTATGTAAAGACAAGGAAATTATGAGAGAACATTTTTTAAAACCATGATATAAGTACGATACTTAAATTAGCTAAAACAGGGTTTTTATATGTAGTTTGAGATAAAAAAAAGAACGCCATCTTAATTCTTGATTGAAAATGATTGTATAGATTTAGCATTTTTTTTTTAATAATTTTGTATACTTACATATTATCAAATTTTTAAACATTTTTAAGATCAAATTTTGGTATGAAAATCTTAAGTATTTATTCATGATGATATGAAAATTAAATTTCAAAAAAATTGTCAACCCGTTTTTGAGATATCGAATTTAAAAAAAAAAATTGAATTTTTTTTTTTTAATTCAAAACTTTCTTTTTTAAAATTTTGATATTGAATATTATTTGAACCAATTTGAAATTTGTTTGAAAATAAAAAACTATCTTAATCCGTTTAGCTAATAATGATATAAATAAAAATAAAAAAAAAATTCTATAGTGGTACTACTGATAGTAGCTAAGTGTAAATTGTTAATTATTGATAGTAAGTAGTTCGTACTAATTTAAGCATACGGAAAAAGTTTAATTAAAATTGTAGGGGTCGTTTTTGAGAAAACGTTTGTATGGAATGTACCATTATTTTTTTCATAAAAGTAATTTTTTAAAATATTTAAGAAAGTATTAAAAACTCTTAAGCATAGAGTTTTAAAAAAATCGATCATGTCATTTTCGAAATACATATTTGATTTTCAAACTCAAATATTTTTTCTAAATCCAAAAAATATTTTTCTTAAAATATTGGTACACAATTGTATTTATATTTTTTTGAAGCATCTGTATACAAAAAGCTATTGAAATCAGTAATACCTACCATTTTTAATACAATTGAAAATAAAAAAATGGTTTTTTGAAATATTGTTTCCCACCCAAAGGTAGCATTTACGAAAAGAAATGTATTTATTTTTTTTTTTTTCAAGAAAAGTTGTTGAGCCGTTTTTTAGAAAAATACGATCATGTAAAATTGCTAAACAAAATTGTATAGCAGGTACCGTTATTTTTGGTTCTAAAAAATAAAAAAACCTGTGGGGAGAACGTCAAAAAAACGCTATGTACCAAGTTTGAAGATAATCAATCGATCCACAGAGGCGTAGAAGGCGTGTGCCACCGCAGAAGGACCACACTTCGAGGGGCCCCGCAAAGCTTCGAAAGGTATTCGCGTTTCAAAGTCAATAATTATTATTATTAAATTTATAGTTAAATTAAATTCAAAAGCTTTCATCACACTTGACAACCAAAACTCATTTTTTAAATTGTTTTTTTTTTTTTTTTTCTTTTTTTTTTTGTGTAAAAGATTTATACATAAAATGATGAGAGCAGTGATTTCCAACCCTAAAAATTATATGAAAAATTGCAAACTATCGAGACACATAAAGCCGATTTAATTAGAGATATTTAGTTGTTTCTCCAAAGCAGACAGATATCTATTGACCTAAGCTAAATTCAACCAAATTAGCCAATGACATAAAAGTCAAGTCATTTGGGTAATTTTCTAAGTCCTATCAATGGATAGCCTTTGTCCTTTTGAGGTGTTGAACCAGAAAAGAATCACTTGTCAGTCTACCTGAACATACGACGTAAAGGTGTGAAAAAAAATCAAGCAAGTCAAGTTATGTGGTAAACGTTTACAGTGCTATTTATAAACCCATTCCAAGCGATGTCTAACTTTAGACACCTGTCCAACTCCAAAATGTTATTTATAAATACTTAGCACCGATTGACTAACTTATCCACAGAAATTGGTTGTCCAAATCTTATTTCAAAGTAGACACGTTTAATGAATAAGGTGAGCAAATATTTCTGGTTTTCTAATTTTCTAGTTTTGATATGAATGAAAAGCTAGTTGAACGTGCCACAAAGCGTTCTAAAATTCATTAATTCATTCAAAATGAATAAATACAGGCATGTCAGTGAATAAATGAGGCCACATTTGGGCAATTGTTGGAATGCGTTTATAAATAACAAGTTGACTAAACTATTTAGGCATTGACTAGCTGGACAACTGCCCAAGCGTGTTCTAAGCAAATCTAATAAATATGACTGTTATTATTTAAGTCTCTGACAGTTCAAAAACTCAGGCTATAAAATACCTACACGTAAATATAAATTATTAAAAAAAAGGATAGAACGACAAATTTCACGTAGAGGCGAGATGAACTGGTCACCGAAACCGTATGATTTGACCCCAACAGACTTTTTATTCGGTTTTTTTTTCTTAATCTGTCAAGAAGCCGCGATCGGCCGATACCCTCAAGATCAACATAACTCAGGCCATCGCTCGAATTTATTCTTATCTATGCGCAAATGCATTTCAAATTTGACCTGTCATATGCGTGTCAGCGGTGGACATTGGGACAATGTCATTTTATATTTTATATTCATACATTGTAAATACCCTTTGGAAAGCCCTTTACAATCGTTTTAAAAAATAGTTCACAAAATCTCTGCTTTTAAAACTGTTTAAACTTTTTGTATACTTTGTTTTTTTTTTTTAATTTTTGGTTTTGCGCTTCGTGTCTGATTTTTACAAGAAATTTGTAACTTAAAAAACATTAAATTTAAGAAAACTTAAAAGTGAGAGGTAAGTAGGAACTACAACTACTGCATACTATGTAGATACTACTTTTTCAAATTATTTTTCAAAAAAAGAACAAAATCATTTTTAAAGTTTGAAAGTCTGATACGGATTTTATGAAGACTTTTCTTGTCGATTGTTTCCTTGTATAAATAAAATCTCCAAGAAAGGTTCGTTTAAAAAGTTTATATGTATCTTGAGGTCCTAAACCTTTGGAAAATGACAGAGTAGCTTTTCGTAAAATCTAAAAACCTTGCTATTAAAAAAAAAAAAAACAGATACAAAAAACCTTCCACAAAATTTGTACTCTATATCTTGATGGGAATACATAATTAACCTACCTATACATGCGTTTTTTGTTTTCATCAGGTATTCTTGCACATATGTAGGTACTCTCACTTACCTGCATGTAAGACATCTTTTTCATTTTATTTGTCATTCTACTAGCACACAAAAACATACAACAGACATAAATTTGTTTTCCCTCAAATGCGGTTGTGCCCATTCTTCCCCTAAAATAACACAAACAATAAAAAGCACTTTTGTCATTTTTTATCATCCAACCCCAAATGACTTTTGCTGAACCTAGGCTAGCTTTATACCCAAAAATCAAATAAAATTAATCCATCTGAGCTTATTTAAATGTGCCTTGAAGGACTCTTCGACCTAAATTAATTTGTTACCCCGATAAATATTTAGTGCCAATGAGTTTTTGCCCAGCAATTTGTGTGTCCCTTTCAATTATTATTGTCACTTTCAACGGCAAACTTTTTCCATATATATAGCTATACCTAGGTATAAATTGTATATAGGTACTGTCGGATAAAATTTGAAAAACTTTAATGAGAGCAAAAAAAGTTATTTCAAATTAAAAGTGTTGGCGTCATGCTTAAGTTGCTTTGGAAAGGGTACATAAATAAGCACAGAAATAAGTTAATATAGGTTAGGTACCGGAAATTCTTTGAAAAGGTCACACGCTGATTGTGTTTAGGATCAAATCACTTAGTTTTTTTTTTTCTTGTTGTATGCAAACAACAGTGAAAAATAAAAATGGATTTCGGAATAAAACCCACAAAATACCAAAAGATAAGAAACGGCCCAGAGTTTTTATCAACAAATTTAGGTACAGGCGTCAAGTTTAATGATGTGTAATTCTTGTCAACAGAATAAGCAAAAAAAGAACCTTTTAACATTTTCTAAGGCCAATATCATACTTTAGGCAGATTGAAATGTCAATCGAAAATGGTCCGCATTAATCTTGGCAAGGGGACCACAATACACCGAGGATATACCAAAAAGGGTATTAAATCACCACTATCCTATCATTACCACTTTGAAAAACATAAAAATAAATCTTGTTGCCTTAAGAACTTGAAGAACTTTCTGCAATGTTTACATAAAGGGGAAAATTGAAATTGGAGAAAATTTGGCTGCAAAATTAAAGCTCTAGGATGTGTGGTGAATTTCTTTAAGCTCGTACGTATTTTAAATTTGATGCATGTTGAGTTTTTAGCGATTCTCTTGTTAATGCAAATTTCATGTTCGAGATACTTTCGCAGACAAGATACTATGAATCTCTTTAAAAAAAAACTATTATCAGACAATTTTCTAAACGTAGAGATACAAAATCGATATCTATAACTAGAGTCGAGGGTTTTTTTACAACTAGCATGATGGCAGTGTGACATAAAATAAAAAATAAATAAACTCTTCAGTATTCATGGCGAATGTTTTATGCCTTGACAGCCAAACATTGACGAAATAGCATGCCTGTTGTTGTGTCTAGGGAATCTATAGAAAAAGGACCAGGAAAGGACAAACTCGTAAACACAGAACCCAAATTACCATGTATCCCGTTTTTTTTTTAGTGAATTCTACTGTCTACTGCTTGTTAGATAGTTTTTATCAGTAGCTCTCGAAGTGTGGATGTGGATAAAGTTTTGAAGTGACCAAAAAGGATACCATGTATTCGAAGGGACAGTGTTTTTACTTTAAATATTCATGGGAGTAACACGAGTAGGTATTATGTGACAACGCAATAATATATTTTACAAAGAAAACACACATAAAATGAAAAATACTAACTTGACATTCAAAAAGCCTTAAGCATCCAGATATCAAAATGTCACGACGCGACGTCCAAAATTACTTAAAACGTTTAAGCGATTTAATGTAGAAGAAATTAAAAGAAAATGTATGAGTTTTTGAGTGACACCAATTCTTCAAGTGGCATTAGAAAAGAATTAAAAAAACATTTTTTTGTGTCAGGTGCTGGCGTGGGCACTCGAACCCGCATTCGTGGTGATTTGTGACATTTTCTTAAATAATACTTCCTTATTGCTTTTAAAGCAATCACAAATTGTCTTAAAAATCTTGACGTTTTCTTAAATACGGAATGTGTTCACGCCCAAAATAATTGTCACATTGCCCAAATTCCAAAACAAAAGATCTTTCTAAGTGATATGACAAATTTCGGACTGGGGTGTTTTGACATTTTAAATATATTTATTTATTTACATATTTATTTATTTTTTCCTTTTGTGCTTTTTCGTTTTCATGAGTTTTGGGCGATATGTCTGTTTTTAGACGTAATAGAACATTTTGATTTGGGCGTTCTGGATTGGGCGTAAGATCGTACTCCCACCGCTAAGTTTTAATCTTCAAATTTCAAAATATGAGAGAATGCAAAAAAGAAATAAATCTTTCATGCTATTTATCTACACATAATGTGAAAAAGTTTCATCAAAATGTCGCGTAAGCGCGTAAAATATTATCCAATTAGTTATGTTCAGGAAAATGCTAGATCTCACTTTATGTGCATACTATTTTCCTCTGTAAAAAAGTGCACAAAATTTGTTTCCTAAGGATGTTACAGCAAAACAGAGTAATTTTGCTGAGGAAACTTGTTCATGAGACTGAGATTTTTGAGGTATCTCATGGTCTGGAGGTGATTGTAAGATTAGCTATCTGATCGCGACTACTCAAAAACGCCAACCGACAACTTTAGTCCAAACATTAATTAAACGACTGCGGTGGGACAAGCCTTATCTGGTCGCAATAATTACAAAATGCACTTTTTAGGTTGCATTTTGTGCTAAGTCCACCATTAGCATAAGCAACTTCTGTACAAGATGGGTATCAAATGAAAACTAACAACGCAAGATCACACTATAATTTCCTAAATCTTTTAAGAAAGCTATAATTCTGCCCTTGAATTGTAATTTTAGTTCAAGTTGATTGGGAGAGTAGTAGTTTTTGAGAAATTTAATTTCAAATTTATTTATTAATTAATTTTATAAAAAAAAAAAACAGGTATCCAAAAAACCGCGAAATATTCGCCCTTTTTTCAGTTCTTGTTGGTTTGAACCGTAAGAGACCATTTTTGTGCAAAAACTTTGTTCTACGATCTTAAGTTGATTGTATTAACTTCAATTTAATACCAAAATTTTCTGTAGATCCAAGAGTTTCCAAGAGACAATTGTTCAGAACAAATCTAGGGTGCTTGGAAAAAGACGCACCAAAATACTTAAGCGTGTACAATGAGTTAAATGAAAAAAAAATCATATAAGAGGGTGGTTTTATATCCCCCCGTTCAGGTGTGAGGGTTGATTTCTTGAAAAACTGACCTAACATAGAAAAATGATTATTTAAAATTAAGGGTACCATTTGGACTACAATCTTATAGTTTATCTTAAAGACAGAAATCCGTATTTGAAATTTCTTTTTAAATAAAGTTGTTTTAATCCATAGTTTTCGAAAAATCAGTCTTTAAACTCTAATTAAAAAAAAAAAAATCGGGTTTTTTGATGTTTACAAATCTTGCATTGGCCCTCAGGTCGAAAACTCGGAATTCTAGGCCAATTACTAGGCCAACATCATTAACAAAAACCAACTCAATAAAATTAAGTCTAATGGATCTGACGCAAGGTCTGATGTATATAATCACCGGACTCAGAGGCGTATTTAAAGATTTGGCGCCCCGGGCCAAGAAGTTTTGGCGCCCCATAATGAACGAAAGAGAACTAAAACACTTCATACTGAAAAAAAATCATAAATAATAAATACAATTTTAATATTTACATTTTTGCCGATGCACAAATTAGTGGACACATTCATCAATAGCACTGTTATAATTGACCGATTGTGTTCAGTCTTCAGTCAGAATTAAAGATTTTAAGGGATGATTAACTGACGACCTTGATTTTTCCAACAATTGTCGGAATAAAGTAATTTTGATGCCTGAATATGTAGCTAATTGAATGGTTATTTGTTGCAAAGACCGTACATTTGTATCTCTACTCTAGTAATCACTTGTTATTAAAGTTTTTTCTAAAATAAGACTGAAGTAAGCAGTGAAAATCTAAAATTATACGAATATAAAATTTTTGCTAACTTGTTTTTACCCCGATTTTGCTGCTTCAACAGTTTTTTTTTGAAAATTAAAGCTTTCACTAAACAAGACTGAAGTGTGAAGCTAGCGAACGAAAATACCAAAAAGCTTAAGCTTTTTAGATAATAATTTCGTATGCAAAAATGAATTTGTAGCTTCAATCGATCGTTTTTTTTTCAATTTTGAAAATGAAATTCACATTTAAGAAAGAGTACTTGAAATTTATCTGTTTTTTGAGTACCTACGGAACATGAACGTTCTTCATGACAATTTGTCAGTTGTCACAGCAATCCTCAGAAACGCATGCAGTGTATGGTCTGAGAACATTGAGATACTTGATTTTTTCTTAAATTAGAACTTCTCGGAATGCCAGTAAGCAATCTATGATAGTATTTTAAAACATATATGTATTTACTGCGCTGTGCCGAAAAATCGAAATGTTTGTTTTTCATGATTGGTCTCAAAATGTCTCTAATGATTTCCAAACATGGTGGTGGGCTCATCAGTTAGATGCCACCAAACCCAATTTAAAACGCAATGTTTTTGTCACTTGGGCGAAACGCATTCATTGGAGTAAAGGCCACAATAACCTTTATTATTGAATTTTATTCATGAAACCCCACAAAAGGAATATATTTTGGAATAATTATGACAGTTTTTAACTATAATTAATTTTGTATTTATGTTTTCTTTGAAATAATTCTCAATGGTTTCCAAAATATATTTCCTTCTTAAGGCTTTTGAGCTTTTCATATTGAAAGGAAAAGTAAGAACTTAGATGCAACTAGAAAATGGTTATTTCCATCACCTTGGACTCCACTCAATATGAACAAATCAATAGAATAAAACTTCGTTGAGAATGTAACCAATTTTTTGCATATAAATAAAATATTTTATTCAATTTTTGTCTGCTGTTTTCGGCTAACCAATCCGTTTCTGGTTGTTCACAAACGTATTGGCTACTCAGTTATCTTGCCACTGAACAACCGGGACTGAAATTGAGCTCTGTTATCTTGGATAACTTATCCGAATCGGATAGCCGGTGGTATAGGACCATTGATATTTAGAGGTGACTCATCGCAATTTTAGGTATTTTCTGTGATGCGTTCCTACTGTAAACTTTAATACCTCTTAAACTAATTAGTCCAATTAAAAGTAGCAAGAAATATACTTAGTATAGGCAATAAAGTTTCTACAAAAAGATATTTGAATTAAATTTACGTAAGTACCTACTTCACATCGTTTGGATGATACTTCGCCTGGCACCTCTAAAAGCTTAACTTTTACCATACAAATTTTTGTAAAGGAATTTTACATTTTGCACCCAAAGTTGAGTGCCGCCCCATGCCAGGGTGCCGCCCCGGGCCATGGCCCCTATCGCCCTAGTGTAAAAACGCCACTGACCGGACTATTAAGAAAAACGTGAAAAAAAAATTTCTGGGGAAAAGATACCTTTTTTCTTGAATCGCAGAAACTAAGGTACTTACTGGCATCAGATTTCTTGTATTCGGCTAAAGATTCATTATAGCATTGAGTTTTTGAAAAAAATCGTAGGTAACCTATTTATGAAAAATTTTGAAAAAAATAAAATAAAATAAAATATTTTTATGTTTTCTAAAACTTGTTCCCTGAAAGCCTGTTTTCAATAAATAGCCATTAAACTGCTTTTTTTCTTTTTTTGATCATCCACTTTTAATTGTGAAAAGAAGTTCAGCTTTAGTTTACTTTTACGTCTATTTGCTTCCAATAATTATCATCACTTTCTTCCATTCCCATATAAGGACACACAGGAAAGGTTTAAGGAGGCGTTATTAAGAAAAAAATATTTTCCTCAACCTTTTTTTTTAACAGTTGTATTGGAGGTACCGCTATTTTTCCATACAAATATTTTTTTCTTAAAACATTATAGACAATGTTAAAAAAAAACTTTAATACCACGTTTCCAAAAAATCGAATATTTAGTTTTCAAAGCATTTGATTTTCAAAAAAAAATTAAACATTTCTTAAAAATCCAAAAAAAAAATTTGGAAATTTGGTCAGAAAAAATATTTATATATTTTAGAAGCTCCTGTATACAAAAATTATTGAAATCAAAAATGCCGTTTTGAAAACAAAATAAAATGCACGACTGGATCGCACGTATATTTGCTCTTATGCTCCAGACACTGCAGGTTAAAGAAAATTTTATATAAAAACATGGAAATTGTGAGAGAAAAATGTAGAGAAGCATGAAATACGACATTAACTCAAACAACTCCTTAGACAGTTTGAGGTGAAAAAAAGAATGCCATCTTAATTCTTGATTGAATATGATTGTATGACAAAAAAGTTTAAAATCGTTGGAGCTGTTTTTCAAATAATTAATTTTATTTATAAAATTCTTAAAACATTTTTAAGGACAAATATTGGAATGCAAATCTTAAGTATATAAGCAGAAAAAAAATTTAAAAAATTGTCAACCCATTTTTGAGATAACGAATTTTCCAAAAAAATTTGAAACTTTTTTTAAAAATTCAAAAACTTTTTGTAGATAATTTTGATATGCAATTTTATTTTATCTTATCTAAAATTTGTATATAAAACAATTTATCTAAATCCATTTAGCCGATAATGAGAAAATTCAAAGTAAAAAAAAAACATTTTATGCCAGGTACTATTAATAGTTGCTAAGTGTAAAATTTCGTAATTTTTGGTAGTAGATCGATCTAACTTAAGTACAGTGGTGGTCCAGTATAACGAATGCCGATATTACGAATGATCGATATTACGAACACTTTTTGGAAGCCCGTTAGGTATTCTATATAACGAACAAATAACGAATTTCACAAAATTAAACTAAACATTTTTAAGAATAATTAATTTTTCTGTTACGGACACGAATTAAGAAAAGAAATTTTGTGTAAACCGACTCTTGATTTGTATCCTTGTATCCTTATAATATGAGCTTTGGTTTGTTTCGCAATATTTATCCTCTCATATTTGCTTTTTTAAAGTATGAAAATGTTAAAATTTTTATTTTTTCACGGATTTGACAATAAAACTGTGTTGTATTGGAAAATGCTATAACATAAAGTCTTGAAAAATAAACAATTGCTACTTCTTTGGAGAAAAAAAGTATTCAATACAACGAAATTTCGATATAACGAATGAACCTTGGCCATTATATCATTCGTTATACTGGACCTCCACTGTATATCTAAAAAGCTTAATCCAAATCGTAGGAGTTGTTTTTGAGAACAAAACAAATTTTCCTTTGCGGTTTTATGACTTTTGTATAGAAGGTACCGTTATTTTTTCATAAATGTAATTTGTTTCTAAAAATATCTTAGTGAGTACTAAAACACTCTTAATTATCGAGTTTCAAAAAAATCGATCATATCGTTCTCGCAATATTTGATTTTCAAAAAAATATTTTGAAACATTTTTTGAAAATCCAAAAAATATTTTTTCAAAAATTTAGGTACTCAAAACTTTTGATATTTCTTGGAAGCTTCTGTATAAAAAAGTTTTTGAAATCGGTCATGCCGTTTTGAAGAAAATCGAAAATTAAAAAATTGGTTCTTTGGGAGGTACCTACCTACCATTAATAACCATTTTTTGAAAAATTTTACTAAAATTAATTTATTGAATTTTTTTATGAAAAGTTGTGGAGCCGTTTTTGAGAAAAATACGACTATGAAAGATTGCTAAAAAAAATTGTGTGACAGAGTTACCGTACCGTTATTTTCTAAGAGAAAATGAAAAAAAAAAACCTGGAGGAGAGAGCCACCAAAAACCAGATTGTACCAAGTTTTAAGAAAATCGATCCCGTCCTTAAAGCTGTTGCGGAGCAGGCGGACAGACAGGCAGAATTGTGAGACCCATAATTTTGTCTTCCCTATCATCGCATCTCAATCTCAACTACAAGTCTGATGAAAATCTCGAGTTCAATTTTTTTTACGAATGCATAACTTGCCATATATTTATGAAGTACCTTTAATTTTGTCGCAGACAAAAAGAAGCAATACCCACTATTAGAATTTACCATTCCCTTAACTTTTGTTTCCAATTTAAAAATGTGTGCTTTTCAGTTGATGCGAGAAAATGCATTTTTCGGTAGAAAAAGAGGTTTTGTTTGAAGTGCAGTGCAATAAGACCCGCCAAAATAAGGCCTTGGGTCTTCTTACCCAACATTTTGTCTTACTTCCCAAAGTTTTGTTGTTTTATCCTTTTTGAAATGGCAATAAGAACCACACAAAGAAAAGGAATAAGAACCGAGGGTGTTATTGTTTGAAATTATGGGCCCCAGGAAATAAGGCCCCAAAAAATTAAATAAAATAAAGTCACGTGATATTTGTCAGCTATTTTGTTACTTACTAATACCTTTGAACATGATGATTATTTTAAAAACCATCATCGAATAACAGATTATTAAAAAGCATCAATTACTCAAGGTATTTAATGTTCGGATCTTATTTCAATTGGGGTATTATTTCATAATGAAACTAAGTCCTGAAAATAAAATGAAACTAAACCCCAAAACTTGAGAATTTTCTTCTGTGAATTTTTTGGAGCATTATTTCGCATAGTGCCTGCGGGTTCATAGGATTTTAACTCTCTTTTTGTTCAACTTACGCAACTCCGTTGACCCACTTAGAGTATGCTCAATCGCCTATGTATGGACGGTACAATTGCGTTAGGACAAACTACATGAAGCCTGAAAGTGATGGTAGTTAATGTTGAATTTTGTGTTACTTTTATAAGATGGTTTTTTTTTTCCATTTTCATTTGGAATCAACCCCAAAAAAAAAAAAGAAACAAGAACTTACAGTCTAGAACCCAAAGGCCCACTGGTCTTATTTCCATGGGTCTTATTGCACCATACACCGTTTTTTTTTTATATTTTCTTTCTGACTCCTTTTCCCAATATAATGAACAAATTTTAAACATCATCAAATGATACATTAAATGAACTCTGTTAAAATACTGACAAAGTATACCTTAGAAAATTTGAAATTTTATAACCTTTTTTAAACAAAAATTAAATATGTATAATAAACTCCAATTAAATTTAGTGCTTTTCTAAAGTTCCTCACTTACCCCCACCGCAACCAAAGGCAACAAAACAATCAACTTTGAAAAAACTTTTAGCGAACATCTTTTTTTTTAATTAAAATGTTTCAAAACAATCGTTTTAAATTCCTCCATTTCACCTCCCCCGCAAAAAGTATGTAACTCCATATTGCTTCACTATTACCATAAAAAGTTATTACCAAAGAGGGTTCTTTTCTGGTGGGAAACACAATCCGCGAGCACCATCAGCATCAGCATCAGCACCCACCAAAGACTATTTTTTTTAAGCTATCTACAAGCGCAGAATAAAAGCACTTATTAAGTTTCATTTCAAATAATGGTTTTTATATGAACTGAATATCCTTCCATTTGTGTGGTGCCAAAAATAAAAAGGATTCCATTTGTGAAATTCCAATTGACTGCCAAAACAAGCATCAGGATAGAATAATAAAATAAAGTCTCATTGAAATTATGTTTGGAAAATGCAGGAACGTAGAAATGCTTGACAAAAAAAAAATAAACAATTTCCGAATGGATTTTTAGTTGTTTCCTGTAAGCTGAATTTTTAAGGAAATTTGATCAATCGTTTTTGGTAACTTAAAATGTCACCACTCCTAAAACACTTGCAACCACCCACACCCACCATACACGGTTGGAATGGATGTGTTAATTGAACGGGATATCAAGGGTTTGTTTTGGTTATTGTTTCACTGTGAATGGGTCTCGTTATGCTGATGTCCTTTGAGTCATCCTTTGCTATACGGTTACTGGATGTTTATGCTTAAATTATAATAAGGTAGCTTATCTAATATGACCCAAAAGCATTAGACATACATAGACAATCCCTACCTACCTATGCATTTGCAAGGGTATAGTTTGAGGATGGAGGCAATAGTGCTCTGCGCTTAAGTGAATTTAATTTACGTGAGTGGTTGCTTGTTTACATTGGATATTATGGGTGTGTTTCTCTTAGACATCCACATCATGGGGCTGTGGTAGGCCTGGTTTGGGAATAGAGGCATGGTTGGGCAAATGGAAAGCCGCGCACTGCTGTATGCTTAGTCCAAAGATGATATGGGCTTTTAATTAACCATAGGGACATATGTATGGATGTGTATGAGAATGATGGTATTCAGCGTATGGTACTGGTTGAAAATGATTTCACATGTTTGCGTAACAAATTATTCGGTTGCATTATGAAGGTAAAATCAAAGTGGAAATATGTTGATTTGAGATTGAATCTAAAGAATGTAAATAGTGTTCTAGATAAGAGAGGATATTTTGATTTTTGTTTCCTTTTTTGTATAAAAGGAGGAAGTATAAACTTGTTAACTAAAACTTTCAGGCTTTCCAATAACAACTTACAGTATTGGCAAATTTTCGAAACTTTTTTATCTTTCAAACACGAATAGAGTGCTTTCAAGTATTTTTAAATAATTTATGATAAAACTTAAATGTATCCAACATCTTGTTTGGCTAGACAAAAAAAAACTTATCTATAAGATATTACCACCCAGGGACCCTGTCCAGTGATAGTTTAGGTTTCCCTTTATCCATCAGATTAACTCAATTTTCCCAACATCATCACTCAGCCAATATAAAAGAAGGAAAAGAAAACTCCAACCACTTTTTTGTACTCTTCTTGTTATTCCAGCCACGATTACCCTCATGGGATTCAACTAATAGTTGGCACTTCAGCACCGAGATACGCAACACAACGACATTTCAAATTGAATTAAGGTTCACTTTTGCCAATTGTTCTTCATGTTCTCCATATTCCCTACTACATCTTCTTCCAAAATGTAACAGCTAGGTATATCTCCCAAAGAAAACCCTAACGCAGGAATCACATAATAACCTCATCCCTGCTTATCAGAAAGTTCAAAAATCCAGTCGACCCTAATCCTATCTCTCAACCCCTAATTCAGCTCACACAACCCTTCGGTAATTTAACAATAATCCGACGTGTTAAGAACCCGGTAATAGTTGCAGATAACAAAAAATTACTGGCTTCAAGCCAAAAAATACTTCGTAAGTTGAAAGAAAATAAAACAAAATAACGAAACAAAAAAGTATTAAAAAAAAAACTCCTTTTCCCCATGCAGATAACAAGACTAATTTTTATGAAATTTTTAACCAGTAGAAAATTACTTTCCTGATTGCAGATTTTTTTTCCTCGGTTCTCCATATTTTTTTTATTTTTTTCTTTCATCCTTTATTTGAACCTTGGAAGTCTAAGATTTCCACTTCCATATCTTCCCGCTGACAAACAAAAAAAAACTTAATCCTGTGCATGCTTGAGTTGAAGCGTTTTGTTTTCATATTTCCTCTTCTGTTCTTTTTTTTTTCATTGCCATTTTTGCCATCATAACTCAGAATAAAGAGGACGCAAAAGATAGGCTTTGTAGGATTTTTTTTTTATCTCCAAGGTAACAAAAGAATTATGCAGGAAGGAGTTCTAATGAATAATTTTGCAAGAATGCAATTTAGAATCTTTTAACTTTTGAAGAGTTTAACTTTGGATAGGTTCATTAATGACTTCCAACAAAATGAAATGAAAAAAATGTGTTTCACCAAGTTCTATTGTTAACATTAAAGTGCACAATAATGTATCCAAACATAATTCCATAGGAAAAACTGTGTGTAGAGGGTCTTCCAACTACAGGTTTTATTTCAAATTTTGCACAATTTTTGTTATTAATTGTCAACATTGAATAATCATTGTTATCACTTTTGATAGAGCAAAGAAAGCTATAGACGCATTCTATTCCTGGCAACAGGATTTTTGAAAAATCCTGGGGACCTAACTCAAAAATTATCAGGTTGATGTACACAGCAATAGTGGGACTGGAAGCGATATTCAACCTGAGATACCTAGATCTTTTCCTGTGCTTTGCGGCTAAGCCAGATTAACCTCTGGGAAACAAAGTACAACGGGTAATACTCAGATCCTTCACAGATATGTGGGAACTAATGTTTGCACAGACCACACAACTCCCCATTTAAACTGCAACAGACCCTTCACTACCTCTTTTCCTAATAGAAAGTAGAGGGAAAACAACCGACCCTTCAGTAATGAATCTGTGATAGGTGTCTTCACTGATAGTTTTCTAAGATGAACACTGGAGTTGGTGCTTGAATTTTCTTGGAAACTCTGGGACCAGCCAGCTCTTTCAGACTTCCGGACATTCGCATCAGCGTCTTCCAAGCTGAGGTCTTGACAGTAACCAAAGGAGCTACGCAAATATCAATGATGACGATACCACGAGCTGATATCACCCTCTTTATGATAGCCAAGCAGCATTAAAAGCCATTCCTGCCACCAAGATACACTCGAAGCTTGTAACTTTCAACGAAGAGCTTAGAGTTCTTGACAGGCAGCATAACATTAGAATCCTGGTCACAGTAATGTACAGGGAAACGAAAGACCTGATGAGGTGACAAGAACGGGATCGTCACTTGATTCAAGTCAAGCCGAACCACATATAAAAGAACATCAAATTGGATATTGGCAACAAAATATTAGAAAAAAATAATGAGAGATGGAACTGGCTCGAAACATTGGCACAACTAGAAAGTTATGGTCAAATTTCAATAAGCAGAGGAAAGACAAAATTATGCCAATGAACAAGAAACATCTTCGTTCCCTTGTCAGCATAATCACCTGACACAAACTACTGTGATACCACAAAAAGAAAATGAGGCACAGCACCGATGACCTTTGCAGGAGGTGCAGCGATGAAGAATCACATGAGGATACATTACACTTCCTTTGGCACTTCCCAGCAATCTTTCATTTAAGAAAAAATCACATAGGGAGTCATTTCTATGATAACTTAGAGGAACTTTCAAGAGCTTCACCTAATAACCTTCTGGACTTCGTCAACACCTCTATATAAATGGCTTGAATTTTAACAGAACACATACAATAGTTCGCAGGCCAGGCGTTAACACTGAAGGCACTATTTTTAACTGTACAACTTCATTGGGTGCATAATACTGATACCTATAGCTGTGGTATTGTATTCCTCAGCTGAATTCATAATAGTTGGAACGATAAATATAGCGTCCACCATGATGAGGGATTCGAAGAATATTCCTCTCTTTTGCACGCTGCCAGACGTTATTAAAACTAGTGTCCATATTCTCCTGGTGGCATGGCGGCGGAGATGACTAGCAAGAACAGAAATTTTGTTCCTTACCTGCATAGCAAAAAGATCGAACGCTGATGTTTGTAGCAATTTTATCAGAGGCTGGGTTAGAGATAATACATCACTTAAACAAAGTGCTGACACAATGAACTGGGGTTTCTTAAAGTAGTAACAAATGAAGAAGCCTTACCAGCGGTGCTTGGGTCACGGACAACTACCAAATTCTTTCCAGAGTTTCCACAAGTCTTCTCAAAATTTGTCTCACAAAGCTCTCATGAAACAACGTGTGCTTTGAAACTGCTTGACATGAAGTTATTCTGGTAGCATGGATCACCTTGAATTTCGGAAAGCATAACGATGCACATCCGTCTGTTCGTATTCCCACACGACACTCGAGTGGAAGTTTCAGCCTCTTCTTTAGCTAGGACTAGATTATTTGGCCTATGGCCTTGCCGGTTAAAGACAACTCCCTATAAGAAGTTTCCATGTAGAAGTTTCATACAATTTCTCTCTGGCAGTGACGGTGACGGCAGTAAGTAGTCTTAAAGGTGGGTCCACACTATGTCGATCAACATTGTTGGTTAACATTGTCGATCAACATGCATGAGTACATATGTACGTCAAAAACTTTCGTAGCAATAATTTGTGGGGATTTGAATTTTCTGATCGATGCGTTAGGATTCAACCGAAGGGTTCAGGGTTCGAATCTTGGTGGTACCCAACTTTTTTTAATTTTTTTTTTTTGTGAACAATAAAGTTACAACGATATTTTTAACATTAAATACTTATTCACAGCAAATATTGCATTTTTCATCTGCTAAAAATGTGATTAATAATGCATAAAAACAATAAATTATGTGTCCATGAAATTAAAACCCTACAAATGTTTTTAATAAAATGAAATTTGTTGAACAACTTTGTCGATATATATGTAAATATGGCCGTTTTAGAAAACGAAACGCCAAATCAATGTCAATTTGATCGTCTTTTTTTTAGACAGATCAATGTAGATCAAGAATACAATCTTCCTGTTTGCACAAGATCTTGTTGATCAGAGTCCGTCAATTTTCTTTTAAATGCATTTGGAGTTTACAAACATATGCCAGAGAACAAGTCAATATTTTTGTCGTTAACTCAATTTTTCACTGTTTATTTGCACCCCAAATATGTTTTCAAAAACGGCCTATGGCTTAATTTCCTTAGCTTTGAACAGGCTCTAGGAAAATGGAAACTTGTAGTCCTCCTTGTCTGCCAAGAATAAATTTAATAAATAGAACAAAATTACGTTTCCTTGGAAGAACCATTGCCCCCTCTCTCTGTCCGTGCCTGCTTCTAACATGTGATTAAAGAAGCTTACACGGCCGGCGATTGAAGAACGCAGCTGAAACTTGTTGGTCTTCTAGTAAATAAGGACACGAGCAAATAATAATGCTATCAACTCAACAAATAATGAAAGATCCGTCAACTGGTTAGGACAAAACTTCACTGGTTCATAACAACAATTTTGAAGTAGTTAAAGAGTACACCTTTCGGAGTAATCATTCGAAGAACGATAATGCTCCACCTATGAGAATCTTTGAATCCCAGCACCCAGGTTCGAGAGAACGAAAAAGACCGAACCTCCGGTTTATAGACCAACTCATTGCGGATGCCAGAAAGGTCTAGATGACTGTCTCCAGGCTAAGACACTTCATCGATTGGGAGTCAAATAAGTAACGTAAGTAAGTAAGTAAGTAGACGTTTATCAATTATTATTGATTGATAAACGCTCTAAAATTTATATACAGGATGTCCCATAATTCGTCAATAATATTTTAAGGCATGATTCTTGGGCATATCCCAACAAAAAAATTTATAGGAGGAAAGTTATATCACCCCCCTCCCCTGAGGCAAAGGGGCAGCTCCTGAAACATTGATTTTAAATAAAAAAAATTATTAAAAATCAACGAAAGCATAAACAATAATGTCCTAAAGTTTTTCTGAAAGCCAATACCCCATTCTCGAACTTGGGTTTCAAATCAAGTTCTTTAAGGGAATATTTTTTGAGAAATTAAGTTCCAAAATCAATTTTTTTTTTTATTCAGATTTTTTTTTAAGTTGATAATTTTCAAATTTTTACGTAATTAAGAGTTGTATTTGGGTTTGGGGTCGATATTTAATTCTTTTAGTTTTTGAGTTTTTAGTTTCCAAAAAACCCGAGAAAAGGGTTTAACTTTGGATAATTCATGAATAAATTCATGTTTTTAGGAAAAAGTACCTTTTATTTTTTTTTTTCTCAAAACCTAAAAAATTTTGTTTTTGGTTTTCGATAAATGGCTAAAAATTAATGAGGACACTGAATATCAAACACAAAAACGGCACTTAATTACGCAAAATTTTGAAAAATGTCTCAAACTTAAACTTAAAAAAAATCACAATTTTTTTCAAAAATTTTAACTTTGAATTTTTCAAAAACTGTTAGCTTAAACAACTTTATTGAAAAACCAAGTAGAGAAATGGGGTATTAGCTTTCAAAAAAACTATAACACATTATTGTATGTGCTTTCGTTGGTTTTTAATATTTTTGTTTGCATTTAAAGTCAATGTTTCAGGAATTGCCCACCCCCCTCCCTGCCTCAGGGGAGGGGAGATACAATTTTCCCCGTACAATTTTTTTCTTATAATATGCCCTAGAACCACTATTATTGACGAATCAAGGGACACCTTATACGTATGTTATGCTTTCTTCATTGAAATTTACAAATCAAACAATATTCCCCATGAAATTCACAAACATCCTCATTAGTTCTCCGCCTGATGTTTTTCTCAATTGAAATTCGAGTGAAAAAACTAGTATTTTATGTAAGAAGCTGTAAGCTTTTATAATCATTTAAAATAAACTAAAACTTTAACTCCTCATCATCATCTTAATGTAATATTTGAAGGAGACAAAATTTGAATCGTGTTGAGTATTAGCACTGTGTTGATCTCATATAACTCAATTATTAATTTGTGCAATTTAAATTGGAGGCTCTAATTCAATTCACATAAGCTCAAGTTAGCAGAGTATGCGAGTAGGTGTGGCAGTATATGTTGTAGGTAAACACCCAATCTCTAACCACAAAACTTATAACCAATCTGGTTTCGTAGTAAATTGAATTATGTAGTTTGTTGGAAATTTTGCGGGCCAAGTGAAGCACTCAAATGGAAAATTATGTGCGCAAATTAATGAAATAATTTCTACATCGTCGTTGTGTAGTAGTAATCGTGTTTTTAGAGTCTATAACTTATGTGCAAGCCTTTAACAAGCAGTGTGTAAAATATGGTATAATTTTCAACCCAACTAAAGAATCAAGCGGATGACGACGAGGCTAGACAATTTGAAATCCATCTTAAGGATATTATTTTGACCAGAAAATGGATTCTCATTCTTACGCCGAGTATCCTTTCAAACATAAAAGACCAAGCAGCATGGTTTGAGTGTTCAGTTTCAGTTTGATATCAGGGTGTTGATGGATATTCGAAGAGAACGAGCAGGATACCCTGTACATAGGATACGTCTACAATGTGGATTAACTGATGGTAAAGAAAACATGTCTTGTTTAGACAGTGACAATGGTGAACGAGGAAGAAACTATAACGATGACTGATGGTTTCTTTATACATTTTGGCGTCGTATTTAATAAGGAAGCCTTTAGGGAAGCATGAAATTAATATCTACTGCATTAAAAAAAATATGTTTTAACAAATCGATTGAGATAATTTTTTTTTATTTATTCGAATTTAATGGATTATTTACAGTTGATCTCGATTAAGAAGATTTTACTATTTAATTGACATTTTTCATTTAGTTTTTTTGATTTTAAATTAAATGCTTAGCCTTTTTACACTGAAGAAAAGCATAAATATTGTCAATAACGTCAACTTTTGTCAAAGTCAATTAGTTCTGCAAACACATGATATCTTTCCAGTCCTTATAATTTCAAATTTTTGGACATTTTAATACATGCATCACCTAATACACACAACGCCTTGAGTTATGAAGTGTATGCATGTAAGATGTAAACCCGTTAGAAGTTATCAGATTAATGAACGCAGAATTTGTCGAGCTGACAAACGTTTCCTTCTGCAGAAGCACGATATTCACCATTGCAATTATTCTTTTGGGAATAATTTTGTTTGTCCAATGTCAACTTGGCTGTTTTCAGCATTTAACCTAAAACAAAACACAAAATTTGTTTATGACAACTCAAGATCTGCTCTGAAATAAATAAGAAAAATGATAAAACCTAGCTCGTTGTTGCTCGTCATTTATAAATAGAAGAAAGTATATTGAATTAACTATTGTTCTAACATTGAATATTGAATAGACTGGAAAATGAAGGGTGTAAAGGAACAGTTACGTCCTACGTGCAAGGGTTTTTATGATTGAATATTTTTTGTTGGCCCATAACCATGCTTAAAACCGAAAATGCTACTAAATTCACCCATGTGTTTTTGAAAGAATGGTCACACTGGCCACTTTTTAATATGTCAGGGATAACTCGGAAACTAAGCCGAATTTGTCCATTTAATTTTTAAAACTTTTTGTTCAAAATTGAATTTCCCATCGAAATGGATGGTTTAAATATTATATATAATTTTTTTGTAGGAAGAATTAACAAAAATCAGCCAAACAAACATTCGAAAAATTTCAAAATTTTTGAACAAATTGCGCATATTTTTTTTCAGCAAAAATAGGCAAGGAACATGTTCAAACAAAAGAAAGTAGAGGCTCAAGGCTTTAATATGGCATATTAAAAATGTCCTTCCTTTTCAAAATTGACCAATATAAGCCCATTGAAACTTAACCATATGTTATAATTTTTTGCAGTTTTGGCCCCGAAAGCCTTCTTTTCGGAACTAAATGGGAAATTTCACATTCGTTAAAATATTCGAACTCAAGATTTTAATTAATAAAATATGACAGAAGGTAAGCCCACATTTTTGTTTTCTGGCTGTTTTTTAATGCTTCTAGACCAACAAGCTGAACGGTTTGGTACTAGGTACAAGGATTTTTTAACTTGTCATGTAGTAGGGAGAGGGGGGCACCCTAGGACACTTTTTACAAAAACCAACCTGGAACACTCATACATCACAATATAAAATTTATTCTTGAATGACGTTGTTCTTTGGTATTTTTCCTTGGAAATAGATTCCCTTTCATACCTTAGTTTGAATTTTATACATATATATTTTTCTATTTAAGAAACTGTTATAAGTGGACAGCCCTGGGGCTGTTTTGGACATGCCATGAACACAACATAACATTAGTCAAAATAAGTCGTAGGAGATTGTCTTTCTCTAATGCCTTAGCGTACTGGAAAGGAGGATTATTTGCTTGAAGATAAACCAGGCCATAATTCACTATCGAAGATTTGATGAAATAAACGTCTAGATCTTCTTAAGTGCTAGATACCTGGGCGACAGTATGTTTTTAACTGTATCCACTGTGCACTTTTTGAAACGCTATTTATTATATTAAATTTGAGTCTGATTTGGACATGTCCAAATGTGCCCCCCATCTACTGTCCAAAAGTGCCCCAAGTAGACATACAAACTATTTTTTTTTTTTTTAACAATGTTAAACAATAAAAATATTGTTTAGGTACTAAATCATCACAAAATAACTAAATATGATAGTAAAAAACTTTTTCCGCGTTGATTCCAGCTAGTTTTTTTTCTAAAATGCTTACGTCTTAGATCGAAAAAAAATACAACGGGTACCGGAAATCAAACATATATTTTTAATTATTTTTTCAAATCTGGTATCGTCCCAAATGTCATCAGATATCTATTTGAGGAAGAATTGCCGCTGTAAAATTGTGATTAAGTATTAAAAAGTATTTGTGTTGATACTTTTTTGGCCGTTGTCCTAAACTACCCCCTCTCCCCTACCAAAAAACAGGCTTTCGGGCAAAAACTGCAATAAATGGTACAGTTTCGAAAGCCTATATCTTTGTCAATTTTAAATAAAAACTACATTTCGAACATGCCATATTAAAGATCTTACCTTCTTTACTTTTTTTGTTGAAGCGGCCTTGAATCGATTTTTGCTCCGAAAAAAATTATATGCGCAATTAAGAGAAAAATATAAAAGCATTAATTTTTCGATTTTTTGTATGTTGATGTTGGTTAATTGTTAAACCAATAATATTGAAAAGTGGTCAGTGTGACCATCTCTCAGAGACGCATAAGTGAATTTAGTAGCATTTTTGGTCTTAAGCATGCTTATGAGCCCAACATTCAATAATAAAAGCCTTTGCACGTAATTGGTCTGTTCAATAGGCTACAGGTACTGTCAGTAATTGCTAACAGTAAAATTTACTTATATGTATTTTATATTAAAACGTTCTAATTTTATAACACTGACAAAATGTAATCAAAACTGTAGAAGTGGATTTCGAGAAAAAAGAGATTTTTTCAACGATTTGTATAACATTTGTATGAAGGTATCGTTATTTTTTCTAAATATTGGAAAAGTGTTAAAAAAAAACCGTTGAGTACCGAACTAAAAACTTGCCATATAGCTGGCACTTTACCTATATATAATTTAGGGTGGTCCTTATATTGGGTTTTTTTGAAATTCCAACTTGGATAGGCATCAAATGACTCTAAATGGAGAAAAAAAATTTTCCTAATTTTTTCAGATTTTTATTCCACCCCCCTGGTCTCCCTTTTTTCACTTGAAGGTACAAATAGTGGAGTTAGGGTGATTCTTATAACACGCAAAAAAAAAGTCAGAACTTATAGATTAGATTCAGACGAAAAAAAAATCGTACGGGAAGGGGGGTATATTTTCCCCCCGTTCAGGCGGGAGGGGTAATTTTCTAAAAATTTGAACCAAAATAGAAACAAAATTATTAAAAAACAACGGGACCATTTACAATGGCATGCTATAGCTTTTTTAAAAGCCATGAATGCAGTCTCTAATATATTTTTTAAATCAAGTTTTTATTGTAAAAGCTTTTGAAAAAATAATTTTCAAAACAAAAATAATAGTTTTTTACGTTTGAAAATTATTTTTTTCAGAAACTATTTGCAATAAAGACTTGATTTAAAAAATATATTAGAGACTAGATGCATGGCTTTTAAAAAAGCTATAGCATGCCATTGTAAGTGGTCCCGTTGTTTTTTAATAATTTTTTTTTTATTTTGGTTCAAATTTTTAGAAAATTACCCCTCCCGCCTGAACGGGGGGAAATAGACCCCCCCTCCGTACAATTTTTTTTTCTGAATCTAATCTATAAGTTCTGACTTTTTTTGCGTGTTATAAGAACTACCCTAACTCTATTATGTGTACCTTGAAGTGAAAAAAGGGAGACCAGGGGGGTGAAATAATAATCTGAAAAAATTAGGGAAATTGTTTTTCAATGTTTTGAATCGAATGAGGGCTATCCAAGACAATGTCCAATTTAAGGACCACCCTAATATATATACACAGCAGCTAAAACTAAGGTTATGCAGTTTGCAGTTTAAATTAATAAACTTTTGTGTTTATAGAAAACATGTTAGAAAATTTATAATAAAAATTAAAAACATTTTAAAAAAAATTACTATTGACTAGCTCAAAAATTTCCAAGTAATTGCAATGGAAACAAACTACCGTTTTTAGGGTTTTCCCAAAAAGCAGATGTTATACTTAATTTAAACAGGGTGCTTTGCATGAGTAGGGACTAGAAAGGGAGGGTCATTTTCTAAAAAATTAATTTTAAAAATAAATAATTTTAAAAATTCTTAAACCCAAGAACTAAGATATTCAATTTTTGTCAATCCAAAGTTGGCTTGGTCAAAAATTAGTTCTCAAACTCAGCTTTTCGAACGAATATAGGTAATAAAACAATACAAGCTCCAAACTTAAATAGTGTAGCTCCTATTTTAATGTTTTTTTCCAAAATGTTGTTTTTATTATTATATTTAAATTCTGAAACGTTCTTGAAGAGGCTCCCAACTCTTGGACTTTTAAAATTAATAAAGATTGTGATGAACAAATTTTCCTATTTCTATTTCACCTTATTCAAACGGGAAAGGAAATTTTAAATAAAGTGAAAAAAAAAATATAATTGAATGACAACGGAAATTTGTACACTTAGTACCAATCAGCAACTTACATAAATCAAAGCCAGAAAACTTTCCGCCATTCAGTTAGTATAAAAAGTAATTCCATGAGCAGTTTAAAAAATCATTGTTTTGAAAATTAAAAGTAAACAAAATAAAAAGTTGAATTCAATTCAAAACTATCATGATGTTTATTACAAAATCTAACTTCGTTAAGTTATCAATTTAATTTTTTTTACTATGCAAATTGTGGGGTGGTTTTGATTTGATCCCTGCTTTAGGCTAGAAACCCACTTGCGATTTTGTGTCGCGCGATTATTCAGTCGCATCAAATAGAGCACATGAGTTTGAAAACATGAAAACAAAAGTCCTACTAAGCTGAGATCACTTTTTTAGTCGTTACTACAGAAAATTTCTTTATATTTTCGGGTTTGCTGAATCCGAATTTGAGGTTTGCGAACAAAATTTCATGATGCAACATGGACAAAAATGCAAAAAGTGATGAAAAAATGTGTTTTTTGGCTCGAAAACTATCAACTATTCGTGAATTACATCAGAGTACAATTGAAAGCATAAACAATTTCCAACCAAACTTTGTTTTAGGTTTTTTTCTGCGACAACTCATTTGGGCTCAAGTGCTAGTTGAAAATTGACGTGCTTTTATTGTTTCCGAAAATACACTAAAAACACTAATTTTCTACTTTGCGTGACAAAATTTGAATTTTTGTGTTTAAGATGAACCAAGATATACTTTTCGGGTGGTTTTTGATGCGCTGAGCTTGAATCTGGCTTGAAATTGTTCTAGAACGTCCCTTTTTGAGATATTCGAATCTAAAAATTAAAAAAAAAAGCGTTTTTGATGCAAATTTGGGGTTATGTTATTTAATGTTTCTTATCATTCTAAAATCTAAAGTTTAAACATTTTACTTCGATATTCTTTTCGAATCTTCCAAATACCTTCATTCATCTTTGAGAAAATCATTAATTAGTTGTTAGCCTTCGTCTTTTTTCAGCCTTTTGATAGAAAATTTTTTATTTTGTTACAAATGAAGTCTTATATGACCAAATCTAAGATTCAGTACACAAGTCATTCATATCGAAACTGAATATTTCCTCAATTTATTTAAAACCAATTGCGGAAAATTAAAAAAAAAAGTTATTCACTAATCAAAATTGTGTTTCACTGCATTTTGGTGTGAAAAAATTATCCATAACTATCGAATAGATTTGTTCACATATAGTGATTTGAAATGAGCTCTGAAACTACCTTTCCAACGATATAATGTCTTGTCATTTTTGGTCTTGGAGATTGGTGTGTCCAATTTGCCTTTGTATGGAAAAGGAGATGGCATAAGAGGCAACGATTTATCACCATAAGCAAAATAATTTTTTGGTCAAAAACTTTATTTGAAGGCATACAATTTCGATTTTAGGGTTGTCTGATAAACTGATATTAAAAAATTATTTTGGGAAATAACAAACACCCTAATATACATTTATATGACTTTATTATTTGAAAAAATCGAAATTGCCTTCTTTCGCAAATTGTTATTATAACTCCTAGATTTATCGTCTGATTTTGGCAAACTTGGGCTAAAATCTTTTTTTAAAAAAATTATTTTTCAACTGAGTCATTAAAATTATTTGAAATTATTTTTTGTTCTACCCATATGGAGCAACCAAAACCTAGATTTTTTCAAAAATACTCGTTTTTCAAACTTTTTAACTTTTTAAATTTCAATCCGACTTACACAATCAGTACATTATTGGAAGGAGACAAATAAAATCATTCAGAAAATATACATTATATACCAGTATCCGAAAAAATAACTGAGAAGATGATTTCTGCGCATGTCTCGAATACACTTTCTTTGGAAAAAAAAAAATAATTTTCATTTTCAAAATTAGCCTAGAAAATATATTTTTTCTAAGAACCCTACCATGACCCTAAATTTTGTAAAATAGTGTATTCTGTAAGAAATTATCAAAGTAAGAACTTAAAAGTTATTGAAGAATTTCAAAACTCATAAAAAATATGTATGACAAATTTTTAAAATGCAAATCTGTTTTTAATAAAAACAAAATTGTCTAGCTTTAAGCAAAACATGTATCCGTTAATTAAAGCTCATGCTTTCATTTTTCTTAAACTAAAAAAGTGAAGCTGTTGCATACTTAACAATAAATTGGCAGCCCTGCACAAATATGTACATCCAAAATCAGTACTTTGCCAATTCAAAACAAAACACTGAGTAAATTATTGACCCCAATACATCAATGGAAGACCCAATCATCTTACAGATAAATTTAAAATCAGCATCATGAATGCAAAAAGCCTTAATCTACCGTCATAGCGTGACATATTAATTGCTTTGCAACTCTGGCCAAATCGATTGGCCAAAACGGCAAGCGCTAAGAAGGCTAGACTTTGTTGAGACGATTCAGCAATATTCCTTAGATATCAACGTAAAAATCAATCAAACTTCGTGCTTCGCATTCAATGTGCTCTTTATAACAGCACACGCTATAACGCTAACTCATTATAGGGCAAACAAACCAACAAGGCGCTGAGGGGTGGATTAATTTATTGGCCCAAAGTGTTTGCTGTTTGTGTTGAATCAAAATAAATACTAAATTAAATTGAGGGGATGAGGGTTGTATAGTTTGAGGTTGTTGGTGTTGGTGTAACATGACTGTACTGTTGTCCACTTGTAATTTGTCTTTCTATGAGGGGTGCTCGTTTCGTTCGCACAACCACGACACAGACAAACAGATAGACAGCCCGGTGAACAAGCATTCTTGTGTCATTAGGAAAATATTATGCTTGTAATTGAGTGCTTTTGATAAATTTTGTGATTTTGGGAAAATGTTGAAAGAGAATTATTTCCTTTGAGGTAAATGTAACAGGTGAGTGATTTTGACATATGATTTTGTGCTCAATGCAGGGACATGTAATGACAGTGAAAAAGCAAATGGCATCAACACAAAAGAGGTAAATTTTAAAGGCGGTTAGGTGAACAATTTATCTCTAACACGAAATGTTTAATTTAAATTAACCAGTGAGAGATTATAACACTTCTATATTTTAGTTTAACAAAGTTAATGTCAAAAACTTCCCTCAAATGCTATTGAAATAAAAACAAAAAATAAAAAATTTAAAAGAAGAAGTGACCTTAAAAAAGTATGAATAATATTTTTACCGAAGAATCTAGAAAAAAAGATACTACCGAAAGCAAAAAATTAAATTTCCTAAAAATAAAACACTGAGTTGAATAAAACTCTTGATTTACCCATTAAAAAGTCATAAACGCGTAGTGTGACTAGTTAATCCAATTTTTGATTTTATGCGTTTTTATTTCTGTGGAATTTCTTTTAATCTTTTTGCAGATGAAATTATGAACATGTGTAAATTTGGGTTTTATTAAATTATGTCGTCATATTTGTTTATTGAATTTTTAAATATCTAATTTGTATTTCAACACACAATAAAATTACGCTTATATTTATGGGAAAAAATATTTAATTTTTTCCGCTCTCATACCCATTTAAATTCAATAAAAATATCAAACAAAGAAGATTTGGCTGAAGGCTTTGACAAATCGAATTTTATTCTTATAAATAGAACCAAGATTTTGGAAAAATATTTCTGTTTTTAACAAAAGAAACAGATATACTTTTGACAGGATTGAACAATTGGTTCAAAATTATTATCAACAAAAATGTACAGAAAATTTGGTGGCTTGGACTTAAGGCTTGTGACTTCCACCTGCTAATTAAAAGACCTTCAATTATTTCTCAAATACAAACTGCTAAGATGACAGTTAGTTCATCATGTCAAAAATTTGAGGAGGATTTGTCACTTCCTCGCAAAAGAGAGTATTTCTGGTCAAATAGGCTCGATTTTAAACTTAGACATAGATAGAGTTGTTGATAAAGTGATCACAAATTCATTAAGGTCCATTTGCTGATACGAAGCTTAGATATTTAAGTCGAACATAAGCGCTTATGTGACAGTTTACGCAGAGGAAAACATAGAACATAAGCTTTAAGTGAACATACATAAATATGTAGGTTCTTTAGTTTAGTATCAGCCAACGTATCTTAGAGCCGTTTGCTCATACGATACTTAAGTGTTTATGTTCTACTTAAAAAACTTATGTTCTACTTTTTCCTGCGTAAACTGTCACATAAGCACTAATGTTCTACTTAAATATCTAAGTTTCGTATCAGCAAATGGGTCTTAGTAGAACATAAGCGCTTATGTGACAATTAGTGCAGAGGGAACATTGATATCGCCCTTATTCAGGAGCCCTGGATCAACAGCGGCAAGATCTGCGGACTCAGCTCCAAAGATGTAAACCTGTTTTTTAATAAAGGGCCTACAGAAGGTAACTATCGGACATGTATAGTGGCGAAAAAAATTATAAATCTTTTCCTCTTATCTTCCCATAGTAGTGCAGACATGACGACGGTGAAGTGCGACAGAAAAGGGGCCCCGCCCCTGATCCTAGCCTCCATCTACATGCCAGGTGATTCACCGGGGCCACCGCCGTCAGCAGCCCTTGATGATCTCGTCAAAACAACAGGTAAGAACGGTTGGGACCTCCTGGTTTGTTGCGACGCTAATGCTCATCATCTACAATGGGGGAGCACCGACACAAATAAAAGAGGTGAGTCACTATTTGAATTTATTATTAAAGAAAATTTATTGATTTTAAATAAGGGTAACGAACCAACCTTTGTTACCAGAAACAGAAGAGAAGTGCTCGACGTGACACTTTCCAGTAACTCAGACTCAATAAAGGTCAGTGACTGGAAGGTATCAAGTAATGTTTCATTCTCAGATCATAGAATGATAACATTCCAAATAGAGCACAAAATTGAAAACTTAAAACCCTATAGAAACCCCAGGAAAACAAACTGGGATGCCTTCAACACTAGATTGGCCACATCTTTGGGTCACTATGAACATTTACCATTGACAACCTGCTCTGACATTGACAAACATGTAAATGAACTAACGTTAGCCATAAACAATGCTTACGAAAGTTCCTGCCCCATTACCAAAAGTAAAGGCAGGCTCAACCCCGTATGGTGGTCCAAAGAGCTGTCTATACTTAGGAAAAACTCAAGGAGGCTTTTCAATAGAGCAAAATTCAGCAATGAACCTGCTGATTGGGACATCTTTTAGGTCAGTAAAAATCTGTACAAAAACCGAACGACCTATGCAAAAAGAGCAGCCTGGCAAAAATTTTGTTCAGACATTGAGTCTACAAATGAAGCTGCTAGGCTCAGGAAAGTCATGTCTAAGGTACCCTCTCCCCCGGGATTTCTAAAAAGACCGGATAATACCTGGACAGACTCCTGCTCTGAGACTTTAGAGTCACTTATAAGCACTCACTTCCCAGGGTGTACTATCAGTACATCTCCTGTGGACAGAGGGCCCAACATAAGTGAAATCTATGACATAGGCAAACAAATCGTAGATAGTAGGAAGGTGGCTTGGGCCATTGACTCCTTCTCGGCATACAAATCTGCAGGGCCTGATGGAATCATTCCAATTATGCTCCAAAGCTCTAAAGATACAATTGTTCCAATTCTAGTGGATATTTATATAGGCTGTCTTAACATCACCTATATTCCCGCTGGATGGAGAGAAGTCAATGTCATCTTCATCCCGAAAGCTGGCAAGCCCACCCATACCGAACCGAAGGACTTCAGGCCTATCAGCCTTTCCTCCTTTCTCCTGAAGACCTTAGAAAGACTAATTGACACTCATATTCGCCTAAAACTGAATGGTGGTGTGCTCTCACAGGCCCAACATGCGTACTTGAAGGGCAAATCTGTTGAGACAGCACTTCATGAAGTGGTTGGTACGATTGAGAAGTCGATACAATTCAAGGAATTCACTTTAGCAGCATTCCTTGACATAGAAGGGGCCTTCAATAATGTTGATAACGGTGCAATTCGACAAGCCCTAAACTCCGTCAGCATCGATCCATCATTGATAAACTGGATTGATTTCATGCTTCAAACGAGACTCATTAATGCAGAAATGGGTGACAGCAAGATAAGAGTTAGGACAAGTAGGGGCACTCCACAGGGTGGAGTACTTTCTCCTTTGCTTTGGCTCCTTGTCGTCAACCAGATCTTAGTTAAACTAAATCTGGGCGGCATCAAGGTAGTTGCATATGCCGATGACATTGTGTTATTGGCCTCTGGAAAATTTGTTCCCACTCTGAGCGAGCTCCTACAAACGTCCCTGGACAAGCTCAAAAATTGGGCCAGTAGTTGTGGCCTCAATGTTAACCCACTGAAGACAGAACTGGTGCTGTTTACAAGGAAACGTTATATTCCAAACATAAACCCGCCAACCATTAACGGAATACCGTTACAGGTTTCGGGTACTGCCAAATATCTTGGCGTTGTTCTCGATCGTAAACTAAACTGGAAAGAAAATATTAAAGAAAGAGAAAGAAAAGCCTCAATAGCTTTCTACACTTGCAGCAGAATTTTTGGTAAAAGATGGGGTCCCAGCCCCAGAACCATTCATTGGATGTACACAGCCATTATAAGGCCAATTCTAACGTACGCATGCATGGTCTGGTGGCCAGCCTTAGATAAGGAAACCAATCTAAAAACCATGACTAAAATTCAAAGACTAGCGTGTATTGGTACAACCAGTGCTATCAGGACCACACCAACGGCTGCCCTTGAAACTTTCCTTTCACTTGCCCCACTCGATCTGTTCACGAAAGAGTTGGCGGCCAAAAGTGCTTTAAGACTTCACCAATGTAAAAATTGGAAAAAGGGCCTCTACGGTCACAGAACTATAATGAATTTTACAGACATAGACATTCAAACAGACTACGTTTCACCGCACATAGATTTCAACCCAGTAACCATAACAGATATTCCAACCAGGGAACTCTGGAATGAAAACAGGGTCATAAATGAAAATCATGTTTCGGTCTTTACTGACGGTTCCAAAACCTCGGAGGGGGTTGGGTCAGGCATCTACTCAGATAACCCATCCATAAATAGATCGTTGAGGCTTCCAAACTTTTGCAGTGTATTCCAAGCGGAAGTACTGGCAGTTTGCGAAGCGGCGAAACATCTTGCCTCATGTGAATTAGTAAACAACAATGTTGATATTTTCATAGACAGCCAGGCGGCAATTAAAGCCATTTGCTCAATCACCACAAAGTCCAAACTGGTCGACCGTTGCCGGAACGAGCTAAGAGTACTCAATGCAACGAACACAGTAACCCTAAGATGGGTTCCAGGACATAGGGATATTCACGGGAACGAAATGGCGGATGAACTGGCCAAAAGCGGTTCATCTCTTGATCCGAGCCAAATCGAAGCCTCTGTGCTCATGCCACTGGAGCAAGAAAAAAGTAGAATACACCAGAGTTTCTTAGAGGCTGCAAATGTCAGATGGTCATCCATCGACACTTGTCGGGTTTCTAGGAATCTATGGCCAAATATTTCAAAGAAAAAAACTGATTACTTACTCAAGCTAAGCAGGCCTCAATTATCTCTCATGGTTGGTGTCCTTAGGTGCCGTGAAATAACGCCGAGCGAAATAAAGCCGAATGTCGAAATTAGGCTTTATTTCACTTTACTAAAGTGAAATTACACCGAATTTTAGCGTTTGGCTTTATTTCGCTGTGGCAAAGTGAAATAAAGCCGAATGTTAACTGAGAAATAAAGCCGAACCAAACAAATTCAAAGTTCGATTTTATTTCTAAGTTTCATTAATCCAGATTCTATAAAAATACAAAAGAAACTTTGCATACACCCAACCTCGCACCCACCCCAAATCTTATAGCGATTCCAAGCAGGGGGGTTGCAGGGGGGCAGCATGCCCCCCCATACATACCTCACTGTTTATTCGCAATTCTAAAATTTTACAAACCATAGGTATAAAGGAGAGGATTTATTAGGTTTGTGAAATTTTAAAATTCGTGAATAAACAGTGAGGTATGTTTGGGGGGGCATGCTGCCCCCCTGCAACCCCCCTGCATGGGCTCATTATAGGATTTGGGGTGAGTGCGAGGTTGGTGTATGTAAAGTTTCTTTTACATTTAAAGAATATGGAACTTTTATATTTTTTAACTAATTAAATATGATAATCCTTTTGAAAAGTGAAATAACACCGAATCGGCCTTATTTCACTTTTCAAAGCGAAATAAGGCCGAACGATAAAATTCGGCGTTATTTCACTTTAGTAAAGCGAAATAAAGCCGAATTTCGACATTCGGCTTTATTTCGCTCGGCGTTATTTCACGGCACCGTGTCCTTACGGGCCACAACTCAATGGGAACCCACTTGAACAGAATGGGCATCAGCTCATCGGACTTATGTAGAGGGTGTCATGATGAAGAGGCAGAGGAGGGCTCCCCTCACTTCCTTTGCGAATGCCCCAGCCTAGCTAGAACCAGAAAAGAGGCCCTTGGAGAATATTTCTTCGACGAACTGGGCGACATCTCTGTCTTGCCACTAAAGAACATTCTGAAATTCATTCAGAACTCAGGATGGTTCAAGGAGGCCCCTAACTCCTAAAACTTCCTATTAACTCCCTCCCTATCCCTCCTCACTAACCACTTATACCCCGGGGAGCGCAATGGATCCTACGAGATCCGAGTGAGATGGTGCGGCTTGCCGTATTATCACCCCTTCCAACCTAACCTAACCTAACCTAGTGCAGAGGAAGCTTTTAAGTACAACACTAATGTTTTAGTTTCATATCAAACGTACCAAACGGGTCTAAGACACTTTATATAAAAATCACCTCACATTTTCAAATCATAATTCACTTTTGTTTATAATAAAATTAATTTCTATTTCTTTCTTACATAATAAATATTCAAGTCAGTTTTTATTTGCATCTAGATTAAGTTTTTTAATTTCCTTTAAGAACTTATCAAATTATTTATTCACCATCCTATCAAAAGTCCTACGCACTATGATGATTTTTTAAATTTGAAATTCTATCTGCAAATGCTATGGTCAAGGAAATCGTTAAACATATACATAACTTACCAAAGCAACAATTTAGTGTTATATTAAATTCAAGGTATTTCTTAAAATTAATAATAAATTTCCATGTCAATGTCTAACAAAATAGCATTAAACATTTATTTGACTTATGCCTTCTTTGTCAAATTCCAAAATAAAATAAATAAATCATTCAAAACCACAAAGCATATTTTTCTAAAACAAAAAAAAAATTCTTGGCATACTGTCAGCGAATTTTTAAAATCTAACTCTCCCTTGGAGCCAAAAAATTTATAAACAAATAATATTTCCTACACATAAAATATAATGAAAAATTTAAAGTATATTATTTGACAAAGTATATAATGAAAGTGGTGCTAAATCTATTAAAATTATAAGTTTAAGGTCAATAAGTTACCTTTGGATATTTGTTTATCCATTAATAATGTCATTGAAGATTGAATCAGAAGATAAATTATTAATAATTATGTATTTACTTTTGAAAAAAATGTTAAGAGAAAAAAGTTACTCATACGCCATAGGGAACACAAAACATCATTTTTAAAGTATGCACGACTGGATCTAATGAACTTGGTCTTCTTGTTACATGCTTAAACGTAGATACATAGGTGTTGAAGACATAAAAAGTATTGGTTTTTTTTTGGTATGCGCAGATAATGAAACCCACTTTGTGGAACTTCTCTGACGTCGTTATATTAGTAACTAAAATCTGAAACTTTTCAGTGACACAAAACCAACACTTCTCCTATAGAATAATAAAAATAATAAAATACAATGCAAATGGACTTGATCTTATTATTTCCTGGAACAAAAGAAAAATATGCAAATATAATTATAGACAAATGGAAAAGTGCATGAAACTCGTTCTTTTAATAAGAAACAAAAATTAACTTATATATTTTTTTTTTAATTTTAAGTTTGAAAGTAATTTTTCAAAAAGTATTTGCAATAAACACTTGGTTTGAAAAGCATATCAGAGAGTGAATTTGTGGCTTTAAAAAAGTTAAAGCATGGCATTGTAAGTTCCCGTTGTTTTTTATATTTTTATATTTTGGTTCAAATGTTTAGAAAAAAAATAGACCCCCTCCGATACGATTTTTTCCTCGTCTGAATCTTATATATACGCTCTGATATTTTTGATATATTTTGTGTGTTATAAGAATCCCCCTTAATCTATAGTTAGTAACTCAAATTGAATAGAGGGTGACGAAGGAAGTGAAATAAAAATCTGAAAAAATTAGGAACATTTTTGTCTATTAAGTTCCATTTGATGCCTATCCAGCTTGGAATTCAAAAAACAATATAAGGACCACCCTAATGTACATATATAAAATGCTTGCAATACATTTGAAATAAAAATTAAGTATTTATTATTAAACATTCAAAAACCTTGTTTCAAAAATAATCATAAAAAAAATATAAATAAATTCAATTTTCCCTCTAAGGAATGTTTAATAACCCTTAAGTTAAAAATTTAAAGAAACCCTCATTATTGGTTTAGGCTGTGATCGTTGATCGAGGTACATACAGGTAGAAAAACAGGGAGACAGACAGAGTTGTGTGGGACCCATTTTTGTTCGTGATCTCTATCATCTTAGTGTCATACCTATGTTTGATTTTATTGTCCCGAAGTTTTCTGCACGAATCCAAAACTTGTTGTATAAAATGTTATACATAGTAGCTATATCCCAAGTAAAAATACTTGATGGCTGATGTGAATTTTTCAAAAATCACAGACACCAATCCAGTATGGATCTCAATGCATGCGCGGATACAGGGGGGGGGCAATGGGTGCAATTGCACCCCCCTGGGCAATAATGAACGAACTTTAAAATATGAATTTAATAAAATGTAATCAAAAAAAGGTTATTTCGTTATACGTTTATAAAAATTTTTCTTGGCAACGCAACGTTGCAGCAATGAGTGATTGTGCGAAGGCCGATGGCCGAACAGGTTTAGTTAAGAAAAGTTCCACTATGCACAAATAGCCTTGAAATTGACTGAGTGCAAAGCTTATAACTTCGGTTTTAGATGTCCGATCTGCAAAGTTAAGATCTTTAAATAAAAATAAATGTCCGGCTACATTACTTTATAGCATTTTATAAGAAAAGTCAATTTGTTTCATAGTAGGGAGCAGGTTGAACCCTAAATATATTCGATTTTCACTTTTCAAAATGCTGTGAATGAAAAATTTCACAATTTGAAAAATAATGATTTAAAAGTTATTGCTCCACCTCCAACCCTCCTCTACAAATTTGTTAGTGGTTTTTATAGTTAAATATAACGGGAGAGGTGACAGGGGCACTTATCTTAATTTTCAACATTGAAGTTGATTTTAATTTAAAAAAAAAAACTTTAAAATACGTCGATTTACGAGTAATTACCTTCAAAAATTTCTAATTTTGTTTCCAATGTTCGGATCTACCGGGTAAAGATATCTAATTAAAGTTAAAATAATAAACTACATTTTTATATAAAAGTTATTGAGATATAACAAAAAATTCATACTATAGAGTTTTTTTTGTGTTGAATTTTAAAATGTGCGTTTCTATTGAGGGAGTACTTTCACTAGAAAACTCTCGAGAGCGACTTTCGGATATCTGTCCTCCCCTCTGGTGAGCTTATTTCATGACTGTGGTTGTGTTCACTTTCGAGTTTTACTTTCGAGAATTTCTTCAGAGCTGCTCGCCGCCTTTTTACTCTGAAATGGATACGCACTTGTGTTTCGAGTTCGCAGCGATGCGTGCAGACGTGCTGTACATCTGTTTTAGCCATAAGATACGTTTTTGATGTGAGAATTTTGTCACCTTTATGGATGTGTCTTAGGAACATCCGTGTTCCATATTATAAAACTACCGAAGAGAGGGAGTCCAAAGAAGAAGATTGGATAGAAACCAGGAAACGACTACAGCAGTCACTGCCGAAGTGCCGAAGAGAAGTTGCATGGAACTTTTATACCTAAGGAAAGGATAGTTGTTTCGTCAATTCGATTGTCAAATGATTGCTATTTTTCGACGCAAATATTGCTATTAGCTGCGTTTTTTTGTATGTCCATATGGAGTTTGCTGAAAAAAACGACATCGGGACATTTCAACATTTGCCTTACATTTCTATACAAATGATCGATAACACAACGACAATGGTAGTCTGGCACCGTTTTTATCGAGACAAAAGTTAACTCCAGTTAATTATCTGGACTTAGCTAACTCTAACATGTAAATTGTTTTGCTTTGTTGTCGTTTTTTTCACACAATTTTATTTGGACATGCAAAAAAACACAGCTATCGAAATCGAAATACATGAGTCTGGTAACTCTTTAGTCGATGCCTTGAGCTTATATGAAACTTTTATATTAAAACTTAACGAAGGCTAAGTATATTGTTAATGAAATGTATAACGAAGTTTAGTCACAATCGAAAAGGTTAGACAGAAAGGTTTAATAAAGAGTGGTGTTTTCTTTGTGTTTTCCACTATAATCATTGGGTTTTATTTCAATGTCGGAAAGTTTGGTTTTGTATCGATGGACTAAGGCATCTGATACGGTTCATCTCGGTTTCGATCTATAATTTTAGTTTAGCTAAAATACAGATATTGTCAAATTAATGCAATTGTTTTGTTTGCACAAAATCTTTTTTATCAACGTCCTTCAATTTTCTTGCAAACACATTTGACGTTATGAACACGTTCTCCGGCTTCTCAATATTTTTGTTTCCAACTCGATTTTTGACTGCAGAATTGCACCACACATGATGTTATCGAACATGTGACTTCAGCAAACTGCATTATCGAACACAAACTTGAATTTGCCTTTTCTTACAGCAGGTTTTTGCAATTTGCGTTTGAGAACACTCTGCAAAACGCATTTTGACGCTGATGACGTTCTCGAAAACGGCTTCTTACTAGCAAGGTTAGGTTAGGTTGCCAGCTACCGAAGAGGATGGAAATTTCGATTGAACTCGAACGTCATGTGTCTGAATAGGAACAAACCACTGTACCATTATGTTTTCCGAGAATAATTATAGAGTTACGGGGATCTAGAGGGAACTCAAAAACGCTGTAAAGATACCATGCTATAGCTACAAACCGCAAAAATTCATTTCACAAAGTTCAAAGTACCCTCTATTCGAGAACTGTGGCAGTTATGAAAGAGTTTATTGCTTTCTACAAATTAAAGAGCGGTATGAAGTGTACACAAATTTTCTAGATTTTGGAAACTCACGAAAATTGCCCCCCCCCCTGAACGAAATCCTGGATCCGCGCCTGCCTCAATGATATATATTTTACCTACTTACACAGAACATTGAACCATCATTGCATAATGGAGATATTATGGCAAGGCAGTGTGCAGCAGATAAAGCTGTTAAAAGATCCTATTTGTGGAAACACAACACAACTCCATTCAAACTGTTTGTTATTAACTTGCCTAATGGCAAGTCATGCATTCGTAAAAAAAATTTACTCGAGATTTTCATCAGACTAGTCTTTACGATATGATAGGGAAGACGAAAAAAGTGGGTCTCACAATTCTGTCTGCCTGTTTGTCTGTCTGTTCGGCTAAAGCCTAAGCAGCCGGATCGTTTTTTTTTAAACTTGGTTCGTAGAGGTTTTTGGTGATTCACCACACATATTTTTTTATTTTTTCTTAGAACCGAAAATAACGGAACCGGCAATAACATTTTTCTTAGCAGTTTTACAAAATCTTTTTTCTCAAAACAGCTTTACGGCTTTTCTTAAAAAAAATCCAATAAAATTTCTTTTAGTAGTAGTAGTAGTAGAGGCTACCTCTGGATATGAAACCATATTTCAAAAATTTGTTATTAATGTTACCTCCCAAAGAACCTTTTTTTATTTGCCATTTTCTTCAAAACAAAATTTCTGATTTCGAATTTTTTTTAACAAAAGCTTCTTACAAATATACATGGTTAACAAAATTTTCAAAAAAAATATTTTTTAGATTTTCTTAATCAAATATTTTGAAAACTACATTCTCGATTTTTGTATCTGGGTATTATAGGATTTTTCAACACCTGCTAGAATGTTTTAAGAAAAAAAATAGCTTTTATGAAAAATAACTGTACCTACCTTCAATACAAATGTTAAAAAACCTTAAAGGAAAATATTTCTTTCTTAAAAACGGCTCATACGATTAAAAAAAAAAATTGTGTGCTTTAACTAGTGCGATATAATACCATAAATTATAAATATTTACACTGAGTAAAAAATTTGAAAATCTGCACTAAACATAAATATTAAAAAAAAAAATTTTAATTAGATATCTCAAAAACGGGTTGACAATTTGTGTTTCAATTTTAGTTTAATATGCACATTAATAAATACTTCAGATTTGCGTACCAAAATGTCTCCTTAAAAATGTTTTAAGAATTTGATATACCTTCATACCTACACATACAAATTATTTTTTTAAAGAAACCGCTCCGACGATTTAAAATTTGTTTGTGTCCGCATCCAAACAATTATATTTGATAAAGAATTCAGATGACGGTCTTTTTTTTCACCCCAAACTATTCAAGGAGTTCCTTAAGCTATTTCAAATATCGTATTTCATGCTTTTGAACATTTTTCTCTTATATTTTCCATGTTTTTATATACAATTTTTTATAGGCCCGGCCATTTGATCATATAAGAGCAAGTACATGCGACACAGAAAAACAAAGGGTTAGGTGCCTTTTCGTTTATTTTAGGCCAAGAGAAGGTCGGGCGGTACTCATAAAAGCTTTAAAAATTCCACAGGAACAAAAATTTTTCGGGTGAAATATTTTCCGGGTGAAACTCAAACTCACAATAAGGCTGATTTACTGTGTATTTTTTGTTATCAATAAAATTTAAAAAAAAAATTACATCCTGTGTTGTTTTATTCATTCATTTAAACATCAGAAGGCAACAATTATTTCAAGCAAGTCGATATTAGAAAAGATGCATAAATATAAACCGAATTTAAAAAATTTTAGTCATCATCGTCTAAACTACTGAAACGATTTTGATACATTTTTTAAGTCAATAAAAAAAATTATTTCTATGCCGTATGTATGTTAACATAACACTCACTCTTACAATTTGATATGCTCGTTTAGAAGCTCACAACATATGAATGTAAATATTTCATTCCAACCATATTGAATCCATACCGGTCGAAATGATAACCTACTTTTTATAAAAAGTCGGTTAAAAATCGCACCATTTCTGCAGTCACATATAAAGCTTATAAGGTGTCATTGCAAAGGGCGGCTTATATTATTTTGCCCAGGGCGGCCCTGGCTGTGTACCGCATAAGCACCACCACGAACAAGCTATACTATATTAAGTAGGATCTTAAGATCAACTTAATAACAATTAATGTACAAACAAAGGACAACACACTTCAGTTCTGCTGATGTTGAGCATTACAAAAACTTAAAATCGTGGATCGATGAGGTGTTCCTAACCATGAACATTCTACTTGTGGGCTTTTCTTCCGTACATTGACATTTCTTCATCGAGATTTTATTTCAGAATTTCATTTATTGCTTTTATTTGCTCAATGTTTTTGCATTGCTGAGACATTGAACTTTCACATGTGTTTCCGTTGGAAAGCCTAACGTTAGCATTACTCAATATTCAGTGCTGACGTAACTTGCCTGGGAGGCCACATGGAGGATTGGAGGAAAAAAAGAGCTATAAGCAATACAACACCCATCATTCCTTCTTACATGGAAAATATTGTTCTATGAATTTTATTCGCATATTCCACATAGGAAGTGCTATAACTCATTAAGAGTTAGTTGGTAAGAAACATATTGCATGAGAATTTAAATCCTTATTGGGCTGTGCTTTTCACATTCTAGCACCATATAACTGTGTAGATGCACTCAGTGCTGTCATTTTAGAAATGAGCAATATGAACATAATTTGTTTGCATAATTTTAGGGGCCAATGCAGTATGGAAAATTTTTATATTTTCGTTTTCTTTACTTAAGTTTTTGACAAACTGCTGAACTATGTGTCAAAAATTGCCGTTTTCGTTGCAAAATCATAACTTTTGAACGTATACAGATGCCACTTTAGTTTTGTTTTCTGCTCGTAGCCTTGAAGGAAAGTTATAAAAATGGTATTTTTGTTTGAAAATCGCTGTTGTTTCGGAATCCTTGGCTGAGATAAGGTTTCCTCTGTAAAAAGAATTTACTGAAAAGGAGTAAAAATGCAACTTTTAAAACAGTCAAATTTTGCGGAGAGACCATCACTCTAACACAGATACACAGAGACACGCAAGCAGTTATTTTACTTTTCTTAATCGCCAGTATGGAACACTTTTTGGGACAAATTCACTTAAACTGGTCTTTTTAGAAAATTAAATAACAACAAAATTAAAAATACAAATGGAATATACCTACATATTTAAAAATATAAAAAGTAATGCCATTGCTATTTGTGTTCGATATCTTTAACTTTAACTGTGAACAGGAAAATAACAAAAAACAATACAAATAGCTAAATGCAGTACATATCAGAGGTGAGCAGTACGCACTAGGAGAAAGCAATACAAGTATTTCAATTGCAGTACATTCGACTGCACTGTGTACACTATACACTTAGAGAAAAGGTAGGCTTATTTTCTTGAAATATTTTAATCCATTTTTATTGTTCTTATAATTGTTAATCCGATGGAAAAATCTAAAAATTTTAAATCAAGAAGAAATAAAATGCACTACTTGATCGCACGTACTTGGTCTTATATTCATGTTGCTTGAAACTTAAAATATTTTTAAATAAGCAAGTAAAAAATAGAAAAAATACAAAAAGCATTTAAATCGCTCTTAAAATTGTATATACAACTCATAAAATACCTTAGAGCTCAAAACAAGTATGCCGTTTGATATCGTGAAAAATATGATAATATACAAAAAAAAATATAAAACCGTTGGTGCGAGCGGTTTTCTTAAAAATACAAAATTTCAAAAATGTTGGTGCTATTTAAACAAAAAATTGGTGTGCCAATTTTGAGTATTTATTAATATACATGCATACATTTATTCCAAAAAAAAAATCATCAATGTGTTTTATGAAAAATATTAAACTTTAAAAAAAAAATATGTTTTTTTTTTCAAAATCTAAAAATAATAATTTCAAAATTTTGATACGCCATATTATTAACATTTTAAAGGAGTTTTTGCATAACAATTTAAATTGAAATCATTTAAGCCTTGAATGAGAAACTCGAAAATCGAAAAGCATATTATAAATGGCAGATACCGTTAGTAAATATTTTTTGGTATTTTTTTTTTTTGTTACCAGAAAGTACACCAGATCTATAATAGTACACTATTTTTTTATCACAATCTTTGGAGCCGACCTATTTTACGAAAAGTCTTATCGATACTATTCTTAAGTGACTGAATCAGCCTTTGATTGTTCCCATTATGGCTTCGTTAAATCGGTGATCCATGCCGTAACTTCAAGTACCATCACCAAAACGACTAATTACACCATTATCGAACTTGTTGGATATAAATCGATTCTTGGATGGTTTTGTGTTGCACGTATCCCCATCTTGCTGGAACTTTAGCTCACCCAAGTCTAAATTCTCAATTTCTAGCTTTTATATCTTTGTAGCACTTTTTGTCTTCTCTAAAGTTTATTTCATCCTCATCCTGGAATACAAATAGAAATTAGCAACCACTTCAAACAGAACAGCCAAATCAGGATTCATTGGCTGCTCTATGACTTCCATGGAGCCCAAATAGCTATAGCAATTTAGCTTCTTAAGGGATCGGATGGAAATTTCCCGAAAAGACGATATTTTTAACAAAATTGTCGTCAATTTAGAGCTGCTCTTAGAACCAAATAGAGAAGATATAGCCGGCGCGACGACTTGTTAATTTTGCTTCAGTTGCTGAGTCAATTGGATCTTGAAATCGAAGAATCCGAGATCTCCATGCAATATTTACTTTATTACGTCTAATATTCAGTTGCTGACAGCTTATAGGCGGGTTAAGGTAGGTTCTTTCAATGTATTGACAACAGAGCTACAGCTGGTGCACTAATTTTAATTTTTATTTTATTATTTTAAACTATAAGTAAAGCTTTCTAGGGGGTACCACTACCAGTGTTGCCCCCCCAACTGATCGAAAGTGTAGTGTTTAGGAAAAATAAGTGTAGTAAAAACGTAGTAAAAAAAGAACAAAATAATTTAACAAAATTTGTAATCCTCTTATTCACTTTTAAATATATGTACATAGGTAACATAAACTATTATGCATACACAATTCATAAAATGTTCTTATATAATAATAAATAAACTATGTACTTACATTTTTACAAACCAAAAATATACATTTAAGGATTAATAGATCACTTAAAGCATAATACATATGCATATACCTATACATGAATCGAAATTTTTTACTTGGGTTTTTTTATAGCTGAAAAATATTTTTTCATATGGTACTCCTGGCAATAGAAATTCACAAAATAAAATATTAAATTAGCACACGATTTTGTGCAACTCCATCAAACATACACTGAGAAAAATATTGAATATGTTCATATTTAAATCAAACTCAAACACATACGATTTGGCATGGAAGCGATATCGATTTAATTTAAATAGAAATGTATTTATTCATCGTTGACATGATTTGAACTCGAATGTTTTTAAATTAACTTTGCTTTCTGTTTGACTTCAAAATATTTCTATTTGTTTTCATCAACTTCATTCAATGTTGTTTCAAATAGAACCATGTTAATTTTTATTGAATAGTTACGTGTTTGAATCAAAGACGTTTTTTGTTTAAAACAAATTCAGGGTACCTACATTCATGCAATGGCGCAAAGTCATCGTAAACGTAGTAAAGTTGTAAACTGCGTAAATCTGTCTAATTTTCCATACAAACTATGACAGATTCCCGAATTTTAAAACTTTACTACGTTTATGACGGCTTTACGCTGTTGTATGAATACCCTTCTTATTTTAACGTCTACTTTTTCAAACAGACAAGCCTATAATCAAAAAGAAAAAAAAACGCAATTAGTTAACTTTTTATTAAAATTTATTTTTAATTCTGAGTAATATTTACTTCTATGCCACTAATATCATTATTGGCTTTATTTTAATGGAAGATGAAAAATATTTTGGTTAAATTATCCACTCTGGTTTTGTAGTTATAAATAATTTGATGTAAAATGTAGGACCAAAATTTCCTCGGCAGCGTCGACAATGCTAAATTTGATTTTGTTTTTACCTGGGATGCTGTAAAACAATGTTACTATACTGTTGAGAAGTTCTTGCAGTAATGTTGTCTGTCAGCACTATATAAAATATTTAAATTTTTATTTCGACCTTTATTCATACATTTAAGAAGCGTTAACTTACTTTTTTCCACTAGCTGTTTGCAGGAAGCCAATTCCTCTCGGGATTTTTTTTTTAAATTTCTTTTACTAACACTCACTTTATAACTTAATATTGCCATCAAATTCTAGAATTCTTTTCAGAACAAACAACCGATGTCATGTGCGCGACGGAATTTGAAATTATTTTAGACACCACGGCCGGCACGGCTATGAAAATCAAAAGATTGTTACAGTTATGTTTTCTCTTCCTTTGAGTTCAATTCAAACTGATTCGAGTTAAAATTTACACCCAAAAAAATAATTAGTGCATTTAACCAAAAAGTTCGTATATCTTACGAAACTTTCGTGGTGCAAAACCACGAATAACTTTCGTAATTTGTACAAATTGGCTTTCGTGTATTTACAAATATCATTTTTATTGCATTCGTTAATAAACGAAACTTTCGTATTTTTACAAAAATTGTGAACAAAAATTTAGTTGAATTAACGAAATATTTTTCAAAAGTTTTGTAGAATATACGAAATGCTTTTGAAATATTTTGTATATTCTACGAAATCTTTGGATTATAAATCTAGTACCTAAAAATTATTTGTACGAATGTAATGTATTTGTGATGGGTGGACGGACGGCTCGTGGAGAACCACAGTTCCTGTGTATACACCCAACTCTAACAGGCATAAGCAAAACTAATCTAATTTGTAGTTGGTCAACAATAATGGAGGGATCCAACAATATTCTTTGTCGAGTCCGAAAGAGGTTGATAAGACCCACTTTCATGAAAAGTGGAGAGCTACTCCTTGGATGATTTGTCGCTTCCCACAAGAGGAAGCATAAGCTAGAATTCGATCCTGGAAACAATATACAAAATATTAACAGATGAAATGAAGTTTACTTATTATTATTTTGAAAATTACTTACTTCTATTGTCTCTTTTTACCTCCAAACACTAACACGGTTGAAACACAAATGATGAAAATGTCTTCCCGTAATCACTTCATAGTGAAATAAGTCTTTGAAATATTAAAAATATTTTGAGTAACGAAAATTTTTGTAAATTTCCAATAACACTCGTACTATCTACGAAATACTTTTATAATTATTTACGGTTGTTTTGATGAATTTACAAATGTTTTTGTTATATTTAAAAATCATTTAGCATTTCCCCTACTTCATCCAGATTTAGTAAAATCAACGAATTGATTTGTACATATAACTAACATTCGCTCAAAAGAAATTTACGAAAGGCCTTTCGTAAACTGTACAAATTGTTTGTAATACAAAATTTTCGTATTCAACTTTTCCTACGAAATATTTGTTCAATTAACCAAATTTTGTAGAATGCACGATAAAATGTCTTACGAAATTATTTCGTAGTGATTTTACGAAATATTGTTTTGGGTGTAACATTTATGTTCAATCTCTTTCGCATCTCAAAGTTTTAAATGCGTTCATATTTAAAAGAAAACTCGAACATGTTCATTTTATGTTAAATACTTTTAACTGAGTAAAATAATTTAACAGGTATTTCAAAAATTAAACTCAATTTAGTTTGAATTCATGTAAAAAATTACGTGTGGCTTCAGATGCAATAATTAAACATGAATGGCTTTGATTTAAACAGATTTTACCTCAAATAATAGTATTTTTGAATCTGAACTGATTAGAAGTAGATTTAAATTGAATTCTATTTGAACTAATTTAAACATATTGTTGAACATGCTTCTATTTAAATAACTCATAGTTCAGTTTTCTCAGTGTAGTATTGGTTAAGATTTAAAGCTACAAACACACTATTTATTTTTAAGAATACAAAATTTCTGATGTAAAAAAAGTGTAGTGTTTGGAAGAGCGTGCGTAGTGTGTGCTTTTGGAAAAAAAGTGTAGTAAAAACACTACAATTGTAGTAGGGGGGCAACGCTGACCACTACCCAAATTCTTTTATATATTAAATTGGCCTTAAAATTTTATTTCCTCATATTCAAAATATGTAGTGATTTGATTATCCAATTTAATACATTTATGTATCTATATACAGTGGTGGCCATAGAATTAGAAACAAGAATTTTGTAACAATGTTAAATTGCATAACTTTTTTTTAGGAAATTTGTTGAGATTGGTAAGTGGTTCTTTAATAGACCATGACATATAGTACACTTCTGAATATTTTATAAAAAATAAAAGAGTGACACTAACAGTAGAAAATTAATATTATTTATTTAACCCAAATCGCACCTGGCCATACAATTAGAAACGCAAAGAAAAAATTGGTATTTCATAAAAAATGTTCGATGAAAAATTTATATTTTGTAGGGAATCCCTTATTTTTGTCACTGCAGCTAATCTTGCCTGCATACTTTCTACCAAGGCGCGGCATCTTGATGGGGGTATACTCTCCCAGACCTCCTTTATATTTTCAAAAAGTTCCTCAGAATTTTTTGGGTTCTTGGACTTTAGCCTTCTCTCCACGTCTGCTCACAAGTTCTCGATAGGATTCAAGCCTGGACTTTGGGCGGGCCAATCCAAAATATTAGTTTTTGTATCAAAAAACCACTCCTTAACAATCCGTGCGGTATGCTTTGGATCGTTATCGTGCTGGAAAACATAACTAATGGGCATGTGTGCAAATGAATAAGGCTCCATGACATTTTCCAAGATGCCTTTATAAATATGTTGGTCCATTCGACCATTTATTCTTACTATTGGGCCAACTCCATGCCACGAGAACGCACCCCAAACCATTATGTTTCCTCCTCCATGCTTAACGGTCTTTAAAGTATATTTAGGATCCAATTCCTTCTTCTGAGGGCGTCTAACATACACTTTACCATCTGACCCAAACAAGTTAAATTTGGATTCATCACTCCAAAGTATGTTTTTCCAGAATCCCATGGCTTTATTTGCGTGAAGCTTAGCAAACATCAAACGCCTCTTCAAATTCTTTTTGGAAACATGTGGTTTTTTCCTGGCAATGCATCCACGTGGCCCATGTTCTAGAAGTCGGCGCCTTATGGTTCTAGCTGATAGCTCTTGACCCAATTGGGGCGAAACAACTTCTTTTATTTTTGAAGAAGTCAAAAAAGGATCAGCTTTGCTAATTCGGCATATCAATCTGTCCTCTTTTGGCGTGGATTTTCGATCTTTTGGTTTTCTTTTTGGGTTTTCAAAGCTGCCAGTCCTATTATTGACTTGAATAGCATCAAATACAATCTTTTTCGAGCAACTAAATCTTTGCTATGGAATCAATTGACTCGTTTTCGTTTTGATAGCACTGCACTATGAGCTTCCGGAGTTCTGGACTACAAGACTTATTTTTGCCCATTTTCGTCGCTGTATTTTTAATTAATTAATATTAATATTATAAATATAATCAAAAAAAACTGAAAACAATCAACTCACATAGATAATAATTTTCTTTATTTTTAAATTTACCAATTCTTTTGTCGTTTCTAATTTCGTGTCCAGCAAAAATGTCAACTATAAATGAATTTTCTAAAATAACGGTGTTTTATAAACTGTTCGCGTTCAAGGAAACTCATATTTAGAACAAACATGTCACCTGTCAAAGACCAACGACACAAGCCACGCACGCTGGTGCTTACAAAAAATATTATGGTTGATAAAGTGCGTATAGAATTGTTGTTTCTAATTCTATGGCCACCACTGTATGTATATTAGGGTGGTCGTTAAAAAAAAGGTCATCCCGGATGGGCCCAAATCGTCTCTAAATGAAGAAAAAAAAAATTCCCTAATTTTTTCAGATTTTTATTTTCATCCCCTATAGTCGCTGTAGGGGTGAATTATATCTCCCCTTTTTTTTTGCATACTAGAAAATTCACGCAAGATCTGCCAAAAAAAATTCAGAACATGTAGGTGTGAACTAGACAAGAAAAAAATCCAACTGGAGGGGGGTAATATCTTCCCCCGCTTGGACAGGAGGGCAATTTAATAAAATATTTGCATTAAATAGAAAAAAATTAATTAAAAAACAACGGCAATACTTACAGTAATGTTTTGTAGCTTTTTAGAAAGCCAGGAGTCCATTCTTACAGCTTGTTTTTAAATTAAGTTTTTTTGATGAACAGTTTTGGCAAAAAATTGTTTCAAACTCAATATTTTGAAGAAAAATTATTATTTTATTTTTTTATTTTAGGTTTGCAAACAGATTTTGCTGAAATTTTTTATTCAAAGAACTTTATTTAATAATCAACTATAAAAAGGGACTTTTGGCTTTCCATAAAGCTACAAAACATTACTGCAAGTGTTGCCGTTGTTTTTTAATTAATTTTTTGCTATTTTATGTAATTATTTTATTAAATTGCCCCTTCTTTCCAAGTGGTGGGAGATATTACCCCCCTGCAATAGGATTTTTTTCTTTTCTACTTCTCACCTACATATCCTGAATTTTTCGGTAGATTTAATGCGAATTTAAAAAAAAAGGGGAAATTTAATTTACCCCTACAGCGACTATAGGGGATGAAAATAAAAATCTGAAAAAATTAGGGAATTATTGTTTCTTCATTTAGAGCTGATTTAGGCCCATCCAAATAATAAAACTCAAAAAAACCCATTATAACGACCACCCTAATGTATATAGATAAATTTATATTTTATTTTCTCTTTCCAAATTAATTTATCATTTCCTCAAGCCAAAAAAAATACCTGGCTTTGTGTTGTGTATAGGTTTTTGAACCTGGGGCACATACAATCAGAAATCTCTGTAAAAAAAAAATTCCATTTTATTTCTTGGGATGGGATGAAATAATATTAAAATATAGCTGAATATAGGAAAATATTTGTCACAAGGTAAAGTCCAAATTTAAGACACTTAATATAATTTTATTAATTTAGTAAATAACTTCTCATTTAGTTTCTTGAATTGTAGAAAATATAATATTAGTTTTCATTAATTTTTGCAGTCGTCCCAAAATGTATAAAATACCGCCGCAAAATCTTATTTCTTTTGAGAGATACCTACATACACTTTCTAAATATAAAACAAAGAATAGAAAATTTATATTTAGAAAACAAAAGTATATCACCTGTGGTGTATAGTAAAAAAGAAGAAAAGTATTATAGCCGGCCAAAAAGATTGGCGCGTTGTAAACAAACATTAAACCAAAAAGAAAATACTCAATTTCAAAAAAACACAAAAATCTCAACAATACAAAAGTGTTTTATTTATGTCTGAATAAAATTACCTCCTTTCCGCGCCCATTAAACCTCTCGACCACATTCATGAATCAATGACGTAAAAATTTTACTGCTTTGGATGAGAAAATATACGTTTTCTGTCGTCCCATGGGGTTGCCATATGTCGAAAATGTTCATCTACACTGTTTCGAGTTTTTTTTTTTTTATTTTTACTTTTATTTTGTCTCACATTCATGGGATTTTACTCTGCCTTCGAGTAGCTGTATCTTCAAAAGCCTAAGTAGATTTTTCGGAATTTCCTTTCAGTCAGAATCAGAATCAGTATATTTCAGTCAGTCAGGGCTAAGTGAGTGATTGTTTTGCACGGGGACAGCATATACGTTCTTAGCAGCTCTGCGGCTTTTGCTTTTTTTTGTTTGTAATTTAGTTACTTAAGTTATACATAGTGAAAAGAACATAACGGTGCAAATACAAATTATTAATATTTAATTTTATTTTTACTTTTTTTTGTTTAGAAAAAAAGATAAAAATCCATAAAATGTAAACTAAGTGCTTGATGTGTGTTGATATTGCATATTTAATGGAATTTCAGAAGATCGAGATAAAAGAAACGTTTGAATTTGAGTGCGTATGCGTCTGATGGTTAAATGCGGTGGAATCGAGCTAAATAAAAATTGAAAACTTGAGATATTTACAATGAAATTAATTAAATATCCAAACGGACCGTTGAATAATTAGAGAAAATCACCAACAAAATTTTGCTAAATAAGCTTTTTATAATGCCTCCTACAATTTTCCTACATTTATGTGCTTGAAAGAAAAACTTCTGATATTAAAGTTTTCTAATTGTGTGTTTTAAAATAAAATACGATGTAATGAGATTTAAAATTAATGTTGCATAACAATAGAATAAATTCGAGCTGAAAGATGATGATTATTCAAACAGTTTTGTGTTATTTTCTTCGATTGTTATTGTGTTTCTCAAAATAAATAATCAAGTATACCTTAGATCTTGTCTTTACAGAGAATACTTAATGCTTTTATAGTAAATAAAAATAGAAAATTAATTATGAAAAGTGTAGTCAAAAAGAAAAGCAAAATATCCTATCTTTGACTAGGATTTCAAATCAAAAGCTCATAAAAGAGTGAAACAAGTTTCCATTTTTGTTTAGGTTGCCGCCGTTTTCCTGTTGTTTTTTAAAGGCTGATAAACATGTTTGTGGTTTACTAAGACAAAACTCAATAGCTATGCAAAAATCGTTCTCATTTAAAAATTTTGAGGAGATTTATGTCCATATTATTCTTCTCATATATTTTCTATGTAATATTGGACACAAAAATCGATGTTTCGGGCTTTCAACCAATTTTGCATCTATCGAGCATTTGAAAGGATTTTTGATTTGATTTTAATTAAAAAAAAACCTTTTTTGTAAAGTTGGATACACAATTTTTCTGACTAAAAGTTGTTCATCCCACTAAGGAAAAAAATTGATTTGATAGCAAATTTGTCAGTGCGTCGTCGTTGCAATAAGAATTCCATTGTAGGTACATTGACCTTGATGAGTTATTGACGCAAAAAAAATCCAAATCCATTAGTTGGGATTTGGAGTTTGTTGTTTTTAGTTGTCTTTTCAGTTAGATGACAATCGTAACCTGATAAGGCACAAATTTGTATTGATGATTACCGACTAATATACAAATTTTCCTTTATAAGATACGCCACTTTGCCTCAGAGTTCAAAAGCGATGATATGTATTTCGTTTGTAAGATGTACCGCAGGAGAAACAAACGAAGTACCCCAGAAGGTACAACGAAGTTCCAATATGTTGACATATTTTTTGAACACCCTGAGATTGAAAAATATTTGTTTCTTTTTTATTCTGTATCAGCTATCTATCACCCGTGTCATATATTCATTGAAATCGCTCAAGGAAAAACGAAGTTGACATATTTTTCAAACAACCTGTTGAAAACAATTGTTTCCTTTTTAGTTCTGTATCAGCTATCATCTATGTCAGTTTGGGTCAAATCGACCAAGGAACAATAAAGTTCCAATATATTGACACATTTTTGAAACTCTCTGTTTTTAAGTATTTTTTTTCCTTATTTAAATCTGTATCAGCTATCACCTGTATAAATTTCATCAAAATCGGTCAAGAAACAACGAAGTTGCAATACATTGACGGATCGGCATGATCATTTCCGTACTCTGGAATATACATATATGTCCTCTTTAGCAGTTGTGTTGCGTGTAGTTTTGGCTTTAGGAGTTGTGACAGTTTTCCATTTGTAATAGGTGTCAAAAGGAATTCCAAAAATTGATAATTTATTAAGATGAGGGACACTAATATATATGGGTGATTCTCTGCCAACTGTGATTCTTTTTTTAGAAAATTTTCAAAAACTAAAACTTCTTGGAAACAATTTTTGTTTTGTGTTTGTGGCTTCATTTAGTCAGAGTATCATATCTGTAAAAGCATTTTGCTACAACTTTTAAAGAACAAAAAATATAGTGAAATGTACTAAAACTAGTATAGACGATAATGACACTCTTTTTATTTTTTATTTTTTCTCCCTCTTTTTGACCATATTTTTGGTGAGATTCTTGATTTTCTAATACGTTTTGACCTCTTGACATTTCGACTTCCCTTTTTTCTTTAAAAAATTATCTCTTTTTCGTTTTTGAAGTCTGTTCTTCTGAATGGCAACCCTTTTCCTTGTTCTGGGTTATTACTTAGTTTCTATTGCACGGAATGATTTTTGTTTGGCTCTTCAGAGGTATTGCTACTGTTCTTATAAAGAAAATTCGTATAAGAAAATATTATTGCAAAGAATTATTTAATTATATTTATTTAAAGCTCAATAAGTATTTAAATGCCACGGTACTGACATCCACGGTACTGACATTTAGACAGTTTATGTAACCTCACCTCTCTATGCTTATGAGAAAAATTATTTCCAGGACAATTTTAACTTGTGCCGTTAAAAGGAATACAAAATTCTGATAACCAACCAGAAACATGTTATAACATGCTTAAAAAATATTACCACGGTACTGACAAATAAATTTGTGACATACTTTCATCGCATGCAAACATATCACTCTTAAAATACAACAACGTACCAAAAACAAAATTACTGTTGTTAAATATACATAAATAGTGTCTCTTTTAGAAAACTACTATACATACGTGTAAAAGCTAAAACAAAATGGCGGTTGAGCGAGAAATCTTTTGAATTCAAAAATAAAACTAAAACCTCGGACAACATTCATTCATGATTATTTTATTCAGCTATAAGTATTTTGACTTAATTTTTGCATTATTTTGTCAAGCAAATATTGCACTCAAACTTTTCTAAGGGCAACATTTCTATTCAATGAAGTATTTCATTCGAAAACAGTAGACTTAATCGGAAAAACAAGGAACGGACATGCCACGGTACTGACATTTTGACCATACTTTTCGAAGCCATGTCGAAGAAGTTGCAAATTTGGTCATGATATTGAATGTAGATTGTAGTAAATAGCCATTTACACAATCCAAACCAAAAATATATAAGAACATTTTACATTAAACAACAAAAAAAGCACTGGACGCAAAGAATCACAGTTGGAACGGAATCACCCATATAGGTTTATTGTAAATAAAACGCAAGCAATCGTTGAAGACAACATTTAATTAACGCTTTACATTCAAAATCTAAACATGGTTGCACTGAATAGTAAAACATGAAATATGGCATTATAAGAGTATTTTCTGAACGTAGCTTAATGTCAATGGAAAGCAATTGAGAAGAGTATCTAAGGCTCCGAAGATCCCCATATTCTTTTTTTTTTAAGTTACTGAGATGAGATTGCATCACAACAACAAGGAGAACTATTTAAATAAAAACCTAGGAAGATAGACAACCTTTTTTAAGTAAGAAAATGTATCCCCGCTAAGAATAATTTGGAAAAAATCAGCAGTATAAATTTAGTTTCTAGAAAAAATCATTGCAACAGGAAAGGAAAGGAATTTAAGTTTATTCTCACTTGCCAACCCAGTTGAATTCACTTGAGATCATCATTTGTTCTTGCTACAGCATCTTCCATTAGCCCAAGTGGCCAATTTATCATCTCATACATGTAAGCTGAGCAATCTTCAAGAGTATCAGGAAGATCATTAATAAAAAGCGATAACAAAAGTGGTCTCAAAACAGAACCTTGTGGTCCTCCTGAATTTACTAAAAATGGGTCAGACGTACCCCTCTCAACTTCAACCGATTTTTTAACAACATTCAAAATATAACGAAGATCCGAAATTTGTTTATAACTGCTGGCTCACAACAACTGTGTTTGGTTCTAAAACAGTTTTTTGTGCATAAAGCTGAGGTATTACTTGGTTGTACTGGAGTTTCTCAAAAACTTTCTAGAGATACGATAGCTAAAAATCTAAATCTAAAACAAATCAATTATATTTCTCAAAACTTAATAAATAAACAATTAATGAAACCAAGTTTATAACTATTTAGAAAAAGTCATAAATCTGTTATAATTATTTGACGGACACAAAATAAATTTTTGTTGACCAGTGTTAATGCTTAATACATTTTTGGTATGCTTCAAACATATTGTTGTTGACTTTTATAGAATTCCAAAATCATAACATTTTTGCTAAGTGCATTCAGTTGATTGACATGAGACACACTGTTAGAATTTAATATTTAAATATCTTTAAAGAGAAGAATTCTGTATGAGATAAGTAAGTAACTATGGGTGTGTTACGCATTACGTCATTTGAAAAAGGAGACTCGTCTGTCTTCTGTCACCATTAAATGATGTCATATTAGGTACTTTGAACATGAGAATGTTTTTAAGGGAAATTCGTTCGTGCGAAAATGAATGAGTATTTAATTTCACCATCAATTTAAAATTAAAGATACATTTTTTTAACTTAATTCTTAAAATATAAAATACCTGTTGGAAGTACGGTATGTTATTTTTATAGACTTAAAGCCCACAGGAGATTTTGGGTGTGAAGGATAGCAAAAAAAGTTAGTATAGGTGTTGAAAGCTTGCATCGAAAACAAAATATAAATTCAACTTCGAGAGTAATTATGCTAACCTAAATTGGTTTTCAACCCTCCCTGGATAATGCTCCTCTCATCACAGGTCACGGAATCTAATGTCGAATTCCTTACAACCAAATAATCGATTTTTTTCTAAACAGAATCGATTTTTTTCTAAACAAAATCGATTTTATTCTGTCAAAACAAATCTTGCATTTTCAGCAAGATTTCAAATCGATTTCACACACACTAACAAGATTTGACATTTCTCTGGAGTTGAAAGTATTTTGCGGCGGGTTTAACAAATGTTCTAAAGTGTTCGTCAGTCATTTAAATAGATTAAAAGCAAATAAATCATTAAAACTAATTTTAATTCATCAAAAAATAGTGAATGGTCAGTTAGAAGTTATAAAAATATCAACTAACTTCGATTCAAAGTGCCCAAAGACAATTAAAGATATAAATCGCGCGCTCGATGTGTTTCTCGAATGATGTGTTTCTTGGATGAATTTGAGTTGTTTTTTTTTACTTTAATGGCCACATAACTATTTTCTGTTTATTTTTGCAACTTTTCTTGGAAATGTATATGTTTTTAATCTAACAAAATGACGCGAAAAACTGAATGCACTTTGGAATATTTGTAACAAATTTGTATGCGCATAGTTTGTTTACTTTTTTGCCTCAAAGCTACTGTCAAATGACACACACACAATCCCACACGAAAAAGGAGAATGGGCAAATTTGTATGAAACATGGGCGTGAGCGGCCAAGAATGATTTTGTTATTTTTGGATGTGTTTTAGTCCTACAATCACCGTGCAGAAATTTTTTCACTGTGGTGTACTTCAAAACCGAAAAAAAATGCATTTTTGTTCTATGACTTTAATAAGTTTTACTAAGTTTCTGGCTTCTGACCAATTCAAAAATAGAAAAAGAAAGTGAAACAAGAAATCTAGACAGTCTCAAGAATATTTTTTATATAAAAATGGTCACATAACATCATTAATAAGAACATTTACCATAAAACTATAATATTACAATCCTCACAATATTAAAAAATCCTGAGTAAAATAATATGTTTTAAATTACAAAGTTGTTGAAATACGTAGGTACTGGGTCTGTTTAAACCCGTAATGCGTCCTTGGAATATTCTGAAACCCCGTTAAACACACTAATACAGTGTCAATAGACGTTATGAAGTTAGAATAAAGCATTACACGCACTAAAAATATAATCACTATGTAATATTGCTCAATGCAATTGCATTATATAAACATTGAAATATCTTCTTTTCTAAATGAAATGCAATGTAACGTCCATAGTGAAAGTTGTTCCTGAGTAGCATACCTTTCATTTGACACTAATTTCATTAATGGCCGCTTACGCCCAAAAATGCCCATTCTCCTTTGATTTTTTGTGTGTTCCTTACAACCAAAAAAAAAAATCGATTTGAAATTATTGTTGTAAGGAATTCGACATAAGATTATTTCAATGTATAGTTCGCCCTGTCAAACCGTTTAAGAAAATCGTATTTTCACTTTGAACTTTGAATTTAGTAAACGGTCTGGCAAGGTGAACTGCAAATTCTAATGGTCTTAAATAACGTGATCAGTGATCAGCAGAGTTATATCTAGAGAGGGGAGAAAACTAATTTGGCTTACATGAATCCTCTCGAAGTTGTATTCATATTTTGTTTTCGATACACTGTTTAATCACTAAATGCCCCGTTATGAGCTGAAAGACTTTGATTTCTTGAATAAGTTTTGCTCAAACTTTTAACTCCTATAATACTTCTTGTTTTGTTTTCTTTTACACCGAAAATTCACTGTGGACTCTCGGTCTATTATGAAGAAAACAAAATAGAGATATTTGTTGAGCTAGACCTTCCTGTCTACACGAAATATTTTCAACACCACATGCAACATGTTACCCAGGAAATAATATCTCGATTTGCTAAAGAACTATGACAACAAGATTGAGATACACAATTTCGAAAGCTATTCATTTTCAATTCAATTCAATCAAAATTTGTAGTCTTAGTCTTTTTTTTAATTTAGATCATATTTGTTTCTAAAAAAAAAACAAAAGAAAGGTTTCACACCTAAGTGCCTTTCACATGAGCTACGAACTGCGAATGCGAAAATAAATTTGTTTATTCAATTCAAAGTGAAAAGAGAAAACACGAACTTAAACTAGTTTAAATTGTTAATTTGTGGATTTTTATATTTTCGACGCCACCAACGAGATATTTTCTGCGAACTGTCAATCTCTTATTCGCAGTCCACAAAATCAGGACGCATTCCACAAATCTGCGAAGGAAAAATTCGCTCGAATTTAACCTCAAATTTTTTTAGGAGCCATTTTACTTTTCTTTTATGAGAATTTGCGTCTGTCGGCGACCACTCATATGAAATAAATGTCAAAATACGCGAACATTCGCAGTTCGCAGTTTACTATTCGCGGCTCATATGATATTATGAATGGCACATTAGGGCCAGTTTTTTTCACAATGAGTCAAATCTTTAATATGCCTACCACAGGCTCTCGTCAAATGGCGCTTATCAACCGAAATTGGCTGATAAGCCATTTTAATAATTAACAATTCAAACCATTGAGTAAATGTTGGTTAAAAAGCACATGCGATGATTCAGTTGTTGGCCCTTAGAGTTATCAAATAGTAATGAAAACTTGATCTAGTAAATTTTCGTCAGTAAATTTCCATTTTAGCAGGGGGACATAGACCCTCAAAATCGATTATGGTACCTGCCCAATTCTTAATTATTCACACAGCGAATGTAAAACATTATTCAGAATTTAATGTGTGTAACCTTATCCATCCCCATTTTTGTTCTATTAATTTCTATAAACAAACTTTACAGTCAAAATTAAAATGCTTATTAAATGCACTATTTTGATGAATTTTGTTTATTTTTCTTGGAAAATCCAAACACATCATAGTATTTTTGGACACACAAAATTCTATGCCAAAAAACATCACAACACAGCCCAATTGCCAAAATACGCTACGCTTAAGCTCACAACTATACATTATATCCCGTCAACCAACGAAAATTAACGGCTTTCACTGATTGCATCTCAAAATAAAATGTAAACAAAAAATGTACATAAACCTGCCAATCAACATAGCTAGTTTTCCACAAACTTTGTTCCTTCCAACTGTGACATTTCGATTAACCGGTCAAAATGATATGTCAACATTTTTTTTGTCAAATAAATCTTATCCCTAGCTTATTTTTTTTCATTGCAAATATATTCTCAACGATATACTAACACAACTACCTACTGCATATATACGGATTTAAAAAAAAACTACTTTCGATTTATATTTTAAAAATAAAATTCTTTTTTTAAATTTTAAGTGAAAAATTAACTTTACCTAGATGATAGCCAAGATATATCGACCATCAACAGAGAATATAAGTAAGAGTGTGTCAATCTGTTGCTTTTTTACAGCTGACTGACCGACACTCTGGCTATCATTCCCACCACCCACTGTGTTGGAACTCTGAACAAACTAATGCAAATCCGTCCACATTTAAAGGGAAAGTCTAGTCAACTACACCGAGACAGTGATGTTGTCGTCGTCGTCGTTGTCGCGTCGAATAAAGAAGAGAAAGTTACTTCGTCCTAAATGCATTTCATTCAGGGCCGTATTTGCTAAAAAAAATATTTTAAGTGTCCTTGGTAGTTTTTTCCGCTTATTATAGTAAAATCGATCACAGTGAATGTATGTAACACTACATTCATAGTACATATAGTACAAATTAAAAGATAAAAAACGGAGTTGAACTTCTGAGGTCCGGTTTTTCAGTTCGAGAATCGAGATCATCATAGTCTTGGGGTTAAGCCTGAGTTCACTCTAGAAACGTGCTTTTCAGTTAATCCTTAGTTAACTTAATTAATTGTGGGAGTTAGCTCAGGGAAAAATTAAGAGCCTTTTCCGCTGTGGCGCCATCTTGAATTCGATAATAAAAGTTGTTGATAGTGGCGCCATTTCTATTTGGATATTGAAAAACGTAGAAAGGTGATATCCATAGTGTCACACATCGATTTCAATAGATTTCTGGCAATCTAAAGATAAAAATAGTCCTCAACTGAAAATCTGCTCCTGAGTTAACTCGGTGTTAATTTTATTTTCCGGATTATCTAGCTCTGATTCAACTTAGATCTAACCTTGCACTGAAAAACTAGCCCTGAATGGTAAATCCTGAATTAACTATGCACGTTATTCACTTAGGGTTACCAGATTGAAAATGATGAAAAAAGGGACATAGCGAGTTTTCTAGGGGTGGGGGGAGGGTGGTGCAAGTGATCAGAAAGGGGGAAAAACATATTTTTGAAAAATATAAAACCAGAGAATTTTGAACTTCAAATGGATGTATTCACAGAGAATCTTTTAAAAACTATTTAATGAATATGAGTAGTTGAGAACCAAAACAAAAAAAAAAAATTTTCGTTTTGTTCAAATGGAGAAAAACTTATTACGGCTAAATGATAGTTGTTAGAAAAGATTTTATTTTGTATAATAAAAGATTTTTAAATCTATGTGTTATGATTAAAAAAAATATATATGAAGTTCCGTGGAAAAGATATTCAACAATTAAATTTGGATATGAAGAGTTTTGCTACAAATGATTGTATATGGCCAGTTTCCACACCTACCCCCCTCTCTCAATTACACCAACTAATATAATACCTCTACACTACTTTCCAATCTTCCATGACCCATTTAAAGATTTTTACTATAAAAACCCATGAACGTTTTAGTTCCTTCTTAAATGACATAATCGATTGCCTATGATGGATAAGAAGAGTTTTGAAAGCAAACCTATTGCAAATGCAAACAATGGATATAGAAAGTTTTGATGCAAAGCGGACTATGTTTTGGGAACAATAATGGTGTTTGAAATCAATATTAAAGGGGATTAGAGGGATAAAGCTGTCAGGTTTTCTTTCAAAACTATTCAATATGCCCAGCTTAACAAATCTGCATCAAAATCTCAATTTATGATAAAAGTGGATATGACGAGTTTTGGTTCTCATCTACTCATATATTTTCACAGTTTTCAATAGAATGTTTTCTCTTTTTGAGTTTTTACTTAAAAGGCGGACAGATGCCTAGGTAGTCAGCAAAGAAAAGTTAAAATGCCACTCAATACCGGACTTCAAATTAAAAACTCGAGCACACGAACTGGCCCTTCTCTTTTAGGGCTAAAAAAAGTTACTATATAAAAAGGTTTTTTAATACAAATTCTATATACTACTGAAATAAATCAGCCAAGCAGAAGACTTAGCATTAAGGATTGGACTTGTTGAATTATTGATTCAAAATAGCTTTTTATGGACTTTAGTCCTATAAATTGGCGTTTCGTTCGGCTTACTCACTTGAACTCATCAGTGACATAGTGAGGGCTTTGTCATACGCAATTTAAATAATAAAAAAAGTTAGGAACTCGAGATAAAAAGTTCTAGTTTTTAATAATAGTCCAGTCAATGTGTGCTCAAAAAGGCTCTTTGCGAGCAAATTGTGGGGTAGTTTTGATAATAATGTTTATGGTCATTCTGAAGTATGAACAATGTGGCAATGGTGCAGTGGATGTAGTGCTTGACTGCTAGTCTAGAGGTGTGGGTTCGAGCCCCATTCTAGGCAGCATTCTTTTCTATATTCTCCCAGCTTAACTGGACGCCACCCGTGAGATTTAATGAGATAATAAACACCTTGATGTCAATCCACTGTGCCAAATCTTTCCTATCCTCCTACTCTTTCTAACTAGTGCCATGCAATTCAGGTTTGCATTTAAAAGACCTTAGGTCTTACATGCATATAGTTAAATTATTATTATTATTATTATTAGTTTTGAATCTTTCAAATACCTCCATTTAACTTCCAATCCAGTTATCCAGTCAATTTGTGCTCAAAAGGGCACTTAGCGAGCAAATTGAGAGATTTTTCGAATTAGGTAGTTTAAGACGAAGGTTAACGATTCCCCGAAAATGAATGGAGGTATTTGAAAGATTCAAAAAGAATTTTGAAATAAAATGTTCATACTTCAGAATGACCATAAACTTTTTTTCGAAAGCAATTACCCCTAATTTGCATAAGAAATGCATTTTGTGTTAATCTTTGGTTTCGAATATCTCAAAAACGTAGCGTGATAGAGCAATCCCAAGACCAGATTCGAGCTCAACGCATCAAAGACCATCAGAAAAGTATATCTTTGTTCAAGTTACAAACAAAAATTAAAATTTTGTCGCACAAAGTAATTTTCTAGTGCTTTCAAGTGGATTTTCGAAAACTGCAAAAATACGTCAATTTTCGACTAGCGCTTGAGTCCAAATGGTTTTTCGCCGACAGCCCTGTCGCAGAAAAAAAAACCTTAAATAGAGATTTATTGGAAATTGTGTATACTTTCAATGGTACTTTGATGTAATTTTCGAATAATTGGTATTTTTCGAGCCAGTAGTGAAAAACTCCCAAAAAAGGCATTTTTCCATAATTTTTTCCATGTTGCGTCACGAAATTTTGTTGGCAAACATCTGATTCGGATTCAGCACCCTCGAACACATAAAGAAAAATTATTAAGAAGACAAAAAACCGATTTAAAAGGTAATAAAATGGAATTGTAGTTTTAAACTGGTTGATAGAGACTAAGGAAGCATGATACAGTTAGGAAAAATTGATATTTGAATTTAGTATTTTTTTATTGAATGTCATTTAAGGACTTACCAGGTTTTGACAGAATACCGATGATATTTTTGTTAATAAAAAAAATTATTGGAAGATATATTGAAACGTGCGCAAAATTGGAACAAAATTTATTGAACCATTAATGAAATATGGAATCAACCCAAAAATAAGACATTTTTCTTAAAAAACTTCAAAATACTACGTCAGTTATGGGCCATTTTAATTAAAAACCAATAGGTAATGCAATTTTGATACAATAGCTTAGGATAACAGGTACCAAACTCTAAAAGCGTTGAAGCCGTTTTTGTAAATATTCTAGTTCTAGATGTTAATTCAAATTCCTCCTCTAGGGAACTATAGGGAATCACATAATAAGAGATGCGAACTTCCCAGCCTCATCACTGCCTGAACCGAATGTAAGACGGACCTGGAGCAGATGTCAAAAATTCTGCAACTCGGGCTGGTACCGTTGAACAATTTTTAACTTTTACTGCAGCATTTGTGACATCTACTGCAGCATTTTTGACATCTATTCTAGCTCCGTCGTCCATTCTGTTCAGGCAGTCATTCTGCACCCACTGCGCATATGTAAGATGAGTCGATACCCATTCTGATTATCTGAGTTCCAATTGAATTGTGAGGTTGTGACCCTTTAAGGGACAGGTCATGCCTGCTTAGCTGGAGTAAATACCATGTTATTTTCTAAAATAGATACAGCCATAGACTCCTCCTAAACCCAATAGAATTCAATATTGGTGACCATCTGTCATTTTTAAAAGCTCTGGTGAGCTCTTCGTTTTTCTGGCTCCACTCCATTGGCAAAAGTACCGAGGACTTGGTTTGATTCGGATCGGGATATTAAATATTTTTGGCCATTTTGGTCCCATTTGTATTGTTTTGTTCTGAAATCAATCGAAAGGTAACCACAATTGACGCGCCGAGTAATTTCAGCTCACCTAGGGAGCGATCCACCTGTTTGGATTTGGACTCTATGACAATTGAGGAAACCACTCTAATTTACGGTCTAGTTACCAGTGAAAATATCAATATTTGCTTTTTACTAGTATTAACATGTGAAAAGACTTCTTTTTGGCCATACGAAATAATAAGCACTTTCGCTTGAATTGTGTTCTTCAAGCGAAAGGAGGAGATAAAACACAATCTTGTTACATACCATACCTCTCTTTCTGGTTAATGCTAGTAACACTCTTCAAGTATTTAATTTAAACCAATTATCAAGCTTTTTCCCAATCCACTATATCAATGGAAGTTCTTTTACATTTGTCTATTCTCTTAGCTAGTGCTGTGTAATCGAGGACCACAATATTAAGGGCGTATTGTTTGTATTTAAAAGAAAATACATACCCGCATAAAGTGGACAGAAGGAAAATATCTTTGAAGTTTGAACTCAAACATGCAAGTCAATTAAACAAAATTCATCGTTTTCATAATTTTTCTGCGAATCAAGGAAAAAAAAAACCATCCATCCAAATTCCTTCTTGGTAGACAAAACTCATAAAGATGGGCATCTAGAATGGATTCTGTAATATTTGTGGTGACGATTGAATTTATGACAAAGCTAATTAATATACAAATTATATTAATGCGTTTTATTTTGAATTTTTAGTGGCAATAAAAATTTAATGTTGTTGATGAAAGACATTTTAAACGAGCAAATCACTACATTGGGCGCCAGTTAATTCAATGTTTCTTGTATGTAAATGTGTTCAAGGATTTTTTTACATAAATCATTCTAGTAATTATTTCTTAACTGAAATGAAAAATGATTTAACAAAAGATCAAACATCATGCATTTTGTATCCTTTTTATTAAAAAAATACTATTTTCCAAATTATAAACCTGCTGCAGAGTCTTTTGAGTTCAAGGCCACCTTAAATTCAAACACAACCCTGTTACCTGCCTAGTAAAAGTTATACTAAACAAAGTGCATACTAAAAGTTCGAAATAATTGGCTTAGTGGGAGTGCCGGCTGGCAGAACTACCCTATCCATATACTCTAACTCTAACACACTCCTGCGGTCAGTGGCGGCAAGAATTGTGTCTTCTTCTTCTTCGTTGACTTCTTTATACAAGTATATCCGATATGGTAGGTCATCCTTTTGAGATAGAATAAAACTTTGTTCAGTTCACTGAAGCACACACATTCATATAATATCAAGCTCACTCAGCAGTGAAATGTGCCAATGTGCCCAACGCGCAGCACCACCAGCACCGGACCCCATAGATAGATATAACTAACCCTATCCATCTCAAAACTATTTTTCATCGCTTTCGATATAAATATCTATGCCAAAGTCAACATTCGAGACCATGTCGTCCGTCTGCGTCCATCTATTCTTCATCATTATTTCTATTGTCCGTCCGTGCAACTAGTCGTCGAAAAGATCTGAGAAATACAAACAAAAAAAAAAACAAGACAACCTAAACTTAAAATATATTCTATCCCAATCGGCTCGACAAACTATCAACGCGCATACCATTCACATAGCACCATCAGACTTTTAAGAGTGAAACACAGCATTTAATTTATTTGAATATATTTTTTTTTTTTTATTTCGGTTAGAAAAAAAGCAACAAAAACTGAGCCCCTAAAAGTGTAAATTAAATATGAAACTTTTCAACAAGTGAAAACAATACTGAAAAATTGATAAGTGAATACAAAAACAAAAAACAGAAAAACGAAATGTGAACGATATAACCTCCTTTCTTTGTGGAAAATTTTAAACAAAAAATATTTATTAAATACAAATTATTTAAATATTTAAATTTATCAACATATAAAACCAAAATCGGAAGCAGAAACACCCATCACAATGATTCGAGATGTATCAACGTCCACAATCGGACGAGAGGAACGAAAACCTCTCATGGATGCGTACATGTTCCAGAGGAGAGTACTCCTGGTATGCAGCGTTATGATGGTTGTGTCACTCATAGTTTGGATAGTTGCCATCTCGACCGACCATTGGATTATAATATCTGGAAATCGAGGTAATTAAATCATATAAAATGTTTGATCTGTCAAAATATCTTCCTGACAATGCAAAATTGTCACTTTTTTGCAAACTATAAGCGAAAAGTCGCAATGCAAATAGTGCCATCGCCATCATGTCGTTCGTATGTCGCATCATCACTCTGTTAGCAGTGCCGTGCCTTCAGCATTTCAGCTCGTTCACAGGTTGTTTTTTGTGAAGATGCGAGTAATCTTGTTTGGCACGGTGTTTGATGCGATTTATCTAGAATTATTTTTGGGCCAAAGCCAATTTAAATATTAACAATAAAAGTCTCATTTTGCAATAGGTATATGTACCTCGCCTATTCACATTCGGTTTCGGCGGAATTCCGATTCTGCTCTACTGCTGCTGATATATACTTAAGCATACCTATGATATGCATATTTGCAAAATATTGAGATAGAAGAAAATTAAACTAAGGAAATTGTTGTTTATGGCAGAAGTGGTGAGAAAACAAAAACAACAAAATTACATTTTAACTGTCTGATATACGTGTCGGAAGGATTTTAATTTGGTAATCAAATAAGAATTTTATTAGATTGAAATAAGTATTCTCAGCCTTGGAGTGGGCAACAGGTAATTAGTACTCAATATACTTATAGGTTTAAATTAACTATAAATACTGAGTATTTTCGGCACGTTAAAGCAGAGGGTGTATTATAGGTGACGGTGAGTTATATTAGAATCGAGAGACCTTATGGTTAACATCAAATACAAATTTTATAGGTGCCAATGTGTGGAAAGATTAGTTAATTTAATGCTAATTTTGTTTATTTTTGTTTATATTTCCATGTAAAAAATTAAATTTTATCTTCCTGTGGGTGGGTGTGTGCGATTGAACGTTACATTTTGGAAAATATTTGGCACTATACCTATGTATATTTATTATAAATAAGTGACTGAAATAGGTGGATATTTATCTCATTTTGTAAGGCTTTAGAATTAATTGGATCAACAAGTCAATTTTATAGGACTAATATATAATCATGATAAATAGCATCATAGCCATAAGAGATGAAATGCTATGATCTGTGCTAGATACATGCAGGATCATGTCTCCTACACTTCACATATAAAATCTTTCCAGTTATACTGTGTGATCGCTTAAGATCTTGTGCTAATGGTCGGCTCCGATCAGTATGATTTTAGGCCAACAATTCATTATTCGATACAATTATTTCATACACTCCAACAGGCGCACCAAATCCTATCGATTTTTAAAGTCGGATATGATGGCGTGAATATAGAGACGAACTATATATGTAGAGTCAGCAGGATGACGATGGAGAAATACCGTTGATCTGTCAAGATTGGTAAGAAGAACATCACCTTAGACCAACACGTTTGGTGTTGAGAAAGGCTTTTAGTAAGTTGGATTTAGATTTTATTTTTTCGTTCGGTGTGCAGTTAAAAATGAATCTGAAAGAAGCAACCTGTTTAATATTGTTCTTGAAGTAATTGCACGCAAACTTGCAACTCAACAGTCTGAGCTATCAAGTGTGCATTTGCAACTACTGAATCGGAGGCGGTGAAAGTGGATTATCCTATCATCAAGAGAGAAATCTCAATTTCGTCGACTCAGGCAAAACGTCAAGATGTACATAAATGTAAATAACTTCAAAGTAGTCAAGTCTTATCTGAAGTCTGAAGGTCTGGGCTCAACAATATAAACAAAAAAAAAATATCTCTTGCCCATCACTGTATCCTTAGGCTAAGTAGACACCTGTGAAGCAAAACCCTCTCTCAAAGAACCAAGTACGTAAACTCTAGCCAAGGCATTAATTTTTGGGTCCTGTTGTGCGGAGTAAAAGCATATAGAAAGGCTACTCTAAACGAGTGGATAGGCTACTCTAACCGAGTGGATTGGCTATTTCAACCAAGTTTGTTGGCTTATCCAACTGTATATTAATAAATAGTACCTGGTCGTCGTCGGCTTGGTTTGGGATAGCCTTAATGATATCATCGTGCAGCCCCGATGAGTTTTCAAATTCACCCTTTAATCAGAGGCTTGGGTTACTTTCAAACTTTGAAAAGAGTCGTAAATATTTTACCCGCCACATTTTACTCTCTTCGCACTCACTGAATATTGAATAGAGTCAAGCCTCAAGTCAAGTATAATCGCGTTATTGATAGCTGATTTATGGTCTACTACTACTAGGAGTAGAAGGTTCCATAATCTATAGTTGCAAGCACAGGTTGAGGACAAGACGGACTTTGAGAAAACTGTTCAACTTCAAATTTTGAACATTTCTTGTCGAAAATTAAACTCAATCTAGTTAGTGCTTAAAAATGGATATAGCAGCAAAGTTTCGAAAAACTATTTTTTTTTATTTCTTAACCCAAAAAAACAATACGGGTTGACGCATGGATTTGCGCTCAAAATTTGGCACGAAGCATTTTTCATACCTAACATTCCTAGCTATCATATTCAAAACTATAGAAAAATTCCCATAATTTAAAAACGGCTTTGATGATATTTTAGGGTCAGGACTTGAAGTTGAAAGGTTCTTATACCTACGTTTAAGGATATAATGAGGTACGAGGGTAACGAAGCACGCACCACTACCACATGGCAGTGTTACACTGAATTTGTACAATTTTATAGGCTAATTGTAAAATAACCATTAACTTTGTTTAGGAATAAATATTCAGTTTTATTGGTTGAAAATCCATTGCCGTTATCTGTCAACTTTCAACCTCGTGGCATTATGGTTGGTATGTTGGACTGTCAAACCGAAGGTCTGGGTTAAATTCCCAGCCGCTGCCATCTAAAAACAGAAATGTACTGCCTTGCGAGGAATTGTCAAGTATTTAATACTTGTCATGAATAAGTGTTTCTTATCTAGATGTTCGGATTCGGCAAAAAAATCCCCATAATCTAGCATCATATTGAGAAGGAAAATTCCATATCTCGCAGTAACAATACCTCACTTTTAACAATCTCGCATTAGCATACATCTGACATCACATCACGAGCAAAAAAATTACGAAAATACCAACCGAAATCCCACAACTTAAAATTCTGCAAATCAGAATTTTGGAAATTCACATCTCAAAGCAATATATCACTCTCAGTTTCGCTCTGGAAAATAAAAACCATACGATCCAAAAAAAAATTGAAAACTACAAAAATTTTTCTTTTATTATTTCCAAAACGTAGCTACATATTTTTAACCAAAAAAAATAATAGTAGACAGCAATTGATTATAAATAAATATACAAATAAATAATTTTAATACAAATCTCGGAAATTCAAATGTGGCGCGAGTTTCTAATTTGGTTATAACGAGAATGTAAAAAGTAGAATTTTGCAGTTGCGAGATTATGAAATGCGAGATTTTCTTATTGCGAAATCTTAAAATGTGACATTTCAAATGTGAGATTCTGCGAGATTTCGTACCAAACTCGTTTTAATGTCCATTTTTTGGCTGCATACACGTTTTGTAGTCAATGTGTCATTCCATTGTCAATAAGATAATTCACTATCATCAAATTCAAATACACAACTTGTCATGAAATCAGGGGTATGTTAGATAGATTTTGAAGGATCCTGGTATTAATATTATTTTTGGTTTATCTAGTAATAAAATTCTGTATTCTAATTTATGAATATACCTAAGTTATAAACTTACATTCGACTAAATGATGCGTGTTTCATTGACTCTCATCATCATCATTTGTGAAGGGTCAACAACTTACATATGATTATCATTTTGAATATACCCGACAATAATATCACCATTTAATAGCCAAAACGTGTGACTTTGTCATTTATGTAGCATATAGTTTGAAAAAAAAAAAATATACGAGGGAATTTTCATGATATTTATTCAATGCGTGACTTTACTATGACATGTTGTATATCCAGGGCCGGCCCGAGCTAAATAAGCGCTCTGCGCAAGCTTCATCATTAAAAATAAATGAATCAATTTTGTGACGCAACAGTTCGGAGAGAACCAGGGACTAGTGATTGCAACTCTCAACCATTCTTGTGTGCGTGTTGTTGGCAGGAATGGAGGGGACCTATAGTTTTTAACCGAGTTCGAACGGCTAGATGAGAAGCACCTATTCATGGCAAGTATACCAATACTCTTGGAGGATTTATCAGTTCCTCGCAAGAAGCAAAGAGGCATTTCTGTTTTAAGGTGGCTGCGGCTGGGAATCGAACCAAAACTTTCGGCATAACAGTCCAACGCACTAACCATTATGCCATGAGGTACTACTTCATCAATCTTAATTAGCATCCCTCAATGGCGGTTATTGGTGGAAGAATTCATGTTCTCATTTCCCATGTTGTAGACTTTATTATGCGTTTTTTTAACGAAGTATCCCCAAGAGACGAACGAGATATCCCCAAGAGGTGAACAAAATCGTGCACTTTGCAAAGATTTTGAATAGGAAGCTAGATACCGACTTTAATTTTGGAATATTAGATATATCATCCCTTAAATACATAATAAGAATGGATATCAATATTGCGGTGAGTTATTTAAAAGAATTGAAAATTAAAAAAGTATAGGCAGGTAGTGGTAGTTGCTTTCCACTTGCTCAAGGTGCCCATTGGGTTCAGCGCCCTGAGCATTTGCACGGCTTGCACGTATAGCTTGTCCGGCCCTGTGTATATCTCTAATTTTATGGAGGAAAGGATATATGCATAATGCTGTCGCTGTGGTTTTATGTAGATAGGTATGTACATGAGACATTTAATATAATAATTCAACTAAAAAATTAAATATGTATGCAAATGTTTATGTACAACCACTTGTTAAATCTAGCCTACAAAACTAAAGAGAGAGGCATGAGCTGAAAACAATACATAATACACTAAGAAAATATCATTAAATTTTTTGAATATAGACTAAAAAAATATAAAGGATATTCATGCAACGCTGTAAGTTTACAAATTTTTTAAAAAGATAAGTTTACGCAAACGAACAACCTTTTTATTCATTTGGCTTAATTCTGTTTAATTGAATCAACTGTTCGATAAACGTCTAATATTAAACGTCAAAAACGTGACAGATTAGACGTGTTCAGATTTCGAAGTTATTTTTAAATAGAGAACCTCTCCCGAACCAACGCGAAATCGAAGTCTCGGAACGATAAATAGGTAAATGTAAAGGTAGAACTAACGGGTGATTTTTTAAGAGGTTTAGAACTTTTTTAAAAAAAAAACACACAAAATTCGAAAAAATGAATGAAATATTTATTTGAATCGATAGTTTGAACCTTGCAATTTAATGTTTAAAGATAATTTCATGCAAATGTTGACCGCGGCTGCGTCTCAGGTAGCCCATCCGCTGAGTCCAATTTTGGCATACTCTTTCACACATATCGGCCGGTATCTCACGAATGAATGCATGGATGTTGGCTTCCAGTGCGTCAATCGAAGCGGGCTTGTCCCTATAGACATTAGCCTTGACATACCCCCACAAAAAATAATCTAATGGTGTCAAATCGCACGATCTAGGCGGCCAATTGACCGGCCCGAAACGTGAAATTAACTGTTCACCAAACTCGCAATTGCGCCATTGTTTCGCGTGCTGTGTGGCATGTGGCACCGTCTTGTTGAAACCACATATCATGCAAGTCAAGAACTTCCATTTCGGGCAAAAAAAAGTTTGTTATCATCGCTCGGTAGCGTTCACCATTGACAGTAACGCTGCGATTCGCATCATCTTTGAAGAAATATGGCCCAATAATGCCGCCGGCCCATAAACCGCACCAAACAGTGGCTTTTTCGGGATGCATTGGTAGCTGTTGCAATGCTTCTGGCTGATCTTCACTCCAAATGCGGCAATTATGCTTATTTACGTACCCATTCAACCAAAAATGAGCCTCATCGCTGAACACAATTTTTCGATAAAAAAGCGGATCCTCGGCCAGCTTTCCAAGAGCCCATTCACCAAAAATTCGGCGTTGTGGTAGGTCGGCTGGCTTTAGTTCTTGCACCAGCTGTATCTTAAAAAGCTTTACGCCCAAATCCTTCCGCAAAATTTTCCACGTAGTGCTGTTACAAAGGCCTAACTGCTGGGAACGGCGCCGAATCGACATTTCGCGGTCTTCTGTCACACTAGCTGATACGGCCGCAATATTTTCTTCACTACGCACAGTACGTAAACGTGTTGGTGGTTTAATGTCCAACAAAGTAAATTTGGTGCGAAATTTGGTCACAATCTTCCGAATAGACTGCTCAGAAGGTCGAGAATGCCGACCATAAAATGGAAGCAGCGCGCGATGAACATTTCGAACCGAGCACGAATTTTGATAGTAAAATTCAATAATTTGCAAGCGTTGTTCATTTGTAAGACGATCCATGGTTAAATTGCAAACCAAACTGAAGCTGTTTGACAGTGACACAAGGTACTAAACACACGTCAGCTGTCAAAACCAGTGTTGCCAAAACCAAACCAGCTAAAAAATCACCCGTTATAACAGTACTAAGGTGCCAGTTATAGCTATCATTGAAACTCATCATTGAAAATTTTAATGATTGATTTTGAGACGTTTAGGAAGCAAAATCTTTTTTTATTTTGATGGACGATCAAATCTCAAGACTTAATTAATATTTCTAGTCAAAAAAAAATTTCAAATGGGCCCAACTTTCCACAAAAATTGACTTTTAATTTTTCAATGATCATTGGTAAGGTAGTTCAATCATTGAAATAAGAAAAGTCTTTTTATGTGGAAAGTTGGGCCTATTTGAACAATTTTTTTGGCTAGAAATATTTATTAAGTCTTGAACCTTACTTGTCCATCAAAAAAATAAATCATTTTGGTTTCTAAACTTCTCAAAATCAGTCATTAAAATTTTCAATGATGAGTTTCAATGATAGCTATAACTGGCGCCTAAACTACGTTTTAATTCACTATTCGCACTATTAAAGATACATATAAAGATTTAATGTAAGAATATAAACATTTTATTGCAGAAATTATTAAAAAATTAAAATTATTGAAGTAAAATAAAATATAATAGAATAAAATAAAATAAAATAAAATAAAATAAAATAAAATAAATTAAAATAAAATAAAATAAAATAAAATAAAATAAAATAAAATAAAATAAAATAAAATAAAATAAAAAAATAAAATAAAATAAAATAAAATAAAATAAAATAAAATAAAATAAAATAAAATAAAATAAAATAAAATAAAATATGTAAAATAAAATAAAATAAAATAAAATAAAATAAAATAAAATATAAAATAAAATAAAATAAAATAAAATAAAATAAAATAAATAAAATAAAATAAAATAAAATAAAATAAAATAAAATAAAATAAAATAAAATAAAATAAAATAAAATAAAATAAAATAAAATAAAATAAAATAAAATAAAATAAAATAAAATAAAATAAAATAAAATAAAATAAAATAATATAAAATAAATAAAATAAAATAAAATAAAATAAAATAAAATAAAATAAAATAAAATAAAATAAAATAAATACATAAACTAAAATGATGTTAGTACATAAGAGTTGGTCCTTAAAAAGGCCATTGCTTTATTTTATATGACACCCCCTCCTAATTGGTTCCAACAAAATAAAAAAAATTGTAAAATTTAAGCTCATTATTTTACCGTTTAGCCAGTCTCAAAACGAAAGAAGTTTTATATGAAAACACATGTCTATATACCTATGTATGTAGGTAGGTAAAATTTTTTGTCAATTTTTGAATTTTTATAACTTTGGTAATAATTGATAGAAAAATTAATATTTTGACACAAATATAGTCTTTTGTGATTACATCTAAGATTCGGAGAAAAAAACGGAATCGAATATTTTCTCAATTTTAAACCCCTAATATACAATACATATTTTTAATGGGGCGTATTCATAGAGAATTACTAAAGTCGTAATTTCTTGATCTATAGCTTAAGACATGTTGGTTAAATAAACACAGCTCTTATTCAAAGTCAATTTCCCAGCTGTGTTTTGTAGAACCCCAGGTTAAGGTTGTGTTCTACTACAATTATACTTCAAATGATGACAGGTCAAAGAAAAAAAATACACTTATATTTCCAAAGTGTAAATTTTGTGTGGTCCTTCCTCATATTGAATGTCGAAAAAAGTAAACAAAACAAAGCTATCAAATAAAAAATCCAAAAAAGAAACTCGAACAAATGCTCTTTAATATTCTTATAGATTAACAACAAATAAAATATAAAACGCGAACGCCAGGAAAACTGGTCACAACCAAAAAAGGAACTAACTTCTTTCTTTTTCTATTCTTCTTTCTTTTCTATTTTTCTTTTTCTTGGTGGCAAATTTTGCTATTTACTTAATGACTCAAACTGATCTAAAATATCCATATCTTCTTCAATTGCGGTATCAATCGATATTTTTCAGGACGATAAGTTTACGTAGAATTTATTTGATATAAATCACTCTTTCAGCTTTTGAATTCACAAAAAAAAATCAAATTTGACATTTGGCTGTGATAATAACTACTTAAACACAGCATTTCCTGTGTTAAAAGTTCGACAATAGGTTTAGCCCTTATCTAAGATTTAAATTTATTTATGAATGGCCTAAGCTCTAGACTTGCTTAGTAACAACTTAGCAAGAGTTTAGCAAACATCTATGAATATGCCCCAATGTATTTATAAGTACTATGTATAGGAGGCACCTATTAAAGGGTTATTGATTTGCTAAAAAGCTCAAATTCCAGGAGGACTACCAATTATGAAAAATAAACATTTCGATTTTTTTGGTACATTCTAATGTACATTTGTGCTTTATGTAATTCTTATAATTTTAAGCCCCTCCTAACTTACAAAAGTCTTGTCTCATGGACAGCTGTAGACACTAAAAATTTAATTTTAAAAGCATTAACTATAAAATTAAACTTAATTTCTTACAAGTACCTATTAAATGTAAATCTTTATATGAATATTCTTATTATGAGATCCTCTTGCCATCCATTAACACAACATTAAAGAGAATTAAAATATTTCACTTAAAATCAAAAAAGTTTATTCATATTTTGAAATTATTGTGAAAAACTAACCATCAGTCCTCGTAAATTATTTCAAATGAAACTATGCGCAATTGGTTTCTATATATCTAATGTGTCAAGATAATTTGACATTAAATTCACATTAGAAAAATACCTTATATATTTTTGCATCTTTATGACTGGAAATGTTTTATATTATGTGTTATTATGTTGTGTAAATTAGTAGTGAAAGATATTTTTGAGTCAAATAAATTGATTTTTATTTTTTTTTTTTTTAGATAAAATTAGATTTGAATATAAAGACATTTCTGTGACATTATTGATTTATGGATATAGAAAAAAAATAATAATAAAGTTGTCATAAAATGAGAAATATTTTCGTTCATTTTCGTTTGATGTGCTTTCTTTTTTCTGGCTATGTTAAAATTATTGTTTTTAAAAAATATATATTAACAGAAAATTATGTAGGTATCTGTATTTAAGAAAAAAAATTCAGAAGTCAATAACCTTTTAGAATTATTTGAATTGGCATGAATATTTTACTTATGAAATCACTTATCATACCCAATATTAAAATTCCCAATACCTACATAATTTATATAATCGTGCTAAAAAGAAAAGGGAATTTCTATTAGCTATAATAATTTTGAGATAAATACATTTTTATGTTTTTGCTTTTCTCGCCTTCAAATTAAATATTTGTTTTTTTTTTTTTTAAATAAAAAAGGATTTCTTAGCAAAAAAAAATATATGTTATTTTATTGCAAGAAGGAAATATTATAAGGAAGGAAAGATAATATTGGAAGTGGCATATTGTGTCTTCTAGGGTTTGTTGGAATCTAAAACTTCTGTCACAGATTAACCATGTTGATATGATATTTATAATTATCCGAAAGTCGAGGGTATTTGGATTGTGATGCATTTTATAATTACAATTTTTTAAAAAAACAGTAGGAGTCTTTTTTTTTGGCAATGCCGGATTATTGCCCCGGCCTTAAATAAAAAATCATATACCCATTACGAGCCTAGGTCAACCAGTTGCGCACCCCCAGGTCAGGCCATTCTTCCACCTTTGGCATTGAAGAGTTGGGCTCACTAATAGCCCTTCCACACTACCTCACACTTGTCGAAAAACTGTGAAGAATATCATGTAAATATAATGCTGCGTTTATACGATTGAAAAACTGCCAGTATATCTAATAAGGACAAAAGGAATTTTTGTCCATGCTTTTGTTGTAATTTTCATCATTAAACTGTCAGTTTTCCAGTCGTGTAAAATCGGTATAGGTAGTAGTGAAAAAACAGGATATGAAATTTCATCATATGCAACTTGACAACGTATCTTACGCAATTTGACGTGTGTTAATACATATATGAATTTTGTAGACTTGGTTTAAGCTTTAAGGTTATGGTGAAACTGATTTGTTTATGCATGCAAGGAACAGAGCTCCAAGAATTTCTTGAAGAAAACAAAAAATAATTTTTTTAAGTACCTACATTACATATGAGTATAACTTCAAAAAAAAGACAAGACAAAGACAAGAGAACTTTGGTGAAAACTCCTTGTTTCTGTTTTTGTACAGGTTGTTGAAAAACATTACGGAAGTAATGGAAAATCAATAATAGTATTTTTTATGAGAGAAAAACTGGCACCTTTAAGAAAAAAATATTTATGGTTTAGCCGTGCAGCTTCAGGAGGCCAATGTTCAATATTTTCCAATTTAAAATGAATTCTTGCAAGAAAACATGCCGGAGGCGGAGCTCAGAGCTGATATTCGCAAAAAGATCTCGGCAATACATATTACTTTACAGGTTCTTATTTTGATATCGAATGGTTACCTACACCGTACAAAAGCCATTTATAATGAAAACTCAGCTTACGACGCTAAGTATACAGGAAAACGCATCTCTGATAGATCTGCCGAGTTTTTTTAAGGCCTGGTCAAACAGACCCCACTCCGGCGCGTTGAGATGGAATTTTAGTGAAATTAAGTGAAGAATATAGGTAGTTATGTATGTTGAATCAACATAAGAAAACAAATTCCAGAAAAAGGAAATAATTTGATTATTAAACTAATATGGTACTATGAAGATTCTATAATATTGAATGTCAATTTCTTGTAGCCAATCGGTAACAGCTGGAGATGCTTTAATAAAATTGGCCGGGTCGCTGCTTTTTTTAATTTATTTTTATTTTTCATTTCTCTTATAACTATCTTGAAACTAGACAAAAATTCATAAAAACTAGCCAACTTATCAATATTTTATAACCGGGTCGCATTGGTACATTCTAAGTGCACACTTAATAGTCACGTGTTTGATGTTCTGCACAGTTTCCCAGTCACAAAATGGTGTTTCAGCTGCTCCCCACTTGCGTTATAGCGGTACATCGGGTTAAGGCTAACCCACATTTTCCTAGGAAGGTCGCAACTCGGAACCAGCAGGCATGGTTGTCGGGTCTCCGATACGGAACAGATCATTATTAGGACTAGAATTCCACTCGTTCTTGGGCTAGTTTAAGCGATGGGAGTCGAGATTTAAGGCAGGAAAGGGCGTTACGCTCAATACCTTCATGAATATGGAGAAGGTTGTTAGCGTTTATTTTCCAATATTCTCGAAGAAGAGCATTTTTAAAACTTAATTTTGCAGGCTGTATATTGCATTGCATTATTGAGCCAGACCGGGCAACAGTATTCCGCAGCGGAGAAAACTAAGCCCTGACTGGCAGAACGAAGTGTTTTTGCAGGTGCTCCCCATGTAGTTGAGGCTTACTACTTGGTACTTGATGATGTTATTTCGGGTTTTAGTTTTGCTGCAGAGTTTGTAAGGTGCTCCTTAAATGACAGCGTTCGGTCCAGAGTGACTCCGAGGTATTTTGGTGTGGGGTTGTGAGTTAGGTACACGTTTCTGAATCTACCCTTGGATTTTGTTGCGAGTTTGTTGTTAAGATGGAAACAAGTAACCACCGTTTTGCTCATGCTTTGACATAACCTCCATTTTTTGAAGTATTCATTTAGTTTTGAAAGAGTTTTTTTTCGTTTGTTCTATGCTTTGGCGTTGGGTAGATATAGCGAGATCGTCAGCATATGCGAACTTTTTTGATGTCGTGTCTGGAAGATCATAGGTGTAGAGGTTGAATAGAAGTGGAGCCAGCACAGATACCTGCGGGGGTAGGCCGTTTTTAAGTTTTCTTGGCCGACTCTTTTCATCATTGAAAAAGACTTGGAACGATCCATCGCTGAGCATGTTGCTTAGAATTGTTGCAATTTTGATGAAGGGTACGATTTGAAGAAGTTTGTAGATGAGACCATTCCTCCAGACTGTGTCATACGCAGATGTGAGATTGACAAATGCCATGAATGTTTTGAGATTGGATTGGTATCCTGCTTCTATGAGTGTGGTAAGAGCCAACAATTAATCACAACAACTGCGTCCAGATCTAGGGCCGGCTTGTTCCACGGGTACTACTGCGTTGATGGTAGGTTCGATTCTGTTGTAAATCAGTCTTTCGAAAAGCTTGTATATGACGCTGAGCAGTGCAATCGGCCGGTAACTTTCTGGTTTGTCTTTGGGTTTCCCAGGCTTAAGTAAGGCGATGACTTTCGAATTTTTCAGCTCGTTGGGGAACGTTCCTGTTTCCAAAATATCTGGATAAAAGCGTGCGAGCCAGTTTTTGAAATGCGTTTCACTATGGAGGAGAAACTTTGGAAAAATGTCATCTAGGCCAGCATCTTCTCCGGAATGAAGCTTAAGGAGTGCAGCTTGAACTTCTTCGAGGGTAAAAGGTCTTGTAAAACTCGATCATCTGTTGAGAGTTTCTGCTGGATCGTTCTACTTCCAACTTTTTCAGAAGGGGCCTTGGAGAGATTCACAATTCTATTAGCAGTTTGGGCTAATTGATGCTTTTGGTGTAGCTATAAGTGTGCTACTTCCCAGTTTTCGAAGAAGATTCCAGGCTCTATGGCTTGAATGCACGAAGTGCTTCGTCGAGACTTTAGCAGTTTGTCTGCGGTTTCGGGTTTAACATTTGCCTCGAATTCTTTGTATAACAGGTAGCTTTCTTCTGGCCATCCAGCAATGTATACATTACGGTATCCTCTCAGAACGTGCTTCTTCAGTCTTCGCTGTGGAAATGATGATGGTAGTGAGGCGTTTGTAGTTCTTGTTCAGAGGGTGCAGCTATCTTATATTTACAGTCATGAAAACGTAGGTCAGGGTTACACTACACCTTCTTTATTTCGAAGAATCATATCAGATGACAGTTAAGGTATGTGTTTAAAAGTTGAGACAGGGATGTCAAATCCGGACCACGAATTGGTAGGGTACCAACCCGACTATCAAATTCATTTTTAGTGATGGTATTAATGCAGGTAGGTTGTAAGTGAATTTTGGATCACAAAAATTTTTCCTTTTCACTGGGAGGTAACAAACATATACACACAATTAAGTTGCATATTTCCCGTCAACGTCAAGCATTATGGAAGGGCTTGAATACTAATACAACAACAACGGATAAACTATAGGAATTTCAGTTGGCTTTCCCACTTGCAAAGTAATAAATCTTGCCTCAAGGTCAAAGTAATTATTACTTTTGTCCTAGAAATTAGAAAACAACAAATTATGACAAATTTTTTTGACAAATACCAATGCTAAAAACAGATTTTAAATATTGAACAAAATTTCGCCATCGAAGAACAGATGTTTCTCATTTAAAACTCTGTGCCAGAAAAAAATTTCACACTCTATTGGGCGTTAACATTTGAAACGCATTAAAGATGACTAACGATCAATAGACAAGTTCATAAACCGCAAATATACAAAGCAATCGTTAAGTTAAACAAAAAGAAAAATATCACATTTGCGTGGGTGAATTTCCTCTTTGTCGCAATTTTTCAAATAAAATAAATGGAATCTCATCAATTTTATGATTCGTTGTCATCTTCATTGCTGACCCTGATAAATGGACACTAGAAGAGATTAATGTTTTTTTTTTTTTTTGCAGGAATCTACAATCCTGAGACTAAGCGATTTTTCATGTACTCGTATTCGGGTCTATGGCGCCACTGTCGAATATCTCAGCAACCAAATGCCTTCATAAACTCAACAGTAGCTAGGAATTTCACATCAATTGCTTTCCAAAATCCCCAACTCATTAACAATGCTAAGTTAAACATTTCCAATGATGAGTTTATAAAGAAGTTTTTGGATAACGAAGCGCATCTTCCGTTGCAAAACTTCTCCGAAGAAGCCAAGCAACGAATGTTTGCCCATTGGGTTCACAACGATGAACAGTTATTTGAGGATTACAAGAACTCTTTTTGGAAATTCAAGTTGGCGAATGAAAAGCTGGCCAAAACTCCTATTGAATCGAAGCCAATAAATATCAATCCACTGGATGTGCCAGCTCTGGAGGAAAGTAAAATCCTTGGAGATGCCTTAGTACGAGCTGTAATCGATAAGGTCACCTTCTTCATTGTGATTCCCGTACCGGCTCAGAGGGCAATGTATTCCGGATGGAATGAACATCGCATGGTTCCTAAGTTATATTGGCCATACATTAGAGATTTGGGACTTAAAGCTTATGTCTTGAACGACCGTGGAGTTATTATCCAGATATTACCACCGTTGCCTCCGACGAATGGAGGATCAAAAAACGGATATGAGTATTTACGTATAAGTGAGTATAGTTAGTGAGTACAGTTGAGGATACACTATACTACATAACCATGTGTGCATTCGCACATACCTACATATAATGATATTTATAATTGCGTCTCTTCCTTAGCTAAGTGTATAAACATTGATATGTTTCCATCGCCAAGTTCACTCAAAAGTGAGCCAGCATTTGATGATGAACTAATGGGTAAAAAAGTTGTAGACTTTTTAAGCTAATTTTCAAATAAATAGCATTTTACTTTGTCTTCCAGATTATATCCGAACCCAGGCGTCCTTCGCTTGCATCACAGTTTTTGTAATGTGCTTGGGGGCAGTTTTTACATTTTACACCTTTATGAACCCTCGCTATATGTTCAAGCGTCTAGCTGGAGGTATCCATCTAGTATCTGCCTCCACCTGCCTCGTTGTCATTCAAGTGCTGATCGCATCGGTGGATTATACAAGAGAACATCTTTTCTATGCATACCCCGAAGGAGCGGAACTTAGGTAAGGTTTAATTTTAAAGTTTCAGATTTTCCTCTCAAACATACCTTGGTTTTTTTTTTGCAGCTATGGCTATGGAGTCTGGCTTTCTTGGTTTACCTTTATAACAAATGTGGTTTGTGGCTTATTGTTTATGTGGTATTCCGGCAAGAAAAAAGGCAGTAAGGCTCCAACCGATGAGCTTGCTATGGCCGATGAAGCTACAATTATGGGAAGATGAGAAGTCATAATGATGTTGTGAAAAATCGAGAAAAATCGACTGCTTGGCATTTGTAAATAGCTCTTTTTCTTTGTCGAGTATACGAATTGTTATTTGTTATTTATCTATAATAATAATATTTTTTGTTGAGTTATTTTTTTTTCTGAATTTTAAGTAAACATCTTGTTCCTTTTAAATTATGCGTTTTTAAGATTTGTATATTAATAAATATTTGATTTCTATAATTTGAAATATTATGTTTGGTGAAATAGTTTTTCATGTAAAGCAATTAAAAAAATATATATATTTAAATAGATATTAAATAGGTACTTATGTAGGTTTTTTTCTTCATTATTGTTCTTAAATTAATAATGCTAACTTTAACTTTATAAAAATTTTTAAAGATAGAAATTAAAAATAAATAAATATATTTTTATTTTTAGTCAATAAGTCTGCTTCATTTTAAAATTTTATTCCTTGGTTTTTAGTTTGTACTAGTGTGGGCCAATCCGTTAATACATATTTGTACATATGTATGTCTTTACAAGTCTTAAAATAAGCAGGTAGGTACATACCTACATTATTTTCATTTTTGCATCAAAATGCAAAATATCTTGATAAATGCACCTGATGTTATAGAAAGTATATCCTATAAGTAAAACAACTTGGCAGCTATTTCACATTGAAAATGTTTGGATTTGAACATGTTACGCTTTGAACCCAAAAATATTTGTATGGTATTTGGTATAGAAACACGGCCATTCCAAAAATTTCGAAACCAAGCAACTCAATTTCAAATTAAGGAAACAAATTTATTTAAATATGCCAATATTTAAAGTATATATGTATTAGAGTTAACGAAAAAATTATAAATATAAAATTTTACTTGTTGTTGTAAAAACGGCAAGTGATCAAAAAAGCTCATACTTTATCTTTCGTACCTGGGCATTTTTCGGCATTTTTGCTGCTTTCAGTTCTCTATAAATTGTGATGCAAATGGCGGTGTGTAGTTAGGTTTTTATAAGTGTTTTCAATACACTACTTGAATTCGGAACTATTTTTCTGAGGAGTGCTGTAAAAATAGTATTACGCCTCAAAATGACTGAAGGACTGAACATTTCATGTCTTCTCCGTTACCGAAAAATGACAAAAGTTGGTATAAATGGTGAACTATATTAGTGTTTGTTAAGTTATTCCGCATACAAAGCAAGACTTGAAAAGGGATTATGGTGGATTTTGTATAGATTTTTAAATCATGTCTTACTGTCTAAAACAGGGTAACGGAGAAGACAAAATTGCTCTTTCTCATCCAAATTTCAACGACTCATAGGCACTTTTTTTTAAGTCTGAATTTCTTTGATACCCTTGCTTAAAATGGATCAAGGTAACTAAAACAAAATATATGTTAAATTTCATTGAAGTTGGTTGACGTTTACACGTGCTAGTGAGCACTTGAAGTTTTTCATATACAAAAACATGGTGTTTTCACAGTCTTTTACTCAAAGGGCCCGTAAAAGTGTAAACGTTGATGGAAAAACTTTAAACTTGGCAAATATGCTAAATACCATAAGGAGTATACAAATATATTTTTTTTATTTTTGTAAACAACAGTTACTCCATTTAAAATAGCAACAAATGCACAAAAACAACGATTTTTAATTAAATTTGTTGATGGGGTTAATATTATGCAAAACTATTGAAAATATTTTTTTTTTTTTGATACTCCTAACAGTAGTTAATTTATATCCCAAGTTTAAAGATTTTCCATCAACTTTTGCAATTTTGCTGTGAAAACCCCATGTATTTCGAATGTATAATTTCAATTGCTCGCTATCACGTGTTAACGTTGACCGATTTCAAAGAAATTTCATACACAGTTTTCAATTGCCTGAATCACTTTTATCATTGATGAGAATAATTTAAAAATACGAATTACAATATAACTGGACAAAAAAGAAATCTTTAATCGTACGTGTCTTCTCCGTTACCATTAGCTGTCTTCTCCGTTACCACCGTTCATACTTTTTTCTGATAGTAAAATGAAACTTGGCATTAAACCAAGGATGGTTTTTGATAAACGTTGGTTTTATGAAAGTGTGCAAAAAAATCAACTTCATATCTTAATGGACGGCGCAGAATTTTAAATTTCAAGGCAATGGTCGGAAATCTCTAAACCGTACGTGTCTTCTCCGTTACCGTCTATTTTTTGTATAAACTTACTAAATTTCATAATTTTTTGGTGAAACTTCTGTGTCGTGTACTTTGTGATGAATTCTTAAAAACCACTGAGTTTCATGAAAAAATATTAATTTCTTAACAAGAAAATTTTTACTACAAGCGTCCGATTGTCTTCTCCGTTACTTTGGAATGGCCGAACATAATAACTCCATAAAATAGTTTGTATCTTTATGTCCACTTAACCATAGAGCAACGGCTTAAAAGAGCGAAGCGATTTTTTAAAATTTTAAATGTTTTATAATATATTTCGTGTACTTCCCAAAACAGCCCATTTTAGTCCAAAGTTCTGTCGATTTCTTTTTTTTATATTTAGGTTGAGAGAACTTTGGACAAAAATGGGTTGGAATTTGCAGTTTTGGGAAGTACACGAACAGACCTAATATTTCAAATTTGGTTCACTAATTTAGGATCTAGTTTTATTCAAAGCTTAGTCAAAAAGCGGTTCAAGTTGTATGGAGAGGCGGTCTAAAATCTATAAAATCTGAACCAATTTAGATGAAATTTTCATGCATGAGGATATCGTATCACATCATCAGAAACAATTTCCGCCCACTGATCCATCCAGTTTTTAAAATAGGTTGAAAGTTGATATGTAAATGAGGGGTATGTCCTAAGAAAAGTAATAGATAATGTTATTTGTAATTATTTTCCTTTACAATTTTTTTTTCCACGCCCACTTTTGGGGGCGTTTTTGACAAAAAGGAATGTTTTCTTGACTAATTTCTATGACAACAAAACGAAATCTATGCATAGTTTAAAAAAAACGGGGTTGAAACTCAAAATTTGTGAAAAAACATTTAAAAAAAAGTTTAAAGTGTAGTTTTTCAAAACTGTAAAACTGTGTCGCTCTAATTGATTCTTAATCAAAAACTGAGAACTAGATGATTTTGTCTTCTAGGTTTTGATAAAATGGAAAGTTAAGAAACCTCCTTTTTATTTGATTAATATTTGTTGATTATTATTATTATTTATATTTGGGGATTATGAACAAATTATTTTTTACTGAAACTAGCTGACCTTTTATATTGATCTTAGGGCCTTTGGGGTGGTATTTATTAATTTTTGAAGAATAATTTAAATATTCATTAAAAACAAAACTATGGCTGACGAATTACTTAAACTAGCTGACCTTTTATAAAGCTCGCAGGGTCGCAGGGCCTTTCAAATGGTATAAATTTTTTGCAGATTTCCCATAAATGAGGTGCAAAAAACCGGTATGACCTTGAACATTTTTAAAAATTCATTTAAAAAAATCTATACCTGACCAATTTCTGAAACTAGCTGACCTCTTATAAAGAACTAGAGATCATTCAGATGGTATTCATTTTTCGCAAATTTCGCATAAATTAGGTGCCAAAAATCGCTATGACCTTGAATTTTTTTTAAACATTCAATAAAAATTCATAAAAAAATGTATGGGTGACTAATTACTAAAAATAGCAGACCTTTTATAGCCGTGAAGTGGCCTTTAAAATGACATACTTTTTTTTATTAACTAAACGAGGTGCCAAAAGTAAACTGTCCGGTAACTATATTTGCTGCTACTGTCAATATGACAAGGTCTCTGGGAATAATTTTTTTGTTTTTTTCATTATCTGACAACTGGTTTTTGAAAACATGCGCAGTATATTGTGTTCTGTAAAAAATGCACTAAAAAAAAGGCTGTTGTTGTATGAATACCCTTACTATGAGATCTCATGCCAAGTTTCCACTTGTCTTTGAATTGACACAGTTTGACAGATCACGATTTTTGTATTTGAATGATACGATGTTAATTTCCACTTGTGACCTTAACTGATACAAAATTGTTGGTCTTTTCAAAGACAAAGTCATTTCATCGACAGCTGCTATTTCCATTTTGCTTCGTCTTCAACTGACACTTATTGTCAATAAGAAAATTTTCAGAGCTTTCAGTCACCTTAAATGAAATATTGTGTGTATATTGGTGCCAAGAGATATAATTCTTATCTATTTTTATAAAAATTGTGGTTTTAATTACAAATAATTTTGAGCTTCTGTACCTTTTGTATCAGTGGTTTTAGCCATTAGCCGCATTTTATTATTCTCATGATCTAATCCGGATCAGATCATGATAAATAAAACAGACGGGATCATATGACAGAAGTGCTATATACCCGTCTCTTTATACCTTATGTTTGTTTATTTTTCACGTGTCTGTTTGTTGGCTCTTTTCTTTGCACTACTGAGACACATATTCACAATAATCATTTTTGGATTATTGAAATAGATCCAGATAAAAAGCAGGATCACATGTTGTTTTTGTAAATATACGTGTTTTGCTGCATTGTTTTGCATGTCCATTCGGAGTTTGGCGAAAATTTAATGAGACAAAACCATATTTTATTTTTAACTTTTCTTTAAGTTAAAATTTTTCAATGTTCTTTTAAAATCAAATTTTTGAGTAGGTAAATCCTTTTTTGAGAATACAGAATTAAATATTTAAAAGCTTTTTCTTTTTAATTTCATAATATTAAGTAGTAGTTCCATTTTTATTATTCAATGCTCTTATCAATTTAAAGTCAGGAGCAATACGAAATCCCGTAAACCTAAATCACGTATAACAATTTTTTTTTATCTCATATTTGGCAAACATCAACCAATACCTCGCAATTTAAAATCTCGCATTATCAAAACCTCGTAAACAAAAATTTTACAAATTCAATTCACACAGAGCTATCACTCGGAATTTCACACCAATAAAAATTGTGCGGAAAAAGAAACTCAAAAACGAAAAATTTTTTTTAGGCGTTTATTGTTTTCCAAAACGTATATTTAGCAATTATTAAAATTTACCCGACAATGCAACTGGATATACAATTTAAATGCTCTTTTTCTGGCTCCTGAAAACAATTGAAATATAAACTGTCGGTAGCTATATATATATGACAAGGTCTCTGGGAATAAATTTGTTGTTTTTGTTCATTATCTGACAACTGGTTTTTGAAAACATGCGCAGTATATTGTGTTCTGTAAAAAATGCACTAAAAAAAAGGCTGTTGTTGTATGAATACCCTTACTATAGGCGTTTTCCTTTGGAGGTGGCGAAGTACTTGCAAGTACTTTGCCAGCTTTTTTCAATGGAACACATCAAACTGCTTTCCCATGTAAAATGTATCTACTCGCGCATGAGAGCATGTGCAGTTGGTAGTACTAGATTAGGGTTTTCATCTACTCGTAAGTACTTCGCCACCTCCAAAGGAAAACAGCTTATGAGATCTTATGCTAGGTTTCCACTTGTCTTTGAATTGACACAGTTTGACAGATCACGATTTTGGTATTTGAATGGCACGATGTTAATTTCCACTTGTAACCTTAACTGACACAAAATTGTTGGTCTTTTCAAAGACAAAGTCATTTCATCGACAGCTGCTATTTCCATTTTGCTTCGTCTTCAACTGACACTCATTGTCAATAAGAAAATTTTCAGAGCTGCCAGTCACCTTAAATGAAATATTGTTGAAATATTGGTGCCAAGAGATATAATTCTTATCTATTTTTATAAAAATTGTGGTTTGAATTACAAATAATTTTGAGCTTCTGTACCTTCTGTATCAGTGGTTTTAGCCATTAGCCGCATTTTATTATTCTCATGATCTAATCCGGATCAGATCATGATAAAAAAAAACAGACGGGATCATATGACAGAAGTGCTATATACCCGTCTCTTTTTGTCTTATGTTTGTTTATTTTTCACGTGTCTGTTTGTTGGCTCTTTTCTTTGCACTACTGAGACACATATTCACAATAATAATTTTTGGATTATTGAAATAGATCCAGATAAAAAGCAGGTGCACATGTTGTTTTTGTAAATATACGTGTTTTGCTGCGTTTTTTTGCATGTCCATACGGAGTTTGGCGAAAGAAATGACATCGGGACATTTCAACATTTGTTTACCTTTTGCATTGGTCTGCCATTTTGTTTTGAATTATCTTACCAACAAATATTATAGGGACAAAAGTTAACTCCAGATAATTTTCTGGACTTAGAACTCTATATGGACATAGTTGTTGTTGTATTTAACATGTAAGTTGTTTTGTTTTGCTGTCGTTTTTTTCACAAAATTTTATTTGAACATTTTATTTGTATTTAACATGTAAGTTGTTTTGTTTTGTTGTCGTTTTTTTCACAAAATTTTATTTGAACATGCAAAAAAACACAACTATTGATCCGAATCAGATCATGAGGATAGCAAAATTCGGATAAAATGGATGGAAGATAGCTATATGTTAAAGTCACTCATTTCACAGTTTTATTTTTTTTTTCTTCACTTTTGATAACATACATAGTTTTCAAAATCACCTCCATATTGCTATTAGGATCCAGTAGTCAAAATAATGTCTTCCATTGACAAAGAACTATAACACGTTGCCAAAAAATTTTCTTCGTCAACTTAAAATGACATTTCGTTTGTCAATTGTGTATTGAGGCAATATTCCAAATTGGTTGTCTTTGAACAAATTTTGGACTTTGGAGTAGGTATTTCCTCTTGTCATTTTGTGAATAATGACGCAAAAATGTGTCTCTAGTCAGTTGGTAAAAGATAAGTGGAAATCTAGCAATAAAGCTCCCATATTATTTTGCTCTGTTAAAAAGTGAGCAAAATTGAATCCAAAAATTTGTTTCCTAAGTAATTTGACAGCAAAACTGAGAAATTTGGCTGAGGAATCCTTTTCACGGGACTGAGATTGCTGAGTAGGGCTCTGAGATCTCATTTTCCTGAACATGCCTTTTAAATCAATCAAAGTGACAGCAGAGCAAAAAAGGGATACAAATTATTCTTAATGCTATGTTCCCACCAAAATGAAATCTTAGATTTCGGCTGAAAACTTTTGATATTTCAAATTGATGGAACAAGATATCATGGGAATTTCAACAAAATTTTATTCAAATCCCGCTCCACCAACTCCAGGGGCCCTATTCCTCAAGCTGAATGATTTTCTGTGTTCACACTCTTTTCACGCTCAAAGGCCAAAGCAAATGTGAATAAATTTGACTGATAGTGCACATGTTATCTGTCATATAAGTAAGTAAGTAAGTAAGTAAGAATTCATTTTATTCAATTTTCTCAATTCCAGGATTTACAAAAATATGAATTTTTAAAGCTATGGCATTGCCGTCAGCTCGGTTAGCAAGTTTTTTGTTTAATAGTTTTAGGTATGTTAATAAAATAAATACATATTTGAGTTTTAGTCCAAATAAATAGTAGACAAATTTTCAAATTACTATACAAATTCTGTTATTAGTAACATTCTATACGTAGAAATTTCTTTCAAAAAATTGTAAAGGGTTTTCCAGTTGTACTCGTTCAAAATTTCAATAGTTTCCTGCATCGTTAGAGTTTTCTTTCCGAAGTATGTACGCCGATGAGAAGCGAAAATTGGACAAATGCTAAGAAAATGGAAGCAGTCTTCTTTGGATCTAAGATTACACAACGAACAGAACTGGTTGAAGCTACCGTTGTAAGGACTTCCGTTTAAACCGAGGAGTTCGCACCTTGTTTTAAAAATTAGGGATATTTCTTTATAGCTTAACAGGTCATGAAAGTAGTTTTTTTCTATTAAATTAGTGTTCAGTTGTGAGTATATAAGTCTGCTTTCTGACTCACGAGCTTTCACTACAAACGCATCACGCACAGCATTTTCATGCTTCTGAGTAATCCTATACAATAGCTCCTTAACTGAATTTAAATTGTCTGTGTCCATCAATACAACTTCATCACAAGCATTTCCTAAACTTTTCCACTTTGCCATCCACCAATCCTCGTTTCTCAGTTCATATAACACCATTTTTTTGGAAATACGGTCATCCTGATGAGAAAGCACCTTCACAATAAAGTCCGCATGCAACTTCAATGTATAGGTGTACAGTTTTGGAAGTCCTGTTTCAAGGTATAGTGCGTAGTTCGGTGTGTTTATTGGCAAGTTGAATAGCTTTTTTAAGAAATTCCTATGGAATTTTTCAATGGGCTCGTGCTCATCAATTCCCCACACTTGGGCAGCGTAACATAGTGTAGATTTTACCACAGCATCAAACATTTTATACTTTGTTGAGAGGATGATTCGGTTATTTGAGAAGATGTTTCTCCATGACACATTGATCAGGCTTTGCGAAGTATTTGATTTTTCTGTAAGATGTAAACGGAAATCAAGAGTCCTATTAAGTTTCACACCTAGGTACTTGTATTCGTTGACGACCTCCAAACTTGAACCATTGAAGACCCAATTGTAAGTGTTTTGACTCCTTGCTGATCTGGTGAAAACCATTATTTTTGATTTGCTTGCATTGATTATAAGACACCATTTATGGCAATATTCCGCCAGGCGATTGATCATCAGTTGCAAATTTTCTGGGGATTCTGAAAGAACTACCAGATCATCAGCATACAGCAGAACATTGATGTTTAAATCGGCGATTCGTATTCCTCCAGGTAAGTAGGCAGTAACATCGTTTATAAAAAGTGCAAATAAAAGCGCACTGAGAGGGCATCCTTGTTTTACTCCATTATCCGTTTCGAACCATTCTGAGTAGGTAGAACCATCCCACACAGCTGCTCTGGACTCCGAATATAATTCTTTTATTATACGTATGAATTTCGTAGATATTCCTATTTGCGAGAGTTTATAAAAGAGAGCATTACGATTTACCAGGTCGAAGGCAGCCTTGAAGTCGACAAAAAAGGCGTAGACTTTTTTGTTCCTAGATTGGAATGCTTTTACAATCGATGTAAGTGTGAAAATATGATCAATAGTCGAAAAGTTTTTTCTGAATCCCGCCTGTAAGTCAGTAAGGATATTGTAAGCATCCACCCACGTTTCTAATCTATTTACTAGTATACCGCAAAATATTTTTGACAGGACATTCATAAAGGATATACCACGGTAATTTTCTACGTTGTTTAAGTCGCCTTTTTTGTGTATTGGAAATATTACTGATCTTTTGAATGATGGTGGGATATCCTGGTTAGCAAACACTTTGTTAAAAAATGATTGAAGTTGCGCATGAAATGCCTCGGTAGCGTTCTTAAAGAATTCGTATGGAATTCCATCTTCTCCAGGAGCTTTTCCATTTTTTCCTTTTGAAATTGTAGTTTTAACTTCCTCAATAGTGATTTCAGAGTCCAAAATTTCATCTAAAATGAGAGGTTCTGCAAATAGAAATTTGATTTCAGACTTGCCATAAAGTAGTGATTTAAAGTATGTGGATAAATCATCAGCGGACATTCCTATTCCAATTGTAAAATTTGAACCATTAATTTCTCTGACAGTTTTCCAAAATTCCTTTGTATTTTTAACGTTGCCTAGAGTACTAGCTCGGCTATTTTCAAAATCGGTTTTCTTTTTGAGGCACAGATTCTTATAAATTAAATTTGTTTCATGATACCACCTTTTAAGACTTTGGCAGTTTGAGTTTCGGAGTGCATTTAACAAGGTGAATGATCTTTTACGGGCTAACATACATTCACTGTCAAACCATTTTTGTTTAAATTTAGAGCCATTCAGTGTTACAGTGCTGTTTGAGGAGCTCCTAATGCAAGCAACGAGTTTATTTGCAATTACTTCTGTCGAATCATTTGACAAATTTAAGCAAGTGAGGTTTTCTTCCAAATTATGTTGGTAAACATTGGCTCTTTCCTGAATCCATTTCAACCGTGGTAAGAGTTCAAGATTTCTTTGATTGGACATAGTGTCATCGAGCCGGTCTACTGAAATCGGCATATGATCGGAAAAGCTTTTACATTGAACTTCAAACTTTTTTACCAGGTCCATCCAGTCGTAATTGACCGCACAGAAGTCGATAACCGATTTTCCTTGCCCTCCAAGAAATGTAAAGTGACCTTCCATATCACCACTAGTACACCCATTTAAAACTGTACAATCGAACATCTGCAGGAGATCAAGTAATTTTGTACCATTTTGGTTGCCTACTCCGTCCATTGAAGATCTCTGACTAGGGATTATAATATTGTGGGTTGTGCTGCGAATTGTTGTAATTTGTGAATTGGCTATTCTGGCATTGAAATTACCAATTATCAAAACGCTTTTGTTTGCCAGGTACATCATGATATTGGTTAGTCGCTCGTAATCTTCACTCCATTTGTTACAGTTGATATAGAACGGGATGATAAACAAATTGGGTTATCTTATGAGTTTAACAACTGTGACTCCTTCATTTTCCACAAAGTCATATTTTTTAAGCAGCGAAGTTTTAATTCCATAGAGACTTCCTCCACTTGCACGTCCTTTGGTATAAGTTTTGACTGCTGACTTCCAAACTATTTTGTAACCATTGAAATATTTTGTAAACTTCTTAAAATTTTCTACTGTAACATGAGTTTTATACAAAAAAAATACATCAAAACTTTTTATATAATCAAAAAAATCCATAAATAAAAGTTTATTGTTGAGGCCTGACACATTATAAGACAAAATATTACTATTACTTAAATATATTGAGCTGACGGCATCACAATTTCAATTACGTACTACCGTACTACAACCTGTACTATTTGGAGAAAGTGGCATCCCTGGCGCATCTAAATTAACTGGTCTATACCATTCAGTTTGACGTCTATTTGACAATGAATTGTGTTTGACAGATGCGAAATCTAGTTCTCCAAACATTTCTCGAAGTTGTTGTTCTCCATCCTCGTTTTTATATTTAAGAGTATTATAGTTGTTTAAATAAAATGTTTTATCAGATACTATCAACGAATTGTTTTTTATTTGCACTGTTTCATTAGCTTGTTTCATTTTGATTATTTTGCGATAACCAAGTAGAATGCGGCGTTTGTTCTGCATCTGCTTTGTAAGATCTCGTTGAATGAAAGCTCCTGTGCCTTTAAGTTTTGCCGAGTTTTTAAGCATTTTTATTGCATTTTCAGTAGAGCCGGTGTTGATTTTTAATTTGACAACAGTGCTATTTTCACTAAGCTTTACTGTTTCGGCAATTTGCTGTGTGTCACCAAGTAGGAGTTGACTGATGTATCGTACCCTTTCTTGTGGGTCATCATTGTTGTTCGGGATTGTGAGAATAATGTTTTTTCCTCTTAGCATCCGACTTTGCAACTCAAGTTCCTCCTCCAATATCTCACACCGTTCCTCAAAGTGATGAACTTTCCTGGCAAGATCTTCATTTTGTAGGCGCAAATTGTTGATTTCGGCATTGAGCTGAACCAAGTCATCTTTTGTAGCTAGTTTGGCGGTTGCAACTTCGAGTTCTTTTTGAAGTGATGTGTCAATAATTTTTTTTATTTTTTGCAAATCCGATTCGGAGATTGGCATATTCGGACGGGAGCTTTTTATTTGTATCGCTCTGTTGGCCAGTTTTGATTTAGGGGTAGATATATTGTCGGGGGAAGTTTGGTCAACTTTTCTTTTGTAGTCGGTCATGTGACACTTTTAACAGCAAGTAATTTTGATTTATTGCTTAATTACTAATTTTACCTGTACAATCGGCTTAATACTTTCGTTACACAAATGAAAGGCAATTTGAAAATTGTTAAATTAATAGTTTTATATGTGATTTACTATTTTATTTTTTAAAAAATTATCAGAGCGATATAAAAATTGAAACAAACACTTTCACAACAGAGTTGCCAACCCATCTGTCATATATTTTAAACTTACTCTTGCGAAATCGCAAAAATCAATGTGTACACGATTTTCTGTGTACACAGATCACTGTTTCGGTTGTTTTTATGACTCTCACAAGTTGTGACTTTAGGGGGAGAATACGAAAAAGTCACAAAATCAGTTTCATCACTTCTTGTGACTTGTGAGGTATCATCAGTGATGATGGGGAGAATAGGGCTATTACTTTTGTAACTGAGGTACCTAAATTTATTGAAAATATTTTTAATTCTGAAATGTCAAGAAAAAGCTGCCAGAACCTGATAAATAAAATTTTAAAATCACATTTTTTATAAATTTTTGTGAGACATTTTCACATTTACGGATAATGGTGAAATTGTACTTTCGCTTGAATTTCATTTTCAGTTTTTTAAAAATAAGAGAAAAGTAAAGTGCTATACGAACTTTAAACCTAGTCAGTTCCCCGGGCCAAAACAAGTCCATGCTAATATTTTCGCATGTCAAAAATTATTGGGGTGAAATACAAAATTATTTGTTTTCATATGATTGCCTTACAGTTTCATTTTTTTTTGTCATAGGTTTTCACAAAATGAATTGACAGTGATAAAATAATCACCATATTAAAATATTTTGGCATAAATTTTCATTTTTCACACTTAAGGAATCGCATTTGGCTCGAAGGCTCTATCACTTCACAGTTTCACAGATAGAGAATCGACGCACGCCTTTTACAAAACGTAAATTTTCCTCAATGCACGAATACCCCTACTGAGTGAAATAGTGTGGAAGGGCTATTAGTCATTTTTTCAATTTGCCACCTACTATCACCTAGTGGAACTTAGAATACTACCCATCTACATCGTGCCTTAAATCTATCTAAATTATCTATCACTTCTCCAATCTCCGTCGTAAGGGAACCGTCTGGTTGTTTTGTTTATGCTGTCAAAAATGACATTTCAAACGTCATCGCAGCCTCGGCTGCCTTTTTTCAAAACCCAAACACGTGCGCGGTAAGCTGGAAACCTCTTCTCATTTCTTTTGTAAAAATCTAAAAAAATAGTTTGGTAAAATGGCTAAAAACGCCAAACCAACTAAAAGAAAAGCAGCTCCAATCAAAGAAACCGAAAAAGTTGAAGAGAAGGAAGAAGTCGACGACGATGAAGAGGTAAATTGCATTTTGTTTCTTAGTAAATGGTTGTAAGTAAAACATTTTTCAGGTGGATTTGTTGAAGAACATTGGCAACGAAAATGACGTCGATAGCACCGACGATGAAGGAATCGATGAAGCCTTCAACTCAGACGAGAGTGATGAGCTGGAATTTGAAAGTGATGAAGAAGGAAACTACGTAAAGAAAAATGAAGACGCTGTGGTGGAGGAAGCTGACGAGGATGACGGTGATGAAGAAGGTGAAGAGGAACTAGACATTGAAGATGTAACGAGTGATGAAGACCAAGTTGAAGAAGACGATGAGGACGACAGCGTCATTGATGAACCTCCTGAGAAACCAGCTCCATCGACATCGAAATCCGTGGAAAAGAAAAAACAAACAGTGCAGCCAGAGCCAAAGAAAGGACCTGCAGCTCCTCCAGTAGCAGTTGCAAGAGTCGACGGTGAATTCAAAGTTTCCAAAAAGAAGAAAACCGCTCTGTCGAAGTTGCAAAACAAACTTAAAAAAGACAACAAAGGAATCAACCCGGCAACTGGCGAGGAGTATGAGAACTCAGACACTTCGGACGAAGAAGACATCAGAAACACCGTCGGCAATATCCCAATGCATTGGTACGATGAATACAAACACATTGGCTACGATTGGGACGCCAAGAAGATCATCAAACCGGCCAAGGGCGACCAGATCGACGATTTCTTGAGGAAGATCGAAGATCCCTACTTCTGGCGCACAGTCAAGGACCCTCAGACTGGCCAAGAGGTCACTCTGACTGACGCTGACATAGAACTCATCAAGCGCATCAATTCGGGACGCATTCCCAATGGCGAACACAACGAGTACGAACCGTGGATCGAATGGTTTACCTCGGAGGTCGAGAAGATGCCAATCAAAAACGTTCCAGACCACAAAAGGTCCTTCTTGCCCTCTGTGCCGGAGAAGAAGAAGGTCGGAAGGATGGTGCATGCCCTGAAAATGGGCTGGATGAAGACCATGGAGGAGGTAGAGCGTGAAAAGAAAGCCAAACGTGGTCCGAAGTTCTACATGCTCTGGGAAACAGACACTAGCCGTGATCACATGCGCAGGATTCACGACCCCGTGTCGGCTCCAAAGCGAGACCTTCCCGGACACGCTGAATCTTACAATCCTCCGCCAGAGTATCTGTTCGATCAGAAAGAGATGAAAGAATGGGAGCGCATGAAGGACGAGCCGCATAAACGCAAGTTGCATTTCATGCCACAGAAATACAAGTCGCTGCGAGAGGTGCCCGCATACCCGAGGTATTTGAGAGAGCGCTTCCTCCGCTGTTTGGATTTGTATCTCTGTCCAAGAGCAAAGCGCATGAAGCTGAACATCGATGCTGAGTATTTGATCCCCAAGCTGCCTAGTCCGAGGGACCTACAACCCTTCCCGACCACCGAGAGCATGGTGTATCGTGGCCACACAGATATCATCCGGTCAGTTAGTCTGGAACCGAAGGGCGAGTACATTGTGTCTGGGTCTGATGACACAACTGTTAAGAGTAAGTTGTCCAGCAATGGCTTTTTGAATTCCTTCTTTAAACCTTGTCTTCCTTTTTAGTTTGGGAAATTGTCACTGGACGCTGCATTCGCACAATTGAGACCGGAGAGACAGTTCGTTGCGTGGCTTGGTGCCCCAACGCAAAGTTGTCCATTATCGCAGTGGCATCGGGCAATCGTTTATTGCTAATCAATCCCAAGGTCGGTGACAAACTGATTGTGAAGAAGACCGATGATTTGCTCGCCGAGGTTCCAAAAGTTGACGAGATGGAGAGCGAACGCATTAAGACCGCAGTCCAGTGGTCTGTGGCCGACAAGGAGGAGCAGGAGAAGGGAGTCCGTTTGGTTATAACACACTTCAAGCCTGTAAGACAGGTGACATGGCACGGACGTGGTGATTACCTGGCCACAGTTATGCCTGAGGGAGCAAACAGATCTGCAATGATTCACCAGCTCTCGAAACGTCGCAGTCAGATTCCATTCTCCAAGAGCAAGGGACTGATCCAGTTTGTGCTCTTCCATCCAATTAAACCTTGTCTCTTTGTTGCGGTTAGACACGACATATCAGATATGACTCCCCTCAGTGTATATTCAAGTATTTTGTATTTTCTATTTTTAGACTCAACACAACATTCGTATCTATGACCTTGTGAAGCAAGAACTCATCAAGAAACTACTGACAAACTCTAAGTGGATTTCTGGAATGTCCATCCATCCGAAGGGCGACAATTTGCTTGTTTCGACTTATGACAAGAAGATGCTGTGGTTCGATTTGGATCTGTCGACCAAGCCTTATCAAACAATGAGACTGCACAAGAATGCAGTACGAAGTGTAGCCTACCATCTTAGGTATCCTCTATTTGCATCGGCAAGTGATGATCAATCTGTAATTGTTTCGCATGGAATGGTTTATAAGTAAGTTCATATCGTAGGAGTATTATATACATGACAGTCCTTTTAAATATGAGGTCTTTTCTTATTTTTTTCTAGTGATTTGCTGCAGAATCCATTGATTGTTCCATTGAAGAAACTACAGACTCATGAGAAACGTGATGACTTTGGAGTTTTAGATGTTAATTGGCATCCAGTACAACCGTGGGTGTTCTCGACGGGAGCAGATGCTACGATTAGATTGTTTACGTAAAGGAATGTTTTTTTTTTTTCAATGTGAAAATATAGGTTTTATTTTTAATAAATTTGAATTAAAATTTATTTGGACAACGCAGGATTGTTTTGGTGTTCATCAAGAACTCAGAATGAGAAAACAACACAGAGAAGATTGAAAAATGTTTGGCATAATTATAATTTAACCATTATTATGTTATTGATGTTTTCATATCATATTTCTAAAGTTTCAAAATTATAAATGGAGCCATGTAAAGTGCTAGACCCATACTTGAATCGGTGATTGTTAAAACAACATGAGTAACATATTATATTTTTTTTACAGGGGAGACAAAAATCTTTATTTTTGAAGACGTGGCCCGCATTTACAATTTTAACTTTGAAATCTGATTAGATGTAGTTTTACAAGTTATAAAGAGTTAAACATTTTGAAAAAATATTAACAAAGAAGACATTAAAAAAACTCACTTAATTTATATGTTATTTGTTTTAATGATTAAAGAAAAAAGTTGTTTTAGCATTCAATGCCGATTTCGAGGTTGTATGTTTCAGGTATCATATCAAGTTGGTTTTTCTCTCAGCGCATAGATTTGTTCATGAGCGATATGAAAATTAATAAAATTGATTTCGAAAAATATGTCACTTATGTTGTTTTAACAATCACCGATTCACTTATTTTCCTGGTCTAATTAAATATTTCGAGAGTTAAATAAAGTGTATTTTAAAATCGACTTGATTTATCTTCGAGGAGGATTGTCCAAATTGATTATATGTAATTTTCTACAAAATATTCTGCTTTTGATGAACCAATCTCTCAATGTTTGTTTGGCCAGCACTATTATCTACAACTGTGATTTCTGAAAACACTTTTTTCTTATTAGAAACAAAACACAAAGAAAAAACTGTAGAATAAAAACAAAATATTCTATCTAAGAACCCCAAGGAATTTAGGTACGTAACTCAATTTAATTCGTTTGTTGTAAGGCCCGCAAAGTATTATTTGATGAATGGCGAAGTGTGAATAATTTTCAAAATATACCTAGGTACATATTGTGCATACAACGACTTAAATAATCAAAACCAGAAGTCTTGCCTCTTGTTGCAATAGCCAAGAAATTTGTTCGGAAAATTGGTACCTGAATTTAGATTTGAAAGGAAGAAATGTACATAGGTATAAACTAACTGGAAAACAAATTAAGGTTCTTTCAATTTTGAGTGTGATCATCAGAGTCTTCAGATTAAAACTTATTCGAGCAAAAATAACGATGGACAAACAAAATCAAAAAAAGAATTATGTAAATTAGTTAAACAAGGTATGATCATAACAAATCCTCTTACAATCAGAGATAGTAATTTATCTTCAGCAGTTTCAGTAGAAAATAATAATAATGATCAATGGGCTTACACTTACTCAACATTATACAACGTCAACTTTACGTGGACTTTGAACAATTTTAGTTTTCGACAAGAGAAAACTGGTCAATATCTTCAATCACCAAAATTTTTCTCGAATGCCAATGATGCGATAAAATGGCGATTACTACTTTATCCCAACGGTGAAACTGAAGACGTTAAGGACTGCTTGTCTATATTCTTATACCTAGTACCAGAGCCATGTATTAAATCAAAAATTATAAGCAAATTTAACTTTTCTATTTTGAATACTGAATCCAAAAAAATGTATGAAGAGCATTTGACGGATACTGCGCACTTCGAAAGTAGTGAACGATTATGGGGCTTTCGGAGGCTTCTTAAACGATCGGATCTTCTGGATGAAGCTAATGGTTATATGTCAGAGGATGTATTAACCATTTTGTGTGAACTCAGCTTTGTAACTGATAGTGAAGATGTCTCTAGCCAAAAAAGCACCAGACAGTTTAAAGTTCCTGAATCTAAAATAGTTCACGATTTGGCTTATCTTCTTGACAACCATGAATTCAGTGACGTAAAGCTAATTGTTGGTGAAAATATATTTCCAGCCCATAAGGCAATCTTAGCTGCCCGAAGTGAAGTCTTTGCTGCCATGTTCAAACATGACATAGAGGAGCGAAGCTCAGGTACAATCACCATAACCGATGTAAATCGTGACGTTATTCAAGAAATGCTTCGATATATCTATACAGAAGAGTGTACAAAATTAAAAGAATTGGCTAATCATCTTTTGGCTGCTGCAGATAAATATGCATTGAAAAAATTAAAAGTTATGTCCGAAGAAGCGCTATTCGAAAAATTGTCAATTGAAACAGCTGTTGAAACATTAGTTCTAGCTGAACTCCATAGTGCGGAGCAGTTGAAAGAACAGACTCTTAATTTTATAGCCATCCATGCTAGGGAAATTATTAAAACAAAAGGATGGCAGAATATAAAAACATCAATTACTCATTCAGCTTTAATAGCTGAGATATTAGAAGTGTTTTTCACACAACCAGACGGAACATGCACCAATTCCCCAAATATAAGCGAAACCGATATTCGATTGATTTTACCCGTTTGTGATTTTGATTTTTAATAAACATTTTACCTAGAACAAAATGAATGGTTAATTATAACTAACAATAATAGCCCTGTTTTTTTAGTGCATTTTTATCTTCGCTTAAAAAAAAAGTTGCATGTTAAATACAACAACAATACGGAGTTATACCAAATTGTTGTTGTATTTAACATGCTACTTTTTTGTAAGCGAAGACAAAAAACAGGGCTAATATATCAGTAGTTACCTTCATAAATGAGGGGTATAGTTTCAAAACTCTTCTCTTCCACTTTTGAGAACTTTGAGTGAAATGAAAAAAAAACTGTTAAAAGCTATAAAAATATTAAAAAGCAATTAGTTTTAACGCTAAAATATAAGTTAAGGATGACCTTTATCCATTCCTAAGGGTTTTGAACATATTTGGGGAACCTGCAATTTATAAAAAATCAATTTAATTTGGAAAAGAATAGTTTTGAAAGTTACAATTGAAGTAGATTCGATTTGTATGGGAATAGATGACCTTTGATTCAGAAGACTATAGGAATAGAAGAGTTTTGAAAATATAAAAACCTTACAGAAAAAGAAGATTTTTGGTGCAGAATTTGATTCGTAAGGGATTAGGAATAGATGAGTTTTGAATTAAACGATTGAGTGAAATAGTTTAGTTTGGAAAAACAACACTTTTCAAGTACAAAAAAGTGTAGGAAAAAATAACTTTAAATAAATTTAACCTAACTACGTAGATAAAGGACCTTCTAAAGAACATTTCGTCATACTTAACTCATTTTTGAAAAAAAAGTGGAATAGGTGAGTTTTGAAACTATACGCCTCAAATGTACCTACATTATGTAATTTTATTAAATATAACGCATAGTTGAAGGATTAATTATTAATCCACCTATGTACATGTATCGTGAATTCGTGATATTAAATAGCCTAAGAGCTGGCTGCTTATTTTTGGTTTGATAGCATATCCAAATAAAATGCACGACTGGATCGCACGTATTTGCTCTTATGTTCAAGTTGTGTGGGGCTTAAGAACTTTAAAAAATATTCAATTAATTATAGAAAAAGTATAAAAAGCATTTAAATCGTTCTTTTAATATTTTAATAAACAGCCTGATAAATAACATAGAGCTCAAAAAAAAAGTATGCCATTTGATTACTTGAAAAAATATGAATATATATATGCAAAAAAAAAATAAAAAATCGATGGAGCCGTTTTCTTAAAAATTAATTTTTTATATATAAAATTTTTGTAACATTTTTCAAAAAAAAATTTGCTATGCCAATTTTGAGAATATATTAATATACATTAAAAACTGAAATTTCAAAATAATTCATCAACTCGTTTTTGAAATATTGAATTTTGAAAAAAAAAAAAATTGAATCTTTTTTTAAAAATCTAAAATTTATTTTTTCAAAATTTTTGCTATGCAGTATTATTTATATTCTAACAAAGCTTTTGTGAAAAAAATTTCATTGAAATCAGATGAGCGGTTAATGAGAAAATCAAAAATAAAAAAAACCGTTATATGGCAGGTACCGTTAATAAATATTTTTGGTGATTTTTTTCTTACCAAAAAGTACATCATATCTTCAATAATACACTGATTTTTTTTATAAAAATCGTTGGAGCCGCTCTTGAGATAAATAAGCTTTTTCTTACCGGTTGTATGGCAAGTACCGTTATTTTTTGAGCTAAAAAAAAATTTCAATTTCCCCTCTAGAAGTTACAAAAAACAAAAAAAGTTCAAAATTTGAAGAAAATCGCTTCAGTGGTTTAGGCTGTAGGTTGAGGTACGGACAGACAGACAGAATTTTGCCACCCACTTTTTTCGTGTTCTATATCATTATCATCGTAATGTCATGTTTGATTGTTATCTCGAAATTTTTTCTTTGCACGAATCCAAAACTTGCCCTTTAGTATCTATATCGCAAGTAAAAATGAGTATAAGGGTCGGTAGGTGAATGCATCATAGCATTGAATTCAAAAGTCTAGCAAGATTTTTTGGCGCCCGTGGTAGTGGAAAGGTGTTGAAAGTAGCGGTTTTCACACTGAACCAAATATGTACATTATATTGATGCATTTTTGCATTCCGACAATGTATTTTGCATTAAAATTCAGCCAATGAAGAGTTTCATTGTTCCAATGCATGATTGTGCATTGCTCAATGAAAGAATTCATCGCCCAATGAATTTACATCATGGCAATGAAAAAAGTTCATTGAATATTTTTTGAAAAGCAATGCATAAATCATTGAGGCAAATACTCAGGTACATTGAAACAATGAATTATTTACATTAAATATAATTTTTTGTCATACACACGCAGTTGAGCCAGTGAATATGTTTCATTGAATCAATGAATTTTCATTGAGTCACTGAATTTTTTTCATTGAATCAATATTTAATTACTTAAATTCAATTTTTTTTGGGTAGTTTTTCGTAAGTTGAATGAACGTTTTTCATTGTTTCAACGAATTTTGTACATTGATTTAAGGAATTAATTACATTGATTTAATGAAATAATTTCATTGGGCCAATGTAACTTTTTCTTTGATTCAATGAATTATTTTCTTTGTCTGAATTATTTTTATTCATTGACCTAATGTATCTAATCGTTGGGCCAATGTCCTCTGTTCATTGATTGAATGAACTATTTTCATTACAATTCTGTATTTCTTGCGTTGAACCAATGAAATTTTTTCATTGATTCAATGAACTCAGTTCTTTCAGCCAAAACTTAAATACATTAATTTAATGAAATCATTTCATTGGGCCAATGAAACTTTTTCTTTGATTCAATGAACTATTTTCATTATCTGAATTATTTTAATTCATTGACCTAATTTATCTAATCGTTGGGCCAATGTTCTCTGTTCATTGATTGAATGAACTATTTTCATTGCGATTATGTATTTCTTACGTTGAACCAATGAAATTTTTTCATTGATTCAATGAACTCAGTTCTTTCAGCCAAAACTTAAATACATTAATTTAATGAAATCATTTCATTGGGCCAATGAAACTTTTTCTTTGATTCAATGAACTATTTTCATTATCTGAATTATTTTAATTCATTGACCTAATTTATCTAATCGTTGGGCCAATGTCCTCTGTTCATTGATTGAATGAACTATTTTCATTGCGATTATGTATTTCTTACGTTGGACCAATGAAATTATTTCATTGATTCAATGAACTCAGTTCTTTCAGCCAAAACTTAAATTCATTAATTTAATGAAATCATTTCATTGGGCCAATGTAACTTTTTCCTTGATTCAATGAACTATTTTCATTGCCTGAGTTATTTTAATTCATTGACCTAATTTATCTAATCGTTGGGCCAATGTCCTTTGTTCATTGATTGAATGAACTATTTTCATTGCGGTTATGTATTTCTTACATTGAACCAATGAAATTTTTTAATTTATTCAATGAATTAGTTCTTTCAGCCAAAACTTAATTACATTGATTTTATGAAATCCTTTTATTGCGCCACTGTAACTTTTTCTTTGATTCTATGAATTATTTTCACTGTCTGAATTATTTTAGTTCATTGACCTAATGTATATAAATCATTGGGCCAGTGTCCTCTGTTCATTGATTGAATGAACTATTTTCATCGGGGCTATGTATTTCTTACGTTGTTCCATTGAAATTTCAGCTGAAAAGTCTTTAAAAGAAGTCGTATTCATCTTGAATACAAAAAAAGATCATCTATTTAGTAGTTTACTCGGAATTGTTTGTTTTATTGAAATTTAAATTGCATTTAAATTGAAATTTACATTATTTTTTAAGTTAATTTTGTTTTGAAATTGAAATTTACATTTTTTTAGTGAAGAGATAATCGGAAAAAATTTGATGCTTAGAACAAGGTGACTTTACAGAAATTTGATAAAAATAATTTTGAATAAAGTTCCAAAAGGTTGAACAGGCGGTTGGGTATTCTAAATTAAAGACATAGAAAATTTTAAAGCAAACATCAACCGCTCTGATAAAATTTTTAAATTTGTATTTAACACCGTCAAAAAAAACGAAAAATTCATTTAAATCCGAAATTGTATCCCCGATAGCTATAACAAAGGGCTGTATTGCCCCCGACCGCTTTGCCAGATGGAGTAAATGGTCCTCAACCTCTTGAATACATTTCCCTATGTACACGAATGCTTCTTGTGAGTCTTTGATGGTAAACTTGAGAGTGCTACTGCTGCCCGTGTTATCTTTATAAACAGCTCTCTTAGTGGGCACGAAATATCCATGCATGCTTCTTAAAAGCATGACATTTTTTGACTCTAAGGAAGAAAGAAGAAGTTATGTAATTAATGTTTCATGTTGTTTTTAATTTATATTTTAAATTTACATTTTTTGGCTAAGTAATATTTTTTTTATTTAAGCTTGAATATAAAAATATGAAGCGAAAGCTTACCTACACCAAAATCATTCTCTGAACTTAGAGAATCCAACAAAGTTTTCGTTTCCTTGTCTTTAACATTGTTTTCCAATCGCAAGAAATCCATGATATGTTCAAAATGTTGGTCAAAGTTGTCCATCAAAGAATAGGTTGTTCCGCACAAAGCTTGGAAGTCCATGTTGATCTTAAAAAATTCGAGTAATAATAATTTTCGTTAGGTCTTTTTTCTTAATAAGTCTTTTTTCTATGGGAAAAATATTGAAAATATCTAAAACTATGCAAATATTTCTAAGGGAAAAATTAAAAAAAAAATTTCTAAGTCCAAAATTATGTAAAAATTTCTAGGTCTTTTTTCTAGGGAAAAATTTGAAAAATTGAGTAATTTCAAAAAATTCATTTTTATCATTTTTCTAGGGAAAAATTTTCAAGTCCAAAATTATGCAAAAATTTTCTAAGTCTTTTTTCTAGGGAAAAATTTTAACAACATTTTTAAGTCCAAAATTTCTGTCTTTTTTCTAGGGAAACATTTTAAAAATTATGCAAAAATTTCGTCTTTTTTCTAGAGAAAGATTAAAAAAAAATTTTAAAGTCCAAAATTATGCAAATTTCCAAGCCTTTTCTGGGGAAAAATTTTTAAAAATTTTCTAAGTCCAAAATTATGCAAACGTTTCTAAGTATTTTTTCTAGGGAAAAATTTAAACAAAATTTTAAGTCCAACATTTTGCAAAAATTTCAGTCTTTTTTCTAGGGGAAAATTTGAAAAATTTGTATAAGTCCAAAATTCTGCAAAAATTTCTAAGTATTTTTTCTAGTGAAATTTTTTTTTAAATTTTCTAAGTCCAAAATTATGCAAAAATTTCTAAGTATTTTTTCTAGGGAAAAATAAAAAAAAAAATTTCGAAGTCCAAAATTATGCAAAAATTTCAGTCTTTTTTCTAGGGAAAAATTTAAAAAATTTGTAAGTCCAAAATTATGCAAAAATGTCAGTCTTTTTTCTAAGGAAAAACTAAAAATTTTTCAAAGTCCAAAATTATGCAAAAATTTCTAAGTATTTTTTCTAGGGAAAAATTTGAAAAATTTTTCAATTCTAAGCACAACATTGAAAAATTTTTATAAGTCCAAAATTCTTCAAAAATTTCTAAGTATTTTTTCTAGTGAAACATTTTTAAAAATTTTCTAAGTCCAAAATTATGCAAAAATTTCTAAGTATTTTTTCTAGGGAAAAATAAAAAAAAATTTCGAAGTCCAAAATTATGCAAAAATTTCAGTCTTTTTTCTAGGGAAAAATTAGAAAAATTTTTAAGTCCAAAATTATGCAAACATTGTTAAGTAATTTTTCTAGGGAAAAAAGTCAAAAATTATGCAAAAATTTCTAAGTATTTTTTCTAGGGAAAAATTTAAAAAATTTGCAAGTCCAAAATTATGCAAAAATGTCAGTCTTTTTTCTAAGGAAAAACTAAAAATTTTTCAAAGTCCAAAATTATGCAAAAATTTCTAAGTATTTTTTCTAGGGAAAAATTTGAAAAATTTTTCAATTCTAAGCACAAAATTGAAAAATTTTTATAAGTCCAAAATTCTTCAAAAATTTCTAAGTATTTTTTCTAGTGAAACATTTTTAAAAATTTTCTAAGTCCAAAATTATGCAAAAATTTCTAAGTATTTTTTCTAGGGGAGAATTAAAAAAAAAATTCGAAGTCCAAAATTATGCAAAAATTTGAAAAATTTTTCAAGTCCAGAATTGTGCAAAAATTTCTAAGTATTTTTTCTAGGGAAAAATGAAAAAAAAAATCGAAGTCCAAAATTATGCAAAAATTTCAGTCTTTTTTTCTAGGGAAAAATATGAAAAATTTTTAAGTCCAAAATTATGCAAACATTGTTAGTAATTTTTCTAGGAAAAAAAGTCAAAAATTATGCAAAAATTTCTAGGTGCAAAAATTTTCTAAGTCTTTTTTCTAAGGAAAAATTTTAACAAAATTTTTAAGTTCGAAATTTCTGTCTTTTTAGTAATTGTTAGTAATTTTTCTGGCGAAAAAAGTCAAAAATTATGCAAACATTTCTAAGTGCAAAAATTTTCTAAGTCTTTTTTCTAGGGAAAAATTTTAACAAAATTTTTAAGTTCAAAATTTCTAAGTCTTTTTCCTAGGGAAAAATTTTAAAAGTTATACAAAAATTTTAAGTCCAAAATTATGCAAACTTCCAAGTCTTTTCCGGGGAAAAATTTTTTAAAATTTTATAAGTCCAAAATAAGTCAAAAATTTTCTAAGTCTTTTTTCTAGGGAAAAATTTTAACAAAATTTTTAAGTTCAAAATTTCTAAGTCTTTTTCCTAGGGAAAAATTTTAAAAGTTATACAAAAATTTTAAGTCCAAAATTATGCAAACTTCCAAGTCTTTTCCGGGGAAAAATTTTTAAAAATTTTATAAGTCCATAATAAGTCAAAAATTATGCAAAAATTTCTAAGTATTTTTTCTAGGGAAAAATTTGAAAAATTTTTAAGTCCAAAATTATGCAAACATTTCTAAGTAATTTTTCTAGGGAAAAAAGTCCAAAAATAATTTTGAATAGAGTTCGAAAAGGTTAAACAGGCGATTAGGTATTCTAAATTAAAGATATGAAAAATTTTAAAGCAAACATCAACCGCTCTGATAAAATTTTTAAATTTGTATTTAACACCGTCGAAAAAACGAAAAATTCATTTAAATCTGAAATTGTATCCCCGATAGCTATAACAAAGGGCTGTATTGCCCCCGACCTCTTTGCCAGATGGAGTAAATGTACATGTCCCTATGTACACGAATGCTTCTTGTGAGTCTTTGATGGTAAACTTGAGAGTGCTACTGCTGTAATTTGAAAAATTTCCAAAACAAAAATTCTGCAAAAATTTCTAAGTATTTTTTCTAGTGAAAAATTTTTAAAAATTTTCTAAGTCCAAAATAAGTCCAAAATTATGCAAAAATTTCTAAGTATTTTTTCTGGTGAAAAATTTTTAAAAATTTTCTAAGTCCAAAATAAGTCCAAAATTATGCAAAAATTTCTAAGTATTTTTTCTAGGGAAGAATTAAACAAAAAATTTCGAAGTCCAAAATTATGCAAAAATTTCAGTCTTTTTTCTAGGGAAAAATTTGAAAAAATTTTTCTAAGTCCAGAATTGTGCAAAAATTTCTAAGTATTTTTTCTAGGGAAAAATTTTAAAAAAATTTCTAGGTCCAATTATGCAAACATTTCAGTCTTTTTTCTAGGGAAAAATTTGAATAATTTTTAAGTCCAAAATTATGCAAACATTTCTAAGTAATTTTTCTAGGGAAAAAAGTCCAAAATTATGCAAAAATTTCTAAGTATTTTTTCTAGAGAAAAATTTAAAAAAAAATTCCAAGTCTTTTTTCTAGGGAAAAATTAAAAAAAAAATTTCTAGGTCCAAAATTATGCAGACATTTCTAAGTCAGGTGCTCAAGACCTTTCTTTTAAGATACCTTTCGAGTGCTTTGCCAAATGTCTTAAAACGCCCAAAAACGCATTTCCGGGAGAATTTGGCCAGAACCAATTCATGTCAGCATAAGATAGTGTTGGAATTCTTGAGTTCGTCTAATTTCATTTTCTTAGTGAAGAGATAATCGGAAAAAAGTTATTTTAACAGAAATTTGATAAAAATAATTTTGAATAGAGTTCGAAAAGGAAAAATTAATGACATGAAAAATTTTAAAGCAAACATCGACCGCTCTGATAAAATTTTTAAATTTGTATTTAACACCGTCGAAAAAAACGAAAAATTCATTTAAATCTAAAATTGTATCCCCGATAGCTATAACAAAGGGCTGTATTGCCCCCGACCTCTTTGCCAGATGGAGTAAATGGTCCTCAACCTCTTGAATACATTTCCCTATGCTCCTTGTGAGTCTTGAAGGTAGATAAACTTAAAATTTCTCTATGCAGAAATTTTAATCTTTTTTTTATGGGAAAAAACTTTTAAACAAATTCCTAGGTCCAAAACATTGCAAACATTTCTGAGTCCTTTTTTATGGGAAAAATATGGAAAAATTTTTAAGTCCAAAATTATGCAAAATATAATATACATACATGTAAATAATATTACTTATGAGCCCACCATCTTTACCTGAGCGAAACGCATTTTGGAGTTTAAACCACAAATTACCTTTGAATTGAATTTTATTCATTAAACTCCACAAAATCAAGAAATATATCGATTTATTGTTTATAGTCTTTGACTATGAATAGTTGTTCTATATGTTTTCTTAAAAAAAACTATTCTACTTTTGTAAAGAATATTACCATTCTGTGACCGAGCGGTTCCTTATAATGTGGCCATTCCTTTAAAATTTCTGATGTGGATTCTGAACTTTGCATTTGGTTGAGTCTATACTTTTTGCATGCCATCCAATAGCTATCAGTTTCCGCAGGTGTTAAATTATCAAATTTAAGTGATTTAATGCAATCTTCAGCATTCATTTCTGGAACTTAGATAACAATTTAATTAAAATAACTATAATTTATACTCTAGCATTTACCAAATAATTTTCTTTTCTTGATTATATTTAAATTTTTTCCCGATTTTTTTGAACTAGTTGGGGTTAAATTAAAAGATTTATTGATGCCTGATTTAAGATTCATATATTTGATGTAAATTCTTCCTCTCCTAGCATTTCTGTAGTATGCCTATAAAACATTTAAAAAGCCATTACCTAAAAAACATTTAAAAAGTTAATAGATTATTTTAATATGCTATTAATATTAATCAGCTAAATCGAGGTACCCGTTCCGATTCACAGAAAATCCATGTGTCAAATTAACTCGTTTTTATACTTCAGTCATTTTGATCGGAAACCGATACCTTGAAAGCAATTCAAATTCAGCTCGAGTTGCCTTTTTTATGATAACTTACAAGTTTTTCGGTTTGAAATCGTTCAATAATTTGGTTTTCAATTTTTTCACTTGTTGCTAGACTCAAATGCTTCTTATTTTCTACGAAATAATTAGCAACAATATTAATTAATTTAATCCTCTGTTCTTCTTCAAACTTGTTGTTGGTTTTGTAAAAATCAGTTATCAACTGGCCTCTACTCGAGCTGTCTAATATTTTGTTAAGAGAAATAGCACCTTCATCAATTTCGGAGTTTAAAGAAATGTCACTGAGTGCTGAATTGCTTGGAGTTGAACATCTTGTAGAACTGTTATATGAGACGTTGGTATTTCTGACGGTTTCTGTCGATGATTCAGCAGCCGTAAGAGAACATCCTATGGACTCTCGCCACTTTTCCAGACTGTGTTTGAACATAATTTGAGAACCAAGGGGAAAAGATTTTACTATTCTATCGACGTCACATGCCTTTACTATTTTTAAGATTGGAACGAAAATCTTTTGCTCTACATATTTAAAAATAAAAATTAATGAGTTTTAGAAAGTTGACTAAAAACAAAAGCAAGAAGGGTATTCATGCAACAGCGTAAAGTCGTCGTAAGCGTAGTAAAGTTTTAAACTTCGTAATTCTGTCACAATTCGTATAAAAAATTTGACATATTTACGCAGTTTATATATGTCTAAAAATAGGCGTGTTTTTTCTCTTTTCTATAAAATTTATAAAACAGAGCAATGAATCAAAATTATAATTGCATATCATAGCAACATACAGCTAATAAAAATTGTCCCGATAGAATTCCAGGCTAACGATAGACTGTATAGTTGAGTTGCTTTGATACATTATTATTTATTTTGTTCAATTTAAATAGAAAATACATTCTTTGTTCAAGCTCATTGTTTTGTTTTTATAGTGACCTGGGGGGTCATTCCTTAATTTTCAAAACGATAATCGTTTAAACGGTTGCCTTTAACGTTTTCGTCTATAATTTAAATGATTTTATGATTTTGCAGCAAGGCAATGCCATTATTCACGATGCAGGTTTATAGCGGTTGCCATAAGATTTCCTCTCAACCCAGGCGCAGTTAAAGGGGGGAGGGAATGGGTGCAATTTTACCTGATTTTCCATTTCACGAAATTATCTAATACTTTTTGATGAAATAACCGATGTATCTCACCTCACCTCTCCCAGATGAGCCTCACCTTAAGAGTGTTCCGGACTGAAATAACATGATGAAAAAGATTGTGAAGCGGTACTTGACCAATCCAAACGATTAAGGTGCCTGTGGACTGAAAAACTTGTTCTCTAGGCCACCATTGGAAAAAATTTATATTTTTATGCTCTATTATTTGGTAAAAACCCTTAAGAAAAAGAGAATATGGCGAAAATGGATGTTTTGCTAAGCGAATGCAGCCTAGACTATAGCAGTGGTTTAAAAAAAAATTAATAACATAAATGGCTTTCGCCACTAAGCATAATGGCTTTCACGTTCAACTACAGACGGAGCTCAACCGTAGATCCCAGCCTATGCTATTTTAAAAATGTTCAATGTTACGCGAAGCAAGACTATCGTCTTAACGATATCATCTGGCGATAATCGAAATCCGGAATGACCCCCCTATTTTGTAATGTTTCTAAACTTTCCGCGCTTGTATCTTTCTGCATTTGTTTAGTATATGTGTTATATAATTATATGTATAGTGAATATAATTCTTACCAACAAAATAATCTTCTAGTTCACATAAATCCCAGCTTTTAAAGAGTGACCTTAGCTCTTCTTCTTTTTTTGTTGGTTCAGTTTCAAAAACTACATCAGTATATGTAATATTGCTGTCTGGAAGAGTGTCGCCGCTTGGTACGTCTATAACAATATATTCTGAGTTAGCGGCAGCTGAATCATTTTCTTGTGGCTTCTCATCTTCAAGGAATATATCAGGCAACTCCTCTGAGCTCATATATTTATCGATTGGATCAAAATTTTGAGAGTTTTCAAACTTGTTGTCTTTATCAGATAAAGACGCCATATTTTTCTTTTAAAACTACTGACTTTTTTTTTCTGCTTAAATAACTTTACCTTGATATTTTTTCTTTCTTTATATCTTAATTTACATAATAATTTATATGTACTTTTAAAATCTAATATTTTTTTTGAGATTGAGATTTTGGAAAAAAATTTTAAAAATTTAAAAATCACTCAAAAGTCACTATTCAAAACGTGCCATCTGCTTTTATTTACTGTTTTGTGTATAAGGAAAAAATAGTTTCAAAATCGTTAGACTAGTTTTTTTTTTGAAAAATGTTTTGAAAATTTATTTCAATTTTTTTTTTAGTTTATTATTTAAAAAAAATCAGTAACTTTTTTCCAGAAATAGTCAATTTATGTTTAAAAGAAAAAATAAAGTTTTAAAAAAACTTTAAAGTTTTAAAAAAAAACTTTTTTTTTCGAAAATTTTGAAACGTAATCTATTAACCATGAAGCCATCTCACATTAAAATTCAATCACAATCTGTTGAGCGGGTTGCGACAAAATCCGATTAGGGAAAAACTGGTCCATTTTCAAGAAAGTTTTAATAAAATCGTAGGAGCCACTTTCGAGAAAATAGAATTTCCATTAATTTCCATATGGTAGGTGCCTATAATCGCTAGTAAGCAAATTTTTATATGCTTGCCCAGTAATATTCCTTGACTCTAATCATTGTTTTACCTCTCGAGGTTTTTACTTTAGTTAAAGGAGGTCCAACTAGGTCTTTAATGTTTACGATTGAAAACTCTCCCAATTGTTCTAGTTCTATATCATAAGCTAAAAAGTGGGGATTGTATTGAATCATGGTTAGTTTTTGACAAAAAAGCGAAATACATTGATTTTCCCTTTCAAAAATATTTAAGATAACATGAAGTTCAATATCGCCACCCTTATAAAGTGATACATAAAATCCAGGTTTAAACAAATATCCATTGTATTTAATTTTTGAAAATGATTTTATTGCTTCCTGTGGAACCTTTAAAATGCTCGATATAATATTTTCATAGCAACTTTTCACACGATAAGATTCATTAAATGAATAATAGCCAGTATTAACGAAAGGTTCAACTATAGAATAAGCAAACTGAAGCTGATATTTTTTAGCTAAACTGAGGCAAATGTTTTTACGTGATGTTGTAGTATGAGAGTATACTTTAAACTGTCTATGTTTTGCTTCATATTTGAAACACCAAAACGTTTTAAGAGGACCTGAATTTTGTAGAACCGTTGGGTAATGAATGAGATTATGATGTTTAGGTTTAAGTGTGTCATTGAAAAGGCGAACATAATCTGTATTATGAGTTGTTATTTTATGACTTAAAATATTTATAAAAGTTGTATTAATTTCATAACAAAGTATCATATCAATTATTTCGAAAAAGTTTATAAGAAACTTCCAAACCTCATCGTCATGATGTACTAAATCACCAATCATGAGTGGAAAGTAATAAACAAAAGTCATCATTTCTCGGGCAGACATTTTTAAACGTTTTTTAGATAAATGTAACGTGGTTATATCACCCGAAATGTTATCAATTTCTATTGGACCGTAATTAAAGTTACGTTTTCTTGAATTTAATGTTTCCAAGTTAAAATATTTTGCATTTTCCATAAAATGATTTAAAGCATGACAAAGATCATAGTGACAAACACCTTCAAATACATCATGCATTACATCAACACTATAGTTTTCGACGACGTGAAATGATGGTATTTGATTAAGAAGAGAAATTTGTCGGATTCCACTTTCAGAAGAACGATTTTCTGCAACATCCTGTGCATAATTTGTTTCATTTCTCATAAGTGTTGCATTTTCGGAATTGGCTGTATGAGTTTGTAACTTATTCATTTTACAGAACCTGCAGAAGCTAGTACTTACAAAAGATCTATTAAAATTAAGAAATGAATTCATTCCCAAATTATCACCTAAAAGTAGTCCCAGAATAAAATGTACTTTTACCACGCCATTTTCCGTTGCTATGTCAATTCCATTTACTTCAAGATCTATTAAGTCATCGATTAACGTTTTCCAGCACTTTTCATTTCCAAACGATTTTACATCCTTAGCCTTAATGACTGCTCCTAAAAAAATGTTTTCAAGCTTTGACTCTTTTTCTGGTAAGCAGGGAAATGAGTAGTAAATATTGCTAACTGAATGTTGACCACTGTGCGATCCTAAAGGGTTATTGACCTCAAATTCATCATTATATAAAAAATATGGGATAAGTTGTCTTCCTGGGTACATTTTACATTTATTTTTCCATACCTCAGCTTGAACAAAATTGTTAATGCTTTTTGTATTCAACGAATGACTCTCTATATTTTGAAGAACATTAGCTAACATACCTTTTTTTTCAAATACCTTTTTAAACTGAAAACGTAATGGCATTATTATACCTTTAACTTTGTGTTCGTCATATTCAAGGCTACCATTACGAAATACCTTATCAATGGAATGGTCTATGACGAACTCTTTTGGATCCTCTATTAACTGTTCTTCTTTTAGCCATTGAAAAAAGCGATAATCAGTGTTTGAAAGTTTGAATGGATTTTTCAATTCATATATCAAGTCTTCTAATTCGTTGTGTATTTTAGGATTTATGTCATTGATTTTGTTGCTAGAAAAACATTTGATAATTTTTAAAAGTGGATCTATGACGTACTGCTGTACATTTTTTTGTATAACGTAAACATCTTTTCGATTAAAATTGTGATTGCTGTGCAACTTTAATGATAATATTGATGCAGATTTTAAAAATGCATCAAGATCACTTTTCATACTGTATTCTATAATAGGTGTTCGATTTTCTATGGGCAGTACTAGTTTGTTAGCTACATTATCTTCAAAACTATTTTCGACGTAAGAGGATTCTATTTGTACATAAGACTGACTAGCTGACTTATTTTCCTGCTTATGCCTTCTAATAAAATGCCTTTTGAAGCTTCCTAAGTCTTGAAAAGCTTGATAACAAGATTTCTCGACGCATCTTATTAAGCTATTGGTTTTAAGATCATGGGTCTTTTTAAAATGATTTATGAGTATATTAATGGAATCAAATTTTTTTTTACATATGAAACAGATCATTTTTAAATTTTCTTTAAACTTATCGGACGGTTGTAAAATAGTTTTGAAAACAATAAACTCAACGGTGTTCTGAATAGTGACCTAAGTTTGAAATTAATTAAAATAAACCTAGAAATTAAGAGAAATTTTTACTTTGTTTCTTAAAAACAGTTTTGAATGATATTAATTTTTACAGAAATCCCCACAAAAAGGAAAAAAAACTAATAAGTTGGTAAATGCTTGCTAACCAAAATCTGTAAAAAGGGGTTATGAAACATATTTTAGATAAATAAAATTAAGTTAATGTTTCCAAACTTACGTTTTATATTAATAAAAATCAGAAAGGTTGAAATCGAACGAATATGCCTTCCAATTCCAATGTACTCAAAGCTCGTGGCTGTTCGCTGTTCTATGAAAATCATAAAATCCATATGAATGTTATATCAAAAAACGATTTTTTTTATATTTTGTTAATTTAAAAAAATTAATTGTTAGCACGAAGAAGATCTAATTCAAGAATAAAAACGAAGAAGCAAGTAGTTTTGAAACTACAGTTCAGTTAATGTCTTAAATTTATGATTTTCATATAAGATTGTTAATATCAAAAGTAAAAGCAGAAGTAAGTAGTTTTGAAACTAAAGCTTGTTTTATCTACGAAATTTATGATTTTCATATTAATGTTATATCAAAAGACGAGTTTATTTATATTTTGTTAATTTGAAAAAAAAAAAGAGCTTTAATACTACAAAGAGGATCTAATTTAAGACTAAAAACCATTTAAATGAATGCGCAGAAGCAAGTAGTTTTGAAATTACAGCTTGGTTTATCTATGAAAATCATAAAATCCATATGAATGTTATATCAAAAGACCAATTTTTTTATATTTTGTTAATTTGAAAAAAGAATTTTTGAATCACGAATAGGATCTAATTCAAGACCTTAAACCATTTAAATGAATGCGAAGAAGCAAGTAGTATTGAAACTACAGCTAGATGTGTGTATGAAATCAAGAAACCTATATGTATCAAAAGAAGCTAAGGGTGGATTTTTTTATATTTTGTTATAAAAAAATGTTCAGATTTATGATTACGTTTACTATAAATATATATTTTTATAAAAATAATAAAAATACTTAAACACTTACCTTTAATTGATTAATCAGGAACTTTAGCACGGACAGCAATCGTAGCAAAAACTTCTGGCTTCAGTATACAGTCGGTTTGTCTATAAAATATATAATTTTCATATGAATATAATATCCAAAAACGATTTTTTTTATATTTTGTTAATTTGAAAAAAGAATTTTCTAATCACGAAAAGGATCTAATTCAAGACCTTAAACTATTTAAATGAATCCAAAGAAGCAAGTTGTTTTGAGACTACACCTTGGTTTATCTATGAAAATCATAAAATCCATATGAATGTTATATCAAAAGACCAATTTTTTTATATTTTGTTAATTTGAAAAAAGAATTTTTGAATCACGAATAGGATCTAATTCAAGACCTGAAACCATTTAAATTAATGCGAAGAAGCAAATTGTTTTGGAACTCCTGCTCGGTTTATGTATGAAATTTATGATTTTCATATGAATGTAATAGGTATCAAATGACGATTTTTTTGTATATTTTATTAATTTAAAAAAAAATAGTTTGTAACCACGAAGAGGATCTAATTCAAGACTTTAAACGATTTAAATGAATGTGAAGAAGCAAGTAGTTTTGAAACTACACCTTGGCTTATCTATGAAAATCATAAAATCCATATGAATGTTATATCAAAAGACCAATTTTTTTTTATATTTTGTTAATTTGAAAAAAGAGTTTTGTAATCACGAAGAGGATCTAATTCAAGACTTTAATCGATTTAAATGAATGTGAAGAAGCAAGTAGTTTTGAAACTACACCTTGGTTTATCTATGAAAATCATAAAATCCATATGAATGTTATATCAAAAGACCAATTTTTTTATATTTTGTTAATTTGAAAAAAGAATTTTTGAATCACGAATAGGATCTAATTCAAGACCTGAAACCATTTAAATTAATGCGAAGAAGCAAATTGTTTTGGAACTCCTGCTCGGTTTATGTATGAAATTTATGATTTTCATATGAATGTAATAGGTATCAAAGGACGATTTTTGTTCTTATATTTTATTAATTTGAAAAAAATAGTTTGTAACCACGAAAAGGATCCAATTCAAGACTAAGGCTCATCTAAATTAATGCGAAGAAGCAAGTAGTTTTGAAACTACAGCCCGATTTGTGTATGAAATTATGAAACCTATATGTATCAAAAGAAGCTAAGGGTGGATTTTTTATATTTTGTTCTAAAAAAATGTTCAGATTTATGATAAGGTTTACTATAAATATATATTTTTATAAAAAAACTTAAGCACTTACCTTTAATTGATTAATCAGGAACTTTAGCACGGACAGCAATCGTATCAAAAACTTCTGGTTTCAGTATACAGTCGGTTTGTCTATAAAATATATAATTTTCATATGAATATAATATCCAAAAACGATTTTTTTTTATATTTTGTTAATTTGAAAAAAGAATTTTCTAATCACGAAAAGGATCTAATTCAAGACCTTAAACTATTTAAATGAATCCAAAGAAGCAAGTTGTTTTGAGACTACACCTTGGTTTATCTATGAAAATCATAAAATCCATATGAATGTTATATCAAAAGACCAATTTTTTATACATTTTTTTTATTTGAAAAAAAGAATTTTGGAATCACGAATAGGATGTAATTCAAGACATTAAACCATTTAAATTAATGCGAAGAAGCAAGTAGCTTTGAAACTCCAGCTCGGTTTATGTATGAATTTTATGATTTTCATATGAATGTAATAGGTATCAAAGGACGATTTTTTTTCTTATACTTTATTAATTTGAAAAAAATAGTTTGTAACCACGAGGAGGATCTAATTCAAAACTTTAAACCATTTAAATTAACGCGAAGAAACAAGTAGTTTTGAAACTACAGCTCGATTTACGTATTTAATTATGAAATCTATATGTATCAAAAGACGCTAGGGGTGTTTTTTTTTATATTTTGCTTATTATAAAAAAGCTTAGATTTATATGATTAGGTATACTTTAAATACATATTTTTATAAAATGTTATTAAATGTACCTAAACACTTACGTTTTATTGATTTAGGAAGAAACACTTTTATTTTTTAATTATAACTTTTTCACACTCGTGTTAACACGTCTTTAATGAATGTGAAGAAGCAAGTAGTTTTGAAACTACACCTTGGTTTATCTATGAAAATCATAAAATCCATATGAATGTTATATCAAAAGACCAATTTTTTTTATATTTTGTTAATTTGAAAAAAGAGTTTTGTAATCACGAAGAGGATCTAATTCAAGACCTTAAACCATATAAATTAATGCGAAGAAGCAATTTGTTTTGAAACTACGGCTTGGTTTATCTATGAAAATCATAAAATCCATATGAATGTTATATCAAAAGACCAATTTTTTTACATTTTTTTTATTTGAAAAAAAAGACTTTTGGAATCACGAATAGGATGTAATTCAAGACATTAAACCATTTAAATTAATGCGAAGAAGCAAATTGTTTTGAAACTTCGGCTTGGTTTATGTATGAAATTTATGATTTTCATATGAATGTAATAGGTATCAAATGACGATTTTTTTTTATATTTTATTAATTTAAAAAAACTAGTTTGTAACCACGAAGAGGATCTAATTCAAGACTTTAAACGATTTAAATGAATGTGAAGAAGCAAGTAGTTTTGAAACTATACCTTGGTTTATCTATGAAAATCATAAAATCCATATGAATGTTATATCAAAAGACCAATTTTTTTATATTTTTTTAATTTGAAAAAAGAATTTTTGAATCACGAATAGGATCTAATTCAAGACCTTAAACCATTTAAATGAATGCGAAGAAGCAAGTAGTTTTGAAACTACAGCTCGATGTGTGTATGATATCATGAAACCTATATGTATCAAAAGAAGCTAAGGGTGGATTTTTTTATATTTTGTTATAAAAAAATGTTCAGATTTATGATTAGGTTTACTATAAATATATATTTTTATAAAAATAATAAAAATACTTAAACACTTACCTTTAATTGATTAATAAGGAACTTCAGCACGGGCAGCAATCGTAGCAACTTCTGGTTTCAGTATACAGTAGTCGGTTTGTCTATTAAATATATAATTTTCATATGAATATAATATGCAAAGACGATTTTTTTTTTATATTTTGTTAGTTTGAAAAAAAGTGTGTTAATACTACAAAGAAGATCCAATTCAATACTGAGAACCATTTAAATGAATGCGATGAAGCAATTAGCCTTAAAACTCCTGCTCGGTTTATGTATGAAATTTATGATTTTCATATGAATGTAATAGGTATCAAAGGACGATTTTTTTTTATATTTTATTAATTTAAAAAAAAATAGTTTGTAACCACGAAGAGGATCTAATTCAAGACTTTAAACGATTTAAATGAATGTGAAGAAGCAAGTAGTTTTGAAACTACACCTTGGTTTATCTATGAAAATCATAAAATCCATATGAATGTTATATCAAAAGACCAATTTTTTTTATATTTTGTTAATTTGAAAAAAGAGTTTTGTAATCACGAAGAGGATCTAATTCAAGACCTTAAACCATATAAATTAATGCGAAGAAGCAATTTGTTTTGAAACTACGGCTTGGTTTATCTATGAAAATCATAAAATCCATATGAATGTTATATCAAAAGACCAATTTTTTTTACATTTTTTTTATTTGAAAAAAGAATTTTGGAATCACGAATAGGATGTAATTCAAGACATTAAACCATTTAAATTAATGCGAAGAAGCAAATTGTTTTGAAACTACGGCTTGGTTTATGTATGAAATTTATGATTTTCATATGAATGTAATAGGTATCAAAGGACGATTTTTTTTTATATTTTATTAATTTAAAAAAAAATAGTTTGTAACCACGAAGAGGATCTAATTCAAGACTTTAAACGATTTAAATGAATGTGAAGAAGCAAGTAGTTTTGAAACTACACCTTGGTTTATCTATGAAAATCATAAAATCCATATGAATGTTATATCAAAAGACCAATTTTTTTACATTTTTTTTATTTGAAAAAAAAAGACTTTTGGAATCACGAATAGGATGTAATTCAAGACATTAAACCATTTAAATTAATGCGAAGAAGCAAATTGTTTTGAAACTATGGCTTGGTTTATGTATGAAATTTATGATTTTCATATGAATGTAATAGGTATCAAATGACGATTTTTTTTTATATTTTATTAATTTAAAATAAAATAGTTTGTAACCACGAAGAGGATCTAATTCAAGACTTTAAACGATTTAAATGAATGTGAAGAAGCAAGTAGTTTTGAAACTACACCTTGGTTTATCTATGAAAATCATAAAATCCATATGAATGTTATATCAAAAGACCAATTTTTTTACATTTTTTTTATTTGAAAAAAAAGACTTTTGGAATCACGAATAGGATGTAATTCAAGACATTAAACCATTTAAATTAATGCGAAGAAGCAAATTGTTTTGAAACTTCGGCTTGGTTTATGTATGAAATTTATGATTTTCATATGAATGTAATAGGTATCAAATGACGATTTTTTTTTATATTTTATTAATTTAAAAAAACTAGTTTGTAACCACGAAGAGGATCTAATTCAAGACTTTAAACGATTTAAATGAATGTGAAGAAGCAAGTAGTTTTGAAACCATACTTTGGTTTATCTATGAAAATCATAAAATCCATATGAATGTTATATCAAAAGACCAATTTTTTTTACATTTTTTTTATTTGAAAAAAAGAATTTTGGAATCACGAATAGGATGTAATTCAAGACATTAAACCATTAAAATTAATGCGAAAAAGCAAGTAGCTTTGAAACTCCAGCTCGGTTTATGTATGAATTTTATGATTTTCATATGAATGTAATAGGTATCAAAGGACGATTTTTTTTCTTATACTTTATTAATTTGAAAAAAATAGTTTGTAACCACGAGGAGGATCTAATTCAAAACTTTAAACCATTTAAATTAACGCGAAGAAACAAGTAGTTTTGAAACTACAGCTCGATTTACGTATTTAATTATGAAATCTATATGTATCAAAAGACGCTAGGGGTGTTTTTTTTTATATTTTGCTTATTATAAAAAAGCTTAGATTTATATGATTAGGTATACTTTAAATACATATTTTTATAAAATGTTATTAAATGTACCTAAACACTTACCTTTTATTGATTGAGGAAGAAACACTTTTATTTTTTAATTACATATAACTTTTTCACACTCGCGTTAACACAACACGTCTTTACATTACGGATCACTTCACTTGAAAGAATAGGAAGAAATAAACCACGAGGCGCGAAGAAGTTCAATGCCGAGGAACGTTTTGAGATTGTGAAACACATAATAAAGCTATGTTTACACGGGCTCAGCAACTCTGAATAATTTTTGTATGTTGTTTCCCAATTTTTTGTCCGTGATATTAGTTGTGTTTTTTTGCAGTCCAAATAAAATTGTGTGAAAAAAACGACAACAGAGCAAAACAATTTACATGTTAAATACAACAACAACTATGTCCATATAGAGTAAGATAAGTCCAGATAATTATCTGGAGTTAACTTTTGTCCCGATAAAAACGGTAATGCCGTACTACGATTATCGTTGTGTTATCGATGATTTATATAGAAATGACAAATATTTGTTGGTAAGACAATTCAAAACAAAATGGCAGACCAATGCGAAAGGTAAACAAAAATGTTGAAATGTCCCGATGTCGTTTTTTTCACCAAACTCCATATGGACCTGCAAAAAAACACAGCTATTATTAATACTTTGTGTTATAAGTTTAAATACATTCTCACATACAATTTTTTGTTTGACATGATGCTTTTTTATACGAAAAGCCATCGGTAACTGTATAGGAAAGGCATAAGAAAAAAGAACAAACAGGGAACATCTTTCAAACTTTGAAAATATTTTTGATTTGTGTAGAAACTGCAAAAGTATTAAATAAACGAAGCTAAAGCTAAGTAGGTATACAGTTCTTGCGCGAAAAGTAATGTTTTGAACACACTATTTTCATTCGGGTATAAAATTATGTATATTTTTAAGCTGCCTGCCCTATTGTGTAGATTTGACAACAAAAATTTATATATTTTTTTTGAAAACTTTGGTAGAAACTTTCTTACCAACTTTTTTTTGCTTTGGCACTTCCGAGATTACGAAAATGCATTTTCGAAGTCGCTAAGTTGCTTAGTTAAGCCGCAAGTCAAGTTTAAAGGTGTCAACTTTGATGGGCCTAGCACGTCTAGTTTAGCCGCAAATCGTGTTTAAAGATAAAAGTCAATTTTTCATATAATGCGATGCATCAATTGATAGGTGGTACTTCCTAGATTACGAATATGCATTCATTGGGTCGCTAGGACGCTAAGTTTAGCCGAAAATCTGAAAAAAAATTTTTTTTAAGTTTTGGAAAACAACTTTTTTTACCAACTTTTTTTTGATTTTGTTAAACCTGGCACTTCCTAGAACACGAATATGCATTTTTGAAGTCGCTAGGTTGTTTAGTTTAGCCGCAGGTCAAGTTTAAAAGTGTCAACTTTGATAGGCCTAGCACGTCTAGTTTAGCCGCAAATCGCGTTTAAAGATAAAAGTCGATTTTTCATATAATGCGATGTATTAATTGAATGGTGGTTGTTCCTAGACCATGAATATGCATTTTTGAAGTCGCTAGGTCGCTTAGTTAAGCCGCAATGTAAATGCAAACGGTAGCTGTATAGGAAAGGCATAAGAAAACAGGACAAACAGGGGACATTTTCAAGCATTGAAAATATTTTTGATTGTGTAGAAACTGCAAAAGTATAAATTAACACAATTATTTAACTTCCATAATATTGGGTTTTACTCCCAGCAAGCATAATAGTATGCAAGAATTTTGATTAAAAGACTTTGATGTGCTACATTTACTTAAATGTCCATAATATTTTGCTCATCAAGCTTAATTTTCTGGAAGAACTTAAAAAGCAAAATCAGAGCTAATGTGATCTTATCTTTAAATAATCAGTGAGATTGAAACAAAGCCGCATCCTATTCCTATGCAATGATTGCATTATGACAATGCAGACATACATTGTCTCAATGCAGAATTAACCGCGCTGTTTTTGATTGGCTGCAGTGAGAATGGAACGAAACGGCGTCATATGAAATCAATGTAAATTGTTACGTCATGCCAATGATGATCTGCGTTGTTTCAATGCAAATAGATGTGCGCAGGTCATTTTGATGCCATATTTCAAAATGGCGCCAACCAATACTTTATTATTCATTGAACAGAAACGTTCTGGGATTATCAAGATATATATGCAATATAAAGCTATGTTTACACGGGTTCAGCAACTCTGAATTATTTTTGTATGTTGTTTCCCAATTTTTTGTCCATGATATTATTAATAATTTGCGTTATAAGTTTAAATACATTCTCACATACAATTTTTCGTTTGACATGATGCTTTTTTATAGGAAAAGCCATCGGTAACTGTATAGGAAAGGCATAAGAAAAAAGAACAAACAGGGAACATCTTTCAAACTTTGAAAATATTTTTGATTTGTGTAGAAACTGCAAAAGTATTAAATAAACGAAGCTAAAGCTAAGTAGGTATACAGTTCTTGCGCGAAAAGTAATGTTTTGAACACACTATTTTCATTCGGGTATAAAATTATGTATATTTTTAAGCTGCCTGCCCTATTGTGTAGATTTGACAACAAAAATTTATATATTTTTTTTGAAAACTTTGGTAGAAACTTTCTTACCAACTTTTTTTTGCTTTGGCACTTCCGAGATTACGAAAATGCATTTTCGAAGTCGCTAAGTTGCTTAGTTAAGCCGCAAGTCAAGTTTAAAGGTGTCAACTTTGATGGGCCTAGCACGTCTAGTTTAGCCGCAAATCGTGTTTAAAGATAAAAGTCAATTTTTCATATAATGCGATGCATCAATTGATAGGTGGTACTTCCTAGATTACGAATATGCATTCATTGGGTCGCTAGGACGCTAAGTTTAGCCGAAAATCTGAAAAAAATTTTTTTTTAAGTTTTGGAAAACAACTTTTTTTACCAACTTTTTTTTGATTTTGTTAAACCTGGCACTTCCTAGAACACGAATATGCATTTTTGAAGTCGCTAGGTTGTTTAGTTTAGCCGCAGGTCAAGTTTAAAAGTGTCAACTTTGATAGGCCTAGCACGTCTAGTTTAGCCGCAAATCGCGTTTAAAGATAAAAGTCGATTTTTCATATAATGCGATGTATTAATTGAATGGTGGTTGTTCCTAGACCATGAATATGCATTTTTGAAGTCGCTAGGTCGCTTAGTTAAGCCGCAATGTAAATGCAAACGGTAGCTGTATAGGAAAGGCATAAGAAAACAGGACAAACAGGGGACATTTTCAAGCATTGAAAATATTTTTGATTGTGTAGAAACTGCAAAAGTATAAATTAACACAATTATTTAACTTCCATAATATTGGGTTTTACTCCCAGCAAGCATAATAGTATGCAAGAATTTTGATTAAAAGACTTTGATGTGCTACATTTACTTAAATGTCCATAATATTTTGCTCATCAAGCTTAATTTTCTGGAAGAACTTAAAAAGCAAAATCAGAGCTAATGTGATCTTATCTTTAAATAATCAGTGAGATTGAAACAAAGCCGCATCCTATTCCTATGCAATGATTGCATTATGACAATGCAGACATACATTGTCTCAATGCAGAATTAACCGCGCTGTTTTTGATTGGCTGCAGTGAGAATGGAACGAAACGGCGTCATATGAAATCAATGTAAATTGTTACGTCATGCCAATGATGATCTGCGTTGTTTCAATGCAAATAGATGTGCGCAGGTCATTTTGATGCCATATTTCAAAATGGCGCCAACCAATACTTTATTATTCATTGAACAGAAACGTTCTGGGATTATCAAGATATATATGCAATATAAAGCTATGTTTACACGGGTTCAGCAACTCTGAATTATTTTTGTATGTTGTTTCCCAATTTTTTGTCCATGATATTATTAATAATTTGCGTTATAAGTTTAAATACATTCTCACATACAATTTTTCGTTTGACATGATGCTTTTTTATAGGAAAAGCCATCGGTAACTGTATAGGAAAGGCATAAGAAAAAAGAACAAACAGGGAACATCTTTCAAACTTTGAAAATATTTTTGATTTGTGTAGAAACTGCAAAAGTATTAAATAAACGAAGCTAAAGCTAAGTAGGTATACAGTTCTTGCGCGAAAAGTAATGTTTTGAACACACTATTTTCATTCGGGTATAAAATTATGTATATTTTTAAGCTGCCTGCCCTATTGTGTAGATTTGACAACAAAAATTTATATATTTTTTTTGAAAACTTTGGTAGAAACTTTCTTACCAACTTTTTTTTGCTTTGGCACTTCCGAGATTACGAAAATGCATTTTCGAAGTCGCTAAGTTGCTTAGTTAAGCCGCAAGTCAAGTTTAAAGGTGTCAACTTTGATGGGCCTAGCACGTCTAGTTTAGCCGCAAATCGTGTTTAAAGATAAAAGTCAATTTTTCATATAATGCGATGCATCAATTGATAGGTGGTACTTCCTAGATTACGAATATGCATTCATTGGGTCGCTAGGACGCTAAGTTTAGCCGAAAATCTGAAAAAAAATTTTTTTTAAGTTTTGGAAAACAACTTTTTTTACCAACTTTTTTTTGATTTTGTTAAACCTGGCACTTCCTAGAACACGAATATGCATTTTTGAAGTCGCTAGGTTGTTTAGTTTAGCCGCAGGTCAAGTTTAAAAGTGTCAACTTTGATAGGCCTAGCACGTCTAGATTAGCCGCAAATCGCGTTTAAAGATAAAAGTCGATTTTTCATATAATGCGATGTATTAATTGAATGGTGGTTGTTCCTAGACCATGAATATGCATTTTTGAAGTCGCTAGGTCGCTTAGTTAAGCCGCAATGTAAATGCAAACGGTAGCTGTATAGGAAAGGCATAAGAAAACAGGACAAACAGGGGACATTTTCAAGCATTGAAAATATTTTTGATTGTGTAGAAACTGCAAAAGTATAAATTAACACAATTATTTAACTTCCATAATATTGGGTTTTACTCCCAGCAAGCATAATAGTATGCAAGAATTTTGATTAAAAGACTTTGATGTGCTACATTTACTTAAATGTCCATAATATTTTGCTCATCAAGCTTAATTTTCTGGAAGAACTTAAAAAGCAAAATCAGAGCTAATGTGATCTTATCTTTAAATAATCAGTGAGATTGAAACAAAGCCGCATCCTATTCCTATGCAATGATTGCATTATGACAATGCAGACATACATTGTCTCAATGCAGAATTAACCGCGCTGTTTTTGATTGGCTGCAGTGAGAATGGAACGAAACGGCGTCATATGAAATCAATGTAAATTGTTACGTCATGCCAATGATGATCTGCGTTGTTTCAATGCAAATAGATGTGCGCAGGTCATTTTGATGCCATATTTCAAAATGGCGCCAACCAATACTTTATTATTCATTGAACAGAAACGTTCTGGGATTATCAAGATATATATGCAATATAAAGCTATGTTTACACGGGTTCAGCAACTCTGAATTATTTTTGTATGTTGTTTCCCAATTTTTTGTCCATGATATTATTAATAATTTGCGTTATAAGTTTAAATACATTCTCACATACAATTTTTCGTTTGACATGATGCTTTTTTATAGGAAAAGCCATCGGTAACTGTATAGGAAAGGCATAAGAAAAAAGAACAAACAGGGAACATCTTTCAAACTTTGAAAATATTTTTGATTTGTGTAGAAACTGCAAAAGTATTAAATAAACGAAGCTAAAGCTAAGTAGGTATACAGTTCTTGCGCGAAAAGTAATGTTTTGAACACACTATTTTCATTCGGGTATAAAATTATGTATATTTTTAAGCTGCCTGCCCTATTGTGTAGATTTGACAACAAAAATTTATATATTTTTTTTGAAAACTTTGGTAGAAACTTTCTTACCAACTTTTTTTTGCTTTGGCACTTCCGAGATTACGAAAATGCATTTTCGAAGTCGCTAAGTTGCTTAGTTAAGCCGCAAGTCAAGTTTAAAGGTGTCAACTTTGATGGGCCTAGCACGTCTAGTTTAGCCGCAAATCGTGTTTAAAGATAAAAGTCAATTTTTCATATAATGCGATGCATCAATTGATAGGTGGTACTTCCTAGATTACGAATATGCATTCATTGGGTCGCTAGGACGCTAAGTTTAGCCGAAAATCTGAAAAAAAAAATTTTTTAAGTTTTGGAAAACAACTTTTTTTACCAACTTTTTTTTGATTTTGTTAAATCTCGCACTTCCTAGAACACGAATATGCATTTTTGAAGTCGCTAGGTTGTTTAGTTTAGCCGCAGGTCAAGTTTAAAAGTGTCAACTTTGATAGGCCTAGCCCTTCTAGTTTAGCCGCAAATCGCGTTTAAAGATAAAAGTCGATTTTTCATATAATCCTTTAAATTTTTCATATATATTTTATATGTAAATAATGTAAATACATCACGTTGTGCATAGATTTAATAATAATTTCGTTGAGTCAGTGAAGAAAATTCATTAAAATTTTTCGGTAAAATGAATAAAATTTAATGAAGTTTTTCATTGGCTCAACGAAATTATTATTAAATCTATTAAATAACGTGCGTTATATTAATACTCATACAAAAATATATATATGAATATAAATATACCACGTTGTCACATAGATTTATTAATAATTTCGTTGAGCCAATGAAAAAAGATCATTAAAATTTTCATATATATAATATGTAAATATAACACGTTGTTACATAGATTTAATAATAATTTCTTTGAGTCAATGAAAAAAGTTCATTAAAATTTTTCGTTTAATTGAATAAAATTTAATGAAGTTTTTCATTGGCTCAACGAAATTATTATTAAATCTATTAAATAACGTGCGTTATATTAATACTCATACAAATATATTTATATGAATATTCATATACCACGTTGTTACATTAATAATTTCGTTGAGCCAATGAAAAAAGATCATTAAAATTTTCATATATATAATATGTAAATATAACACGTTGTTACATAGATTTAATAATAATTTCTTTGAGTCAATGAAAAAAGTTCATTAAAATTTTTCGTTTAATTGAATAAAATTTAATGAAGTTTTTCATTGGCTCAACGAAATTATTATTAAATCTATTAAATAACGTCCGTTATATTAATACTCATACAAAAATATATATATGAATATAAATATACCACGTTGTTACATAGATTTATTAATAATTTCGTTGAGCCAATGAAAAAAGATCATTAAAATGTTCATATATATAATATGTAAATATAACACGTTGTTACATAGATTTAATAATAATTTCTTTGAGTCAATGACAAAAGTTCATTAAAATTTTTCGTTTAATTGAATAAAATTTAATGAAGTTTTTCATTGGCTCAACGAAATTATTATTAAATCTATTAAATAACGTGCGTTATATTAATACTCATACAAATATATTTATATGAATATTCATATACCACGTTGTTACATAGATTTAATAATAATTCTGTTGAGCCAATGAAAAAAGATCATTAAAATTTTCATATATATAATATGTAAATATAACACGTTGTTACATAGATTTAATAATAATTTCTTTGAGTCAATGAAAAAAGTTCATTAAAATTTTTCGTTTAATTGAATAAAATTTAATGAAGTTTTTCATTGGCTCAACGAAATTATTATTAAATCTATTAAATAACGTGCGTAATATTAATACTCATACAAATATATTTATATGAATATTCATATACCACGTTGTTACATAGATTTAATAATAATTTCGTTGAGCCAATGAAAAAAGATCATTTAAATGTTCATATATATAATATGTAAATATAACACGTTGTTACATAGATTTAATAATAATTTCTTTGAGTCAATGAAAAAAGTTCATTAAAATTTTTCGTTTAATTGAATAAAATTTAATGAAGTTTTTCATTGGCTCAACGAAATTATTATTAAATCTATTAAATAACGTGCGTTATATTAATACTCATACAAATATATTTATATGAATATTCATATACCACGTTCTTACATAGATTTAATAATAATTCTGTTGAGCCAATGAAAAAAGATCATTAAAATTTTCATATATATAATATGTAAATATAACACGTTGTTACATAGATTTAATAATAATTTCTTTGAGTCAATGAAAAAAGTTCATTAAAGTTTTTCGTTTAATTGAATAAAATTTAATGAAGTTTTTCATTGGCTCAACGAAATTATTATTAAATCTATTAAATAACGTGCGTTATATTAATACTCATACAAATATATTTATATGAATATTCATATACCACGTTGTTACATAGATTTAATAATAATTTCGTTGAGCCAATGAAAAAAGATCATTAAAATGTTCATATATATAATATGTAAATATAACACGTTGTTACATAGATTTAATAATAATTTCTTTGTGTCAATGAAAAAAGTTCATTAAAATTTTTCGTTTAAATGAATAAAATTTAATGAAGTTTTTCATTGGCTCAACGAAATTATTATTAAATCTATTAAATAACGTGCGTTATATTAATACTCATACAAATATATTTATATGAATATTCATATACCGCGTTGTTACATAGATTTAATAATAATTTCGTTGAGCCAATGAAAAAAGATCATTAAAATTTTCATATATATAATATGTAAATATAACACGTTGTTACATAGATTTAATAATAATTTCTTTGAGTCAATGAAAAAAGGTCATTAAAATTTTTCGTTAAAATGAATTAAATTTAATGAAGTTTTTCATTGGCTCAACGAAATTATTATTAAATTTATGTAACAACGTGCGTCATATTAATACTCATATAAATATATATATATGAATATAAATATACCACGTTGTTACATAGATTTATTAATAATTTCGTTGAGCCAATGAAAAAAGATCATTAAAATGTTCATATATATAATATGTAAATATAACACGTTGTTACATAGATTTAATAATAATTTCTTTGAGTCAATGAAAAAAGTTCATTAAAATTTTTCGTAAAAATGAATAAAATTAAATGAAGTCTTTCATTGGCTCAACGAAATTATTATTAAATCTATGTAACAACGTCCGTCATATTTATATTCATACAAATATATATATATGAATATAAATATACCATCATATAAATACACCACGTTGTTACATAGATTCAATAATAATTTCGTTGAGCCAATGAAAAAAGTTCATTTTAATTTTTCTTTAGTACATATGAATAAAATTTAATGAACATTTTTCATTGGCTCAACGAAATTATTATTAAAAATCTATGCAATAAGTGCGGTATATTTATATTTATATATTTTAAATATATGTAAAAACATATATATATAAATATATATATACATATATGTATATGTATTGACTAATACATAGTAAAATTGTATAAATACATAAAATGAATGAAAATTCGAATTTTCTTGGATTAGGTACATTTATTTGTTGAAAATTATAAAAATCGCGTTCGAAAATTAATTGCGAGAAATTAAAAATGGAAGAGCAATTTCAATGAACAAATTTTCATTGTTCAATGTCCTACTTTCATTGAAAAAGTCATTTAAAACTCAATGAAAAAGATCATTGAGCTATGAAAATTGTCATTGAAATCGGTTCATTAAAATTTTTCTTCAACTTTTGTATGAAAGTCAATCAATGAACGTGGTTTCATTGAAGCAATGAAAAGTGTATTTTGGACAAAAAAAATTCATCGAGTTTTTTCATTGTCGCAATGTTTTTTATATTGCCGCAATGAAAAAGTGGTCAATGTAAGCCGTTCATTGTTTCAATGATCGATTTTTTTTTCAGTGCAGACTATTGTGTTAGGGACGTCCCTAACACGGGTGCCAACAAACAAATCCGCCTAGACCTTTGTATTCGATGTCAAGATGGATGCACCTACAGACCCTCATACACCTACAGACCCTCATACTCAAATTTTGGTTATGCGTTCAAACCAAAAATAAGCAGCCAGCTCTTAGTCTACCAGAGTCTAGTAGGTTTTTTTCTCAGCTTTTGGGAGGGGTGAATGGTTAAAAAGTTCCCCTATTTTATTGCCAGGGTTATAACCACTTTAATTTATTTAAAACAAAAATTGCATGGTGCTCTCTCATTCAAAGCATAAACACCTCAATCATGACGGTCCGATAAATTAAACTTGTTGTGTATTTACCAACCCTGAATTCAGCAACCTATAATAACACCTACGCACCCTGGAGATATATTTGCGATGAACATGATAGACTTGCTTCTGTCAAAAATACCTTGTGGTTTCTTTCTCTTTTGCGATAACCTCCAAACCTTCAGGTCATAATTCTCCTATACATAAGCTATGTACTTGAATTAATAAATTAATTTTTATATAGAAAGGATCGTCTTTTTATTTAAGTAGTCAAGAACTTAACAGTGGCGACGAGGCGGAAAATAAAAAACAAAACCAGCGAATTTAATTATGGATGCCAATCAATTGAAATCTCTTTTGGATGCTATTACATTGGCGGTTCAGGGCAGCACCAACAATGCCAGTCAACCGCAGCCTGAAGTTATCCAACTGGAAAGCTTCAACGAGGAGAATGAAAGCTGGGAGATTTTCATAAAAAGGCTTGAGAATTTCTTCTGTTTGAGAAACCTGACAGGGAACACTGATGTTGTCAAAGAGAGCAAAAGAAATTGGTTAATTCACGCAATGGGTGTGAAAACTCTTCAATTACTCTGCAACTTAACCAGTCCAGAAGACCCAAAGACTAAAAGTTATGATGAACTAATTAAATTGGTCAAAGATCATGTAAACCCTGCACCTAGCGTTATAGCAGAACAAAATAGGTTCACCAAGCGAACGCAACATGCAGGAGAGACAATGGGCCGTACTAATAATCAAATTTAGCAACGAGTTAAATATTTCAGTGAAATTAACCATAATGTTATCGAATCCAAATAATGAACCATACATGGAATGTTAATTTTTTTGGAGTTCATACCACGTATGGTTCATTGTTAAGAGCTCAATTAAATATTAAGGTCATACCATGTATGGTCTATTATTTAGAGTACATTTCATTATGGTCCATTTCAATGAGATATTTAAGTCTTCACTAAATTATTTACCAAATTCCAACTACTGCTACCGATGTGGTGATAAAGATCATTTTGCAACTGCTTGCAAACACAATCGAGCAGTGTGCTCTAAGTGTCGGAAAGTTGGTCATCTAGCTCGCGTTTGCATGAATAGCGGGACGATGTCTAACAACAGTGATAAAAAACCACGACCTCCTCCACCCGCACCCATTACCAAAAACAAAAAGTTTTTTAAACAAAATCAGCTTCACTCTCTAGAATCACACTCCGTCGACGACGACGACGACGAAAACGACGAGGAGCAAGACAGTTACTACATGAACCAGCTGACTAGGTGCGTTTTACCCGAAGATAAGAGAAAGCCGAGGAAGTTCATGCTCACACTAGTTCTAGATGGTGTGTCAAAACAGCTAGAGCTGGACACGGGCGCTGCAGTTTCTTCAATGTCTTATCAAGAATTTAGTGATTCATGGCCAAATAAGCAGATGTACAAATCCAATGTTCCGTTTCGGACTTACAGTGGAGAGATCATTCAGCCGATTGGATATTCGACAATGCATGTAAGATACGGCAACGAGGAGGCAAATACCAACATTTATATAATGCCAGGAAAGGTAGATGCAATTTTCGGAAGAGAGTGGATTAAAGTGTTCAAAGTTCACTTGCCAAAATTAAATCAAGTGAGTAATTCTATACCAATGTCAAAAGAGAAGTTACTGTATGCTCTAAAAGATAAATTTAGTGATGTTTTTCAATCCGGAATTGGTAGAATAAATAATTTTGAAGCCAAATTATTTATCGATGACAGTGCTAAACCAATTTACATTCCAGCTCGCAAGGTGCCTTATGCACTCCAAGATAAAATGAACATAGAAATCGACCGTCTAGAGAGTGAAGGCATTATAACAAAAATGCAATATAGTGAATGGGAGACACCGGTGGTCCCTATCATAAAAAAAGACGGATCGATTAGACTTTGTGCCGATTGTAAAATTACTTTGAACAAAGTACTTAAGAATGATCACTATCCAATTCCTCACGTGGAGGATATTTTTACGATATCTATGACGGGTGGTAAGATTTTCACGACATTGGATCTGAGCGAAGCTTATCTGCATATGCCAAAATGGACACTCGCAGCGCTGAAATACAGGCGATATCAACCATTAAAGGTGACTATTAAGTAAACAGGCTGATGTTTGGTACAAAGGTTGCTCCAGCAATTTGGCAGAGGTACAAAACGCAAACATTGGATAATATTCCTGGAGTATGCGTGTTTTTGGACGACATAAAAATCCAAGGATCCAGTCTTGCAGAACATACATTGCGTCTTGAAGAAGTGTTTCGCTGTTTAAATAACGTTGGTTTTCGCATCAAACTCAGCAAGTGTAAGTTTTTTGAAAGTTCAATAACATATCTGGGCCACATAATTTAGAAAGGGGGCTCGAAAAGACTAAAGACAAAATACAAAAATACTGACGCACCAGCTCCGAGAAATATTTCCGAGGTCAGAAGCTGGCTGGGTCTGGTGAACTACTATGGGAGATTTTTGCAGAATCTCTCCTCTAAATTGAACCCGTTACACAATCTACTACAAAAGGACCAGGATTTCCGATGGAGTCAAGAATGTGAGAAAGAAGGTGTTCAGGAGCATCAAATCTGAAATAACTTCGGATGTTGTTCTTTGTGCGTACAATCCAAAATTACCTCTATCATTGGCGACCGATGCGAGTCCATATGGTCTAGGGGCTGTGCTATCCCACACATTCCCAGATGGACAGGAACGACCAATCGCTTGCGCCTCACGATCTCTGTCAAACTCAGAAAAAAATTACAGTCAAATTGACAAAGAGGCGACTTCAATATTCTGGGTGTTAAAAAGATTTTTTCGTTATTGTTTTGGCCGTAAGTTCACACTAATCACCGATCATAAACCATTAGTTGCTATTTTAAGCCCTAGCAAAAGTTTATCTAGTATGGTGGCCACTCGTATGCTGCATTATGCACAGTTTCTGCAAGGCTTCACATATGAAATTGTGTATCGAACGACGGGGGACCATACCGCAATGCAGATGCGCTTTCTCGTTTGCCTCTACAGTTGGATAAACCTAAAGATGCTGACAACGTAACCTACTACCGTACCAAATGAAGCAAATAGGCGTTGTTCCTGTTACCCAAAAACGAGTGGCTGAGGAGACATGTAGAGATCCAGCTCTAAGGGAGGTGTATAACAACTTATTGCTGGGAAAAAAAATTAGACACAGCTGGATTCGAAGGTAAAGATTATCAATTCTCACTAACAAATGGTACAATTCTCAGGAACAATCGGGTGGTCCTCAAGCACTGAGGGAACTAATACTGGATGAATTACATACATACATACTGCTCACGTCGGGATTGTTAAGATGAAAGCATTGGCACGAAGCTATGTGTGGTGGCCACATATTGACACTGACATCGAGGACTTAGCCCAGAAATGCATGGCCTGCAGAAGCGTTCAAAAATCATCGAAAAGGATTCAACATCCATGGGAATATCCATCAACCCCATGGCAAAGGATACACGTAGATTTTGCAGGACCATTTTTCGAAAAATATTTTTTGATTGTGGTCGATGCACATTCTAAGTGGCCAGAAATTTTTCAAATGAATAGCATGAAAGCAGCAAAGACAATCGAAGTGTTACGTGACCTGTTTGCCCGATATGGTCTACCCTTGACATTGGTCAGTGACAATGGGCCTACTTTTACCTCGGGGGAGCTTAAGAGATTCTTAAAAGAAAATGGTATCAATCATAAGTTCACTGCTCCATACCATCCAGCCACTAATGGTCAAGCTGAACGATTTGTTCAAAATATGAAAGTGGCTCTCCGAAAAATAATTAACGACCCAGGTAACATTGCACCCTGGAGAGATATTTGCGATGAACATGATAGACTTCCTTCTGTCAAAAATACCTTGTGGTTTCTTTCTCTTTTGCGATAACCTCCAAACCTTCAGGTCATAATTCTCCTATACATAAGCTAAGTACTGGAATTAATAAATTAATTTTTATAAAGAAAGGATCGTCTTCTTATTTAAGTAGTCAAGAACTTAACAAAACTCATTAAGTATATAACCATTTTATTGAGATTTCAAACAAAAAAAAGTCAACAAAGTAAAATCTCCAAAAGAGATCGATAAGACGCTGATATCATGGATGCTTTTGATCGGACCATCAAGATAAAAGTCTACATACTTAAGTAAAATGACAGAGCCTCATACTCTATGGTTGGTAGGTACTAAAGAGCAAGTTCCAACATTCAAACATGATATTACCATGATAGAGAACACTTAAAAAGTGGTTGGCACAACTTTGTCTCTCTGTCTGTTTGTACCTCGGCATACAGCCTAAAAAACTGAAGCATTATTCTTCAAATTTTGAACTAAATGGTGCTTGGTTATATCCCGTTAATTAATATTTTTTAAATCCAAAAATAATGGCACTTGCCATAAAATCGTTAAGGAAAAGCTTTTTTCTCAAAAGCGGCTGCAAACAAATCAGTGGATTATTGTAGGTATGATTGTGTACCTTTCGACGCCTATACTTCTTTTTTTGCTATCCACACACACCCAAAATCTGCTGTGGGCTCTTAGCCTATAAGTTTTTTGGATGTGAAGCTTGTAATTTCATAAAAATTTCAAATTTTCATCTTTTTTTTTGGCAAAAAAAACCCTTAGAACTAAAAATACCTGAGTGCTCTTCATAAATATCAGTTACGAACGCAATTTAAAAATGCAAAAGTAAAGAGATCTAGAACCCAGGCTTATACCTGTTCTGTGTATATGTATAGCCTACCAATATCTCTATAAAAATAAATTTTGATTTGGTCATTTGGGGGCATTTGAATAAGCCTTTCAACAATCGGCTGCACTATGCCGCGCACAGTAGAACAAGAAGCTTTAAAGGTGGACATAATCGAATAAATTTTGAGCTGATGGATGGAATTGCATTACTTTCCCACTGATTAGCAAAACTATTATGAGTACCTATTTATAAAATTTGATTTTATCAATATTGTTAGAGCCGTTTTTAAGATAAATAAGCTTTTTCTTTTGTTTTTGCAGCCAAAAAAAGCTTAAATTTCCCTTTTAGGAAACTTAAGCTTAAAGTACAGAAAGAAGAAAACCGCTTCGCTGGCGATTTTTCCTAAGCATTTCTCGGATGCCGTATTCAAATCCGTTATCTGTTTTTGGCCATCAGCTTGGGGTTTCAATAAGTTATGTTACACCAAAAATTTTGATTGGTCATAAAAACGACCAAATTTTCACAAAAATAATTATGATCATATCTTAAAGCTATCTTAAAGCATAATAAAATCAGCCAAATCCTGATCGTTCCACTGTGCGGCGGCGTCCTTGAAGATACTGACACTGCTGTACGCCAGGTGATTTTCTGCATGTGTGCTGTGACAAATCTATGCTTCTAACACTTCGTGTGTACTTATAAATCGAAATAAAATGCACGACTGGGTCGCAAGTATTTGCCCTAATGTCCAAGAGGCTGAGGGTTTAAAGAGCCCTACACACGATCAATATTTATTGTCAATATTCAGTAAAAAGTCATTTTTCGCTGAGTATTGATCGTTTGTATGCTCTTCAATGCCATTGTCAATGAACATTGATGACATTGATGAGAACCAAAATCGATTTGGTTTCATTATTTCATTATTCATTACTGTCAATGAATATTGATCGTGTGTAGAGCCCTTAAGACAATTGTACATAAAAACATAGAAATTATGAGAGAAAAATTAGAGAAGCATGAAATACGATATTTAAACTAGCTAAAACAACTTCTTTGACAGTTTGAGGGGAAAAAAAAGTGTGTCGTCTTAGTTCTTGATTGTATAAAAAAAAGTTTAAAATCATTGAAGCGGTTTAAAAAAAAAAAATTATATATAAAATTCTTAAAACATTTTTGAGGAAAAAATTTGGTATGTAAATCTAAAGTATGTATTTATATGTATATAAAACGAAAATTTGAAAAAAATTGTCAACCCGTTTTTCAGATATCGAATTTTCAAAAAAAAAATTGAAACTTCTTTTAAAAATTCAAAAACTTTTTTTTTGAAAATTTTGGTATGCAATGTTATTTAATCTTATCTGAAATTTGTATATAAAAATTAATCTAAGTCCGATAACGAGAAAATTCAAAATAAAAAAAAACCTTCTATGACAGGTATCTACTATTAATAGTTGCTAAGTGCAAAATTTTATAATTTTTGGTAATAGATCGTACTAGTTTTGGTATTTAAGAAAGTTTAATCAAAATCGTAGGGGTCGTTTTTGAGAACAAAATATTTTCCTTTGGGGTTTTTTAACTTTTGTATCGATGGTACCGTTATGTTTTCATAAATGTAAAATTTTCCTGAAAATATTTTAGAGAGTACAAAAAACTCTGAAGTATTCAGTTTCAAAAAATGGATTATATCGTCTTCTAAATATGTATATGATTGTCAAAAACAAAAATCCAAAAAAATATTTTTTCAAAAAATTTGGTACACAGGATCTACTACTTATAACTTTTGAAAGTTTCTGTATAGAAAAAATATTGAAATCGCTCTTACTAAAGGTAGTTTATTGAATTTCCAAAAAAAAGTTGTGGAGCCATTTTTGAGAAAAAAGCGATTATGGAAAATTGATAAGAAATTGTATGGCAAGAACAGTTTTTTTTTGGTGTAAGCAAAATTAAAAAAACGCATGGGCAGAATCACCAAAAACCACTGTGTACCAAGTTTGAAGAAAATCGATCGAGCCGTTTAGGCTGCAGACGAACAGAAACAAACAGACAGACAGAGTTTTACCACCCACTTTTTTGGTCTTCTCTACCATTACCAATGGTCACAGTTGATTGTTATCTCGAAATTTTTTGTTTGCACGAATCCAAAACTTGCCTTTTAGTACCTATATCGCAATTAAAAAAGGTTCGAGCGGTTAAACTTCTTTAATTCATTCGCTCCACTAAAATAGAAGAATATTATTTTCTTATTTTCTTAAAATTCATAATTAAATTAAATATGTCTTGTTTAGAGGGGGGAGGACAAGCAGGAAAGTACCACTCCCTGCCCCTCTTGCGTACACCCTTGTATGTTGAATAATTATCCAAAAATTTATCCGGAATATCTTTGAAACTGATGGGCTGTTAGGAAGTAAAATTATCGTAAGATGCAGTGTGAAATGTTCAATGAAACATCAGGGAGAGTTGTTTTCGAACATCAGTTGGTCCGAGAAAAAAAGAAGCCAAGAGGCCAACAGGTATTTGCTTTGCATTTTCAATTGTCATAGCAAAACAAACGCAAACAGAACACTTGGGAACACGGGGTATCCGCGGCGTATACGTGATATAAATATATCAGTTCTTTATTTACGTCAAACTACATAGGTGCCAAATATATACATACAATCCTTCAATGGTTAGATGTTTTGAATGTTGGAATTTTTATAAGCTGACAAAAGAATAAGCGAAAGGAAAGGAGAAAAATATTGAAATATTAAAAATATTTAAAAGTTTAAATGAGCTCAAATCCAAAATGCGTTTCACCCACTTTAACAGAAGAATTTTCTTTTCAAATTTGTCTTCATATTCAATATTGTTCAAAATGCTTACCTATAGTTTTTTTTTAATATAAATACATTTTATATAATACTGAAGTAGAAGAAGTAGCATTAAGGATTTGGAGTTGTTGAATTCTTAATTCAAAATAACTTTAGTCCATACAAAGTGTAGTCTTTTCCAGGCAATCTCACTAAGACTCATCAGTGACCCACCGAGTGCCATTTTCAGAAGGAATTTGTGTAGACTAAAGGTCGTAAAAAGTAGGCAGCGCTGATCCGAATCAGTTATTGACTAAAGGGATAGTTTTTATTTCCAAAAATTATGAATTATTTAGACACTATGTCTGAGTAGCCACCAACATAAAAATACTAACGACTGAAAGTGTTTTCTATCTCATTCATTCTCCTGAGTCCGGACTGGGTGTCCAGTTGTACCTGGAGAATCGCAGCCACACTCATTCTCTTCCTACACAATTTTTTCAATAACGTAAAACCTTTATTTCTGTTATACGATGTTTCTTTTTTAGAAAAACTTAAAGCGTAGTTTTATTTCAATTCTGTTAAAAATTATTCGTAGATTTCCATGTATGAAGTTTAATATAAATCTATAAAGCCATTCTCGAGAAAATTTAATTCGCTGTTTCAGAGGGGAAGGTTAACTTAAATTTAAATTCGAATTCCAAAACAAAATAAATCTTTGAAGCGTATTCGAGGTAGATCAGTCTATCCGCTATAAGCCTACAAAAAGGTGACAGCAGAACCATAAGTATTGAGTGATGTACTTACCTAATTTGTTTCAGGGTACAAAAGTTAAATGAACCTTGGATTAATATTTGATTTTTTGAACTATTGGATACTAGGTATATGGAACGCAACTATAAATTCGATAAAGTACAACCAACAAATAAAGTTCCATAACCATACCCACCTACAACATAAGCAGGTGAGTGTCTTGCAATGTGGTTGTAATAAAAGCTTTTATGCTAATCACTCAACAGTCGCCCTACAGCCTATACTGCCTGGCTCTCACGATTTGGCCCACATAATTCTTCTATGTCCCTGGGGGGTGAATTCTAAATTTCACAAGTTCAAGTCTTCTCATCTCTTCTAATATTTTTGCCCCAATTTGTTCCATTCATTCTAAATCTACCCTTAAGTATTGACATATTCTTTCTCTGTCCCCCTTTCTTTTATCTCAATAGCCTTAAGCTTTCCCCCTATCAGCGGTTAAGGGGAATGTAGTCAGATAAAAGGGTATAGTAAAACAAAAAGCCAAACAAAACAAAACTTTCATGGAGGATTTTCGAATATAAATTCATATCCACTATAGCAGCCCAGGTATACTGAATATAGTACAAGAATTTCCGCAAGCTTTTTCTCAAAAATATACACAAAAATATTTCGACATTGGAAAATGAAAAGCACCACCCTCCCTACCCCGAAGAAAATAACCACCAACTAAACAATTTTCCACACAGAGAATGTGTGTTTCATTGCTTTTGCTTTATGCTCAGATTGGAAGACGCCATATTGAGCGGTGCACATACAAATAATTAACAAAAAACTGTTGCAATACAAAAAGTTTGCTTCTTTCTAAAACGTAAACCTGTCGTCGGGCTATCACGGCCGTTTTCGAGGTGCGAAAAATTCATTTTTCCACAATATTCAGAGAAATATACGAGTTTTTGTTTCTTTGTTCTTCTGAATTTCGGGCGGTAGTTTGTGAAACAGAAAAAGTGCGAATGCAAAATGAACAACCACAAAGTTTGTGGTTGATTCCGTAGATTACCTTGCTCCCGTCGGAAAGCCTATAGTCCCCTTTCACAAAGTTACAGGGGATAGTTTTTGAAGCTGCTTGAAAAAAATAGTTCGTTAAAAAATTGTGTTTCTCTATTCGGGTTTTTTGTACACGATAAAAAAATAAAAAAAAAATTATAGTAAAAAGGTATACAGTTGTGAAAATCAAATTGAAAAATTCAAATACACGCACACAAAGGGAATTACGAGAACGGGAAAATTCTGCTTGCGAAAAACTGAATTCGAAAAAAGCTCGTTTACCTACTCTTTTAGAAAATGTTGACATGTAGTGTGTGAGCTACTATTTGTTGTTGTTGGTTTGCCTCGTTTTTATTGTTTGTATGTTTTGCTTGCTACTACTGGGAAAACAAATCAGGAAAATTATTCTGCTCCGTCGTCCTCAAAGTCTAGGCAGGTTGGTATACTACTTTAATCAGGCTCTTTTCCAATATTGCTCGCTGCTCAGCTAACAGAGAACACATAGAGAGAGAGAAACTACAGAGCATGAAGAAAGTGGGAGAGTTTTCAGCTAGAATGGCAGTTGAGGGGTTGATCGGGGGTGCATTTAGGGACTTCTGGCTGGTACTTTCTCTTGTAAGTGCGGGGAAAGCACCCGCCACCCCACAGAGCAATGTATAATGGATTTTGATGTTTTTCCAATTTTCCTATACAACTTTGCGCTTGGGGATGATATGCAGTGTCGGTGGGTAAGAGACGACAGCCACGATATGGGAGAATGAGTTTATTGTAGGCAAGACGACCGAATAAGTGGAAAACTCGGCACTCGAGTACTACATTGGGGCAACAAAACGAAATTCCTGATGGTGATAACATGGCCGAAAGTACTTAGATACATTTATAAACCTAAACACTCGTTGTTTGTGTGTTGAATTGCCAATGATAAATGGATGAAAAGCGTTTCTAAACAACGAACAAAAAAATCTGTACGTAAACAGTCCAATATTTCGAAGTCCAAAGACTAAATCGTTTTTTGGATGCGGGTATAAGGCTGAGGCGGAGGTAAAGGAGGGTGTTGGAATTGGTTGGTTTGGTGTCTCTTTGCTTGCGGTGGAATTTCAAAATTTTTGTTTAATTTCGAAATCGACGCATGGCGGATGGTGTTTTTGTGTGTTTGTATTTATTTTTTGTATGGTTGTTTTTGAGTTCAGCATGGAGCTATGTAGGTATCTCGCTCTGTCTCTATTTATTCACCAGGCAAGAGAAGCGTGAAAAGGGAAGGTCAGCAACATCGATCTTGAACTAATTTCTTGAGATTCCATAAAATTGAAATAATTGTGCGAGATTCTATGTGTCTACATGATTTCGAGTTTAGGCTTTTCTTTTTTTTGTATTTGTTTTCTGTCATTGTTGTTGTAGTTGTTGATTAGGTCTTTTAGGTTATTATGGAAAAAGATTGGCAATATTTTGATATTCTATATATTTGTAGGTAGGTATCTGCCAATATTGAAATTAAAGGAAATAAATCAATTGGCAGAAGAGCAAAGAATAGATTTTTTTTCTGAAAAAAAAAGAAAAAAAATTAAGATTAAATGATTTTCGAAAGTTGGCTAAGAGAAAAACAAAATGCTTTCGTTTTGTTTTGTTTTGTTTTGTTTTCGAAAACTTAATTCCGGTTTGGGGAGATGGAATATCTATACTTAGGTATTAAAAATTTTCTTTGGTAAGAGGGGATGATTTACCTGTCTAATCTGTTTTTTGTTTTATTTTTTTTTTAATTCCATCGCTTTTTGGAAGTAAATGCGTCAATAATCACGCGGCTTCTGGCTCCAAGTAAAAAAACACATTTTGAACTTTATAAAATTTTTCGTGCTTAATCAGCGGGGACTCATACCTATTATTGAATTTATTTAAGTTCTTCTTCTTACTTGTATAAAAATTCTTGGAATTCGGGAAGTAAAACATTTGTAAGTTAAAGATTATAAATGTACTTGGTGTAGGTACATATGTACATATACACTAGTCAACAATATTAAAGGAACAAATTTTTTTTCAATTTTTGTTAGCGTTTTTTGAAGAGCTGTATCTTTGTGACGAGTGGTCGTATTGAGTTGAAATAAAAAGCATTTTACAGCTTTATGTTTTTTGTTTCGAGATTTGTCTGCAAACAAATTTTTTTGAAGTACCGTTATTGCGTTATTGCAAAAAATGAGATGAGACAACAGAATTATTTTGTTTTTATTTTTTTTGAAGGTCCTCATTTCTATGGATAAATTTTTTTGAGTCAATTAAATGTCATGATCAGATACCTTGTTTATGCAGCTTCAATTCAGTTTTTTTGTTGTTTTCGTACGATTTTTTTTGACATGGTTTATCTGACTTTGAATGAAAAAAGATACTTTTAGCCTTGATTACCAATATCTCAGCAAATAATGACGTTATAAAAAATTCAAAGACAGTTTTGGAAATTTTAGAAAGCGTTTTACAAGATTTTTTTATAATTTTGTAGAAATTATTTTTTTTACCGTTCACCGTTAGTTTAAAAAAAGTACTAAAAACCGACGTTTTGTGGTCTTTTCGTAAATCTTTTTTTTTATTTGCAAATATTGATTGCATGGCTTGCGTTGGTATGCAAATTTATAGACTTTTAAATCATCAATATTCTTGTTAATTTTCAAATTGATTCATCGAACCGTTTTTCCTCACCAAAACTTCAAAGTCTTACAAACCAGGTAAGGGAACAAATTGTGGTGTTCCTAAACAATGCGAAGTTGTCATCAAAATGACAAGAAAACCGCAATTCCAGTGGATTTTTTCACAGTTTTGCATTAGTTAGATACTTTTTTGAATGGAAAAGAAAAAAAAATTACATTTTTCAAAAAAAAAAAAAATTAAAAAAATCAAGTTTTTTTGTTTGAAAATTTTTTTAAATTAATTTTTTTTATTTTTTTGTTTAATGTACTTTTTATTTCATTTCAATTCAATTCAAAAAAGTATCTAACTAATGCAAAACTGTGAAAAAAATCCACTGGGATTGCGGTTTTCTCGTCATTTTGATGACAACTTCGCATTGTTTAGGAACACCACAATTTGTTCCTTTACCTGGTTTGTAAGACTTTGAAGTTTTGGTGAGGAAAAACGGTTCGATGAATCAATTTGAAAATTTACAAGAATATTGATGATTTAAAAGTCTATAAATTTGCATACCAACGCAAGCCATGCAATCAATATTTGCCACGAAAAAAAAAAAGATTTACGAAAAGACCACAAAACGTCGGTTTTTAGTACTTTTTTTAAACTAACGGTGAACGGTAAAAAAAAAAAATTTCTACAAAATCATAAAAAAATCTTGTAAAACGCTTTCTCAAATTTCCAAAACTGTCTTTGAATTTTTTATAACGTCATTATTTGCTGAGATATTGGTAATCAAGGCTAAAAGTATCTTTTTTCATTCAAAGCCAAATAAACCATGTCAAAAAAAATCGTACGAAAACAACAAAAAAACTGAATTGGAGCTGAATAAACAAGGTATCTGATCATGACATTTAATTGACTCAAAAAAATTTATCCATAGAAATGAGGACCTTCAAAAAAAATAAAAACAAAATAATTCTGTTGTCTCATCTCATTTTTTGCAATAACGCAATAACGGTACTTCAAAAAAATTTGTTTGCAGACGAATCTCGAAACAAAAAACATAAAGCTGTAAAATGCTTTTTATTTCAACTCAATACGACCACTCGTCACAAAGATACAGCTCTTCAAAAAACGCTAACAAAAATTGAAAAAAAATTTGTTCCTTTAATATTGTTGACTAGTGTATTTATGTAAAAAGGTACCGAGTAGATTTTTAACTACCTACCCACTTTTACAGAAAATACCTACTTATACAATACAATAAGGACTACAATAAGGACTGTTATGCATAGTTTTTGGCTGCTGTTCCTCTTGGTCTTTCTAAAGTTTGAAAATATTTAACAAGAGTTATGTGAATCATAAAGAAAAATATGCGTTTTTATGTTTGAAGAAAAACTTAATGCCTATGCCATCTTTCTTTTTGGACACTAACAACAGAAGGCTTGACTTGAGATAAGGGAGATAAGGAATGTTCCGAATTTGAGGTAAAACATTTTTTTTTGTTAACATAAGTTTTCATAAATCAAAATTAATTCATTTTCTGAAACGTTTTTTCTCAAACTTTATTATTAGACCAAGATCCCAGGGCCGCCAGACATACGTCAATTTATCATAGCTGAATTTTTTTCTGTGAATACCTACCCTATGGTAGGTATTAACGAATGGATACTACGAACCTTGAACCCGGGTGCGTTTCGGAGGTATTGAGTGCTAAAAGTGCATAAAATGATGCAAAATTACGTTATTTTAACAGAGCTGATTTTTTTATATGTTTCAAAGAAAGTTATGATAAGCTTATTTTGACACTTGCCAGACACCTGCGTGGGGACCCAATGCCAGCCAAACACGTTTGAAGGTGTCAAAAAAGTCGTCAAATTTACGTTATAGTATCAGAGCTGAATTTTATATATATTCTTTGGGCAACTGTTTCAAGATATTTCCCAAGCTGCCAGGCACCTACATGGGGACCCAATGCCTGCCAGACACCTTTCAAGGTATCAACAAATCATTAAATAATTAATTTGTATATTTTTGTCTATACCTAGATATTTTCCTGCCAAACACCCACAACAGTGGCACCTAATATCAGCCAGACAGATACACATTTAAAAGTATCCAAGATATTCCCCAAGCTATCAGACACCTACACCTAAAAGTTTTCAAAATAATCGTGTTTCATATGGTTAAATATCAAAGTTATTTTGATCTTACAAGCACAAATATGTTCCTTGGATAACATTATTTAACAATATTTTTAGCCAAGAGTGTGAATGATATCCTTATATATAGGTTCCAAAACTTCACTGGTGCTCAAATATACCTAACCATCAACATTTTATATAAAATTTTGTGTGTTCACTATTGTGGATAGTCACTATTTCGAGATTCACTAAATCGAGCGTCTACTGTAATTTCTTTAATTGTTGCAAGGTAACAAGTTAGTCGTAGCAGAACAAAATATTTTTTTAATAAATGCTAAGAAATGGCTGGAATAGGGTCCCCACGCAGATGGGTGCCAAGTGTCAAAATAAGCTTATCATAACTTTCTTTGAAACATATAAAAAAATCAGCTCTGATAAAATAACGTAATTTTGCATCATTTTAACATTTAACATTTAACATTTGTTTATTTAATCAATCAGATACAATATTATCTTAAAGATATTATGCACTTTTAGCACTCAATACCTCCGAAACGCACCCGGGTTCAAGGTTCTTAGTATCCATTCGTTAATACCTACCATAGGGTTCATTCACAGCAAAAAATTCAGCTATGATTAAATGACGTATGTCTGGCGGCCCTGGGATCTAACTCTATATCTCTTGACTTTCATGTAATTCGCTAGAGGTGATATTCGAAATTTTGTTTTGGCTCTTTTGGAAGTGTTAGGTACCTATAATTTCCATACGACTAAATTGGCTTTTTCAATTTTTCATAAAAATGACTGAAAGGACTTTAATTAAACTCGTATAATCGTATCAGTAATGTCTATGGAGTTACAATAAATCTGCGTTTTTGGAAAACAATATTTCTCCGAAAGAATCGTTTAAATATTTAAATTAGATAGGTACTTTCTCTTCAAAATGCATTTTGAATCTTTCCCATACTTTATTTTCGATATTTTGGGGGAAGATTTATGGGATCATTCTAAGAAAAAATTGGGGAAACACAGTGAAAACAAATATTTATTTCTTATTTATTTTTTAAATCAAGTTGTTTTTAAGAAATTAATTTTTATTTTTAAAATTAAAAAAAAACTTTGGGTCCAAACATTCCAAACATAACAAAAATAAATAAGCAATGGGAAAAGTTTCTTTGTTTTTTTTTTTTATTGCCAAAAACTAAGAAAGATTTTTATGTCTGGTTTTCAAAATTTGGCTAAAAATGGATAAGAACACCGAATATTAAAAAGAAAGCTTTGAAAAAATCACAATATTTTTCAAAAATATTGACTTTGAAATTTTATTTCTCAAAAACTATTCACTTGAACAATTTGATTTAAAACACAATGGAATGGAAAATTAAATAGTAAAGGACATCATTGTATAAATGTACTTTCTATGATTGATTTTTAACAACTTTTTTTCATTTTAATCCAATTTTCACAGAAATTCAGGATTTCCCACCCTTAAATGTTTTCTTACAATCATTCCAGAAATCATCCTCAAAATATCGAGCACAATTTAGGGGGCACCTTGTATAATTCTTCCCCGGTTTTTAATTTAATACAAAAATTGTTCGCCAGACTCTAGATTGTTTCATCAATAATTTTTACACTTTTTACACATTGGAAATCATTTTTGTATCGATGTTTACCGACTCATATACAAGTCACAGCACCAAAATTTATATTTTTTCTACAATATTACTGGTGGTCGTCACATAAAAACAAATTTTTGCCAACCTTCTTTCATTTACTTTTCATCATACACTTTTTTTTCATTTTTTTTAGAATTAAAAATAACGGTACCTACCTGCCATACAATTTTTTTTAGCAATTTTACATAATCGTATTTTTCTCAAAAACGGCTCCACAACTTTTCTTTTAAAAAAAATTCAATAAATTAATTTTAGTAGGGCTTCCTTTGGGTGGAAAACCATTTTTCAAAAAATGGTTATTAATAGCACCTCCCAAGGAACCATTTTTTTAGTTTTCAATTTTCTTCAAAACGGTTTGACTGATTTCAATAATTTTTGTTCTTCTTCTAAAAAATTTAAATAGTTTTGTGTACTAAAATTGAAAAAAAATGTTTTTTTGGATTTTTAAAAAATGTTTCAATTTTTTGTTTTTTGAAAATCAAATATTTCGAAAACGATATGATTAATTTTTTTGAAACTCGATATTTAAGAGTTCCATATAGTACTCTCGAAAATATTTTTAGAAAAAATTTTTAGATTTATAAAAAAATAACCTTCCATACAAGAGTTAAAAAACCGTTAATCAAAATATTTTTTTGTCTCAAAAACGGTTCCTACGATTTTGATGAAACTTTTTCTTTATACTATAATTACCAAAACTACTATATAACTACCAAAAATTATAAAATTTTGCACTTAGCCGCTATTAGTAGTACCTACCTGTCATAGAAGTTTCTTTTTATTTTGAATTTTCTCATTATTGGCTTAAAGGATTTGAATAAATTTTTTTATATACAAATTTCAGATAAAATTAAATAATCATATCAAAATTTTCAAAAAAAAAGTTTTTGAATTTTTAAAAAAAGTTTCAATGTTTTTTTTTAGAAAATTTGATATCTCAAAAACAGGATGACGATTTTTTTTGAAATTTTATTTTTATCTGCACATAAATATGTATATACTTTAGGTTTGCATTCCAAAATTTGCCTTTAAAAATGTTTTAATAATTTTATATAATGGGGTTTCCATCGTTACGGGTGTGACAGTGAGACTCCATGTATTATAAATTATTGACATACTATTCCCAATTTATAAATAAAAACTTTACTAATCTACAGGACACCCGAAGCCCTTTTAAGGGCCATCCATTTCGATAGAAAATTTAATTTTGAACAAAAATTTTTAAGTGTAAAATTGTCAAATTCGGCTTAGTTTTCGAGTTATACCAAAAATATTGAAAAGTGGCCAGTGTGACCATTCTCTCAGAAACGCATGGGTGAATTTAGTAGCATCTTCGGTTTTAAGCATGCTTATGGGCGAAACAAACATATTCAATAAACAAACCCTTGCACGTAATTGTTCCTTTTTAAAAGGTCTACTACCCAGATAATGGATTTTCAGTTTCAGTAAGGAAATGAGAAGCAAAACTACGAAAAACATTACAAAATTTTTATTTGAAAACGTTACGGGTGTGACAGGTCATAGTTACGGGTGTGACCGAGCATGATTTTTATTTATAAAAACAATATAATAACCGATATTTTGACGGGAAATAGATGAATAATCATTTCTTACTTGATGTGAAAAACACTTTCTCTAGAAAAATGAAGTTTTTCTCAACAATTTTCATCAACGTTCCAGTTTCGGGAGGGGACTCATGGTAAAAGTTCAAAATTTGTCCGTTTCACTTAAAAAAAACGCCCTTTAACTGTAAATATTTTTATAGTCTCTTTTGATTATTGTTGCTTATGATGACAAATAAAATATGTGGACCAAGTTTCGTTTCAATGCTGTTGGAATTTGGTAATATTTCACTTGTTTCACTAAAAATTCAGTCATCGATTATGTAAAAGGCTATAATTTTTTTGAAGGTGGTTATATCGAATTCATTCGGATTTAGTAAGATTGGGCATTGAAAAATACCCTTGAAACATGTGTTATATACCAAAATAAATATTTAAGTTTATTAATCTTTCATATCCCCCCTCTCCAGCACTTTGAAAGTGGCTTTTAAAAAAAACCAAAGTAGGTTTTCACTCAACTTTGGATGTAATGTAGTAGATTGTGGAATTCTGAGTCGACACCATCTTTGAATTTTATTAATAAAAATGTTTTTCTAACTTTTCTTGGCTTTTCAAATTTTCTTTCCCAAAACTACTTTTTTCCACCCCCTTTGGGTGGGAGAAAATCAATAATGTAGTCCTATGGTTTCAAGGGTGCTGAAGCCAACGAGAGTTCTCGGGTCATCGTCCGACCCTTGGTTTTCAATTTATAAGCAACATTTCGGGATTTAAACTGGTAAGTGGCAACCCTTCTCTTGTCCTTCTGACAGTGTTGCCACCTTGGCAACACTTCTTACAAGTAAAGTTAGGGCATGAACTATTTGTATACTAAAGCTCAACCCGTCAGGTCAAAATGAAAGGTTGGTACGACATGAAATTCATAGGTACATATCTAGAAGCAACAAAACTAAAATTGAGTTGAAAAACAGAAAGAATATGCTTTGAAATGCCAACCTGTTGCGGGTGTGACATAGACCTAAAATTTTTCTTACGGTCTCAGCATTAATTTCAAAATCTTGAAGTTTTGTCTGACCAGTAGATCATAGTATTCTCCTTTTTTTTCCCTAAATTATCACATTGATACAAATTTTTTTTCTTTAGTAATGAGAAATATGTATAATTTTTTTTTGTTACGGGCGTGACACTAACCACTTTATGAATCAACTGCCAAAAAACTCAAATTGTATTTACTATTGAATAGTTAAATTACACAAAAACGTGCTTAGAGTTCTGATAAGGCCAAATAACCACTGGTTCTAAAATTGAGAAACAGTTAACTATGGAAAATTTGGTTTTGAGCTTCTGATAGCAAACAGTGACTTTTGGAGACCTATTCTGCTAAGTGGTTTGTGCTGCGCAATAAGCGGCGATAAAAAAATTATGATAATTTCACTTTTAAAATGTAACATGCGATCTTTTAAAAGCGTCTAACGGTACTTTTTTCAATTCGAAGTCATATTTTGTGATTTTTCGAAAAGGGTCGCTTACAATGTTTTCAATGCTTTTTTAATAGTTTCAAGTTCTTTTTGCAAATCTAGGAAAAAGATAGCCCAATTCAGGACAAATAGCCTAATCTGACAACCCCAAAATGAAATATAGGTAAATGCTTTTTTAAGATCTGAATCAAATATAGGTACCTCCATCCTCGAATGTCTTCAATTGAGACAACATTACCCTTCCATAAGTCGTTTCTCTATCTAAACAAAAAATAGTCTCAATAACATCCTTGTTACTTATCAAACTGAATGTAACAAATACCAACTGTCTGTGTTGTTTGAATTCAAACTACCTATACCTATCGATTTTATTAAATATCAAGCATCATTCTATTCAACTTGTACAAGTACCTGAATATATACAGAAGTATACTGCATCATGATGCTAATCTTGACCGTTTGTAAAATCTCTAAAATAAAACAGGTGGGTAGAAGCTTTTTTTCTCCATGAATAATTTATTATTTGTAGATTCATATTGTATGTACATACGTACCTACCCACATATAAATACATGAGATACAAAAGAAAGTCAATGAAGCTGAAGCTTTAAAAGAAAATATACAAATAATGAAATCATCTTATGCATTACGATGGCTCATGTTAACTGACGTCTTCATCTTCAACCGGTTTATCAATTGCTCAATCTTCAGCTTGTCATCATTGAACATACATACATGTCTAACATCATTTAAGAAAATAAAAAAAACTTATTGGGAGATTCTAAGAAAATTAAATAAACTTTAAGTAAAAATTTCTATAATAACAAATCTGCAAAATTGTGATTCACCAATTTTGAACACTCAACGACCGAAAAGATTAAAAATGTCGACCCACTCTGTTTGACGTAGAGGCCACAGAATTTCCCATTCACCAAAGGCAGTCAGTTCAATATGTTTTTATTCGCAAATTTAAAGGCAATATTATGGATTGGTAAAAAAAAACTGATCATTCTTGATTGATAAAGTTTTGAAATTCTTTATGTTTGCCTTGCTCTTTGACTTTGTCGATGTGAATATAATGTAAATGGTTTTGGGTCGCATTAGGAAATCTCGCAATTCCAAAATCTCACTTTTCATAATCTCGCAATTACAAAAACCCTTTTTTAACAATCTCGAAATTACAAAATCCCGTAAACTAAAGACTCGCAAATTAAAATCTCGCAAAATTTCATTGCATATAAGCAAATTAGCAATGACATTTTCTTTAAAACAAAATCTCGCAAATTCAAATTTCTTGCGAGATTTTAATATGCAAGAGCCATTTATTAAAAAAAAATCTATTGTTTTGCGAGACTTTCTAACTTATGCAATAAATCGAGTATTTATATTTCAATTGTTGTTAAGAGAACTAAAAAGAATTGTTATTCACATTTATCAATGCAAATATAGATTTTCAAATTGTTCACCTGATGATGTCTATATCCATGGACGAAACGTAGTAACACAAAAATAACTTGTTTCATTTGACCTAAAGCCCAATCAACAAACTATTATTTACTAACAGAAAGGTCACCACAACAACAAACTAGAACTAAAAAGAGAATATATGATGATATGGGGTAAATTTTTTATTTAAAAAAACGGACTTTGTCTTTGTTTTCGAGTTTTGTTTTCTGTCCCACATGATTGTTTTTTTTCAATACGCAACTCAGAGCGATGCAATCTACTGTTAGATTTGAATTTACGAGATTTTGATTTGCAAGATTTTTATGTGCGGGACTTTAAAAAGCGAGATTTTGTTGATATTTTCGAGATTTTTTGTGCGAAATGTAAATGCGCGATTGTTATTGCGAGATTTCGAAAAGCAGACGGTTATTAATTTGCGAGATTTTTTTCTAGATTTGCTTACAAAATGAGAGATTTCGTTATTCTAGATTTTAGGTTGCTGAATTTCGTCCCGCTCCCATGATTTTCAGACATTTATCCTCGGGATTACTAAATATATCTTATTTCTCATCGACGAAGTACTGTATAAGCCCTGTTTTTTAGTGCATTTTTATCTTCGCTTAAATATGTTAAATACAACAACAATACGGATAGTTATACCAAATTGTTGTCGTATTTAACATGCAAATTTTTATTTAGGCAAAGATAAAAATGCACTTAAAAATATATTTGTTACCGAAAAACGATTGCTGAGTAATTAACCAGGAGAAATAAATTGTAGAATATGGAAAATAAAAGGCGATTTTATTTCCAAATTAACTGTTACTTATTGCAGAGTGGCGGAACTTATGGCGATTAAAGAAGCCTTATCTTGGCTGAAAGAAAACGTGATATCAACTACAGATATCCGCATCTTCTCGGATAGTCAAGCTGCTATCAAATCCCTGGAATCAGTCTCGACTAACTCTATAACAGCCCTTGATTGCCGTTCATCTCTGCTGGAGATGGCGCAGCAGTTTAACATTCACCTATGTTGGGTGCCGGGGCATAGGGACATCCCAGGTAATTGTATGGCCGATGAACTCGCTAAAAGTGGAACAACTCTACCTCTTCTACCTACCAAGGCAGATATAGGTATACCCATCGCTACTTGTAAACTTTTGCTGAGGCAAGATGCATTAGAGAGAACAAACCTTAGGTGGAACGATATCACCACTTGTTTGGCAACAAAACAAATCTGGCCAGTAATGGATTTAAAGCGATCTAAGTGTTTGATATCTCTAAGCAGATTGCACATCAGCTCCATGATTGGTGTTATAACCGGACACTGCCTCATAGGCAAGCACGCAACGCGTCTTGGCGTATTCGCTAACGATTTTTGCAGAAGCTGTATGGATGAGGAAGAGATAGAATCGATCCCTCACCTTCTATGCACGTGCCCTGCTCTATCTCATAGACGAAGACTTCACCTTGGTGAGTTCTACTTCAATGATCCTAGTGATCTGATAAACTTAGACATTGGCAGTCTATTACGCTTCATAAGAAGCTCCAAATGGTTCACCGAGTAAGGAAAAGGGTTTCCTAGATTCATGTGGTATCACAATGGACCAACTCATGGTCTAAGTGTGTCAGTCTCCACGACTGGCAGCCACTTCAACCTAACCTAACCTATTGCTGAGAGCCGTGGTTCCTGAGAATTTATTTTATTTTAGTTTGAAAGCACTCTGCAAATAATATTTTAAATCGAAAATAGCTGCCTTCTGCTTCGTTTACAACCTTACAACCCTTTTAAAACCTCCAACTCTCCACTCTCTATAAAAGCTACAGCACAACTCGCCATCGGTTTCTTCTTCTCCTCGTTCTTTACTAGGTTTGTTCGTTGAGCCCTGAAGTCACCCTGGGGTCGCCCCAAAGCGTTTTTTGAAACTCGCCCTGAAGTAGATCTAGGTATTTTGCTGGGGCGAGTTGAGATAAAGAAAAAACTGTCAAATTGGCAAGAGCCTTGAAGCAATTTTTGTTGCGATTCACATGCTGCAGGCTATTCTTTAGTTTTTGAAACAAAAAATCGAGGAATACACAAATTTACTTTAAGAACAAATACATACATAGAAGTAGCAAATGTAAATTGTTGTTTGTTTTTATTAATTTTTGAAAAAATTCTGTTTCTTGCTCAGCGGCGTATACAGCTTCACTAATGGGGGGAGGCTTTTGTTGCAATAAAGTTCTGCTGGTCCAAATGCTACAAAGTTTTTTTTAGATTTTAAAATGTTGGGGTCGAAATTTTGGCAACCTCAAAATTTGTTTTGCAAAATTTTACTTTTGAAATTCCGCCTCTCAAAATTTTAATTTTCCAAATTCTGTTTACATAATTCTGACAATAATTAAAAGAAGGTTTGGAAAATGTAAAAAGAGCGTTCTTGTTTCTTCGTTTTTCAATTACCTGTGCCTCATCTTAAAATTACAATACGAAAAAATTAAATTTATTAACCGAGTTGGAAAATTATTTATTTGCGTTTATAAATATGGATTATTTAAGAAAAAACTGAATAGACAGGTTTTATTGTTTATAATTTAGAATTACAGAATTAAAAAAAAAATTTTTAAAGCAGAATTTTAACAGAAGGAACTGAAAAAAGAAGATTTCTTAAAGACATATTCCTTAAAAAAAATTTGAAGATCCGAATTTTGAAACCAGAAATTTATCCTCTCCCGATTTTAATTACGAAATTGAGATCTTGCCTCGTATGCGCCAAAAATATTTCGTATGGATTTTTTTTCGCAAGCTTAGAAAAATATGTATAGGTTTTAGAAAAGGTATGTAATCTGAAAATTATACAAACCTCTCACATTTTTCAACGTTTTTTCTTATCTGATGTTTCAAAATAAACAATAAAAATAAGAAGAGATAATTTTTCTTAATCGATCAAAAATTGTGGTAGTTGGAATTAGTTTTGCTCTTATTTTAGACAAAATTCATAGCTTCCACAAATTGTTATTTTTTTGTTTTTATTTTTTTTTATTGAAACACGAAACGTAAATAAATAGCATTGACCGCATGTCAACAAAAATTAATGCAGACCAAAGAAGGCCTTCAAAAATTCAAATTCAAAAATGTGTTAATTTAAGATAACCTTCTGCATGGATTGTAAGTGTGTGACAAATAAATATTTTTGAAAAGGGGCAACATTCTTCCGTAAAATTTTTAAAATTGGTCAAAAAATAAATGAATAATTAAAACTCATTGAGAATTTATTTCTCAAAATATTTTTTTGATTTTAGAAAAAAACTCATACAATAATTTTTTTCTGATTAGTTACATATCGCCGCCTGAGTACTTAAATGCCCCATAGACCACTTTTTCGGGAAACTGAGTTCATGATGCAGTTATACTAATTCGAATTTTCTGTATCATTTGCTGCTATCCACGTTGCTCTATCTTTATTATTAAGGAAGTTACAGAAACCCAGTGTGCTCCATAGACCACTAATTTGTGGGTCCTCTCAGTGCTTATTTGCCGCACATTCAAAATTTGTACTATGTGGGGCAGTCTTTGTAGAAGAGTTCTTAAAACATTCATTTAATGCTTAAGTGCCCCATACCAAAGGGCCATGGATATAGAGCGTTTAATTATATCTGGGTCTGGGCCGGGGTTATCTTCTAGCATGCAAGAACAACATATGGGATCCAGGTTTCTATCGGAGGTTATTTCAATAACGCAAAAGTAAGTTTTCACTTTGATGATGGTAAAGAAAAAAGACAACATAAAGGTTGAAAATACTCAACCATGAGGTAAATAGAGATGGATGCAAAGCACTGTTTTCATATTAGTCCGCAATGCGGTTATGAGTAAAAATAAAACATGGGTAATACTTATTTAGACAAGTTCATTTACGTACCTTAATGTTCCCAAACTTCAAAACTGCATTTAATGCAGCCTTGTAGGTTTTTTAACGATTTAATTTAGGCATGTTTTTTTTTATTTTTTAATAAAGTGGATAAAATCAAAAAAGGTAAAAAAAAAATAAATTTGAAAAAAAAACTTTAAAAAACAATTAAAACTTTATACAATGTAATGTTGACGAATTTTTATAAATTATTCCCAATTAAAAAAGAAGTATTTTTCAGGAAAATTTTAAGGACCAAAGTCAGTTTTAAGTATTTTTCATAATTAAGTATTAAAATACTTAAGCATTTTCATACTTATTTTGTTGACTTAGAAATAATCCAATAAGAGTTTTAGTAAGGTATAGCCACTAAGTTGATAGTATTTTTTGTTTTATGTTCTTATCAATAAAAATGAAATTATAAAAAATAAATAATACCAGTGCTTTTGAATTTTTTTGTTCTTCTTGCCAACATTGAATTCCCTCCTGTGCACAAAAGTCCTATATCCATAGGAAATTTTAAATTTGGTTTTCATCGATTTCGCATCCGTATGGGAGAGGGTCCTATATCCATTTCTGACTTTTTTCATGCTTTTATTTTTATAAAAATAACCGTTACAGCTTTTTACGTCATGTCTTCAAATTACAACAAAGATATTTTCAAACAATGTATATACAAATTCAAACATAATATTTCTCAAGGAGAAAGTAAGAAAATTATTTTTCAAACCTTAAAATTCGTTTTCTGGGGAATAATTTTTTTTGGATATGGGGCATTTAAGTACTCAGGCGGCGATATGTAAAAATAAGTTTTTCTCATGATAATTTTAACATAAGAAATTATTTGGAAAAACCCGTACCAATGAGTTTATATTTTTTTTAATAAAATAGATGCATTGATTGATAATTTAAGAAATCTAAAAAAAAAAGATTAATACAATTTTTGGAACCCTTAAAAATTTATTACAAGAAATGCCCAAAATCCTTTGGTTAATTCAGATTCAGTCTAAAAACTTTTTTTTTTTTGGGTGAATGGTATACGATTTAAACTTGAGTTCTGTTTTGTCACTGTGTTCGTATAGTTTCAGCCTCGTCCTTTTTTTTTTGTATCCATTTCAAGTTGACAAATATGAGCACGTAAAATATACCGATTCGTTTTAAACTTATTCTTTTTTTTATTGGAGAGGTTTTCCTTTATATTTTGATCACAATTTTCACGACCGAAAGAAGTTAAACCGCGATCAAAACAAATATTGATACTTTGTTGGCACTAGAGAAGGTATATATCTGCCAAAAATGTAGATCTATCAAATTGATTTAAATCAAAAAATAAATCAATTCTGTTTTCCAATGGAATGCAGAAATGGTCAAAATCCCCATGACCCCGTGACCCCCCCCCCCCCTGTATACGCTGTTGTTCTTGCTTACCTCAACAACACAATATTGAAGACCTTTTGTTGTTTTTTGATAACCAAAAATCCCAGGTTTTTTGACAATCCTTGTTCGGTCAAAAAAACCTGGGTCAACCCTGGGTAAATTTCAACAAACGAACCTACTATGTGTCGTCAGTTCCAATTTCTTCTCGCCAGCTCACCGAGTTGTAAATGAATATTATTGCAAGAGCAAGTTAATGCGACAGAGTCGTGCATGTTATGTTCTCTCTTTTCAACTAATATTCTGAACTCAGCGGTGAGCGATGACGTTTTGAACTGCCGCAGCACTCTAGAGATAAACTATTCAAGTTTCAAGCGCTAGGGTTCTACAAAAACAAAAAGGAATAGGTACTACACAGTGTAAATCTCTGCGAAATACTCGTTATCGTGTTTTCCAGTTGTGACACTTTTATAAGAGTACCTATATTCATTTCAGTATATTTCGCGTGATAAATACGATTGCGTTTTTTAATTCTCTGACTAGGCTGACGTACTTGAAGAATCTAGAGCAAATTTAAAAAAATCTCTCCAAAAACCCAAAAAATGTTATCAAATCATCAGTTTATTTAAGAATTCCGGGCATGCTTTACCTACTCGGATGAGCCACAATCAAAAACAGGAAGTTCTTCTCTCGAACTAATTCGTATCGGGCAGCTGTCGGAATTGTATTAGATTGTTTTTTTTTGTTTTATACCCTCCATCGAGTTTTGATAAGAAAACAGCAGTTACAAAAAAAAAAAAACATTTCAAACATCACAAATCGGAACGTGTGTATCTGTGTATCTTTTGGATTGTCAGTTGAGTGCGATAAGAGCCTATCGAAGTCGGAGGTGTCGTCTGATTGCCCGGAAAAAAAAACTAAATATAGTTCGTTTGTTTTGTTGGGCAAAATAGGAATATTGTGCAATGTGGTGCATTCCAGGATAAGGAATTTCCTTGTAGACCTGATGCGGCATTCCTTCGGCTAATGTGCAGTTGAGTGATATAATTTTATTTCAGTGAAGATCGCAGAAGTTGAAAGCCAAACAAATAGTAGCTCACACTGATTTTTTTAAATTTTGTTTAGTTTGATAAGAAATACATATGAAATTCCAGTAAAAGAAAATATAAAAATTATCCGTGGTGCAAAAAATATTCTTAATTGTTAAAAAGTTTAATAAAATAGCTGAAATAAAAGAAAAAATACTGGAAATAACAAATATTCTGTGATAATAAATTAACTACAGTTAAACACTTTGATGATCGGTCATCGGCATTCCAATAATTAATTTCAAAAAGCATCAAATTGAATTTCGAAAGGATACAAAACACAGATTATTCTGAAGCAGAGCGAAGGAAAAAAGGATATTTTTATTACTCTGGAAAAATTTGCTGATTTTCATTAGGTGGGTCAACTCTAAAATTATAATCTTGTTTTAATATTAAACTAAATTCATATAAAATAGTTACTTTCTTTTTCTTTTGAATTATATTTTGAAGTGGTGATTTTTTTCTTTTTAATTTTTCTGTTTACATTTGTTTATGATAATATATATATTATGTTTATTAGAATTATTTGTTCTTGATATAGAGTGTTTGTGGTATACGGTACTCTTGGTAGTTACGAAACAAATGATTCATGTTACAGAAGTTTTGTTTTCTTAATTATTTTAAAAAGAAAAAAAAACATAGTTTTGGAAGTTGATAAGAATAATATAAGTAGGTAATTGTGACGTTTTGAACAAGCAAAACGCAAATTAAACATATAAGTCTTAAGTTCTTGATGTGTTCTAAATTAAATTGTTAGATAAGAAAGTTAAACTTGTATAATTTTATTTGAATTTTTATATCTATCTATCTATATCTATATCTATATATCTATATCTATATCTATATATCTATATCTATATCTATATCTATATATCTATATCTATATATCTATATCTATATATCTATATATATATATAAAAATGAATGTTTGTCTGTGTATGACCTATAGACTCCAGTACTACACGATGGATAGAGCTCAAATTCATAAGTTATACACAAAAAATGACTGGTAAGGTTTAAAGAGTAATTTGAAATAATTTCAATAAGTGGCACTGCACTTTAACATAAAAAAGAAAAATTCATATTTATGTGTGAAAAAGTATATTAATATAAATATAATATTCAAAGCATAGCTCTGTTTTTTATGTCAGAAAATACAATTATTGATGTTTCAGACTGTAAGGATTATGGATTTTATTTTCAGGTAATTATAAAATACCATAATTTGTGCAAATAAAAATAAATGAATGCCATATTTATTATTGGAATGCCAGTATGCCACCAAAGCAAAGAATATTGGTTGAATCTCACAAGATATGAACAAAGAAGAGTTCAATTGAATGATGAAAGTGAAGAAAAGTGAAATGTTAATGGTAAACAAATGTACAAAATTGAAGACAACGTAACGAATCGAAATGCTAATAAACAGGATGATCACGTGCAAATGCAACAGAAGAACCAATCTTCTGTGACTTCCATAACAAGATTGCACTCATTGACATAACTGCTTAATTTTGACTTCATCATTTATTTAACTTTGAAATGTTTTGCAATCATTTTTCATTCACATTCAACTAACAGCAATTCAATTATTGCAATCTTTTGGGAATGAATGTATTTGTTTAACTCTTTTGCATTCCTTGCATTCATTTGCATTTGTTGCGATAGTTTGCATTATTTTGCATTTTCTTCTAGGTATTCTTTGCATACTTTTGAATTATTTTTCTTAGTCATTTAATTTAAAATAAATTTTGTTTCGTGTACATTTGTGAACTTAAATCATTAATTTATTGATCTTTGATTCAGAAGAACGCAAATGAACGTAAAGAATGCAAAAGAAAACAAATAATGCAAAAAGATGCTTGAATTCTAAAAAAAATTGCATTCAATTTATTGCTGGAAAATTAGTAAAAGAAAAAAAGAGTTGCAATCATTTTTGAATGTAAAATTAATGGTGGATGCTGAATTTGAAGTCGAAGTCTCAAAGTGAAGTCAAGAAATCTTTCGATCGAATTCAATAAAACTATTTAAATGATTGCGTTTATAAAAGATTGCATTCTTTTACAAACCCGCAAGCATTTATCCTAAACGCATTTAGTATTAGGGTATTATCGATTTATTTTTGAGTAACTTTGTTCGTATATTTGATTCTTTGACCCTCTAAGCTTCTAACAATCAGTTTCCAAATGTGTTTAACTGAGTTATTTTGAAAATTGTATTGCTCTCTATCTCCTAAGTTACAAACTACAGAGAGTCAGACAGAGAGCAATGAAACAAAAGATAAATATTTGTTTTGCTCACTGACCAGAAGGTATTGAAATAAATCGATTAAGAAAAAAAGGGTCAAAATGTGAGAGGAAGTGCTGAGAGAGGGAATATACAAATTTCGCCTGTTATTTTTTAGCATTTGTAGAACATTAATTTGCAAATTCAGTCTGTTACAGATTTTTATGATACTCTCCCACCCACTATTTTTTGTATTATTTGACTGTTCTACATTACTTTACGTATAAATCAAAATTTAAAAATTATACCTGTTATTCCATAATATTTATTGAAATATTTTATACTACCTATAAACATACGTAATGCAATTAAATATTAAGTATTTATAACGCGGCTAATCATAAAAACTTAAAAATGTGTAATACGTAATGCAACTTAAATTTGTCTACCTGTGCGAAGCCGGGGCGGGTCAGCTAGTTGCTAAATAAAAACTAGTAAATTAATCAAGTGAAATAAGATCGGGAATATAATACCAGTTCAAATAAAATTTGTGAATAAATTAATTAAGGCACCTTTACTGATTTTCTCAATTGAGTCAGCGGTAAAGTCAGTTTATTTATAGAATTGCCATATTAAATGGTAAGGTTACCAGCAGCCAATATGCTCTTGTAAAATATTCTATTATTAGTTCATCTATTCAGGCTCGGCTTTGTGCCCCCAGTTCAGCTGGTATCCTAATTTAAGCCATCTCTCCAACTCACCGTGTGTTGCTGATAACACTGTGTGACAAAATTTAAATTCTCGTCCCTAACATGAACCAAAATATATTTTTCTGATAGTTTTTGATGCACAATTCGAATCTATTCTCAGAATTGCTCTAGCTTGTCACGTTTTTGAGATATTTGAATCTTAGTTTTGAAAATATGTGTTTTTAGGCAAATTTGAAGTTATATTATTTCTTGAAGTGATTTATTTCGAATAAATTTGTATTGTATCGTTAACTAGTAGTATAAACATTTATATTCGTTATTATTTTTTAATCTTTCATATACCTTCGATCATCTTTTGGAGTTATCATTTATTAGCTGTCAGCCTTCGACTTAATAGGCGTGTTCTTGAAAATGAGATCTCAGAGCCCTCAGCAATCTCATTCTCTTGAACAGGATTACTCAGAAATTTTGCTGTCAAATCACTGAGGAAAGAAAATATTGGATTCGCTTGCTTTTTTGACACTGAGCCCTCTGAGATCTCATTTTCCTGAACTAGCCTAATCTACCATATTCCGAATTGACAAATTTCAATTGAGGACTTCGAAGAGAGTATGTAATACAAATATTGATAAAATCCAACTATATTTTATAAAAAAATTAAATTTTTTTTAGACCAAGTTGAAAGTTTTGTGATCAAGATGATTTTGTGGTATAACATAACCTCAATTTTCAAAAACGTTTTTTCTTAGTCTTAGCTTTAAGAGATATATTAGAAAGGATTATCTCAAAAACTTGATGTGCTAGATTCAAGCTCAGTGCATCAAAAGCCACTAGAAAAGTATACATATTTTGGTTTATGCTTAGCTTAATTTATTCATATTAGAAAGACCTTATCACACAGTGTTATTTACATACGTATACAAAAGCTTTCAAAAAGCTTAATTGTAAAACGACGTAAAGGATTCTTTTGGAACTTTGCCTATTAAACGCTTCACATATAAAAATACATATTATGTATATATATTTTCCTTTATTCAAAAATTACTTCACTTTCCATACAATAATGTAAATAAAATGCACGACTGGATCGCACGTACTTGCTCTTATGTTCAAGTTGTTTGGAACTTAAGAACTTTTAAAATATGCAAGTCAATATAGAACAAATATATACCTAAATAATGTAAACAAATTTAGAAAAATACATAAAAGGCATTTAAGTAGTTCTTTAAATTGTATAAGCAACTAGTAAAATAGCTTAGCGCTCAAAATCTAGTATTCCATTTTATTACTTGAAAAAATAGAATGGAACAAAAAATCGTTGCAGTTTTCTAAAAAAACTAATTTTGTATATATAAAATTTAAGTTGTACTTTTAAAACAAAATTTTGGGATGCCAGTTTTGAGTATTTATTAATATACATTTACAAAGTCATTTTCAAAAAAATTCATCAACTTGTTTTCAAAATATTGAATTTTCAAACAAAAAATTTAATTTTTTTCAAAATTTTCATATGCAATATTATTGACATTTTAAAGGAGCTTTTGTATAAAAAAATAATTGAAATAAGTTGAGCCGTTAAGGAGAAAATAAAAAATCAAAAAAACCGTTATATGGCAGGTACCGTTAATAACAGTTTTTGGACATTTTTTTGTATACCAACAAATACACCATATATACAATAACATACTCTTTTTTTTAATCAAAATCGTTGAAGCCGTTTTCGAGATATATTAGGTTCTTCTTTACGGTTGGATGGCTAGTAGTACCGTTATTTTTGGAGCTAAAGCATAGTACGCAGCTGAAACGAAACGAAAATTTCTATACAGAAATTGACACAACGAAATCGTAAATGAAAAATTTCGTAGGGATTTTTGCTATGTAGTACGCAGTTCGACAGTGAAATGTCAATAGAACAGAAAATTCTAGTCGATACAAGAAACATCAAGTCTCCACTTATTTTTCACCCACAATTAATTGTGGGTAACATTATATCAGACGAAAATTTGGCAGTTTTTTTTATTTTGCTGTTGAATTTTATTTGAAAATGAAAATCGAAGAAAATATCGTAGAACCTTTAGCAGCACAACAGAGGACACGAACACAGAAAAAAAGAATTCACATCAGACGAGAAAAAAAATTAAATTAAATTAAGTTCAAAATTTGAAGAAAATCACTTCCGTTGGTTTAGGCTGTAGGTTGAGGTACAGACAGACAGACAGAATTGGGCCAACTACTGTTTTGGTGTTCTTTATAATCGTAATGTCATGTTTGATTGTTATCTCAAAATTTTGCACAAATCCAAAACTTGCCCTATAGTACCTACATATATCGCAAGTAAAATTGAGCAAAATCTCGTTTTTCTCGAAAATGACTCCCACGACTATACTTATATAAAAACTTGTTTTGATGGTTAACAAAAATTTTATATACCATTCCTAAGACATACTAAATTAAACCGCTCCACTATGGGACGAAACGATGAAATCCATCTCAAAAATGGATATGATGAATTTCGTAATTTCAAAAATCTAATAATGGGCTACATACTAGAAAAAAAAACTTTTTAAAAGACATTCATTTTTTTAAACTTATTTTAGTTTAAGGTACCTAAAATTACTCTTCAAGGCAACATTTCAATATTTTTTAATTTTTTAATAATTGTAAGTTGTAAGAGTTTAAATTCAATTATTTGCTAAGTTTCTCGAGAGGGCGAAAAAATAACGATGCCATGCATCACGTTTAGAACAGTTCAATTAAAATTTTTCGGCTTTCTATAAGCATGTTAAATAAGGAATGAATACAAATACACAAAATGGGCGTGGAGGTGGGTGGATACAAAAAAAAAATAAATCCCAAGTTTGCTAAAATAAATAAACTATAAAAATTCCATCAAGATCGGTGTCAGAATTTGTTTTACACATTTAGATTTAACTAATTCTGTTTTATATTCCATAAAAAAAGAAAATATTTTTTTTTAGTTCAAATTTTCACATATACATATGTCATCATCGTGTCCTGTAACCCCGGCAGAGGCATAGGGCGTCAACAAAACGTCTCCATCCTTCACGGTCTGCTGCAAGGTAACTTTAGCTGTGGCGACGTCTTTCTGTGGGATTCTGCTTCCGCTAAGACAGTTGATTTCCATGTTGTTCTTGGTCTTCCAACCCGCCGTGCACCCTGAGGATTCCATTCAAAGGACTGTTTTGCAATTTTATCGTTTGGTTTCCTCAGTGTGTGACCAATCCAACGCCATTTACGCTTTCTTATGTCGACGTCCAGCCGCTCTTGACTTGTCCTCCGCCACAATTCCTCATTTGATATTATTTGTGGCCAGCGAATCTTTAGGATGTGGCGAAGACAGCGATTCACAAAAGCCTGCAATTTCTTCGAAATGACAGACGTGACTTTCCAGGTTTCACAAGCATATAACAGCACGGATTTGACATTGGATTCGAAGAATCTCAACTTAGTGTGTAAGGAGATTTTACTTGATTTCCATATTGGAGACAGAGTACCGAAGGCTGCACGAGCTTTATTTATTCTACTTTTAACATCCAGATCCGTACCACCGTTTGCAGAAACACAACCCTTAAAAAGATAAAATTCAATAACCTCAAAAAAATTCAAAAAAGCATTACCAAACTTAACGGCTACATGGACAAATTATTTTTAGATTCTGCACATCTATGGGATAAAACCTTTCCAATAGTACTTAATTCACGCTTTTGCGTTGAGTATTAACGGAGAAAAGTGTACTGAAAGAATTTCCATACATTTTGCTAAGCGTTTAATGTACATAGATATGTGTACTGTGATCTCAAATGATTTCTCATCATCGAACTTGAGATTTTGACTATCAATCAAAGAAAGACGAAAAAGTGGATCTCACAATAATTCTGTCTGTCTGTTCGTTCCTTCGGCTACAGCCGAAGTGGTTTTTGGTGATTTTACTCGGGTGTCTGGTAAACTTTGGATAATCTTGAAACGGCATATAGTCCACTTTATGGCTGCTCTGAAACCGTAAATAAAAAGGCGCTATCTTAAAGGGTACTCAAAATATGTGCATTTTTCGTTCAGTGTACTTTTTTTACTTACTTAATCTTTTTGGATACCACAACTACAAATGGTGCCATAGCAAAATCGGTTGGAAATTTTAATAGCTCTTGGACTTTTTTTTATTAAAATTTGTTTTTATTTCCAAAAATTAAAGAAAAGAAACAAATGAAAAAGTTTAAAATGTACCTATTTTTAATTTTTTTAAACAATTTTTACCCCGTTAAAAATATCAAACAAAAGAACGATAATTTACTGTTATTTTTAACAAAAATTGCAAAAATAAGCGCCAGCGTAATATGCATCTATCTATTCCTATATAATACCAAAGATCTTTATGAAATTATAGCTTTTTCTTATGTGTAATAGTACCTATTTACATAGGTAAGGTATAAATTTATATTTTGAAAGTTATTCTGTTGAAACAGTAAAGAAAGTGCACCTACTCATTTCAAGTGAATACCTTCTTCCAAAAAACAATAACATTTTAGAGAAAGCTTGTTCAATTCTATCCATCTTTTGTTTATTCAGGTGTGGTTTTTAGTTTGGTTAAGTTTTCGGTAACGATGAATGAACTATTTGGTATATGTATCTACACATATGATATTGGTATCCTATTATAATTGATCTCCAATTAATATACATATGTGTAGGTACATATTGCCCAAAACAATCCACAAGAGCATGTACCTACCTATACCTAACTTTGTAGTTTCAGATCAAATCAAAACTAAGAAGTTTTTCAGTGTGTTAAATTTAAATCGAAACTTTAAATTTCTATTGAAATTAAATTGAATTTAAAGTTGTTTTTTGCATTTTACCTCACCGAAAAAAATCATGAAAAGCCACTATACACCATGTTTAGCCATTTCCTTTATTTCCTTATTTTGGCCTTCCATAATCCTAAAATGCTCCCCAATTAATTTGGTAATTTATCTACTCTGTGCTCTGCGCTTTCATTTCCATCATCCATCAGAATTTCCTCCTTCTCCTCGTAGGCTAGAAACTTAAAAGAGAGATAAACTTCAGCGTGGTCTACTGCCATTGCTTGTTTCGTAAAATTGTAACCCAACACCTCGGCGACTAAACAAAGATCGTAAGCACTCACTGGAGTGCAATTTGTGAGCTCATCCATGATTTGATATCCGTTTCACTTTAATCACATGGATCTGGGTGGGATGCTATAGAACTTTGGCCGGTCATAGACAAGGCAAATAAAAGGCATGTCATGCGGAGCATCATCAGGGCCTAGCAGGAGTCACCATTTTGTGGGGCACACAAAAAACGTGTTTGTATTTGATACCTATGCACACAAACAATTACAGCTCACCTGGTTACACACGTGCAGATGAGAGTGTCGCAACATCCCGTCACTCAAACGTCACCGGGTTACATGTGCCGCACTGCAAAAAGGATCACACTGTCACCTTATATAAGTTGCTTCCATCTTTCTTTGAGAGAAGCAAACGCGAACATGTTTCTTCACTCTATGTCTTCGTAAGCGAAACCCGTCCACGTCCATGATTCAAGCTCGAGACATTAAGGATACAATATCTCAAAAAGAGGGAACCTTCTTTTGCCATTGCCGTTGCCGTGCCAAAAGGGAAAATAATTTTCTTCATCCATTGAAAATCTTTATACCGGTGCCGGTGGTGATGTTAGTGGCATGGCATGGCGTGAATAAAGGACGATAGGAATGTGCCTTTTTTCTATAGGTATGGTGGGACGCGAATGAACTTTCCCGTTTGTGTTCCATTTAAAATGCGGAGGAGTTTGGCTCGATACTTCCGGGCTCTGTACCGTTATTGCCTGTGTGCAACTTTTTATTCCTGACATAGCACACACAAACGGAAATGAAATCTTTCGTCACACTTTCCGTTTTTTTTTGCTGGGGTAGCCGGAGGTTGATATGGGGTTGATAATATTATATGGTGTGATGGTGTTATATCCTATAGGTATATTTATGTTGCTAGTATACTGCGTTCGTTTAGGTCGCTCCAGTGAATGTTTTATATGGATGAGAGTTGTATCTTGTATTAAAATTGATGAGGTGTCTTGTGGCAGGAAATGGCAACCTTTTCGATTCAAAGTTGACATCAGGCTCAAGCAACAGAACAGAACAGGATATGTGCACAGATCTATCGCTCGAAGCACGTAGAAAAATGCATTATTTAAAATCATAATATTGTGTGCGGCTTCGGTGTGGATTTGCTTTTTGGCCAGAAAAGGATTAAAATCTAAAAAGTTTCGTTAGATTTTTTTTAGTGTTTGAAAATATTTTGTTTTTCAATAAATTAGGAAGTTGGAAGTTAGTCCTGGAAAATGCAGGAAGGAAATGGAATATTTGCTTAAAAGGCGTAAAAATTAATTTTTGAAATATTTGCTTCCCTCAATTTTCTCTCATTACAAAACATGCTGTTGGTGAATTCATTTCGCTATTTAGGTCGTACTATACTCACTTATGTATCCAGCTCCCTGTCCATGAAGAGTCTCTTCCTGAGACATTGCGTTCATCCATCGGTTGCAGTCCCTCGCACATTCCCTCCAGTCGTCGAGACCAAGCGCACTTGCGTCTGTGACCACCTGGTCCCTGTAGCGGAGGTTCGGTCTTCTTGATGGTCGTCTCGAACCTGGGGACTGGGATTCGAAGATTTTCTTGGCTGGAGCGTTGTTGTCCATTCGCTTGATTTAGCCGCGCCAGTGTAGTCGACGTGTTTTGGCTCTTTGGACTATATCCACATCTTGGTACAGCTCTTACAGTTCACAATTGAAACTTTTCCTCCAAGCACCCTCTTTGCTAAGCAGTTGAGAAGACCTTCCATGTTAGCACCACTCTTGCGCACTATCTGCTCCAGAGAAATCACATGATCGCGCATCTACTTGTGTGAAGCCTGTACACGTCTGGAATAACTCGGATGAGCTGTTACCCATTTGCACGTTGCACTGCGTATTTTGCAACGTCATGCGGCATAGCTGGATCAGTTTTTTCGGGATCCCGTGTTTCGACATCGCCAATAGAAGATCTTGGCGACTTATGTCGATCTCGACTTCAAATTCGTTGGTCTTTTCCAGGATTTACCTCAATGTGAAGATTTGGTCTATCGTTGATCTGCCTGGCTTGAAACCACACTGGTACGTGCCGATCACAGTGTTGCAGAAAGAAACGCTCACATAGTACGTTGGATAGGATCTTGTAGGCAACATTAAGCAGGGATATGCCTCTGTAGTTCTTGCAGGATTGTAGATTGGGCATATGGAGCTATTTGACCAGTCATCGGGCATACTTTCCACCTCCTACACTTGGTTGATGAGCTGGTGCATCCACCCTCTACCACGACATCTCCTCCATACTTGAAGAGTTCCGCTGGTAGGCCATCCAAGTCAGCGGATTTGTTGTTCTTAAGCTTGTGGATGGCTTTCTTAACCTCTTCAGTACTGGGCGCTGCTGATGGGACTGGATCTTCCTTGACTTGTCTCATGCTTCTTTGTTCCCCTATTGCCTCCTCTACATAATGCCCACTAAGCAGTTGCTGGAAATGCTGCTTAGACAGGTCTAAAATTCCCTGTTCTTCGGTGACTAAGTTCCCTTCGCTGTTTCGAAGAGCTTTCGTGCCAGTCCTACAACCAGATGCCAGTTGCTTGGCTGTTTTGTAGAACCGGCAGAGGGTGTTGGTGGTGGTGCTAGAATCTTCGAGAGACTTAAGCTGAGAGGCTGCGGATGGTCTTTTCTTTCTGCGCAGGGCTTTTTTCCCTCTCCTTCTCTTTTCACGGTACTCCTCTCTTGCTGCTCTTGTTTATCGTTGCAGCATTTGCATTCGTGCATTTTTCGTCTCCTGCTTCAGTACCGCGCAATCATCATCATGCCACGGGTTCTTTTTTCTGGATTGTTGATAGCCTATGGTGGTCTGGGCTGCCTCGATCCTTAATAATGTCGCGATACTGATTCCACTGGTTGTTGACGCTTGTGGCTGGGGGTACGGCAGAGAGTTTCCCGGTCAATTGCTCAATGTTGTCTCTGGCTTCATGAGATGTGCTAAGGCATGCAATGTTGAATTTCTTCCTTTGGGCGATTTTCGTTTTCTTTTTGTTGGACAGTCGGGCTCTGAACTTTGTCACAACAACAAAGTGGTTAGCGTCCACGTTTGCACCTCGGAAAGCTCGCACGTCCAAGATGTTCGATGCGTACCTTACGCCAATTAGCATCACGTGGTCGATTTGGTTGGCGGTTCGACCGTCTGGAGATTGCCAGGTTGTTGTGTGTATCCTTCGCCTGGGGAACCTAGTGCTACTTATCACCGTGTTACGAGCTGCAGCAAAGTCGATTAGTCGGAAGCCGTTATCTGTTGTCATTTCATGGAGGCTGTGCTTTCCAACTAATCTGCCAAAGATGTTTTCCTTTCCGACTTTAGCATTGAAGTCTCAGAGGTTTTAATATAAATTAAATAATGATCCAAAGTTTTAAGTCTTTTTTGCTTTTATTTTAAATAACTTGTTACGTTTCAGGCGTGGTTTCATCCTTCTAAAGTTAAAGGACGTATAGGTCTGAAGAAGTGTGTAACCTCGCCCAAAACGAATTTTTGTTATTTTTATTAAAATAAAACAGACCTAGGCTCACGATACGTATTTAATTTACAATTAAAGAAGGTCACGAAAAAGGATATAACTTTTTAATATAAATGTAGTCATTACAAATTTAACTGTAGCTGGTACATATTTATGAATTGAGTGCTTCAAAAAGATTGGGGGTTTCATATTATACCTGGCCCCGGAGGAAAAATGTGCTAGCTACGCTTCTCTCAGTGCCTACTTATATTACTTAGGCAATTGCACGTGCACTAACTGCCAGCTCCAAACTTATATACAACTCAATTAATGAGTTATTAAATTCACTGCTCTATTACAAAAAACCTATTATTAAATTCAAAACTCAGTACCTTCCTTAAATAACTATTTGTCAGTCTGTTGCATGTCTTCAGATGATTATTTTAATGTTTTAAATTCAGGAATTTTTCAAAAAGAAGAAAAGAACCATTATTTTGATAAGTAAATATTATTTATGCATATGATTATATATACGCTTGTACCTACAGCTTAGCTTTTGCCTGTTTACATTCTTTCTCCAATGAAGGAAACTTTAATTTCCATAAACTTTCGAAAAACCAGACATTATTTTGTAATTAGTCTCTTTTTTTTTGTTTTGAAAAAAAAACAACCTCGTTTAAACTAGAACATTTCCATTGAAAAACTTTTACCTATAAACAGCACCCTGTCTTGAAACTGCCATCATGTTTAACTTTCTTCTTTGGCTTTCCTTTCTGCTATTTTTTGTCCGTGCATAAGTAAGGACCGGAACTAAGTACTTTAACTGGCTTTGACCGAACTGTGCGTCCATAAAACACAGAAAACGTCTTTCTCGTGTATACATTTTGAGAATATTTCTCCTTCCTCCTCCCATGTTTTATGTAGCACCTCACTGCCACTAACAGCCACCCACAATTTGTGACATTTTTCGGTCACTCGTTGCAATATACGAAAAATGTTTATGTTTCTGAAAGTTTTCAAATAAAGTGTCTCTCTTTTTTCCTAAAAAAAAAATAAAAACTATTTAAACGAAAAAACCCAACCCATCACGTTTTTGAATATTTGAAATGTGACCCAACCCCAGGAATGGCGTTGATAGTACTCTACGGTCATCAACAAATCATCCTAGAATATTTTATCCTGGACATAAGTACCTAGTTGAAATTATTATCCTTTTATAAGATACCCCAAAAGCAGGCTATATAACACGCAAATAACCATTTATCCAGCTATAGTCTACCACGGTCATAAATAAAGGATTTCAGAATTAATTAAAAGCGTATTTACACACACACATACACATATGAATGTATATTATGTAGACAACACACATATCATGTCACAATTAAAGCTTACAATGTAAATGACATCAACTGAATACAGGCAATTACTTGGAAACCTAATTCCTGATTCCTGAAAAGTGTTTATTCGTAGCCAGGAACCTTTAGTTTAGAGTGACAGAAGATGGACAGACACACTAGACGGCCTGTGGCAGTTGAAGTTGACGTAATCCTTAGTTGGCTTTTAGAATATCATCATGATATCGTTGTCTTTGTTCAAGGGAGCAAAAAAGTAGCTTATGGATAATAAAACTATGTACATATATACATACTTATACATATGTGTATGTATAGTTGAAGGTTAGTTTGATAAGTTTTGTTAGTTTAAGGATGAAATTAAGGCTTGCAAATATGTGAAATTTTACTTAGGTTGGTACTCAACTATGTACTTAAAGAATTGTTAATACAACTATTAAACAATTATACTAGCTACCCAGGGGCGAATTACGAGAAGCATAGGGCTCTTTATAATTTTTACGGTGTCAAGTTTCGAGCGATGAGTACGCTAAACAAGTGTAAGGCTTTTTATCTGTTTTTGTAGTCCCATCTAATCTTCATTACCTCTTAACTTGTAAGGTCCTTCAATAATTTTCGACAAAAACTTTTTTGATCCGTCAGTAGGTTTTATAGTCAATTATGAGCATTTTAGTACAAGTTTTAAAACCAGTAAAGATTTTCGGACTTTTTAGGTAAGATTTTCTGCTTATTTTTTACTTGTGATGGGTACTATATGGCAAGTTATTACTTGACTTACTTACTTTACTTTAGATGTCACTCACCGTCCTGGGTTGACTAAGGCCTCCTCAACCAACAAACCCCTTCAGCCAGCTCGATCCCTAGCTATAGCTGCCACCAGTTACGCACTTCAAGTTGGTTGAGGTCGTTCTCCACTTGTGTGCGCCACCTATATGGTGGGATCTTCCGTTGCTAAGCAGCCTATAAAGCTCGTTGTTAAATCTTCTCCCCCATACTCCATCGATAAAAACTGAACCGAATAATTTTCATTTCCAAGCAGATTCTCATCCGTTTTTGACAGTGTCAATGCTTCGCCCCTACAGCAGGACTGGGATGATAAGGGTCTTATACAAGGTCCCCTTGCTTCTTTGAGAGAGGGCCTTACTTCTCAAATGCCTTCTTAGACCAAAGAAACAGCGGTTGGCAAGTTATTCATTTTTGAAACAAAATCTAACTCGAGATTTTGATCAGACTTGTCATTACGATGATAGGAAAAACGAAAAAAGTTGGTATCACAATTCTGTGTGTGTGTGTGTGTGTGTCTGTCTGTCTGTTCGACTAAAGCCTAAACGGCTGGATCGATTTTCTTAAAACTTTCGCCTAAAAATCAGTATCCTGATGGGCATAAGAATGTAGTTTTCCGGGAGGATGAAAGAGAGGTGGCCAAAGACTGCATGGTGTCGGAATTATGTTGAACGAAGAAGCGAGGCTTAGTCTTATTTCCTGGGCGCTCATTTCTGCGAGATAAATGATATCAAGGTTTCGTTCAAAAAATCGTAACATAACAATTATTCAGCGCTACGCCCGTGCCCCCACAAATGAAGCGACCGAGGAAGACAAGACCGCGTTCTACACTTATCTTAAATCGGTTTACAGAGAGGCGATATCATAGTCGTATTGGGAGACTTCAATCCCCAAGTCGGTTCAGATAATTAAGGTCTGGAACGCATGATGGGAAAAAATGGCTTGGGGTCACGGAACAAAAATGGCGATTTACTCGTCGACTTTGGTAACGGGAAGCGACCATATTTTGTTCCGATGAGTCTCAAATTACGAGCCGCTGACGCTGTCGTAGAAAGACAATGCCTACAACAATTGTCGTAACTATGTCCCCAGTCACCGCCCTTTTCGACAAAGCTTCAGCATTAAACGGAATTTAATATTCAACAATTGATGAGATTTGGGGTGAACTAAAAGGCATTTTTATGGAGGCTGAATCCAAAATTTTACCCAAGAGATTTAGAGACTCTTGGATACCTTAATAAGACACCTGGGATAAAATCGAACTTCACAAATAATTGAAAATTCAAATAAATGCCGAAGAAAATGTTCAACAAAAGGCTGAATTGCGAAGCGAGTATAACATTGCTCATAAGATAGCTGAGGTAAGATGGACTCGCAGATAAAGTGGAAACCACTGCAAGAAGAGGAGATATCCGGGAATTGTACCAAATATCCAAAGTTGTTATTGGGAAAAAAGCAGCACCAATCATCCTGTAATGGATGTGGATGGCACACTTTTGGTTTCAATTGAGGATTAGCTACGCAGATGGAAGGACCATTTGTGTGCCCTGCTTAATGAGGATTCCGTTGAGCAGAGTGCTTATAAGTGCCCCAACTTAAGGAGATACGCAGACCCTACAGGGGTATTGACATCGGACACTCTTCTGTATCGGAAATTCAATAAATCTGCACAAGAAAAACAAAGCAGCTGGACTTGATGGAATACCAGGTGAATTCCTTAAAGCCGATCCTGTAATAACGGCTTGTATTCAACATCCGTTGATACAAATTATTTGGGAAAACGAAAAGCTGTCCCAAGGACTGGAAGAATAGGGTGATTTTTAAGCTGTCAAAGAAAGGTAACCTTAAGAATTGCAACGATTAGCAGCTTTGTCTGTTTCTCCAACACTAATGGTACCATCATTCTCGAGCGGATAAAGGACAGAATCGAGTCTACACTGAAGAGGCATCAAGCTAGCTTCCGCAGTATTGTGATCGTGTGTTGACCATAACAACGCCCTGCGTATCACCCTTGCACAATCGATGGAATTTCAATCACCGCTTTACCTCATGTTTTGAAAAAGTCTTTGATCGAGTTAGTCAAGTAGTATGTTTAGTATGTTTGGAGATCATTGCTTGGAGGAGTCCTATAACAATGCAAGGTGTTTTGTTTTATACAATGGGCAGCTATCCGACCCCTTTATAGTGCAACAGAGTGTGAGACAAGGGGATGTTCTATGGCCTATTCTCTTGCTTCTGGCTATAAGATGGACGACGATTGACGGCCAGTGTTGTGACAGGGCATTCAAAATGGAGACCGTTCGAAAGGCTGAGTCATTTAGACTTTGCCGATGACATATGTCTACTCGAAAATAACATCAGTGGACTGAACGGGATGTGCCAAACTCTGCAAGTCAAGGGAGAGTCGAGTGGTCTAAGAATAAACAGCAAAACAGACACCAATAATGCTCACAGGCCACTCCACACAGCAGCGTGTTATTCTACTGGAGACGGTACGGATCTGGACATTAAAAGTAGAATTTTCCCAAATTTGAAAATCCAGCCAAATCTCCTAACACATTATGTTGAGATTCTTCGAAACCAGTGTCAAACACGTGTCTTTATATGCTTGCGAAACCAAGGAAGTCACGACTACCATTTCGAGGAAACTGCAGGTTTTTGTGAATCGCTGTATACGCCACATCCTAAGGGTCCACTGACCACTAATTATATGAAACGAGGAATTGTGGCGCAGGACAAGTCAAGAGCGGTTGGGCATCGCCATAAGAAAGCGTAAATGACAAGGGATTGCTCACACACTGAGGAAACCAAGCGATGAAATTGTAAGGCAGTCCTTTGAATGGAATCAAGAGAATCAACAGTCTAAGCAGAATTCCAGAGAAGTACGTGGGAACAGTTGAAATACCTTGCTGCAGACCATGAAGGTTGTAGACGTTTTGTTGACGCCCTATGCCCCATCCGGGGTTACAGGACACCAAGGGTACGCCCTTGCAGGACACGATGTGAAAGAGACTTCTAAGAAGCGTTTCATTATAAAAAAAAACGAGGTTTCGAGTGCTCTGATATTTATTTGAATTTGAATTACTCATATTGCAGCTGATTGAGCTCGAAAAACACATTTCAAACAAAAATGGAGATAATTTACGTCTAACTGTAGTTCATTTTAAGAAACGAGTTGGAAAGGCAGTTCAAAGTGGTAATACAGAGGTAATGTGATCAGTAATGACTTTGTTAAAACTAAATTTACACGACAATACATGCAAAAATGAAAGGAAAATCCATTTGAAATGTTATTTTTTTTTTAAATTTCAAACATTCCAGACGAAAAATAATGATGTTTAAAGATTTGGATTATAGATTAGGTTTGATTATTCACACAATTTGCGAAATAAGGCTAGAATTAGGATAAAACTTGTGTGATGCTTTTACTTTGCAGTTGAGGTAAGCTGGCTCGGCGGTGTCCAGGATTCTTCCCCAAGAAGCAACGAAACTTGGGGTAAGGATTAGGAGGATCTAATCTCCGAATAAAACTACTTTAATTCCTTTATTTAGTTATTAACAAAAACGATTCATTTATTTAAAGTTTTTCAAAATAAGGAACGTAACAGGTAGATCCTTGAAGAGGAACTCGAAGGAACAAAACGGTCAGGAATCCTTATCGGAAACCCTGTCCTCGGCAAATAAGGAACAAAGCGTTCGGAACCCTCGTAGGAGAACCTTGCCCAATGATCCTTTTAGAGGAGTAGCCCAATGGAACAAAACGATTGTCCCTGGCACACAACCCAGGGAAAGAAATGGTTAACCATTTTTCTTACTTCAACTTATTACATTTGGTGGAGTAAGTCAATGTGAATTGTATGAATGAATTTCAAATTTGTATGAGTTTTCATGATTTTTATTTTTGTTCGTGATATGTATGAAAAGCTAAAGGTGGGCAAGGTATACAGAATACATGGTATGCTATTCCAAGTTTATTTTCTTTTTCGTTCTGCGCATCTACGTCACTTGTGGACAAAAACGTTTGGAAAAGACACCAACAAATCAAAAACAAAAAAAAGAAACAAAAACAAATGCAAAGAGAATTGCGTCACTAGTTGACAAAATGCGTGAGAGAGATAGGATAACGACATGCGCAATATCATACCAGCGCAATATCATACCATGTACTATATACCTACCTTGAAAGGCGGGTGTCATACGATGTATGCGCACGAAGTCATATGAGTATATGGCATGATGATTAGGGTAAATATAGGACTTGTAACGCTTCGTTACACTTAAAAAAAAAAACATACTATAGAGCTTATTTGTCACACTTAGTGTGAGCCACCCTCTATTTTAGTTATGTTAGCTCATCAAATCCACGAAAAATGTATTACAAAAAAAGTCAATAAAAAGACTTATTTAACTTGAAGAAAAATTCTCCAACTTTGTTTGACTTAAAAAAAATTATTTAGCTACATCTATACTATTTCTCATTTCTCATATTTTCTGATAACAGAAACAAAACAAACAAACTATATCATCACAACGTAAACTTAAATTTTCAGCCCCCGCTCATCCATCATTAATCCATAAAACATTAAAACTCAACCAAGAAATATGTATATATTTACAAATATCGAAACACTGGAACTGGACAGACAATATTTCAAACTCAATCGAATATCGATTAAATGTTTGCCCTTTATAATATAGTGAGAGACAAACGATTGATCAAAACGTTCAAATTCAAACAAAGGACTAATAACTTTTTTCCTTCAAAGGACAAATCATTGTTTCCCATTCAAATCGTCTATCATCATCATCATCCTACATATAAATATTGAAAATTGTAGTGTATTGTGTAGTGCCGCGTCGTTGTATATCGTTGTTTGGTATTATAGAGAATTCTATTGTCATCGCTTGTGGATTGTTCTGTATGTTATATATATATAAATGAACGAAATACAAATTTTCGCACACACACACAAAACAGTCATAAGCTGAATGGTTCAAATTTTTAATCGATATGACACATAATGCCTGGACATGGACTTGTGGGAGCCTCTGAGCCACCCACTTGTTATCGAAAAATGATATCACACGCCACGCAGCACAACACACATTATTTGATATTAACAGGGAAGGATTTATAGAGAATTCAGAGATTAAGGAGTTAACAGTTTAATTGATTTGATTTTGTTGTAATAAAAGTGACCAAAATAAGGGAGCCAAAATAATCAATTTTTTATTAATTAATTAAGATATCAATAAACGATTAAAAATAGTTTATAATATTAAAGGCTAAGAGTAAACAGTAGCAAAGGCTTTTGGCTAAGCTCTAAGGACCCTAATAAGTCACTCCTCTATATTAAAAAAAGTTGTCTTGGACTCGTTTGCTGATACGGTGCCTAAGCATTTATGTTCTACTTAAAAGCTTATGACCAACTTTTTCCTCTGCGTAAACTGTCTCATAATCCCTTATGTTCTACTTAAATATTAAAGTTTCATATTATAGAAAATGGGCCTTATATGCTTAACATTGTAAGCTAAAAACTACATAAATCAAAAATGTATTATTATGGGAGTATTAAAAAACTCGCATAACACCGTAAAAATTTACTAAATTTTTCCCTGCAAAGATTTTAAGTTTGTTGATGCATTAGATTATCATGCCCACTGCTCGCACCAATTTGAATTCATGTGCAGCCGAATTCAACTAAAAAATGTAAAAATAACGCATGTTGCCTATTGTAAGGAATTGAATACCCCTTCAAGATTATCGCTTGTCATGATGAAGTGCCTCTTATCTTAGCCGTTCAGATTTGGCAAAATATTGTAGGCTGCCTACATTCCTTCGAACTAATAAATACACACACAGAAATGGTTGAAAGTAAGTCACTATTATAGGCCCTGGTTGTGCCACAATCTTCATTTATTATTAGAATTTAAAATCCTTTATAAAGAAATTTTGGCGCTGACGACAAGTGCTTATATCATTTCAATTGGGAAAAAGTTTTTAGGAATGCAAAACAAAAAATAAGCACAATTATTCTTTTAAGAGGTCTTTACTAATCGGGTATTGGGTTGTCCGTTTAAAAATTGCTTCTGCTTTGAAAAACTTGGTGGTTGTTTTTTTCACGTATGAACATCTTTGACGTTGCTATTTTGCTAATCCAGATCCAGCACTGGATTTAAGATTTTGAGTACATATCTAGTGTACGTACTTCTGTTTTATTTTATATGAGTTCAGTCGTAATTGTCAACCCCTTATGTTGTCTACACTGGGTACCCAATATAGAGCTAAAGCCATTGATAATAAAAACGAGCATTACACAAATAATTCAGGGCAAGGACCCAAGTAAATAAAAATACATAGGTATAAAAGTATCCTACAGATAGAAATAGGTAACCTGTAAAAAGTGTGTCATAGCATAACTATATAGGTGGGTGGTAAAGACTTAAATGCAATTTTTTGTCTTTTGTTTTACTACTCTCACAGTTATATGAACTGATGAGAAACAACCTTCATTTTCAAAACCTTGACGTAACTACTAGTCCAGTAAAGTAAAGATAAGTTTTAAGTATTTTAAAAAATTTTACTACCTGTTCGATAAAATTTTGTGGTGAAAATATCTAGAACAAGATATTAAACATTCATAAAAAAATACGAAATAAACTGAAGTTTTAAATTTATAAAAATGTTAAATACTTATTTAACACCAATCTTCAACGACATTTTCTGTGTTGCCAAGGCAAAAAGTGCTATTATTCCGGAAAAAATACAAGTGGTTGTTCTGAAATGCAATTATCTTTATTTAAGCATAAGGAGGACTACCAAAGAGTCCATTTTCAAATCGTGTGCGCATCAAAAGTTATATACGGTTAAATGTCAACAAAATTGTTTTTTTCGTTTTTTTTTTGTTAAATTATGTAATAACATTATCTTAATGATCGCGAACACATACATTTTTTATTTCAACGGTAATATGACAAATAAACAACCGCTATGAGTTCATCCGGTCAAAATGATAGTAGTGCACCGGTTCATGTGAAGAAATATTAATTGTCTTTTATTTCTAAAATTGAACATTTTAGAAAACGTTCGTTTGGTTTATAGCCTTCATAGTTTTTATTGAAAAATTGGTCATATTGGTCAGCATGGGAAGAGGGAAGCACTGCACACCGGAGTAGCATGCCCGAATTAGAAAACTGATATCGGAAAGCAAAATTTAGGCACAGGTTCATTGCTCCCCAAAAATGGTAGGAAAATCCATTATTTCACTGTCAAAATCAGAAAATGGCGGGCGGAAGCCGCTTTTACCACCAAAGTTGAGTCGTTCGTCATTTCTAAATCAATCCTTTTTCCAATACACCGAATAGATCATGAATTATAGATTAGCAAATCTGTGCTATGATCATGCAGGAAGTAATGCTTCCGTATGCTGAAGATGAAATTCCACTGAAATGGGTCTTTCAGTGAGACAATAACCCAAAGCCTACTTGTAAACTTGCGAAGCAATAGTTCCAAGCAAAGAGAGTTGATGTGATTGATTGTGATAATATTTAAAGAAGGATTATCTTCGCAATACTATTTTTTTTGACCGCTGTATATCAAAAGTTCTTCACTAATTTTGAAAACGTCGGATCAAATTCGATTTTTAGAGGCAATAAAAAACAATCAATCATATAGTTTGGAAATAATTGGTCAATTATATAATACATTCGATTTTTATTGTTTTTGAAAATAAAAGCTTAAAACCGCCAATTAGGCCAGTCAATTTGCGCTCAAAAATGCTCTTTGCGAGCAAATTGTGGATTAGTTTTGATTTTTTCCCTCCTATATGTTTTTAGGGGTGCTGAATCCGAATCTGAGGTTTGCAAACAAAATTTCGTGACGCAAAATGGAAAAAAACGCAGAAATTGATACAAAAATGCATTTCTTGGGAGTTTTCCACTAATGGCTCGAAAACTACCAACTATTCGAAAATCACATCAAAGTACCATTGAAAGTATACACAATTTCCAATAAATCTCTATTCAAGTTTTTTTTCTGCGACAACCCATTAGGACTCAAGCGCTAGTCAAAAATTGACGTATTTTTACTGTTTTCGAAAATCCACTCGAAAGCGCTAGAAAATTACTTTGTGTGACAAAATTTAAACTTTTGTCTGTAACTTGAACCAAAATATACTTTTCTGATGGTATTTGATGTGCTGATTTCCAATCTGGCCTTGGAATTGCACTAGCACGTTACGTTTTCGAGATATTCGAATCCAAAGATTACAAAAAAATGCATTTTTATACAAACTTGAAGTTATATTTTTTTCTCGAGGTATTTATTTTTTCGAAAAAATGTTTATGATCATTCTGAAGTATGAACATTTAACTTCAAAATTCTTTTTGAATCTTTTGAATACCTCGATTCGTTTTCGAGAAATTGTTGGTTTTCGTCTTACTACCTTATTCGAAAAATCGAGTCAATTTGTGCTAAAAAGGGTAAATTGTGGGATTTTTCGAATTAGGTATTAAGACGAAAACGAACGATTTCTTGGAGACGAATGGAGGTATTTAAAGGATTCAAAAAGAATTTTGAAGTAAAAGTACTTCAGAATGACTATAAACATTTTTTCAAAAAAAATTACCTCGAGAAAAAAAAATAGCCCCAAATTTGTATAAAAAAATGCATTTTTTTTTAAATTTTTAGACTCAAATATCTCAAAAACGTGATGTGATAGTAGCTATTTCAAGGCCGGATTCAAACTCAGTGCATCAAAGACCACCAGAAAAGTATATCCTGGTTCATGTTAAGACAAAAATTCAAATTTTATCACACAAAGTAATTTCTTAGTGCTTTCGAGTGGATTTTCGAAAACAGTAAAAAAACGTCAATTTTCGACTAGCGCTTGAGTCCAAATGGGTTTTCGTAGAAAAAAACCTTAAATTGTGATTTATTGGAAATTGTGTATACTTTCAATGCTACGTTGATGTAATTTTCGAATAGTTGGAAGTTTTCGAGCCATTAGTGAAAAACTCGCAAAAAATGCATTTTTGCATCATTTTTTGCATTTTTGTCCATGCTGCGTCACGAAATTTTGTTGGCAAACCTCAGATTCGGATTCAGCATCTTCGAAAACATATAGGAGTGAACAAATCAAAACTACCCCACAATTTGCATAGTGAAAATACAATATGACTGGACTAAATTTGAAAATCACATGGGTATTAATTTGTTTAAAATTAAGGGATTAACTTTTTTTCAATTTTGATCTTTTGACTAGGAATACTGCTATTATTTTGACCGCAGCTGTATATTGTTTGTGATCATCAATCCTATTTTGAGTGTTGATACTTGATAAGAAGAATAGACTTCGTTCATATAGAACTACCAACCAACACTCATGTAAAAGTCCAAGTGAAATAATTCAAAACACAAAGATGCATTTTTTTAGAGGAAAGATTGTTAGAATTTTTACAACAACGTTATAATGTTTTAAGCTGTCGATTAATTCCTTGAAAAGCCACAGATGAATGCTTGATTTCCGAAGAAAAATGACACATTTCTTAAGACTTTTAATAAGGGAATGCGAGTTGTTTTAGTAACATTCATTTTTAACTCTTATAAGTTGATTATAATTGATATTCATGTAATTAAAATTTACTTATATGTTTAGTGATAAAGCAAATTTTGTTTGACTAAGGGCTTGTTTCACAATGTTTGAATAAAGTTCTGATTAGATATCTGACACATAAATATTAGCACAGGGTAATAAGTCCACAGAAGAAAAATTCACAATTATTGTCTTATGACCCACCTGATTAAGTTATTAATTCATAAGCAATTTTTTATTTGTGAACATATGACCCTGCCTCAGAATTTATGTGTCGAATAACTAATCAGAACTTTACTCAGAGAATGTGAAACAGGCCCTAAGACTTTTATATTTTTGTTTTAGAATGTAAAGCAGTCTGATGGCTAGGCTGCGAAGCATGCAGTTCAACTTACGCTTGCACTAAACTAGGTATTAGAAAAACAGTGGATAGACACCAATTGAGAAATTCAATCACAGTTCCATATCCATAATGAGTTCTACAACCTTATATATGATGTAATGTACGAGACAGCTTCAAAGATAATAACTCACGCAAGATGACGCGGTGTTAAAGGCCCACTGTGTAATGCTCAATCTCAATCTCAATTCTTGAGTTTTAAGCAGAGATTCAGTAGGCACTCCTTAAAATTTGAAACTAAGTCGTTCAGAGCTTTTAATTTTCGAATGTATGTTTTCTTCATTTTAGTCCTAAAAATTAACTTAAAGTTTATATTCTTTTGGAGTTTGGACATCAAAGCAGTTCAAGTCGATATATCGTGCCTTCTAATTTATTGCGTAACTCTACTCTTTGCCCTGTATTATTTTATGTTTTTATTCAGTAAATCTCGACTTTGTTCTAATTTGATAGATAGATATAAATAGATAGATAGATAGATAGATAGATAGATAGATACAAAATTTTAATTTCAGAAAGTTTTTATAAAGACTTGGTTTTCATTATATTAAAATTAAATTAGATGGCAAATAACTTTTTAAGTTGCCTGTCAGGTTAAAGAGTTATCTGTAATAAATACATTAAAAACTTAGCAATTGATTTTTACTTTTAAGAATATTCATTTATAATTAGGTTTCGATATCATAGAGCGTATTTTAAGAAATTGTAAAGTTGACTATAGTTTTGTCCGTTGAGAATTTCGAGGAACTGTTCACGGTTAAGACTTTCACTTCCCAGGGTCTTCTGTATGTCCGAAAACAAGGGCACACTCTTTATCTACATACATATGGGCGATTCTCCGAAAACTCAAAATCGGTTAAAATAACGGATCCAGAACTCAATTTTTTTTTTATCAAATGACATAATTGTATGTTGTTTTGATTACCTTTTATTTGAGAGGCTCTCAAATGGCCATTTTTAATTACTGACGCTTTCAATTTTGATTACCTGCGCAATAATGTAGATATATTATTAAATTAGTGTACGGTGGCGAATACTTACTTTTTATAACGAACACTTACTTTTTTTCAAAACAAGGGGACAGATTTTGAACTCAAATTGCAAATTCTGTAAATGAATTATATTATAATAAGTATGGAATATTGAAGCTGCAGTTATATGTATATTTGAAGTAAATAAAACTCAAATCAAGTTTTGTTTTTTACTTAAACTTGAGTTCTAACGAATTAGTTGGTAACTTCAGGGTAGGCACATGCAACGGTAGCGATATTTGGTGTAAAAATAGTTCATTTAAATATAACTGAACTTGCCATGTATTGAACACATGACCTACTAGCTAAGACAGTTGTAAAAAGTGGATAAAATGCTTCGTAAATACCTTAATCTCCTAGGAACATAAAAGTAACTCAATGAGTGACAACTGTCAAAATTTTGGAAAATGAATTCCTCCAAATTAATTCTCTTGCTATATAATTGTGATGCCAAAATGGCACTTCTTTCATCTGTTTCTATATATCTACATAATCTAAATGTATGTTTATCATGATTGTGTGTCAGTTCAGTAGATAACTTCCTTTCACAGTTATTATGCATATTACCACACCACCACGCCACCAACTATTGTCGCAAAAGGCAATTAATTTATGACTGCGCCCGGGTCACACAAGGCAAACCGGAAACCGAGTACATAATAGGCCATTCAAATGCAATTGTTTGGGGAATTCTTAAGGGTCGACAATATGGCCGTAAATTTCCAAGTCAATGACAACCAACCATCCAGCCAACCAACCAACCAACCCATCCCTTAATGGGGTCGTTTTGATGGATATGGAAGGAGGGGGTTTATTCTGGCATAACCTTATCGTTAATTTTCATTCCATGATGGGTGTAATTAAAAGTTTTAGTCACGCCATATTCATGTCAGCACATTCAATATTTGACCGAAAGGATGATTTTTGTTTTTCGTCATCATCAAAAAGCTTGTCTGTGAAATTTAGTTGTACAAAGTGTACGTAGGTTAGGTAGGTACCTATGTTGATTGTGAATTGTTTTTAGGTCACAAGCTATATAGTTTTCTATTGATAGAAAAATTATTAAGGGTTGGTTTGTCCTATTCACATACACAATTTATGCAAATTTAAATTTAACAATCTATCATTCCAATATTATTTGGTATTGAATATTAAGGATAAACAATACATACATAACATATAGGACCTATGTACATATATGTATGTGTATGTGTGTACATATCTATTGAAATTTTAATTTGAAATTGGAAAGTTGTGATTTGAAGAAATATGAAAAGAACTTGAGAGTAAAGGTATTTCATTGAATAAGACGCTTATTAGATTGCGTGTTGGGTGGAAAAACGATTTTAAAATGGATTTAACCGCAATTTCAATAGTCAGATTTTCAGCATAGAATTCTTTCTATTATTCAAGGACTGTAGGTAGTTTTAATAATTAAGACTATGGGGCATATTCATGGATGTTGTCTTAGCTCTTGCTAGCAAAAACAAGAGTTTTTCTAATAAAATTCCCATAGGAAAAACTCCAGTTTTTCCTAGCAATAGCTTAGCCAACATCCATGAATATGCGTTTACACAGCGTACCCTTAAATGGATCCAAAAAGTTTAATTTATATAATTATAGAAAAATACTGCGCTCTAAAAAGAGAATTCAACTATGATGATATTGAATTTGCCTGCAGCAACAGCATCAATAACCTTAAATACTTATATAATATATGATGTTTCAGAAGGATATTTAAAGTAAACAGTGATGTACGAATAATAATTATTCTAATTCCCTGGCGTAAAAGTTTAACGACCCCCTTTTACATATTTGTAGGTGTGAAATGCATATATATTTTGTATTAAATTTAAAATTCAATATCAATATTCAATCAAAATAACTTGATCACGAAAATACATCAACTCTTGAGGATATTGATTAAATGACGAGCACCATGTTGCATTTATAATTAAATTGTCTAATATTCACAAGATGAATAATTTATCAAAATCCATCTGCTGCTACTGGTTACAGGCAAATTGGAATGATATCTTTGTTTTAAAGACTTAAGATATTTCCTTGAAGGTATAAACAAATTCAGGATATAGGAAAGAAGAGAAAGTCAATCAATCAAAATTCAATCAACTAATAACATAAATACAGTCGGATTGAACATGAGCTATAGTGCTTTACGTATTTAATTTATTTGCGTATTTAAGTTATGACTGCATTTATAAAACTTCCACAAGCTTGACTATGGGATATAATAAAAGTATGTACCTGGACTTATTCAATCGCAAGAATTTGAAAATGATCTGTTCTTAAATATTGCCCCAGTTTTTTTTAAGTGACAAATTGTGTAGAACTTTATTTTGGATTTGCCAAGAATGAATGTATTAAATTGACTAAAAACTGAATCTACGACAGATTTGCCTCAAAGTTGGTTTATACCATTTTTATGTTCTTAGCTAGAGGAGAATCTCGAATATTTGTCTTGGATAATTTAGAAGAGGAAGCAGCTGTGCAATGATATCGAAAACGGCTTCCACGATTTTGAGAAAACTTCGAATAATACGTCATATATTAAACTACATTGATAGTACTAGGTTTCGGATTTTTGGAAACAAATTAAAATAACGTATAAATGGTTTGTACGTGTACAGTGTTCTCTACCATCGTAATGTAGGTAAGTTTCATTAATATCTCAAGTCCGATTTTTTCTTTAGTCCAATCAGGGTCTAAACCTTATTGTGGGAACCTAAGCATATACATATGTACACCACGATTTATTTCATTAACTTTTAAAAAAAAGTAGTTTTTTTCTGACAATAATGGCAAGGGGTAGTCCATGCTTTTTTTTCGAAATTCATTAAAAAATTTTGTGACAAAATTTTTACAGGAACAGATAGCTTTTGAATAAAGAATTTAGAAATTGAAAACCAAAACCATTTGTAAGGCTTGAAGGTGAAAATCAAAGGGCACGGTAGTATGCCCAGCTAAGTTCACGGCACTGCACCCTATTTACAGGAAAAAAAACTCTGGTGATTTTTGACCCCCCTCTAACTTCAGTACCAATGCCTAAATTCAGAAACTTCAAATTCACAGTATTTACTGATGTGATCAAACACAAGAGCGTTTGTAAATCCCGAGATATAGGACTTCAAAAATCGAAAAAAAAGTGGGTGGATGCCGCGCCCCTGAACGGATAGTTCCAAACTTTCGATTTTTTCTTTTTAAGTACATACTTAAAAAGAAGAATGGAAAATTTGGAATTATCTGTTCAGGGGGCGTGGTATCCACCCACTTTTTCATGATCGGTATTATTTATATGGAGCACTTTTGGTTGTCGTTATGAAACTTTGTTGAGCGGTAGGGCTTGATTTTCACCTGGTAAAATAAAATCTTTGCAAAAAGGAGTGAAATCACAACAAAAATATAAATGTAAAAAAAAAAGAGTGAAGTTGTTATGTGCTTAAAAAACATATGCGTAAAAAGTCAGTGATGAGATCTTAAATATATGCCAAGTTTACAGTTCATGAAATTTAAAATATCAAATATCTTAAGTAGAGTAATATCAAAACAACTCCAAATTATGACAGAAATTTGGTATTTAATGATTACTGATTAAAACTTGGTAGGTTCACTGGTCAAATAAAATTTGAAATTTGTTGATAACAGCTTTAACTTTGTGTTAATTACACTATAGTTTACGAAATTTTGGTTTATGGTAGGGTCCTTAGAAAAATACATTTTCAAGACTAATTTTGGGTCACTGAACACGAAAATCAAAATTATTTTTTTTTTGTCAAAGCAGCGTTTTCGAGATATGCGCAAAAATCATTTTCTCAGCATTTTTTCAGATATTCCCATAAATCTCGCTAACAGCTTAGCTAATTTACATAAAATGTGTATTTTCTGAATCATCTGATCTGTTTCCTTCCGAGCATGTACTGCTTGTATAAGTCAGATTGAAATTTTATAAGTTACAGGCATTCAAATCTTGAAAAACGAGTATTTTTGAAAAATGTCAAGCTTTTGGTTGCTCCATATGGTTAGAAAAAAAAAATATTTAAAATAATTTTAATTTTCCATAAAAAAGGGGAATTGGACACACCAAACTCCAAAACCAATAATGACGTGATATATATCGATGGAAAAGTATTGTTTTAAACTACAATAGTTACTGTAAGAGTTAATTTCAAATCTCTATGTGAAAAAAGTTATTCACTGGTCAAAATTGTGTTTCTGCGCATTTTGGTGTGAAAAAAACTATCTTTAACTAGTGTATAACTTTTTTCACTTAGAGATTTGAAATGAACTCTTTCTGTAACTATTGTAGGTCATAAAAATGCCTTTCCAACGATATATATCACGCCATTTTTGGTCTTGGAGTTTCGTTTGTACAATACTCCTTTGTATAAAAAAGAGAATGGCCTAAGAGGCACCGATTTTTCACCTAGACAACATTTTTTGGTCAAAAACTTTGTTTTAGGGTATACAATTTTGATGTGAGGGGTTTCTGATTTTAAAAATAAATAAATAAATAAATAAAAAAATAAATAATATTAAATAACTTCTACATTTATCGGCCGATTTAAAAAAAAACTTTGGCTCAAATCTTTGTTTAAAAGATTGTCTTGCACATGAGTCCTTAAATTATTTTAAATAATTTTTGTTCTATCCATATGGAGCAAAAAAAAAATTAGAAATTTTTCATAAATACTCGTTTTTCAAAGCTTTGAATGCCTGTAACTTATAAAATTTCAGTCCGACTTATACAAGCAGTACATCGACGGAAGGACACAGATCACATTATTCAGAAGCTATACATTTTATGTAAATTCGCTAAGCCATTAGCGAAATTTATGGCAATATCTGAAAAAATAACTGAGAAAATGATTTTTGCGCATATCTCGAAAACGCTTCTTTGGAATTTTTTTTTTTTTATTTTCGTGTTCAGTTATCTAAAATTAGTCTAGAAAATATATTTTTTCTAAGACCCTATTGTTTTTTTCACAAAAAAAAATCCAAATTTGACTTAAAGGGTTGGAAATAGACCAAGAATCGAATGAAGATGGATTTTGTAGGGAAAATTGAGGGGAATCTAAAAAATATTATGAAGAAGTTCGAATTAGAGGGAAATTGGACTAAGAGGGACCTTGACTTAGAGGGAATCGACTGTATTTATAACTTTATTTGCTTAAATGTACATTTCAGACGTTGGAAGCATAACATCCGAAATGTACATTAAAGAAAATAAATAATTTATGTTTTGAGCTACTGAAAATAACATTTTTAATGTATTCCTCATTAAGTTTAAGACAACTGAGTAAAAAAAAAACTTAGTTGAATCAGTTAGTGGGAGAACACTTCAAGACCTATTTCAAAAAAAAAAAAAAATCAAGGTTCTCTTGTTTTACTATTTTTTTTTTGTTCAGAAAATAATCTTTTGTGAACTTAACATTACTTAAAAAAAAGCATTAGGGTGGACATAAATAAAATGCACGACTGGGTCGCACGTACTTGCTCTTATGTTCAAGACACTGCGAGTTTAAGAAAATTGTATATATAAACATGGAAATTATGAGAGAAAAATGTAGAGAAGCATGAAATACGACATTTTAATTAGCTAAAAAAACTCTTTTGACAGTTTGAGGTGAAAAAAAGTATGCCATCTTAATTCATGATGGAATATGATTGTATGGGAAAAAAAATTTTAAAATCGTTGGAGCGGTTTTTTTTTAAAATAATCTTTTATATATAAAATTCTTAAAACATTTTTAAGAACAAATTTTGGTATGCAGATTTAAGCTATATATTTATGTGTATATAAAAACAAAATTTGAAAAAAAAATTGTCAACCCGTTTTTGAGATATCGAATTTTCAAAAAAAAAGTTTGAAACTTTTTTTAAAAATCCATAAACTTTTTTTTTGAAAATTTTGATATGCAATATTATTTAATCTTATCTGAAATTTGTATATAAAAAATTCATCTAAATCCGTTAAGCTGATAACGAGAAAACTCAAAATAAAAAAAATACGTTCTATGACAGGTACTCCTAATAGTTGCTATGTGTAAAATTTTATAATTGTTGATGGTACTAATTTTAGTATATGAAAAAAGTTTAATCAAAATCGTAGGAGTCGTTTTCAAGCAAAAAAATATTTTCCTTTGCGGTTTTTTCACTTTTGTATGGAAGGTACCGTTATTTTTTCATAAATGTAAAATTTTTTCTGAAAATATTTTAGAGAGTACTAAAAAAGTCTTAAATATCGAGTTTCAAAAAAATCTATGATGCCGTTTTCGAAATAATTTATTTTCCAAAAAAAATTTTGAAATATTTTTTAAAAATCCAAAAAATATTTTTTCAAAAATGTTGGTATACAAAGCTATTAAAATTTTTTGGAAGCTTCTGTATAAGAAAAATAATTGAAATCGGTCATACCATTTTGAATAAAATCAAGAATTAAAAAAATGGTTCCTTGGGAGGTACCATTAATAACCATTTTTGAAAAATGGTTTTCCACCCAAAGAAAGCCTTTACTAAAATAAATTGATTGAATTTTTTTCAAGAAAAGTTGTCGAGCCGTTTTTGAGAAAAATACGATTATGTAAATTTGCCAAAAAAAAAATGTATGACAGGTACCGTTATTTTTGGTTCTAAAAAATAAATGAAAAAAATGTGTCGGCAGAATCACCAAAAACCACTAAGTACCAAGTTTGAAGAAAATCGATCGAGCCGTTTAGGCTGTAGACGAACAGACAGACAGACAGACAGACAAAATTGTGCCACCCACTTTTTTGGTGTTCACTATCATCGTAATATGATGTTTGATTGTTATCTCAAAATTTTTTTTTTGCACGAATCCAAAACTTGCCTTATAGTACCTATAATCGCAAGTAAAAAGAATTATTTTTGACTTGACTAGAGTGAAGTAATGAATAAAATCGGTTCTTATCTTACCATTTTATACTTAATTAAATTAAATTAATTTTCTAGTTTTTCGCAGTCCTCCGCACTGGAAAATAAAAGCTGATATTTTTGACCCACCATATTATATTGTTGGTTAGGTAGGTAAGGTACCTACATCATTATAGATTGTCGCCTCAAAGTAAATTATGTCTATTCGAAAAATGAACTTATTGCTGTCCCTTTGTTTTTGAGAAAGGTGTAATTTGGCACTTGAACTATTCAAGAGCGGTTACGTAGTTCTGGCAACAATTTTTTTTTTTATCTTGAAAATTGAATATTAAAAATCCGGCATTTTCTAATCTCGTACAAAATCTCGCATTTACATCTTGCACCAAATAGTTTGGCAAATATCAAGTGAAATCTCTCAATTCAAAATCTCACATCGCAAATCGAAATTGTTCAATTTCAAATCTCGAAGCTATATGTATGTATTTAAAATCGGGATTTTGTATGCGAGTGAATTATGAAAAGCAAGATTTTGTTATTGCGAGATCTCTTGATTTGAGATTTTGAATGTTAGATTTTAATTTGCGATACTTCATACCCAACCTGCATTGTTCTTCCCCTAACCACTGACCCCATTACTAAAATTTATTATTTTATTGTTTTGAAAAAAAGTTAATTGCTTTAAAAATATTTGTATAAAGTAATTTGTTTAAAAATAGAAAATGCATGTTTTCAGTTATAAGACGCTTTGAGCATTTCAAAAACAATAAAACAAATAAACCAAAAAAAAGAGTATCATTGTACATATGGAGGGCTCACAGCTGTTCCAAACCAAGTCACAAAAAGTGAATTCGAAGATAAAAAGAGGTTTAGTAAATAAACTGTCATTAATAACTAAAATGAATATTTTACTCGTAAAAAGGAAAATTCTTAAGTTTAATCTTTATATTATCTTAAAAATGTTCACAAAAATTTGCAAAGAAAAAAAAATGTGATTTGGTTCATTTTTGTCTCGAAAAATTTCGAACAATTGTCATTCAAGATAATAAAAACAGGAATAGTTTTTGAAAAAAGTTACAAAGCAAAAAATTCATTTATTTCAAAAGAAGTACCTATTATAAAAATATTTAAATTAAAAAAAAAAACATTTATTAGGAATACAAAATTTCGTCATTTTCATCGTCTTCGCTACTTTTTAATGGTTTTTGACATTAGCTTCTATGGCTTTCCCACAATTATAGTCAGTGACGTAACTACGGGGTGGGAAAAAGGGAAAATTGCCACCCAGACCATACAAAAACAAATTAAAATAATTGATATAAAGCTTATCTTTACAAAATGTTCCGAATACAAATTTTAACAGAACAGAACTACAGATATGACACCTTCTAATCATAAACTTTAAAAAAAACTTTTCCACATTGTACCTACTTAATAGATAGCCTCTAGCCCGTACTCAATTACCGCCCTGCTTCTCTTTGCTCTTTCATATTTTTTCTTTTGTTGGTACATTATACACAGGTTGATTAAGTCAGTGTGAGTAACAATCGTATAACAGATGTCAATAAGATCGTCGATATTCTTGCAGAGGAAAGAATTATTGTAAAATTATAATAGGTAAAGAGTTTTCCCCATACGATTTTTTTCTTAGAATATACCCAAGAATCATGCCCTAAAATAAATTATTGACGAATTACCAGACACCGTATATAATGTTTTGTTTTATATTTTTCCACCTAAGAAACATAATTTGCCCCCTCCCCCCCCCCCCCAGAACAAAATCCTAGTTACGTCACTGATTATAGTTCTTTCTTAAAACTTACAAACACTGCATAAATCTGTGACACGTTCCCGAAAAAATTGGCCTTAGCTGAAGTACTGCAAAAAATACAAGTACCTACTGCATATCATTGACTTGGTTTGTTGTTGCTTCGAAAGAAATCGAAAATACAAGTAACTGACTTGGTTTTTTACCGTTAACTTAGGAACTTAACACTTTCTGACTTATTTCATTGCAGACATGAAAAGAGTTAAAGTTTGTGCAAAGCATAGCAGTAATTTAAAAAAAAAAACTATGACTTTTTGGTTCGGTAAGCTGTGAGCCCTTCATGTAGTTAAAAAAAAAACATCTTCACTCCTTCGAGCCGGATTTGAACCAGCGACCTATGGATGTCTACTTTTTATTATTCACTTCTACAGTCCACCGCTCTACCAACTGAGCTATCGAAGGTGATTAAATGATGCTTTAATAAAAATAAAAAGAAATGTGCACAAAAAGTGAAAGTACTTCTTGTTGAAAGCCTATTATGTATGTGCATAACATAGTTGTTTATGACCAAGTTGAATGTTCGAAAATAGAATTCAAACACAATTTAGTAAAGTAGACCAAAAGTCATTGTTATTATCAGTTTCCCAGTAGATAAGTATGTATGTATGTCGAAAAAAAAGTCGTTTATACATACATAAATATTTCCAATTCCCCAAGAGTGCGATTCAATTTTGTTTAAAGATTATATATGCTCACAACTAGGCAAATTTATTCATACACATTTTGAGGCAATCGAGCCCTAAAAGCTTTTAATTAATTTCTCACGTATATTCATAGTGAATAATCTTGAATACGAAGAAATACATGCCAGTTGTTGTAAATGCCTGCTAGTAACTATTTTAAAAGAAGCCAATCAGCGTAGCTTAAGTGAATCTATATTAAAACTGTTAAACTAAATAATGTAGTTATAAGTTAAGTTTAAATACCTATGGTTTTAATGCTTTTAATAAATGAATATTAATGATGTACATCTTCAGCAAAAAGGGGTGCCTTTCTCAAATTCGAGAATAAGTATTTTATTAGAATCGTTTAATAAAAAAACTAAATTTAAATAATGTTCCTTTGAAAATCAGGCTGATGTTGTGCAATATTTGATAAAGGTGTTTTTCATATGGAATCGTATAACGTATTTTAATGCAAATACTCTGAAGCCCATTCCAATAACTTGCAAAATTAGACAGCCCCAATATAGGTTTTGCGTTTCCAGCTTACTTACTTACTTAAGATGGCGCTTACAGTTCAGAGTGGACCACGGCCTCAACCAACAAGCCCTCCAGTCAGCTCGGTCCCTGGCTAGCTGCCTCCAGTTACGCACTCCAAGTTGGTTGAGATCGTTCTCTACTTGTGTGCGGCACCTAAGGTGGGGTCTTCCTCTGATGCCGCGTAGACCATCAGGGGTAGATTCGAAGACTCGTCGGGCTGGTGGCGTGGGTGTCAATACGCTCCACGTGTCCCAGCCATTTCAGCCGCTGTATTTTCAGCTTTTTGACCAGGTCGACGTCGCTGTAAGGCCCGTAAATCTCGTTGTTAAATCTTCTCCTCCATACTCCATCGATACATACTGAACCGAAAATCACCCGAAGAATTTTCCTTTTAAAGCACCCATAAGCAGATTCTCATCCGTTTTTGACAGGGTCCATGCTTCTGCCCCATAAAGCAGGGCTGGGATGATTAGGGTCTTATATAAGGTCTCCTTGGTTCTTTGAGAGAGGGTTTTACTACTGAAATGCCTTCTTAGCCCGAAGAAACAGCGGTTGGCAAGAGTAATTCTTCGTTTGATCTCTGCACTGATGTCATATTGAGATGTAATAGTGGAACCCAGGTAGATAAAGTCCTTGACGACTTCGAAGTTGTACCTATCCATCGTGACGTTTTGCCCGAGTCGACGATGTTGAGATTCCTTTCTCGATGATAGCATATACTTCGTCTTGTCCTCATTAACAGCAAACCCATTTTCGCCGCCTCCGATTCAATACTTGCATACGCACCGGCAACAGCTCGCTTCGTTCTCCCAATGATGTCAATATCATCTGCATAAGCAAGTAGTTGAACGGACTTTTGAAAAATTGTGCCTCTGTTGTTGACTTGCGAGTTGCGTACAATTGCTTCAAGTACGATGTTAAACAGGTTGCATGATAACGCGTCGCTTCGCCTTAAACCTTTCCCGACATCAAAGGGTTCGGTGGTGTTTTTACCAACTTTGACGGAGCAGCGAGACTTCTTCATGGTCATTCTGCACAAGCGGACGAATTTGGCAGGGATGCTCTTCTCTACCTACGCTATCATGCGACTTTGAAATCGATTAAGAGGTGGTTTGTATCGATTTGAAACTCCTGGGTTTTTTCCAAAATCCGTCGTAGTGTGAACATTTGATGGACTGTTGACTTGACGGGCCTAAAACCACACTGATAGGGGCCTATCAGATCGTTGACAAACGGTTTTAAGCGATCACAGAGTAGGTACAGATGACAGGATTTTGTATGCGACGTTGAGGAGACTTATACCTCTGTAGTTGGCACAGGTCAGAGCATATCCTTTCTTGTGGATGGTGCACACTATACCGAGATTCCATTCATCGGGCATACTTTCATCCGACCAAATTTTGGAGATAAGTTGGTGTATATCTACTCTTGACCAAGTCATCTCCTCCTGCTTTAAATAGCTCGGCTGGCAGGCCATCCGCACCAGCAGCCTTGTACGCTTTAAGCTTGGCTATCGCTAACCGCACTTCATTTAGGTCGGGTAGATGGAAATGTTGACCATCATCGTCCAGGTTGAATGGAGTGTTCTGTTTTAAAGCAGAATTTTGGCCATCTTCGCTGTTTAGCAGTCTTGGGAAGTACTGCTTCCAAATCCCTAGCACGGACTGTGCGTCTACCACCATATTCCCACTCTCATCTCGACAGGCTTCCGTTCTAGCCTTGTAGCCCTGGGTTTATTGCCTCACCCGTTGGGTTTCCAGCACACTATGTTTTACTGACATCTAAATGCTGATGGAAGTCCTATGCTCCTGAGAGATTTCGTGGGTTTTCAAAGCTCCCCTGATTTTTTTTTATCAAAATCGTTAGAGCTGTTTTGATAAAAGTTAGCTTTTTCCTTAAAGCTTATATGGCTAGTACCCTTATTTTTGGACCTAATCCCCACTAAGGGATTACAAAAAAACCTTAAGTTCAGTATTTAATGAAAATCACTTCACTAATTAAGGCCAAGGTACCTACAGACAGACAGACAGAACTGTGCCCCCCAACTTTTTTCGGGTTCTCTATTATCTTAATGTTATGTCTGATTCAAAAACTTGCACTTTACATAGTAGTAGGTACCTATGTACATTACATACATACATACATGTATCGCAAGTACAAATATATAATTTCTCCTGCTCCCTGCAAAAATTGACTCCACATTGTATTAAACCAATAAACAAAGACCATCAAGCAATGAAGAAGAAAATAACTGCGTTTTCCTCTTTCAAATTGTTTCACAAGACACAATTACACACCCGGAGTCGACCCGGAAAAATTAAACACGAAATTAGCTCAGGACACTTCAAGCGTACAATTCCTACAAAAAGCGATAAGAACCAAACAGTTTAAAAAAAAATTAATCACGTGCTAGGTCGCTCCTCTACATTATTCTCTGCGAGCACCACACAGCAGTAATCCAAATCCAACACGAGGGTAAAGAGGATACAAAAAATGAAGAAAACAAATAATTACAAAAACAAACAAAAAATAAAACATTCATAAGGTGAGCACGTCTAAAATATAAAAAATAAATTCCTTTACGTATGTATTAAGCTTAAACGCCAACAATACAATCATCTGGCAAAAAGGATTCAATTCAAACGAGGCCAACGCGAATGCACTTTTTCACGCTGATGCACTCTGTAAAAGCATTAAAGGCCATAACACAAGACAACCGCTGAAATTTCCCATAGAGTGCCTCCCTACTCTTCTTCATAAAACTTTTTTTTTATATTTATTTTTCTTCTTCTTCTTTTCTTGTAGTTCGTTTTGTCTAGGATAATAAGGATTTTCCTCGTTAAATTAAGCCAACGAGGTACCTAAGTTTTCATTCTTATTTTCTTGTATTATTTGTTCATTCTTCTTTTATTGATGCATTTCTTTATATTCATCCCTCCCCCAATTGTAATCCTTGCTCGGGTATTCTTTATGTAAAAACCCGACAAAAAGAAAGAAGTAAACAACCTGTATCTACAAGAAAACTACAGAGAACAGAAAAGTATAAAGAAGAATAAGCTTAATGCCGCTGCTTCGTGTCCTGATAACTGGTACTGCACTTATAGCTTCTCTCTCTCTCTTCTTGCCAACACCCCTACAGTATTTGCCTCCTTTTCCAACAAATTAACGACCCTTCATTTAGGTTTGTCTATGTGATAAAGGGAGGGGATACTCCAGCAGACAAAGGGATCGGGGACAGCAGCGATAGGGCTCCAGGGGAATTTTGTATTTAACACAGATGGTGGAAGAAATTTGTTGCAAAAATGCTACAAATGGCACACTCTATGGCAACGTGAGTAAGGGCGGGTGGAATTGGTGGGGGCTGGAGAAAGAAGATGTAGATGTTCACAATACAAAATAGTCTTGGTCCTTAAATACAAAAAAAATAAATTACTATTTATACAAATACAAAGTTATGTATTAGGAATTCAGAGAAGCTTAAGCTTTAGAACCATTGGAGCAGATGCCCGTGTGGATGAACGAATGTTGATGCTTTCCCACTGCCACAACCGTCCGTCGCAAAACCGATCCGAGTCGACCCAACCGTCGCGTTGTCGTCGTCGGTCGGTCGGCCCTCTGAAGATGATGAAGACGCAAATCGATAGTGGGAATAATTTTGTGGGCCCGTTTAACGGAATCTAGGTTATATTTCCTCGTCTCATTCCACAAAGGCCTTAACCGCGCGCATCCAACCATAGCACTAATAATTGTGCTCTTCAGTATCAATTAAGGCGAAAATCCCTGGCAGTGTCGGTTGGTCCATCTCAATTCTGTGTGAACACAATAAGGCATCAGTCCGTGCGATGAGAGGCAGTGAATGTAATCACAACGGTTGCCACAAGCCTCGGGCACATAATCGATTTATATGGAACATTAGTTAGCCCAGTAGCACCATATATAGTTGTTTGCGGACAAAATGTTAAAATCCTAATAATCAAGACAGATAACTCTTGTTAGCGAACAATAAATTTTAGCCATCGAAATCTCGCTACATGACAAGGCCAAAAGGATTTTCCTTTTATTTTAATTAACCAAAATTCCAATTATGTATAATGTACTATACATAGGCTTTAGAGTTTTAGGTAAATATTTTGTATACATTACATATGTATAAGGCTTATTTTGCTTTCGAACCATGTCATCCCAGCGGGAAAAATTAAAAAATTCATTGAGGAAAAACCTGTTTTTTCCTTGAGGAATGGAAGCTGTACCTGCCACTTTTCAGCTTATTCCTTTGATGAATTTAACATGGGCGTGTCATTGGCGGGAAGCACATGCCACTTTCTCGATGAAAATTCACTAACGAATTCACTACTTCAATGGAAGTTGTTTATTCACTGACCCAGGTGATGAAAAACATGGTGATTGCATAATCTGTGAATTCACTACATACGGGTATTTAGCTTATTCATCAGTTCAATAATTTCGATGAAAAATGTAATGAAAATTCAGTTATGAAATCACCAGGTTAGTGGAAGTTTCTTTTTCATCAATTAAATCCTCGCATTTGTAATTTGTATTGTTTACTAAATCCCATCGGTAGTGCACCCTTTATTTTAAAATGAAAACAAACCAAAATGTTGTTTCCATCTCAAATACAAAATTTTTGGCGTTTCAACAAACGCAATTTTTATTGATTTCAGTTCGTGTTACATGGACTTTTTTACAGAAAGTCACTGTGAACTGTATCCAACAAAATGAGAATTTATAGTTGCCAAAAAATTATAAACTACTTTGTGCATTACTATTCATCGTTGGAATCATCGATTACAATTCACCATGTGTTTCACTCACATTTTTTTTTTTTTTTGTTCTCGCCATCAACACTTTACAAAGCAGATGAGTGGATTCAAACAATGAACTGATGATCTTGTACATTACTTTTCCACAACTTTTTCATCAGATACTTTTCCCTTTTAATTTCACCGAAATAAAGGGTCGTTTCATAAACACAAAGCAGAAAGTGGAATCAAAGCTACGAACTGAGGAAACTTTGCATTACTCTTCACCTACTAAATCATTGCATGTCGTTTCTCTTATGATTTGGCAAGTGAATTCATTGATTATTTCAGCAATAAATTTCATTGAGGATGATATTTCCCGCTGGGATAGTAACTTCTTTCTGTATGTATTTCGAAATTTTTGTAGTATTTAAATGATGTGAATACTAGAAGGAACATAATTGTTTTTAGAAACGGAAATACAATTTTTAACTTTATTATAAACTAGCTGACCCACCCCGGCTTCGCTCGCATAGACAAAAGTTTTGAAAAACATGAGTAAAAAAAAATAGATAAATTTAACAGTAGGATCATATTAGTCATTAGGTGGGTAATACTACATTTTCATTAGAGCCGAAATGGAAGTAATTTCATAAATCACAGAAAAGGTGTTTTCATCTGTAATTGCTAATTTCGTTTGACAGCTCATTTCATTTTGAATTTCTACTGACTGTTAATCGCTTTTTGTTGTTGTTTTTTCTTTCTACTTTCATTGAATTTTGACATTTTCATACAAAACCTTTTCAGAGCTCTTCAAACTGTGTCCAATTGGATGTGTTCGTTAGTTTTTGTCTTCGTTTCATACCTTATTTCGTGCAATGATGACTGGAAGAGGGGTCGGGTGTGAAAACAAGTTTTTTTTTTCGATTTCAAGCAAAAGTAGACCTCCTATTGAAAAAAGTCGTATGAAAAAGTTGAAGATAATAAAGAAACCTATAGCTTTTGTAGGGATCATTTTTTTCACAGAGTCTCAAAACTAAGGAGAAAAATAACAAAACAACAATTTTTCTATTTTTATTTTTATCTTCGACAAAATTAATTTGATTCTGATGAAATTTGGTGAAAACGTACATTTTTAGGTTTCAAGGAGGCTGTAATTTTTTGATTTTTTGTTAATTTAATTTGAAAAAAGGCCCAATTTCCAAAGTCCGATTTTTAGCGTAAATGCCAGTAATGATTCATTGATCAATTAAATTAATTGTTAAAAGTAAGGTATAATAAATAATCCTAATTAACCGTTTAAGATTTAGACTGCTGGGATCCCAAGTGTTAAAACAATAATTTTACCTAAGAAATTGCTTGAATTGACAATTTTTGGGCTAGAAAGTATGTTTGTATTTATTTATTTATCAAATCATACTGTTCCACAACGTACATTTTTACTTATACTTTTTATATTTTTATTTCTATATTTCAGAATTAGAATAGTTTTCGGTTTTATCGTAAACTGTTAACATAATTATAGTAGATATGAAAAATAATAAAAATAAATAAATTAAAAATAAAAAAAAAAAATAAAAAATACAAAATAAGAAATAAAAAATAAAAAATAAAGGCACGTATAAGCAGTACGAGTTGATAAATAAATTTTAAGTGTACAAACATTTTTTGTTGCCTAAAAATTGTCAACTGAAGCAATTGCTTAGGTAAAATTATTGTTTAAACTCTTGGGATTTCAGTAGTCCGAACATTAAACGGTTAATTAAGGTTTCTTTGTAATGTATTAAATAATATATATGGGTGACTCTACAAATGATGGAATTTTCGATGGCTCCGCTGATATTTTAAAAACCGTTCAAGTATTTAACCTGATTTTTTTATGACTGTAAATCTGATTGACATCTACATGGCCAGACAAAATTATTAAGATCTGAAACACTTTCATTATTCAAAAAATTCTTCAAAGTGATTAATTCTCAGTCCCCTGACGTGTCCCCTGCCCGTTTTCCAAGAGTAAAATTCTTACAATTATCTTATTTTAGTTCCAAAACCAAAATGAACTCCCATTATTTGACGTTAAATAATATATCTTTCTATGATATAAATATATTTTTAGTAATATTATGTTTTCTAAAAAAAAATTGCCATTGAACTTTGTCCCACGGAATCCTTATCAGTCCCCTGAAAGATTGAAACAGGCAAAAATATCGTTAACTTTGAAAACTATCGAAGTTTCAGATCTAGCAGCGTGAAGTATTAAGTCTCGTGAAAATAAAATAATATCCATATTTTAGGTACGTCTGTTATTTCATTTGTGAAGAAGGCATTTGTGCAAGGAATCATGAAATGCCCGTTCAGTTTCTCCGTACCCTGATGAGTATTTACAGTAAAAATTTCTATGTAAGTAGGCATATTTTCTTACATTATATTATAGGCTAAGTAGAACCCTAGTGGTGAATTTTTGTTTTTATTTTTTCGTACAATGCGTTACTATGTTTTTACCCAAAAACTATGAAATCACTCAGTCCCCTTGCACTTCAATGACTGATTTTCTATCTGGAGGCCTCAGAAATGTTCAGTAAATGCTGCTTTTCTTTAAAAATAATTGTAAAATAAAAAGCACGACTCGGTCACACGAACTTGCTCTAATTTTCAAGTTGCTTGGAAAATTAATGATAAGCTATACAGAGTGTTAAGCATAAAATGCATAAAATCGCTACAGGGCACAGGTTGGATCGAAACAAGAAAAAAATTGTCTGGGAGGGGGTGAAGTCTCTCCGTTTAGACGAGGGGTACGATTTTCTACAAAAATTACATATCATAGGAAAATATTTATAAAAAATTTCAGTTCCCAGGAACACCTGTTTTCAAAAATTTTCCCATAAAATCGTTATTTTTTATTTTTTTGACTGGCCGCTTTCAACTATGTGAAAAAACGTTCCAAAGTTCAACTGTAGTTAGTTTTTACGTTTATTTCCTTCCAAAAATGTTTTGCCGAAATTATCATTATTTTCTTCCACTTTTTGTAGAATCACATGTATATTAAATATTTGGTGCAAAACACCACCTTTAACAATTATTTATTTAATCGAACAAGGAAAATTACTGTCATTTACGTAAAAATCGAACTTGAAAAAATTGAAAAATTGTTTTTTTACAATAACAGCGTGATTTTTCTAACATCATCTTAAAGTAGAGGTTTTAAATTTGTCAAAAATCTAAAGTTTTTTCGCCTCGCTTGAAACTTAAAAATATATGTTTTCACAAAATTTCATCAAAATTGAATAATTATTTTCGTGGAAGAAAAAAAAACCCAAAAAATTGATTTTTGGTATTTTTCTCAATATTTTTGAGGTTATGTGAAAAAAATGATCCTAAAAAAAATTGTACATACATAGGTCTCTTGAATATCTACAACTTTTTGATATAATTTTTTTAAAAGGAGGTCTACTTTTCTCAGAAATCGCAAGAAACCTTGTTTTCACACCCCCACCCCACTTCCGGTGGCGGGGCAATTTATTTTTCCCCTGTTATAAACCAATAAATCTAAAGTTTTCCCATCATCCATATGCTGCTAGTAATTTTTCCAACTTTTGGCCTTTGAAAACTCCATACATTCACCCAACTATTGAACTTGATTGAAGAATAACTTATAGCCTTTTTACACCGAAACCAAAACGCGGTTTTCGCGAAAATATAGGTTTTGGAGAAAAATCTAATCGAAAACACAAGTTTTCTCATACATTTTTTGTAGCTTCAGGTTTTCGTAAGACACAAGTTTTATATAAAACCATCAGTCGAAAACATGTTGGAATTCAGAGGTGAACAAAACAAACATACCTTTTAATAAGTTCAGCGTCTATTGAAGTGTCAAAAAAGAAACTGATGGGATGCAATCTAAAGAAATTGAAAACAGCTGACGAAATTCTGTCATATCAAATATAAAATTCGAATCTCAAAATAAATTAATTTATTTAAAATTGATAAATAATTATTTGTGGCAAGTCAAATTGTTCATAGGATCCTCTTTTCATAAAAAATAACCATTTTTATTTCAAAAAATGGAAGAAAATAAAAAAAATTTTGAGTGGTTTGTGTAAAAAAAACTGGAATGTCAAACGAAAACGTGTAATGTTCAGTGTGAATGGTTTTCGAGTTTTTGAAAAGTTTTTGCCGAAAACCGGTTTTGGGGTTTGGTGTGATTAGCCTATTACTTTTTGTTTTTATTTCATTTTACCCTTTTGACGGCTTTATTTTGAAAACATCCAGCCAGTGGTCTCTGAACACCATCTTCTAAATATTAACATTTTAACTTCTTACTTCCCTAAGTCCATCTCCTTTGTAAACCCTTTCAAAGAAGAAAAAAGAATGTTTGAAATCAGACACCATTTTTGTTTTCTATTTCACCCTAAAAACATTTTTTTTGTACAAGATTTTAAGTCTATAAAGCTAAACAATATCCTTTCAAACTCTAAAATAATTTTTGAAACCAGATCTGTACATTTTAGTTTTTAAAAATATAAAAATTTAAAACTCTCACAAATACCCAAACAAAAATACAAATATGTACATTAGGGTTGTCGTCATATGGGTTTTTTGAGTTTTTATATTTGCATGGGCCTAAATCAGTTCCAAATGAGGAAACAAAAATTTTTATTTTCATCCCCTGTATAAGGGGTTTAATTAAATTATCTAATTTTGCATACTTGGCAACTTGCATAAAATCTTCCAAAAAATGTAGAGCATGTACGTTGGAAGAAGACAAGAAAAAAGTCCCACAGGAGAGGGTAATACTTCCCCCCGCATGGACAGAAAAGGCAATTTTATGAAAAAATTACATTAAATAGGAAAATATTAATAAAAAAAAAACAACGGCAACACTTACAGTACTGTTTTTTTTTAGCTTTTTGAAAAGCCAGAATAACATTCTTATGATTTATTTTCAAATTAAGTTTTTTTGAAGAGCAATTTTGCCAAAAAATTGTTTCAAACACAACATTTAATATAAATATTAAGTTTTTTTTTAATTTTAAGTTTGAAAACAATTTTTGCTGAACGTTTTTATTAAAAGAACATAATTTGAAAATAAACCATAAGAATGCACTTCTGGCTTTCCAGAGCTCCCTCCCGTTTGATTTTTTTCTTGTCTACTTCCAATATACACGCTCTGAATTTTTGTTAGATTTAACGTGAATCACAAAGTGTGCAACAAAAAAATAGAGAACTTAGTGAAAAAAATCTGAAATAATGAGGGCATTTTTGTTCCTTTATTTAGAGCTGATTTATGTCTATCCAAGATAACCCTTTTTTAACGACTAACTAAAAATGTTTTTACAGTGTACAAAACATGAATTTGAAAATTTGTGTTTAGGCCTTTGTCGCTGTTTTCGAAAAAAATATAAAGTTCAAACCGTTTCTGGCCACAAAAAAGGATATTTTCAATATTTAAGAGAAGAACTTTAGGACCTCTTTTTTTTAATTAATTTATCTATAATGAAAGAAATTATGTTCGAAATAGAATAGTAGTTCTTTGAGAATTTTGGAAGGAATTTATTGAAATGTTTTCGTCATCACATCTTAAAGGATCAATCCGAAATTCTAAAGATTGACATTTACTTTTGCATCTTAAGGATGCGGAAACCAAAATGAATTTTCCAACACACCGCACCTGAGTAAATTTTTTTGTAATCATCTCTAATTTGTTTACCATAATATAGCTTCAATTTTTAGCCGAGCATATGGCAAAATAGCGAGATATGACCATTTTTTATTTAGCTTATGGGCTCATATTTTAGGGAGCAGTACGAAATTCCGCTAGCGATAGCGATATCGATTAACGAATTTGTTTTTAAAAAGCTTAAAAAATGAAATCTCGCAAATTACTAGTCCTATTTTTCATAATCTCACAATTACAAAAAATTGCTTTTAACAATCTCGCCTTCACATCTCGCACCAAAAAGTTTAGCAAATATCGACCGAAATCTCGTAATTTGGAATCTCGCGTATTAAAATCTAGAAAATCAACACCACACTGAAAATAATATCTCGAAAACGTGAAAAACCTTTTCTTTGGCTTTTAATTGTTTTTTTTTTAACGTAAAGTATTTTAACAATAAAAAAATTACCCGACATACAATTTCTATGACCTCTTTCTTATTATAAGCAATAATTTAAATATAAGGGAGAGTGGCCTAAAATGCCCCTATAGCAAAATGCCCTATATCTCTGCCAAAAAGTGACATGCAGCTTCAAATGTTATATTCTTTTGAAAGTAGAATCAATAACGCTTTCATTTTTAAGGTTACCAAGGAAAAATAATCAAGAATTTACTTAAAACAAATTCACTTGAAACAAAATAAGGAAGACAAAATATTATTAAATTATTCCAAACATCAAAAATGTACTTCTTAAGGATTTGTTTACATCTGCGCAGTCAGAGTGTGTCTACAATTGGCACTTGAAAAATTTGTTTCCAAGACTCTGTTTTTCGATATAAAATATTGTAAGGGTAAGCTCAAAGTGGCACACTACGCTATTTTAGTGCTAAGCAGACCATTTTGTCCGTTTAGTGGTTTTCATTTAATTTTTATTATACTGACCAAGACGTAGTTTGACCTGTCAAATATCAAATAAAAGCTTGAAGTCACTTATATTTCATATGTTTTGGTGCTGCCAGATAAACTAAAGAATTGTGTTCACAAAACACCCTAATTCTGTTCAATTTTACGATTTCTATCGAGTGAGCCATTTTAGGCCACCTTCTGCTAAGTAATAACAGAATATCTATTTGGTCTATAAGTAGGTTGACTCGGTACTAGATTTATTGTGCAGAAGTTGAGATTTCTCGCGAGATTGTTAAAAGCCGGATTTAGTTATTGCAAGATTATGAAAACCGAGATTTTGTAATTGCAAAATCTCTTAATTCGAGACTTTAATTTGCGAGATCTTCGAACTCAACCCCACTCTGTATAATTACATAATACAGATAGCTGAAGAGGCTTTGATTTCAACAATAACTTTTTTTAATTTCCTTATAGATAGTTTATGGCAGTGTAAGATTTTTTGTTTATCTGGAACCAATACTTGACCCATTAAAGCAAGTAAAAATATAATTTTCATTTTGTTTCCTTAAGCTTCTTAAATTTTTATTAAACTGAAAGCATCATCAGTATACCCGTTATAATGGGAACTTTGACTGTATTTAATTATCAAAAAATATCAAGTTCAACTCTTTCTGTCCAGATTATTAATTACCAACAACATTAATCACCACCCACTATTTGATGGCCCTTTTCATTCTCCTTATTTTATTTCTCTATAAAAGGATATTTTCAATGCATTTTCCTTCTCAATGAAAAGAAAATCAGCGTTAATCTATCACAACAACAAAATAACAAAAAAACCTTTTCAGCTAAAGGCGGTCTATACTATATAGTAAAACTTGAACCTTCATATCTCCGCATCAGCCACGACTCTGTGTTGTACAAATCGATTTAATGTTATCGAGAAGCATCGAAATCAATTACAAACCCTTTCACTAAATGAGTAGGGATGGAAATGGAAAGCTAAAGCCGTAGCAGGAGCAAAATGCTTTTTTAATTGGATTTTATGCTTCGGCAGATGAATGTGCCATTGAACCGAACACACCTCCTTTTTTTGTTTTGTTTTTTTATTTTTATTATTTTTGCTTATGGGGAACTATTGGTTTCGTAAACAAATTTCCGTGTTTTATTCTTCAATAAATTATACCTATTTTGTTTTTAGTAAAACCACTTGGGGAAGTATTTAAAAAAAAAGCTTATTTTGTTTAAAAACATCTTCTTGAAATTCTTCATGAATGCAATGCCAAACTGTTTGTTTGATATAACCACCTCCAGCAAGTTCATGCGACCCAAGTGGACTTCTTATTTCTTCTGTATTGTTGGTGAAAGAATGGTCGTTAATGGGTTTGTTCGTTTTGTTTTGTGTCGTTGTTGTTTTTTTTTTATCTTTTTATTGTTTAGGTATAGTGAAACTCAAATTGTCATGCACTGGAATAAATACCATCCTCTTGATGGTTCTTGCATATACATACATTCATGCATACATACATGAACACATTTGTTTGGATTAAGAAAAATTGTCCTTAATTTTAAGGGAAAATATTATTCAAGATTAAAATAATTCACTGCCACGAAGAGAAATACCAACTGGATTGTTTGCGTTCATGAAAAAAAAAAACAAAAACAAAAACTGTCCCCTCACATTTCTCGTGTCATTCATTTAAACTTTAAAGGATAAATATTTTAAAGGAAGGAAATATTCAATATACACATTTATGTACATACATACACACACAATGATTTAAAAGAATGTGAATGCTTGTTAAGAGCATTTAGTTTTGCCCAAAGGAATGAACACACTGACTTTGAAAACTTTTCATGCAAAAGAATAAGCATTTAAGACCGATAAACTGGAAGATTTACAAGTTCTAGTGTTGTTTTGTGATGATGATGGTGATGGGGTGGAGGAGAAAAGTTTATTATTGTTTGAAATTAAAGAGGACCTTATAAACAAAAAACAAAAATACAAAAAAAAAGTTGAAAATAAATTCTTGGAAATTTTCTATTGTTTGCGAGAAGAGAACTAGAATATTGCTCCAATGGGATACGCCAAGACTTGTATTTAAAAAGCTGGTTAGTGTTAAATTATGTAAAATATTATTCTTATTACTTTCATTCTGAAAGATGAGTTTAATTAAAATTTTGTAATTTCTTAGGCTTTAAAATAAATAAAGACTTTATCAAATGCCTTAAACAAGCCTAGATAGTTTGAGAATTGCAGGAAAGTCTACTAGATAAAAATAAAGCCTTTACTAGGAGCGAATAATAAAAAACACTCTGTTTTGAAGAATATAAGCGATTTTCTTTGAATTACAAAATTTAACTTTTCAGGGGCTTCCAAAGGAATTTAATTCAGCTGCAGAAATGACAGTACGTACCATAAAAAATGTTTAAGACATCCTTTTCATTTCAGAAATGGTTTTAACGTCTTGATATATACAAATTCTGTGTCAGATTTGAAATGTCACTTTGCATGTGATTTTTGTATTTGCCTAAAGGATATTCCTGCTTTTCGCCCTCGGAACTGAATGCGTATAAAGTTGCAGTGTCTTCCTTGCATACTTTTTTCTTTTTTTTTTCTTTTAGGATCTCTCAAAAATATTGACACTGCTTGACAATATTATTTAAACAAAATGGATTTTCCAATAAGTATTATTAAAATTAAATTACTCTGGTGATTAAATATAATTTAAAGCCACTCAACCATGGAGAGAAATTTTTACTTTATATTTAGCTCATCTACGGACACCTTCCATATAAATGGTCTAAGTTTTTTAAAACCTTTTCAAAAATAGTTTTAAATATTATATTCTTCGTAAAATAAAGTCTTTACTTCAGGTAAATAGCAAATATTATTAGAAAACTTAATATTATGCGATTAACTTTACGTTTTTTCAACGTTCTCGTGTCCAGGAGCTTATTTGAATAAAAAATACATTAGTCATAAAAAATAAAGGAACAAAATGTTTTACAATTTTTGTAAGTGTTTTTTGAAGAGCTGTACCTTTGTGATGAGTGTTCGTTTTGATTTTTTAAGAAAATATGAATACATGCAAAAAAAATTTGAAACATTTTTTAAAAATCCAAAATCCATTTAAAAGTTAAAAAAATGGTTTTTTAGGAGGTACCATTAATAGCCATTTTTGAAATGGTTTTCCACCCGAAGAAAGCCTTTACTAAAATAAATTTAGTGAATTTTTTTTAAGAAAAGTTGTCGAGCCGTTTTTGAGAAAAATACGATTATGTAAAATTGCTAAAAAATTGTATGGCAGTGGCAGGTAGCGTTATTTGTGCCACCCACTTTTTTGGTGTTCTCTATCATCGTAGTATCATGTTTGATTGTTATCTCAATTTTTTTGCACGAATCCAAAACTTGCCTTTTAGTACCTTTATCGCAAGTAAAAAGAGGCTAAGTGTGACCCACACTGATAACTTCCCATTGGTGTCCTCGGAAGCTACAGGCCTGATGTTATTTTACTATTCAAAAAATCAACAATTTAAGATCTTCGAAAACGTTTTCAGTGAAGACCAAAAATTGTTTTGCCTTTGAGCTTTTACAGACAAAAACATTTATTTTTCTTATATCGTCCCCTGATTGCAAGAACTAGGTAACTGAATTTTCAATTAATAAAATATCTCTGGAAAAATGGTATTATTTAGTACAGTTTTCGTCTTCGTCCAATTTTGTTCTATTATTGGCAAATATAAAATATTTCTGAAGCGTAAGAAACATAAAAAATAAACTTTCCCTCGTTCTCTTGTAGTTAGGCATCTAAGAACGTTGCTATCCCCAAAATTTATAAAATTGAGTTACCTAGTTCTTGCAATTAGGGGACGATATACAAAAAAACAAATATTGCAGAAAATTGTTGGAAAAAGTTCTTTCGGCTCTAATATCATCTATTTAATGCAATTTTGGTTTTTAAATTGCACCTTCCGTCCAAGTGGTTGGAGATATTACCCCCCTCCCGTGGAATTTTTTCTTGTCTACTTCGAACCTGCACGCTGTGAAGTTTTTGGCTGATTTTTCGTCCTAGAATGCAAAAAAATTGAGCAATTTAATTTACCCCTTTAGCGACTATAGCGGATGGAAAGAAAAATCCTAAAAAAATAGTGAAGTTTTTTCTTCGTTTGGGGTTGATTTAGGCCCTACCAAATATAAAAACTAAAAAAAACAATATGTATAACGTTTACCCTAATGTACATATGTACATTAGGGTGGTCGTTAAAAAAAGGTCATCCCGGATGGGCCGAAATCGTCTCTAAATGAAGAAAAAAAAATCCCTATTTTTTTCAGATTTTTATTTTCATCCCCTATAGTCGCTGTAGGGGTAAATTAAATTTCCCCTTTTTTTTGCATACTAGAAAATTCGCGTAAGATCTTCCAAAAAAATTCAGAGCATGTAGGTGGGGACTACACAAGAAAAAAAATACTATTGGAAGGGGGTAATATCTCCCCCAGCTTGGACGGGAGGGGCAATTTAATAAAATATTTGCATAAAATAGAAAAAATTAATTAAAATATAACGGAAATACTTACAGTAATGTTTTGCAGCTTTTTGGAACGCCAGAAGTCCATTCTTATGGCTCGTTTTTAAATTAAGGTTTTTTTATAAAGTGTTTTGGTTTAAAATTGTTTCAAAGAAAAATTATTATTTTATTTTCTAAATTATAGGTTTGAAAACAGATTTTGTTGAAATTGTTTAATCAAAGAACTTTATTTAATAATCAACTATTAAAATGGACTTCTGGCTTTCCACAAAGCTACAAAACATTACTGCAAGTGTTGCCGTTGTTTTTTAATTATTTTTTTTCTATTTTATGTAATTATTTTATTAAATTGCCCCTCCCTTCCAAGCGGTGGGAATTATTACCCCCCTTCAGTAGGATTTTTTCTTGTCTACTTTTCACCTACATGCCCTAAATTTTTCGGCAAATTTTATGCGAATTTCCAAAAAAAAGGGGAAATTTAATTTACCCCTACAGCTTCTATAGGGGAAGAAAATAAAATCTGAAAAAATTAGTGATTTTTTTTTCTTCATTTAGAGCTGATTTAGGCCCATCCAAATAATAAAACTAAAAAAAAAACATTATAAAGACCACCCTAATGTACATAGGCCAAGAGCCAGGTGCTTTTTTTTTGCAGATTTATTACTGAACTGATTTTATTGATGGAATGTGTTTTATCAAATATCTCGTGAACCATGCATCCTAAGAAGGAAATAGTATTTTTTTTTGAAAGCTTATATTCCATTATTTTACTTGCTTTTTAAATCAAGTTGTTTTCCTGAAAAGTTTTTGAGAAATTAAATTTTAAAATCAATATATTTTTGAAAACAATTACAATCAACTTGCAAAAATTGTGAAATATTGACTTTGAAATTTAATTTCTCAAAAAATTTTCATAAAAGAATGAAATAAGTTTCAAAAAAATTACTAATTTTATCGTACGATAACGGTTCACGAGACATTTAATAAGACACTTTTCCAATTTGGCAGCTGAAGCTTGCGCACCCGTCCCGCCAGCTTGCTGAACTGTCAAACACTTATTCGCAATAGGCAACATCAGGACGCATTCCTCAAATCTGCGAATACGCTTGAGTTTAACCTTACATTTTTTAGTGCCAATTTTACTGATTTATTTTTAAAACAATTCGCGTCTGCCAGCGGTGACCACTCAAGTGAAAGAAATGTCAAAATTTGCTATTCGCAGCAAGACAAGCAAGTCATATTTTTTTGTGTCCAAAAGTAAACCGATTTTTGTAAACCTGTGCATTCAAAAAAACTTCAAAATCTTAAAAAATAAAATAAAAATAAATAAAATGAAAATATTTTCAAAATCTTATTCCTTTTTAAGTAGTCAATTGATTTGCACCAAGAGTCGCGTTAATTTTCAATTAATATTATGCATCCAACAATATTTGTTTAGATTGTAAGTGCATGTGTTTTGGGTTCTTTGGCATCAAGTATATGCAAAGAAGCCAGGGATTTTAATTTGTCTGAAACTGTAACGACTCCAATATAACAATAGCATACATAACCCAGTAGGAGTAGATCTACATAATTTCTCCGAATCCTATCTCTATCAGCAGAACAGCCAGCGACGCAATTGATTTGAAAAAAAACATATTAATTGAAAACAAATTTAATATTATTTTCTACCACATTCAGTTATTTTTCAATTGTTTTAATTTGATTTTTTTCTATGTATAAAAAATGCAGAGAAAAAATTTGAACTTTTTTCATTTTCCATTGCACCTGCTTTTTTTCAACAGAATAAAATACAGAGCTGAAATCGAGATAGCCTATACTCTTTTAATTAATTCCAATTAAATGCAACAGAAAAGGATTGTTAACACTGCTGCAAATAAATAAATTACCAATTAAATATAATAATTGCTTTATTGTGACTGCAAATGAAACCAAACTAAGTTATGTGTACACTGTGGCGTATGTGGAATGTTTTTTTCTTTGAACTGGAGTATACAGAAGCTTGATCTTGAATTCTGAATAGCATTAACGATATGTTATCATTTGTCTTATATAGTTTACAGTTAAATATTGTTAGGTAGATAATTTAACAAAATTTAAAGTTTTTGGAAAAGAGACTTTGAGAGAGAATTATTTTCTTAAAGAATGGTTTCCCAGATTAAACAAAAAAGCTGTTAAGTAGTAGATATTGTTCGACTTTGTGTTATTTTTAATGGTATTTTTTATATGCCTGCCACCTTAACAAGGCAAAGTTAACCCTTCTATAACAGTTTTTTTTTTCTTTTTGGTTAACCTACAGCTCTAGCTTTTTGTTGCATTTAATGCGAATCAACCTTTAGTCCTCCTCAAGTCATATCACCTAACTATCTTAACTTAATATTTTTTGCTATTCTTTAATTTAAAAGAAGGCTTTAAGTGCCACCAAATATTAAAAATTCAATCAGTTTCGCAAAAAAGAAATGCTTGTTTACCAAAATCTTCATAGTAATTTCAAAAATAAAAATAGTTGCGAGAAATATTGCCCGATGATATTTCTAGCAGAAAAGTCAATTATTTTGTTTGACAGCAACTTCAAAGTGATTTTTTCCAATAAACAAAAATACATATTTTATATTATTCAATATTCATTAAAATATTTTTTTTTTATTTTTATATTGCAGAGTTTTTAACATGAACCGGTGTGATGGCTAGTGGAAATATTGGAACGTTTGAAGTTCACTCAAGTGCTTCTTCGCTCATCAGCAACAACAGCAAATTCAGTAATCCTGTTTCATAGACCCAACAGCTAACACAAATTCTGGCAACAGAGCTCAGTGAGTTCATCTGTTTATAAAGCTTTTAACTTTTCAAAATTGAATTTACCTTATTTTCTCCCCTTTGCTCCCCTTCGTAACGTAATTTCTAAATAGGATGTCCTGTACGGTTTCAGAGCTGCCATCGGGGTGCCGTCTCCGTGGCATGGGCTCTGCATCACAAGCCACAAGTAATGTTCAACTAACTGGAGGTAATGGTGGCGGAGGAGTTGGAAGTGGAGGCGGCAGTGGTGGCAACGGCAGCGGTAGCGGAATCACCACAGTTGTTGCTCCCGGTGGCATTCATGTGGGCGGTGTGTTAACAACAACCAGTGTCCTCGGTACCGGCAATAATAATGCACTCCAAGAGGCACCACTGCAAAGGCAGCAATCCCAGAAGCCATGCTGCTTCTGCTGGTGTTGCTGCTGTTCGTGTTCATGGTAAGTTTTCAAGAACATCGCATTTGTACATCACTATGTTCTACACAATATATTTCTGATTGAGATGCATTTTAACTTCAATTTAGAAGTATTTTTCAACATTTTTTTTTATTATTTTTTTTTTTTGCTCTTACAAAGATACTTTCTCTGTTTGGAAAACTCAATTAACTATTCCTTTTTGGAAATTGTTTTCTTTTTTCTTTCTCGTTACTTTTGTTGGCAAATGGCTTTTGTGGAATTCTTGTGGTCATGAATTTAATTGACTGGTTGTTCTTCTTCAAATATCAATGCAAAAACAGGGCGAAATGGTAAGTTAAGAGTTTGAAACAACAAAAATATAAATGTATATTTTATTTCAAGTATTTAACTACCCTCGGTTGAACTGGGGGTTAGTTAAGAAATGAAACTTTCATTGGAAGAGTTCAAATGAAAAATTTTGTGCAAATATCTTGAAAAACAATTTGACATCAATTAATGTGGTTTGGTTTTTAAATAGAATTTGTTTTATTCTTTATCACAAAAATTCAGACTCAGGTGAATTGAGAAGTTTGAAAAGCAATTTTAATGACAAACTTATCAGTACCTATACTTTGAATTGAGAATAATAAGTAATTAGTTTTTGTAAGAGAGTTCTTACAAAAGTTGGATCAGTTTGAAGTCGAAAAGGGAAAAGGAAGGAATTTTTTCACTTGATTTTTGTGCATTTTTCTTTTTGAAGATTGAATAGAAAATAAATATTAATTAGTTTCTTTTCTGAATGAATTTATCTTTTTTTTCTGGGGTACAAAGTATTAAGTTTGACGAAAACTTACATGATGCCTTGAGCAAAAAACTGATGATCTGCATAAGTGTTTATTTTTTTGTTTTATGGAAACATAAGAAGTATGACACCTGAGGTGTCGTGTTAAGAAGAAAAAACGTATCTGAATTATTGGCTGTTTTGAGTTAGGGCCAGTTTTGACATCTTTGATATGTTTGCTACTTTATTCTCAAAAAATAAAAGCTCTAACTTGCTTTGTAATGATTTCAAAGGCTTACAAAACTGACACTCGGCTATTTTTAAGAAAAATTGACGTATTTGCACTTATTTTAAGAATACAAAGTGACTACCATACAAGCATTTGTACATCTGATAAATAATCTAAGCAACAAAAAAAATAAAATACTTGTAAATACGACAGAAAAACATTCATCAACAAAACAACAAAGAAAGAGATAAGAACAGAAAAACGCGTTTATCTCGAAATGTCAAAAATACAGATACGTTTTTTCTTCTTAAGACGGCAGTGAGGGTGTCTGATTAAACAAACTGAAAATAAATTTGAGATTTAAAAATATCATTTACTGTATTTTTATGATTGTTCTTGATATGATATGATTCGATACGTGCATAGGTTAGGATGGTCATTATTTTATTTTAAATGACTCACTCCCCTTATTTCTTCCAAATATATATAAAAAAAATCCTTGCAAAAATTTAAAAATTTTTGTTTATAATTTTACCGTTTACTCGGCCCCCGAGTCAAAAGAAGTTTTATATGGGAATAAATATAACTTTTATTTTTATAATTTGTATTTATTGTTCAAATAATCGTATTTTATCGAGATTTTTCGTAGTACCTCGTGGCATGATGGTTAGTGCGTAGGACTATCATGCCGAAGGTGTGGGTTCGATTCCCAGCCGTGCCACCTAAGAAACAGAAATGTTTTATTCGAGGTACTGCCTCTTGTGAGGAACTGACAAATCCTCCAAGAGTATACTTGTCATGAAAAAGTGCTTCTCATTTAGCAGTTCGAACTCTGCAAAAAACTGTAGGTCCCCTCCATTCCTGCTAACAACACGCACACAGGAATGGTTGAGAGTTGTAAGTCACTAGGCCCTGGTTTTCCACGAACTGTTGCGGCACCCAATTTAATTAAATATTTTTAAACAGATTTTTAATATAAAATTAAGGATAAATAAATAAATAAATATAATTTTCACAGTATACATAGAAAGGGAAATTTTTACACAAAGTAAAATATTGATTTTAAAACTCATTACTTAACTAAAGAGTATTTTTGAATCTTTCTCTGGACATACAAGGATACAAGTGTCAACATCTTCATTAAAAACATTAAATAAACTGACACATCGGGAGATAGGCTCTTGCTGGCCGTACAAAGTTGTGTGTCGAGACTCATACAAGAACTGTCTTGGTCCTAAGGACATTGAGGGGGCATACAAATAAATTTGATAGAGAGGACTTTCAGTTTTAATCGAAAAAACATAAAATATCACGAATAAACATTACACTATAAACTTTTCTTCGCTTTTCAAGAGTCTCGATTCGCAACAATAAACATCGGCTATCATAGTTTAATATCACATTTTCTGTCAATGAAAAATTTCTTACAGCCCTATTATTGACACGATTCAAAACTAGTTTTAACGTAAAACTAGTTCTATATAGTCTGGGAGCCCACCGTAAGATTAAATATCTCATCGCGGCCATGCAAAAATTGGATGCCAATCGATAGCTTTACTCCAAACATTTACAAAACTGCTGGCCGGACAAGCTTAATGTGGTCGCAATGGTTAGAAAATGCACTTTTCATTTGCATTTTCCGCAAAATGTACCTATAATATAAGCAACTTATATAAATGGGGTATCAAATGAAAGCTAGGACTGTCCTCTACACAATAGCGATGGTCGGACAGAGTTTTTTGGCTGTTGCCACGAGTCCGACCACTTTTCTTGAATTAGAGATTTTGTGCATCCTTGGATGAAAATGAAAAAAAAGTGGTTAAGGCCACTTTCCTAACCATTTGAAATGATTTTACTAAGTTTTCGCTGATGTAAGACGCAGTGTTAAAAAAAGACCATTTTTTTTTAAATGGTCGGACTCGACGCAACAGCCAAAAAAAGTCAATCCGACCAATGATATCGTGTAGAGGACAGTCATAGCTTTCATTTGATACCCCATTTATATAAGTTGCTTATATTATAGGTACATTTAGTGGAAAATGCAAATGAAAAGTGCATTTTCTAACCATTGCGACCAGATAAAGCTTATCCGACCAGCAGTTTAGTAAATGTATCGGTTGGCATCCAATTTTTGCGTGGCCGCGATGAGATAGGTAATCTTACGGTGGGCTCCCAGACTATATAGAACTAGTTTTACGTTAAAACTAGTTTTGAATCGTGTCAATAATAGGGCTGTTAAAGTGAATCTCAAAAAACTATTTTGAACCCTCTCAATTCTGTTAATATTTTGTACAGTGTTTGGGTACCAAACAATACAGCAGTACTCAAGAATATGTCACACCAATGAGCAGAATAGTGACTTCACCGCGTGTATGGATTTTTAAAATCTAGGGTATTTCTTATTTTATTTTCATATTTATTTATTAAAAATAGTTTCACATTAAGATTACATCTCATGGATTGTGAAGGCATAACAAAAATATTTTAAAGAGCTTATGCATTTAATATGAGAATTGAGATAAGTGAATTGAGAGCATATTGCTTACAATATCAGAAGAACATTAAATTAATCTAATAATGATTTATATAAACAAAATTTATTTTTAAGATTTATGTATCACTGGCCAAGTGATTGAAAAGATGGGATTTGAATGTGTTTGTGTTTCTGGTTTTCCTAAGTGCGATGGGTTCCATAGGAAAGTGGCATGGACAAAAAAGGTGCGTTCAGACTGCACGCAATTGAATCTAGGCTGAATTAAAGCTCCTGTTCTTTGTGAGCTTGCAAAATTTAGTCTGCTGTACAAATACTCCGGTTGTTTGGTCTGCATGACACCGTGAAACAGGGTTAGTGTTCTGAACCTTGTGAGGTCTTCGAAGCTTAAGCCCATGATTTGCAGAGAGTAGCTTGATATATGATCGAAAATACGTTTTTTAAAGACATATCGTGCTAGGTTATTGTACATAACATTTAATTTACGCCTAGTGTTATAATCAACATAGCAAAATACATCGCAACCATATAACAAGACGGGAAGTAAAACGGGTAAACGGGTAAAAAACTTTGAGTTGACCCAAAAAATCGGAGACCATTGTAAGTTTTACCAATTGTAACTGCAGCATGATCCAACCAGGTGAGAGTGTCGTTGAAAACTATTCCTAAATTTCGAACTTTAGCAACGAATTCGATAGATGAATGACCTAATTTTATTGGTGGTAATGTGGAGGTATCAATTTTCGTTTTGTAGATGCATAGAGTCTTTGACTTCCCTGGATTAAGCGATAAATTGTGTTTGAGTGCTCACTGTTGAATGATCTCTAAGTCTTCGTTCATCATTTCAATGGCACTCCAAATCATATCTAACTGACAGCTCAAGAACAGTTGGAAATCGTCAGCAAACATATGGACAGTACAATGTTTTGTTAGTTGAGGGATCTCGTTCACATAGAGTGAAAATAACATAGGTCCAAGAATGGAACCCTGGGGAACTCCGGCAGGTATTTCAAGAAATGTTGATATACTGTCTCCAACTGCTACGCATTGCTGACGCCCATTTAAGTAAGAATACAAAACTTTGACTGCTAAAGTAGAAAATCCAAAATTAAACAGTAGCTTCTTACAGAGAATGGAATGGTTTACCGTATCGAATGCTTTTGAGAAGTCCAACAACGATAGAATTGTAGGACGGTTAGCGTCTAGGTCTTGACGAATATCGTAGACAATAAGTAGGAGTGCAGTTTTACAACTCCTTTCTGCACGAAAACCAGACTGGGCGGGACTCAAAAGCTTGTTACTGATCAAGTGCACTTGCATCTGCTTGGATAAAAATGGTAGTATTGCGATTGGTCTGTACTCGGGATTACTCTGGTTTTGGGATTTTGGTATTGGAATTATTTTAGCTTTTTTCCACGAAAGGGGGTATACATAAGTGGTTAATATCTGATTAAAGATATGAGTGAAGTATTTATAAATAAATGGAAGGAGTAGCTTTAAAAATTTTGGATTAATTTTGTCCAAGCCTATAGCGTCAGATTTAACTGATAGCAAAGCTTTAACAACGTCTTCATCCGTTAATCTGGCAAATTAAAAATTTTTACTTGCGATTATAGGTACTATAAGGCAAGTTTTGAATTCGTGCAAAAAAAACTTTTGAGATAACAATCAAACATGATATTACGATGATAGAGAACACCAAGAAAGTGGGTGGCACAATTCTGTCTGTCTGTCTGTCTATCTGTCTGTTCGTCTACAGCCTAAACGGCTCGATCGATTTTCTTCAAACTTGGTTCATAGTGGTTTTTGGTGATTATGCCCACACGTTTTTTTTCATTTTTTTTAAGAACCAAAAATAACGGTACCTGTCATACATTTTTTTTTGGCAAATTTACATAATCGTATTTTTATCAAAAACGGCTCGACAACTTTTCTTAAAAAGAATTCAATAAATTTATTTTAGTAAAGGCTTTCTTTGGGTGGAAAACCATTTTTCAAAAATGGTTATTAATGGTACCTCCCAAGGAACCATTTTTTTAATTTTTGATTTTCTTCAAAATGGTATGACCGATTTCAATTATTTTTTTTTATACAGAAGCTTCCAAAACATGTTAATAGTTTTGTGTACCAACATTTTTGAAAAAATATTTTTTGGGTTTTTAAAAAATATTTCAATTTTTTTTTTGGAAAATCAAATATTTCAAAAACGACATGATCGATTTTCTTGAAACTCGATATTTTAGATTTTTTTAGTACTCTCTAAAATATTTTTAGAAAAAATTTTACATTTATGAAAAAATAACGGTACCTACCTTCCATACAAAAGTGAAAAAACCGCAAAGGAAAATATTTTTTAGCTTGAAAGCGACTCCTACGATTTTGATTAAACTTTTTTCATATACTAAAATTAGTACGATCTACCATCAAAAATTATAAAATTTTACACATAGCAACTATTATTAGTACCTGTCATAGAATGTATTTTTTTATTTTGAGTTTTCTCGTTATCAGCTTAACGGATTTAAATGAATTTTTTTATATACAAATTTCAGATAAGGTTTAATAATATTGCATATCAAAATTTTCAAAAAAAAAAGTTTTGGATTTTTAAAAAAAGTTTAAAACTTTTTTTTTGAAAATTCGATATCTCAAAAACGGGTTGACAATTTTTTTTTTCAAATTTTGTTTTTATATAAAATTAAATAAAAAAAATAAAATAAAATTTTTTTTCCCATACAATCATATTCCATCATGAATTAAGATGGCATACTTTTTTTCACCTCAAAGTGTCAAAAGAGTTGTTTTAGCTAATTTAAATTTCGTATTTCATGCTTATCTTCATTTTTCTCTCATAGTTTCCATGTTTTTATATACAATTTTCTTAAACCCGCAGTGTCTTGAACATAAGAGCAAGTACGTGCGACCCAGTCGTGCATCTTATTTAAATTGTTATTGTTTTCGAAGGGCTGATCAGTAGATACATGGTGATCTTGATTTAGTATGGACTGTGAAGCAACTGACACGAACTGCTAGTTGAGTGTATTGCAATCTACGTTAGCAGATGCACTCGATCGCTGTTTCCCAATGCCCAAATTTCGCAGCTTTTGCCAGAGGACTTTTCCAGACTGTGCTTCAGGGTTGAGGAAATGTTCATAGTAGAGCCGCTTTGCAGCCCTTTATACGAACAACAACCAAATTTCGAAGGGACCGATAAATATCATAGAGCACATGATTTACGAAACAATAAATTGATACATTTTGATGTAGAATTTTCAAAGCCAGAACATTTAAAAATTTATAAGAAAAAATATGATAAATTTCAAGTAATTTACAAAACCGTTAAAAATGTGAGTTCTGATCTAAATTTAAAATACTTTCTTGGAAATGCAAAAAATTTCAGCTTAGCTGGAATTTTTTCGAAGTGAAAGTCTTATTTAATGGGCTACAAGTGAAGTCAGTTCTGTTTAATACATATCAGCTAGGTTGACAACTGGCGGACTTCTTGGTATTAATTCTTAAAAATTAAGGAATCAAACAATAAAATTAAAATGAAAATGAAAAGTCAAACAAAAAATAAAAACTCCGACAAAATTTCAGCCTTCCAACACAACATTCACAATTTTTGGCTCCCTGAAATTACGCTATAGGAAATTACGCCAAAAAATAGAAATGGAAAAAAGGCCCAAAATTTTCCATACAATGTTATGGCTTTTTTTCCTAGGAAAAGGAATCCAAAAAGTTTGGCGTGAATTCCGGAATTTTAGGTTATTTTTTCCAAAAATTTCTTGGCTTTTTTTCCTTTAAGAATATTGGAAAAAGGCCAAAATTTTTTGTTTTGGAAAAAACGCCAAAAACTTGCTTTTGGGCTTTTTTTTCTAAATATTACAAAATGTATGCTCTGTTAACATAAATTGACAAATTGAAATAAACAAAGTTATAACAAGTTGTGTTGTTCTAAATGTTCAACGAATCAAATGCACAAGTATGATATAATCAACGGCGGGGGGAGGGGGCAGCGCGTTCTCGCTACCGTTGCCACTGCGCGACGGCCGGGCCACAGCGCACGCGCTACCGTTCGCCGTTGCCGCGGCGCGCGTGCCAGCTACACCGCGCCGGCCACGCCGCGCTGAATGGTGCGTAGCGTGGGGTGCCAACCGTGCACGCACCCCCCCCCCGCCGTTGATTGTATCATACTTGTGCATTTGATTTGTAGAACACATTTAAAACAACACATCTTCTTATAACTTTGTTTATTTCAATTTGTCAATTTATGTTAACAGAGCATACATTTTGTAATATTTAATGGAAACCTGAAGGACATCTGCCACAATTTGTGTTCTTATTTCCAAAATAAATTTGGAAATTAAATCAAAAAGTTGATCTTTTTTTGGTGTTATTTCCATTTAAAGTTTTTGGCTCTTTTTCCAGAAGTGTGGCGTAATTTCCACGTTTTTTGGCGAATTTTCCTTTTTAATTTTGGGAGCTTTTTCCAAAAATTTTATTCCAAACAATTTTGGGCTTTTTTTCCAAAACTCTTTTTGGCGAAATTTCCTGTGGCGTAATTTCAGGGAGCCCAATTTTTCACGTTTGTAACCTTCATTGGTACCTCACATTTTATTTCTTAACAGAGCAGAATCCTAGGTCACATCAGGTTCCTTTTTACTGCAAACCTCGTTGAAGCCATATTTAAAATTTTTCGTCACTTCTATTTATTTTGACAGTAAAACAACGGCAGGTATACTAAATAAACACAACAAAATAAAATAACCACATACGTGCAGTCCCAGAGACCGCTGACGAAATATTTTTACCAAACTAGGCCAAATGTGTGCACCTGTTTCCACCTACATAGCTCAACTGCAGTATACTTACTGCTCATAAATGTCATTGTCATCGGCGTTGGGCACATTGCGCAGCCTAAATGCAGAATTCAAGTTAAAAATTTTCCAAGTTTCAAGTCTCTATCTGAATAATTATTAATTTCTAGTGCCTCCTTGGTCCATCTACAATTATTGTTCATTCAAAATACACGTAGTCTTAGCAGTATGTCACTAAAATAGAAAATATTTATTTTGTTTTTCTTAAAATATTATTAGCCCAGTCAAATTAGTCAAAAAAAGGGCATCAAATCGCATTTTTCGATGGACAAAATTTTTTTTATGGAATCTGTTTGGCTACGTCTCCTGATCATAAAAACGAGTTTTTGGGATTTTTGAGGTTAGGGAAGACCCGCCATCTTGAAAAAGAGATTGGTTTTGTTTTTATGCAATAACTCGCTTGCATTTTATTTAACAACAAAACGTCCTACTACAATCTTGTTGAACATTAAATTACCTATAAAATAAGCTATCAACGACCTCTGTAGGTGGTTTCATTTTTGAGATATAATGGGCCAATGTTCCCCTATGGGTTGCGTTTTGGGGGTGGTATGACTTTTCTTCAGTTTTCTAGGTAACCGTTGATTTTTTTGGATGATGCTCTTAGAATCATTTTCAGTTCTTGTATCGACCTATAAAATGAGCCGTCGATCGATATCATCGGCCACGAATTGTGCGCGTTATCCAATTCATAGGATCACACTTTATGAGTAAGGAGAAACACATAAATATATTTTTTTCGAAAATGTTTACTACTTAAAATGTTGTCCATAGTAATGATAACAATTTAACAAACATGGAACGTGGAGTTGCATCCGCAACACACAGAAGGTTGTAAAGCAGCCGGGAAACTTAAAACACCTGCATTTCTTGTTGTTGAAAACTGAGTTGAATGAGCCCCAAGTTACAAACTTCTTATGCTTTTTAATTTCGAAATTGTTTTTGTTTTTTAATTTGACCCAAGCCATGACAACGATGAATGTATGTATGTATGTATTTTCATTTTGAAAAATTTTCAAAAACGCCCGAATCTGTCTTGTCCCATCGAACAATAAAATACAATCCTATAAGTACATCATCAACAGTTTCTTTGTGGTTATGTCAAAGTCATTCCTGCTAGCATAGAGACGTATACCTTACCCCCTAAAGCCTTTTCCTGGATGATTGTCTATCTCAACTAATCTCGGAACACGCATGAAATTTATAGCTTTTTGTGTTATAAAAAAATACGAAGGAAAAAAAAAATAAAATGAAAAATCTTCTCATTTCTCTCTGCGCCTTCGGTCCTTTTATAATAATAAAAAAAAAACTTAAAAAGTCGTAAAATCCAACCACATTTTATATCAAATGTAAAGCAAGTGATGATTCAGGTGAAAGAAAAGCCTTTAACGAAACCGGAAGCCATTTACAATTTTCAAATTCTTTTGTGTGTGTACAACATACCATATACTTATTATCTATGTATCCCCTTCATTCGGGAGGTATTTTGTTATTGTTGTTCTTATTTTTTTTTTTTCTTAATTCCATTCATTAAAGTCTTGGATGGTATACCTACTTATTTTATTTATTAGTTTTGTCGAATAAAATGGAAAAATACTCCAGCATCAATAGAAATTCAATTGTTCTGTCATTTTAACTCCATAAGATGTTTTTTTCGAATTTCCCAAATTTTTTAGTATTTTCAGATATTTTCTTTTCATTAAAATTGATCAAGAAATACTTTTGCAATTCTGGTAATTTCAAATGTATTACAGTAAAAAAAAATATCCTTTCCTAACGCCCCCCAAGTCAACTAGAAAAACACTACAGGTATACTTCTTTCCATGTAAAATCTTACACTGGAATATTATAAGCTTATGCATTCCTGGAAGTTCGAAATAAAAAATGAAAATTCCAAAACTTTTCGAACTATCCCCTATCTCCCAGAAGTACCCCTTTTGCTCATGACTGGAATGTTTATTTCCCTATTTATTCATAAAGCTTTTGGCATCGACTTTCCAGTGGATTTTTCATTGAGGGGTAGGTATTGGAAAGACTGATGGAATAAGAAATCTGTCTATTCCTAACATATGCGGGTCTTGTAAGATAAACAGCACAAAAAAGTATTTCAAGTATTATGCATCTCGTGAGACGTGGGTGTTAGCTGGATGCTTGGTTCTTCCGTCATCAGACCCAGCCAACCCCATCTTTTCAATATTGCCGTCTTGTTGTTGTTAGAGGTTATCGGGATAAGAAAACTCGGGAAAACAACAACTTCTATGTTATTATCATCATAATCATCATCAACGACGACTACGACGACGAAGAACGACGATGAAGAACGTTGGTATCGAAATCGAGGACTGAATACCGAAGGAGAGTATTAGATAGATACAACGATAGAATGATACACCTTAACGCTTGGAATTGGCAAAATCCAACGTCATTAATAAACTTTATCGAGTAGGTGGATGCCATTTTTAGCCATCGACCGACGTAGTCTTCGGTCTTTGTGTTGTAGCTTTAAGGGTTTTTCGTTTATAGTTTTTGGTTTTGCTTTTACTCTTTGCTGGAATTATGTCTTTAATTTGAGGTCTTTGGAATTTGGAATTTGGAATTATGTGCATCTGAAGTCTGTGTTTGGGATAGTTTCTTCGACATTGTATGTGTGTTACATATTGTTGGTGGTGGAAACGGAATGTCGCCTACGAGAAATTGTATATTTTTTTGTATTTTCTTTTTTAAATTTTTATTGTGCTGCTTTCTGCGTCATTGGTTGTTTATTTTTTTTTTTTTTGCGGGGTTTATTATAAATCCAATGCAAGTTTGATGTAGAATTTTCTGCTCACTCAATTACAGGACATGACATTTCTGTTGGTAAGGAAAGAAAATAAATTGGAATTTACAAAATAATGTGGTGTGGGACGTGGGTGTTAAAAAAAGAGAGAAGAAAAGCTAATAGAAGATAATCCCTGTTGTAGGTATTATAACAGTGATTCGTTGTTTTATTTAAAGTAAAGAATTTGAGGTTAAGAGTGTTCCGAACTGAACAAAACCCGTCATTTGCTAACTTTTTGTTTGCGTACATAAGACCGGGTTTTTTCACTTTCATCAGATATGTTGTTTTATAAAACTTTTTATTTTAACTAATTGGTCACTAGTAAGCGTATTATTGTACTAAAAAACCATTTTGTAAAAGTAACTGATTTTAACTTCCAAATTTACATAAATTTTCTGTCAAAAAGTGCTTTTTAAGAATTAAAAATTTCAATATCAGATGATACAATTATGATTATTTAATTAATGAAAATTGTGAAAAATAAATTGAATTTATATCCACTGCAAAGAAAACAGTCAAAAAAGTACCGTTATTAGGTATAAAAAATTGACTGTAAAAAATGCGTTTTTTCAAAACTTACAAGTATTTTTATTTTGTATTATAAAATTTTTTATTAGATACGAAATTAAAAATGTTCTCCAATAGTGGCATAATAAAAATATGGAATTTTTTGTTATTAAACATTGTTTTGCAAAAAATGCTTTAGTGTAAGCTACATTTGCTTTGAAAAACAGCCATTTTTGCCATTTTCTCGTTTCCTTAGAGGCTTTCACCAAAAACAAGAGCACAAAATTAATATTTGTTTCCAATGATGTCCTAGAAAACAAGTTTATCTGCCCATAGACACCTTAATCGTTTTGATCAGACATGCATACGCTTCACAATCTTTTTCATGAAATCAGCATTTCAGTCCGGAACACTCTTAACTGTAACTATTCCTGAATCGGAACTTTTTTTGTACATTGGTACTGACTGACTAATGATATCAACTCAATATCTTGTGCATTTGTTTTTTTTTTTAATATAATAAAATTCACGACTTTGCCGCACGTACCTACTTGCTTCTAACTTCAAGTAACTCAGAAATTAAGATTTATTTAGGTAGGTACCTACAGTCCTACATGGATAGTTAGTAGTAGAGAAACATATTAAAAACTATTGAATTCGTTCCTTACAATGAAAAAATAACTCTTTAAACTTAAGCTGAACAAATGGAAAAAATTTGAAAATCGTTGAAGCGGTCTTAAAAAATATGTATTTGTTTTGTATACAAAAAATTCAAAACATTTTTAAGCAACAATTTTGGTGTGCAAATTTTGAGTTATTGCTAATATGCTGAGAAAATTAAAAACCTTATGTTCTAAGTTTCAAAGCAATCGACTGGGTCGTTTTCGAAATATATTGAGTTTTCAAAAAATAATTTAAATTAATAAAAAAAAAAACAAAAATATTCAATACTTTGAAAATTTTGTAACAATACAATTTATACTTTTTGAGAGTTTCTACATAAAAATAAAACCGGAAATAAAAGGAATAGCTCATTGGGAGGTAATATTTATTTTGAAAAATGGAATTCCACCAAAATGTTGCCTTCACCAAAAGAAATATATTGTTTTTTTTTTTTTAGGACAAAATGTGGTGCTTGATTTGGAAAAAATAAAATTTTGTAATATTACTAAAAGAAATTGTATCGCTTGTTCTGAAAAAAAATTTAAAAAAATGTGTGGGGGTATCGCCAAAAACTGCTTTGTACCAAGTTTGAAGAAAGTCGATCGAGCCGTTAAAGCTGTAAGGCCATAATCGAACAGTTAGACAGAAAGACAGACAGAATTGAGTAGAGCTGTACAAATCGTTATTTTCAAATGATCGAATCGCTTAAGAATCGATCACCAAAATTATTCGATCATTTCAATCAATCGATCTTTCGATCATTTTCATTTCATTGAACTTATTACCGATTCAATTTTCATTTGGGTTTAAACGAACTCAATTCAATACTTTATTGATTTTGAAAAGCTCAAACAAAAATATGGTGATTTTATGTCAATTATTAGACATTTGAATAGAAATACAGTACACGCTCGATATAGTGAAGTAATAAAAACCAGGCCTGTTTACTGTTTCGAGATTGTTCACTTGTTCGAGCGGGAGTCTTCTACTAAGGCCTTATAAAGGCGAATTTGATCCAAAATGCACATTTCGTTCGATGTGAATGTTTTTAATTTTAACTAAGCATTAAACAGAAACAATTCCTCAGAGCTCTCAAACTATGTAAAATGCTTGCGCGAAATTTTTATACAAAATACGGTTTTTTATAAAATTTTGTGTGTTCACTATAGTGGATAGTTTATTATTTCGAGATCCACTAAATCTAGCGTCTACTGTATACCTTTTATGTGAAAATATCCCCTACCGTCAAGAAATCAACTGTCAAATTCCATTGACGGATGGCTACGATGTCGATGGATTAAAAAACCTCAAAATATTTTAAATTTTTGAATAATTTTTACTGCTTTTAAAGCAATTGGGTGACATTTGGATCAAAATACACCTTTTCTGTCAAAATATAGTTCATCCCCTATCTGTCAAGCAATCAACTGCCAGATTCCATTGAAGGATGGCTACGATATCGATGGATTAAGAAACATCTGCGAAATCACATGTTTTTTAAGAGAAAATCGAGAATACCTAATAGAAATGATTGAGATTGGGATGAAAAATCGAGGATTATCGATATGTTTGAGACTGAGATGGACAATTGAAAATCATCGAAATTATTGAGTTGAGAACGATTGAAATGAAATTTGGGATTTCAATCATAAATACTTTTCGATGATAGGATCAAAAAAATCGAATCGTTTCTGATTGACACAACCCTAAAATTGAGAGATCCACTTTTTTAAACCTTCCCTATCATCGTAATAACAAGTCTGTTCAAAATCTCGAGTTAAGCCTTATTTACGAGTTCATAACTTGTTATACAGGGTGTCCCGGACCTGAATGGAAGTATTTAAGGGGATGATTCTTGGGGTTATTTTAAGAAAAAAATTGTATGGGGGAAAGTTGTATTTCCCTTCCCTGAAGCAGGGGGGGCAGTTTCTGAAACATTGAATCTAAATGCAAAAAAATAATATGCTATAATTTTTTTGAGAGCTAATACTCCATTCGTGCATTTAGTTTTTAAATCAAGTTGTTTAAGCGAATAGTTTTTGAAAAATTAAATTTCAAAGTCAAAATAAAAAAAAAAAAATTGTGATTTTTTTTTTCTTAAGTCAATATTTTTAAAAATTTTACATAATTAAGTGCTGTTTTTGTGTTCAATATTCAATGCCCTCATTACTTTTTAGTCCATTACCGAAAACCAAATGTAAAAATCTTTCTTAGTTTTGGGAAAGTTGAGAAAAAACAAAAGGTACTTTTGCCAATTAGCCCGAAAAAAGGATTAAATTATGGAATTCATGAATAAATTCATTTTTTCGGGCTTATTTGGGAAAACTACCTTTTGTTTTTTTCTTAATTTCTCAAAAACTAAGAAAGATTTTTAGATTTGATTTTCGGTAATGGACTAAAAAATAATGAGGGCATTGAATATTGAACACAAAAAAAAACCCTTAATTACGTTAAGTTTTGAAAAATATCGACTTAAGAAAAAAAATCACAATTTTTTTTTTTTTATTTGACTTTGAAATTTAATTTCTCGAAAACTATTCGATTAAACAACTTGATTTAAAAACTAAATGCAATAATGGAGTATAAGCTTTCAAAAAAACTATAGCACATTATATAACGTGTTTTCGTTGATTTTTAATGTTTTTTTTCATGTTAAGTCAATGCTTCAGAAACTGCCCCCCCTGCCTCAGGGAGGGGAGATACAACTTTCCCCCCATACACACCTCAAGAACCAACCCCTTTAATACTTCCACTCAGGTCCGGGACACACTGTATAGTTCCTACATGTCGCAAGTAAAAAGTAACTCTCATTGAGACTTTATACCTACGATATAGGTCAATAAGGGCCAATTTTTCAGTATTAGACTATCCTAGCCTAGCTCTTCCGTCAATTTATTTATTATTTATTTCCTGAAATAACTCAGGGACCAAACTAAGGGCAATTTTCACTGTGGCACCAACGGAATTTTCAACCGTAAACGTTATTGAAATCTTTTGAAAGTGCAATCTTAGTTATGGGAAAATCTCAATTTCGATAGTAAAGGCGCAAGAATGTGATATCGATTTTATTTTTTGCCAACTGAAATATAAAGTTAATCCCCAACTAAAAAACTGATTCTCAGTTTACCCAGTGATAATTTATTTTGAAGATTAGCTAACTTTAATTTAATACAGAAATAATTCTGCACTGAAAAATTGACCCCAAGAGGGTTACCAAAATCATTCAATTATCTTCTTATGCGCGTTCTAATTTTATTGAAACTTGGCAAGCCTGAAAAAAATGCAATTTACATCGATATTGATCCGGATGTGTGAAATGCAGAAATAAATGTTCGAAAGTTTTTAAAAACAAGTAAAAAAACAACAAATGGTTATAAAAACAGAAATTATTTTCTTAGCACTATTTCACACTTTTCCGTTAAAAAACTATTACTTTAAATCAGCCCCGTGCGCAGAACTTAAACAAAGGCTGTTTTTTTCATATGGTTAGAACACCCGAACGCGCCCCCCCCCCCCCTCCCCTGTATGCATTAAATTATGAGTGCAACTTTAAGCCCAGTACGCAGCTGATGCGAAACGAAATATTTAGTTGGTCTCCAACAAGACAACGAAATGCTTACGAAAACGCAGCGAAAAAATATTCATTGACAGTTACACCAATTCAAAAATACGAAACAAATGCAACTGAAAAAAAAGAGCACCGAGAGCCACGCTGTAATGAAAGAAACAACAAAAATACACACGAAAAAACACAAATGTCATTTTTCCGCACACAATAAATGGCCTGGGTAATTAATTGTGTGCGAAAAAAGAGTGTAGACTTCTCCAAAAAGTATGCAACAATTTTCAATTTCGTTCATCGAACAGCGTACAGCAGAACGAAAAGTAGAACTAAATTTTTAGTTTATGATTTCATTGTGTCATTTTTGTATGGGATTTTTCGTTTCGCATCAGCAGCGTACTAGGCTTTAAGTGATAACGTCGTGCATACTTCTTTTTAAATCTTAAGGATTTATTAAATAATTTGATTTACATAGATGTATGTACACATATTTATTATAACTCTAATATTGATAACCAAATTTGGACTACCTAAGTATATGCATAAGGAACACAAGTGTGATTTTATTTTTTCGATGTTATTCAAAGAAAAACCTTACTCTAAAAATAATATAGATATATGTGTAGTAAGTTCAAATCAATCTATTTTGGGATAACAAACTTCTAGGAAACTACAATTTGTTATTGTCATTTATCGCTTATGTTTGCATAATTGAGGTTACTTCATAATGACCGCAATGACAAAATAAAATCTGATCACAATATCCGGTGGTAGAGTTCTTTCCGATTTATAACAAAGAAAAAAAAAATTCAAATGAAAACGAAAATAAAATGTAAAAATACATTCTAAGAAAGGAATGCATTTATGTATTTAGTTTTTATTTTTTTGTTTTTATTTAAAAAATTGGTTATTTTCTTTTATTTAAATATCAATTTGTATTAAAATTTATGTTTAACTTCAAAAGCAGGAAACCGAGTTTCATATGGTTTGGTCTTATAATAGTGCCCAGCCAAGTTTGCTACACTACACCCTTTTTACAGGAACAAACTCAGGTGATTTTCAACCCCGCCCCCCCCTCTAACTTCAGTTCCAATAAAGTCAGACACTTCAAATTCGCAGTAGTTGCTAAACTGATCAAACACAGGTGGCTCACCAAATATCAACTCTTAAGCATTAGTAATTCACGAGATATAGGACTTGAAAAATCGCAAAACCCGTAACTGACTGAATCAATGACTCACTGACAGATCATCAAAATTATGGAGCACTTCCCGACATCGTAAAAATTTAAAATTTCACACAGCGGTAAGCCTTGTGGTATATACAAAGGTAAAAATCGAAAATCTGCAATTATCTACTCAGGAGGCGTGGCATCCACCCACTTTCTTAAAAATTCTTATAAATTAAATGGAGCACTTCCGATTGTTGTAGAACGATGAAAATTGGCAGGTCGGTAGGACTTGAATTACTTAGAAAGAAAAAAATCGAAAATTTGGAATTTTCTATTCAAGGGGCGTGGAATCCACCCACTATCTCAGAAATGCCATTATTTACATGGAGCACTTTCAGTTGTCGTAGAATAATGAAACTTTGTAGAGCGGTAGGGCTTTATTTTCACCTGACAAAATAAATGTTTGCAAAAAGGAGTGAAATCACAACAAAACCATAAATGTTAGAAAAAAGGTAAGTTCTTATATGTACAAGAAACCTGTGCGTAAAAAGTCAGCCAAAAAAAGTGATGAGATCTGAAATATATGCCAAGTTTTAAATTCATGAAGTTTAATATCAAATATCTTAAGTAAGAGTAATATCGAAACAATTCCAAATTCTTACAGAAATTTGGTATTTAATGATTACTGATTCAAATTTGGTGGATTTACTTGGCAAATTTTCTCTTAATTATTTCATCATCGTGTCCTGTAACCCCGGCTGGAGCATAGGGCGTCAACAAAACGTCTCCATCCTTCACGGTCTGCTGCAAGGTACTTAAGCTGTGGCCACGTCTTTCTCTGGGATTCTGCTTCCGCTAAGACAGTTGATTTCCATGTTGTTCTTGGTCTTCCAACCCGGCGTGCACCCAGAGGATTTGACTGGATTTCCAAATTGGGGACAGAGTACCGAAGGCAGCACGAGCTTTATTTATTCTACTTTTAACGTCCAGATCCGTACCACCGTTTGCAGAAACAATACTGCCAAGGTAGTTAAATTGTTCCACTACTTCAACTGGCGTCTCCTGTAAAATAATACGCTGCTGTGTGGAGCGGCCTGTGAGCATTATTTTTGTCTTTTTGCTGTTAATTCTTAGACCACTCGACTCTCCCTTCACTTGCAGTGCTTGGCACATCCCGTTCAGCCCACTGATGTTATTTGCCAGTAGACATATGTCATCGGCATAGTCTAAATGACTGAGCCTTTCGAACGGTCTCCATTGAATGCCCTGTCGCTCAGCTGTACCAACACTGGCCGTCAATACGTCGTCCATCGCCAGCAGGAAGAGAATTGGCGATAGAACATCCCCTTGTCTCACACCCTGTTGCACTACGAAGGAGTCGGATAGCTGCCCATTGTGCAAAACAAAACACCTCGCGTTGTTGTAGGACTCTTTAATAATGGCAACAATTTTTGGTGGAATTCCTCTACCAAGCAACGATCTCCATATACATTCTCGGTTAACTCGATCAAAGGCCTTTTCAAAATTCACGAACATGAGGTAAAGCGGTGATTGATATTCCATCGACTGCTCGAGGACGATACGCAGGGTGTTTATATGGTCGACACACGATCGACCACTGCGGAAGCCAGCTTGATGCCTCTTGAGTGTAGACTCGATTCTATCCTTTATTCGCTCGAGTATGATTGTTGCCATTAGTTTTGGGAAAACGGACAAAACGGTGATACCACGCCAATTGTTGCAATTCTTTAAGTCACCTTTCTTTGGCAACTTAACAATCACACCATCCTTCCAGTCCCTGGGATAGCTTTCGTTTTCCCAAATGTTTTGTATCAGCGGATGTAAAATACTAGCCACTGCTACGGGATCGGCTTTCAGGAATTCAGCTGGTATTCCGTCCAGTCCAGCTGCCTTGTTGTTTTTGAGGAGATTTATTGATGTACGAATTTCCGATTCTGACGGGGGTTCGATGTCAATACCCCTATAGGACCTGCGCATCTCGTTTAGTTGGGGCACTTCAGCACTCTGCTCAACTGAATCCTCATTTAGCAGTTCACAAAAATGGTCCTTCCATCTACGAAGCTGATCCTCAATTGATACCAAAAGTGTGCCATCCACATCCATTACAGGATGATTGGTTTTGCTTTTTTTCCCGATAACATCTTTGGCTATTTGGTACAATTCCCGGATATCTCCTCTTCTGGCAGCGCTTTCCGCATTATCTGCGAGTCCATCCAACTTCACCCTCTTGTCACGTCTCACACAGCGGTAGACCATCCTATGTGCAATGCGGTACTCTCTTCGCAAGTCAGCCTTTCGTTGAACATCAGCTTCGGCATTTATTTGGATTTTCAACGATTTGCGAAGTTCGATCTTATCCCAGGTGTCTTGGGATATCCAAGAGTCTCTACGTCTCGTTCGCTTGGGTACAGTTTCGGATCCAGCCTCCATAAAAACACTTTTAATTTCACCCCACATCTCATCAATTGTTGAATTCTGGATTCCATTTAATGACGAGGCTCTGTCGTTAAGGGTGGTGACATAGTTTCGACATATGTGCTCCTTGCTGCATCCTGCGCTGGTTTTTGTACGGCAGCGGTTCGTAGTTTGAGACTCATCAGAACCAAATGGTGGTCGCTTCCCACATCGGCATTTCGTATACTCCGGACATCACACATAGACTTCCTCCATCGCTGCTGAATCATGATATGATCAATTTGGTTTTCGGTTTGACCATCCGGATGCACCCAGGTAATTTTGTTGCACGTCTTATGATTAAATACAGTCCCACCTATCACAAGACGATTCGCGTTACAAAAGTCGACAAGCAAGTCACCATTTTCATTTAATTATTTACTCAATCAAAAATTTAAAATGTATGAAAACTTTACCAGTAAACCCACCAAATTCTAATCAGTAATCATTTAATACCAAATTTCTTTTAAAAATTTGGAATTGTTTCGATATTACTCTACTTAAGATATTTGATAATAAGCTTCATGGACTTAAAACTTGGCATATATTTAAGATCTCATTACTTTTTTGTCTGATTTTTTACGCACAGGTTTCGTGTACATATAAGAACTTGTTTTTTTTTAACATTTATGTTTTTTTGTGATATGTACCTACATGAATATAGATAAGATAAGTGCGTTCAAGATCTATTAAAAAAAAAATACTTTTACAATTTTATTAGGCTTGTTGCAAAAGATCGTGAATATCTCATATCGCTTAAGAATTTTCCCTCTCTCATTCCTGCTTTGTTATTGACCACAACGAAAGATACCCAACGAAATTCACTAAAAATTCGTTATCAGTGAGATAAAATGCCAAACAAGTTTGCTTAAAATTCAGCCGGCAGAATGCACATGTTTTATAGGTACATATTGTTGATTTGTCTATACAGAGTTGTTGCCCCTTGTTAATTCGAATGAAAATAAATTATTGGATTTGTTTTCCACTATTATAAGCCAGGAGATGCAATTTTCTAAAGCATTGACCTAAAATTATGGGTAAGAAATAAAAAAAAAACAACAGCAATTTCAAGATGCCCGTTATAGTGACTGTCTTCCTAAGCAAAAAGCTTGAATCTTAAAAAATTGAAGCTTTTGGGAAGAAACATTATTATAAATGCGCAACCGGCAGTGGCAAGTTATACCTACATTAAATAAAAATCGAACTCTTATTACGTTGATAGGGAAGACGAAAAAAGTTGGTCTCAAAATTCTGTCTGTATCTGTAGTCTGTCTGCCTGTCTTGCCGCTGAGCTTAAGCAAAAACGACTGTATCGATTTTCTTCAAAGTTGGCAAATATCGTTTTTCGTCATTCCCTCCCACACAGTCTTCTAATTTTTTTCTTAAATCCAAAAATAACGGTACCCTACATTTTTTTTTATAAATAAAATTTTACTAAATCGTATTCTTCTCAATAATGGATCCACTACTTTTCTTAAGAAAAATTCAATAAATCACTAAAGGCTACCTACCTTTGAGTGGCAAACTATTTTTCAAAGAAGCATTTCTTATATTTTCGATTTTTTCAAAATGATACATAAGTCTGATTTAAATATTTTTTTTGTATAGATTCTGTATCTATACAAAAAGCTTCTAAAAAATATTGAATAAAACATTTTATGGATTTTTTTAAGGTTTTTCATTTTTTTATTTTGAAAACTAAATAACTATTTCGAAAACTGCAAGGTCAATTTTATTTGAAACTCGGTACAAAAGGGTTTAATAGTACTTTTTGGAATATTTTGAGAATAAAGGAGGTGGCCATCGTTAGATCGAAAAACCATCGGGGATCATTTATATTAAGAGATTAAAAGTTCGAACTTACTTTAATGCAAAATCTGTTCAAAACAGTATTTTATGAATAGTTTGGGGGAGATAATGGTTAAGAAAGTTTGGTATTTATTGTTCAATATAAACAAAAAACTAAACAATGAAATGTAGTTAGCAAAAACTATTATAATTAAAAAGCAAAAATCTACGATTTCAAGCTATATCTAGATACTTGTATTATTAGCTATGGGAACAAATAATTTTAGTCTTAGTAGGTTATTTTTTTATTATTTTTAGTGTTATTTATTGAATTTTTCGTTTTTCATAGTGATCTAAAAGATTTGTTAGTTTTTGGATTTTTTTTAACTTGACCTCTGGTTGCATCTTGACTACCATTTTTTTTTTTTTTTGAAAAACTACCTTTTTCTGTTTAAATTTTTTTTTTCTGTTTAAATGGCTAAAACTGGCCATTGTATGAAACAGAAAAATCGTTGATATCTCACACACAACTTCTGTATACCATTTTATTAGCTATCTTTTATACAAAAACAAAAAAACACGAAGGAGATTTTCCTATACCTAGTCGTATTTGGTGGCTCATAGCTCATATACTAGATGGATTTCGGGGTTGCCCTTTCGGTGACGTCAATTGCTTATTATAAGGTACCCATTGGCTAACATTTCTTTCTTGTCGATTCTGGGTTTAGTGTCCATACATTTTTGGCCATCTCCTTTGACTGTTATGAAAAAATAAAGTTGATACTTCCCAAATAAAAATTAAAAAAAGGCTGGGTGCAACCAGTGCTGCCATTAATTTGTTTTAAAAAATCTGCAATAATTGCGAAAAAAATCTGTAATGCAGATTTCTATAAGGGAAAAATGAGTCCATACCTACAAAAAAAACATCTATAATTAGAAACCATAACAAAAAAATAACATAAATTAATTCAAGTAATAAAAATAACATTGTTTCTTTTAAAATGAACATTATAGAGTTACCTATGCTTAAGGCATTTCATATTTTACTTTAAAGTCAGTGCAGTTGTGCAGTTATTATGATTTGATTTTATAGAATAGAACTTTATATAAAGATGACAGCATACAGCAAAATTATTGATTTTTTAATTCTTTTTTTTAACGAGAACTAAATATTAAAGTAGACACGAGTGCAGATATAATCTGCGTTGCAGATTTTCGAATTTCAAAAGTCTGTGGATGGGATGAAAATCTGCAAAATGCAGATAAATCTGCACTAATGGCAACGCTGGGTGCAACCCACACTGATGCACTCGGAAAATAGAGGCCTAATGTTGTCAATTTTGTACTATTGCCCATATCAATGTTTGGTCTTAAGATGTTGGAGACGAAAAAAATGTTCAACAATTTTTTGAAAAGTTTCTTGTTCTTTTCGCTTTAAAAAAACTGTTAATTGAGTTTTTTTGCAAAACCTATCAATTATCTAAGTATAATAATCACACTAATTTTAGCATAGGTATGCAAAAAGTTTTATCAAAATCAAGGAACCGTTTTTGAGAAAAAATATTTTCCTAAACCGTTTTTTAGCTATTGTATCGAGAAAGTATACTGTTATTTTTGCAAAAAAGTAATTTTTTTCTTAAAATACTTTAGAGGGTATTATAAAATTCTTAAGTATCGATTTTCAAAAAAACCGATTACATTATTCTCCAAATATTTGATTTTCAAAAAATAGTTTTGATTTTTATATAAGAAGGTTTTATAATACAAATTCTATATACTACTGAAATAAATCAGCCAAGTAGAAGACTTAGCATTAAGGATTGGACTTGTTGAATTATTGATTCAAAATAGCTTTTTATGGCCTTTAGTCCTATAAATTGGCGTTTCGTTCGGCTTACTCACTTGAACTCATCAGTGACATAGTGAGGGCTTTGTCATACGCAATTTATATTAAGTTCAGTTCAACTTACATGAATTTTTCAACGAAAATCCACTGTAAACTATATCCAACAAGATTAGAATTCCTAATCATTATAGTTATAGTTTCTTCAAACTTGGTACATGGTGGTTTTTGGTGATTATGCCCAAACACTTTTTTCATTTTTATTTTAGAACCAAAAATAACGATACCTGCCATACATTTTTTTTAGCAATTTTACATAATCGTATTTTTCTCAAAAACGGCTCGACAACTTTTCTTTAAAAAAATCAATATCTAAATTTTTTTTAGTAAAGGCTTCTTTTGGGTGGAAAATCATTTTTCAAAAATGTTTATTAATGGTACCTCCCAAAGAACCATTTTTTTAATTTTTGATTTTCTTTAAAACGATACGACCGATTTTAATTATTTTTTTATACAGAAGCTTCCAAGAAATAAAAATAGTTTGTTGTACCAACATTTTTGAAAAAAATATTTTTTGGGTTTTTAAAAAAAGTTTCAAAATTTTTTTTTTGGAAAATCAATTATTTCGAAAACGACATAATCGATTTTTTTGAAACTCGATATTTAAGAGTTTTTTAGTACTCTCTAAAATATTTTTAGAAAAAATTTTACATTTATGAAAAAAAAGGTACCTTCCATACAAAAGTTAAAAAACCACAAAAGAAAATATTGTTTTGCTTAACGACTCCAATGATTTTGATTTAACTTTTTTCATATACTAAAATTAGTACGATCTACTACAAAAAAAAAAAAAATGTACACTTAGCAACTATTAATAGTACCTGTCATAGAACGTATTTTTTTATTTTGAATTTTCTCGTTTTCCACTAAACAGATTTAGATTATTTTTTTTTATATATAGATTTCAGATAAGATTAAATAATATTGCATATCAAAATTGTCGAAAAAAAAAGATTTTGAATTTTTAAAAAATGTTTCAATTTTTGAAAATACGATAACTCAAAAATGGGTTGACAAGTTTTTTTCAAATTTTATTTTTGTATATAAAATACACATAAATATATACTTAAGATTTGCATAAAAAAATTTGTCCTTAAAAATGTTTTAAGAATTTTATATATAAAATTTAATTTTTTAAAAAACCGCTCCAACGATTTTAAAAATTCCACACTATCATATTCAATCAAGAATTAAGATGGAAATCTTTTTCTCCACCTCAAACTTTTAAACGAGTTGTTTACCTAATTTAAATATCGTATTTCATATGCTTTTCTATATTTTCTCTCATAATTTTCATGTTTTTATATACAATTTTCTTAAGCCCGATGTGTCTTGAACATAAGAGCAAATAACTGCGACCCAGTCGGGCATTTTATGTTATTTTCAAATAATTGCACTTTGTGATTATTAGAACATTGAATATCTTAAAAACCGCGCCCAGGCCTCCACTCTCTATTTTTTATCGCCTGGCCTTTTCAAATTGATCAACTTTCCATTCCTTGCATGAATTTCGTCTTTTTACTTTTTGGTAATTCTTGGCTCAATTTCATTTGCGGTAATTTAATACCCAACTTGGTAAAGAGTACTGCTTTTCCCAACACATCTCATCTGCTGTACCATAGCTGTGAGAATATGAGAATAGCATCTTTCTTTACGTAACGATATCTATTTCATTTGGATTTTCGATTTCGATCGTTTCCAAAAATGCCGATTTCAGGCTGATGGTTGATCCGCTTCGTTCTCTAAGTCATTGTTTCTTCGACGACAGAATCCTTTAGAATTATTGAAAGACTGATATCGAAATCGGTGATAGCTAGTTCTTTAGGAAATAATTTCTTTAAAGTACTTGCTGCATAAGAGTAGGGCACGGTGGGGCACTTTCAACCGGGGGGCACATTTGACATTTATGAAGTATTTAGAAGCATGTAGTACGTACATGCATAAATGGCCAATCCAGCGATTTACCAAATAAATTAAACATTACTTTGCCCCCTTCCCATACAAAACAGAGTAGCTAAGAACTTCATTTTTTACATTCTTCGCAAAATTTGGTGGTGAAATGTTAGGGTTATGGAGGGTTAAAGAATGCCAGGAATTTATTTGATTAATCAAAAATTAATGAAAAACAAATATCAAAGTCCATTGCATTCTTTTACAATTCTGGTCACCTATCATAAATTATTATTTTTTTTAATTAGTTTTTATTAAATTATTTTATCTATTTTGGTTTTCTTACAATTCCTAGTAAAGCTAAAAAAAATCCCCAAAATTCATCACATGTGGCAATCTTATGCCACCCATCTAGCCACCCATCTAGCCACCCCAAATATTGGCACTCGTATAGTAAAAGCTCAACTTCCGGATGCGTAAAGCTCTATGCCCACAGTTGAACTTCATTTTCTTGAATGAATTGTTTGCCCCCCAATTAAGAAACCCAGAATGTTTCTTCTTTTTCATATTTTTTAGCTTAAACTTATGGAAAAACAAAAATAACAAGTCACAGCACACTTTCAAAAAAGCAACTACAACAACAAATATAGTGACAGCAGGCATACATATGTGTGCTATCGTTGTCGCTGTCTTTATAGTCGAATAAGATTGTAAGTGCAAATAAAATTGTTGGGAGCAAATGGCTTCTGTTTTTGTTTCGCAGTTCAGTTCTAACGGTTCATGCAGTGCGAATAAATCGCTCTGCCAGCGTGGATGTGGTTGGAAAATTGTCTTAACCTGTCGTCGTCGGTCGGTTGTTGTCGTTGGTCGTCCTTGTCGGTGACGCTGACATAGCTCCTCTTTGCTCTTGTGTTCAGGATCGATTCTCAAAGTGAGCTAGATTTGGATCTTTTGAATTTATTCGAAGGTTATAGACGTCGTACATATACGAATACAAAGATCTAGTAATAATTGTCGCGGAAACGTAGTGTTTTTCTACCTTTCTACCCCCGCAACACCCCTTTCAATTGATTTTCCTATCGACAAATAAGTAGGTATACACGGGACACGACGCGCAGTGAACTTAATTGGTTGTGATTGGTGCGTTATGTATTTTGATTGGAAATAAACAAATTGAACCGACAAAGACCTGTGATCCAAGTGCGGGCCGATCAATTTATTTTGAGATTCAAGAGGATATCTTCATCAGTGCATCTTCATGGAACAACAAATCTGGAGACAATTATTTTAATTGCAATGAATCACAGTTTTCATACTTTGTCACATTATATTGGCCAGAAAATGGGGTAATTTTTTTTTGTTTTTTTTTTTTGTATTCATAAGGAGATGATGGTGGACTGTGGATGTAAAATTAACCGCAAATTATGGCACTTTTGAATACCTACTTTGGGGAAATTCATGAATTCATTATATTTTTGGCAAGCAAAACTACTACGGATTTTAAAGGTAGTTAATGCTTGACTGTGTATTGAGACTTCGAGGTAATTATTGCACATGATGTCCTTGCACTGACATCATACTTTTTGATCACTCTCTAGGACAAGGGCATTATAAGGAACTCAGAGCTCGAAGCACATCAGCTACTGGCCTTATTTACTCTGTTGGAAAATGCTCTTAAAAATTCATAAATCAAAGCTAATTGCTATGCTCCCCCGGCTCAATCCATTCAACTTCTCACAACCCCAACCCTTATAGCCAAGCCACATGCTTTTTCCTCTAGTTGAGCTGTACCTACTTGACTTCTGTTTTTTTTTTTTTTTTGCATTCATGTTCTTGGCGCCCAGTGATGTGTGTTCTGGTGTGGTGGTTTTCGTTTAAGTAAAATGTTTTCGAGCGTAGAATTTTAAGGATTAATAGTGATGTGCGGTTTTCATAAAATATCCGGTTATTTTTTAATTTAATTGGTCGCAAAGCAAATTTATCCTGAAATAAAATGCAATTATTTTAAAGGGAAGTGCTTCAAAAAATCTGGTGACAAAAACAATTTGCTTTTTAATTTCTTTTGTTTAAAGTGCATTTTGTTGCAATTCGGATTAGATTACAAGTGCCACCCCACATAGAACTAGTTGATCACTCAAATTAATTGGTGTGTATGGGAAGGAATATTCAGAAAAAATTGATACCATCTGATGATGTTTATAGTTGTAAATTTTTTAAATTATTTTGTTTAAAAAAGTAATGCAGAAAATGATGCTAGATATATGTTTGATAGTAGATAATTTGTATGTTATATCACGAAATATTCTGCCTCTGGAATTCTGTAAAATTGCACCTTTACCAAATTACCTTAATATTTTTTCAATTCATAAGACTTTTCAACCCGGTTTAGGTATAAAGAGAAAATAATGGGTAGGTAGTACGGCTGGGCCACGGTTCCAAAGAGTGGATGATCGTGAACTCGGTCCAGACTTCTGCCGCTGGATTCGACAATCAGGATGAATATGTAAATTTCAGAAATTTAAGGTAAACATTTCTTCAATAAAAAACAATTTTGGACGAGGAAACACTATCATAACTTTCAATAAAAAAAAAGTGATCACTCTTGTCTCAATTTCACTATTTTTTGTAAATCCAAGATTTATGTATGTTGCCAGCCACGTGGCGAGAGTGAATAATTTCCCATAGAAATGTATTCTTATAGTGCTCTGTAATATTGCTCGGTTAAACGAAAACCACAATTAAGGAACGTAGCCAACCATGTTAGCGAGAGATTTAAGACCACATTACTAAGCATCTTATCAGAGTAACGTAGACTTAGCAGTGGATAAAAGAATTACTGTGACTTTTATAAAAAAAATAAATTCAAAGCATAATTATCTTTCTTATTAGATAAGACCCAAACCGGTTAGTAAATACCAAGAGTAAAATATAACAGATAGTGAAATTATAACAGTTAAATATGTCTTTAAACGGTGATGAATATAACACTTATTATAACCTATGAATAAAATATTTTTTTTTTCACTTATTGCACACAAAAATATAATACATATATCAAAGCCTACCCCATGTATACCAGTTATAGTTATAGTTATAATTCTGTTTTTAAATCTTTACATGGAGCTGTTGTTGTATTTTACATGCAAACTACTTTTCAAGTCGTGATAAAATGTGTGCTTTTTTGTGCCAACTTTTTTGCTCAAAATAAAAGTGCAAACCAAAAAAACGCTACCACTACTTATCTTATGTATAACGGTTGCAGTAGTTATAATTCTGTTTTAATATTTGCTTAACTCATATCTAATATAAGCTCTGAGCCCAGAGTAAGAACTCCTGAAACATCTATGAATACGGCTTTTAAGCTTTTTCGCTCAAAGAAAACTAGACTAAAAACTCTTCAACATGATGGGCGACCTATCTAACCTTAAAGGCCTGGTCAAACAGAACGCGATCCAGCGATCTTTGTGAGAAATTACAAAAAAAATTTAGACAGGGAAGTATTGATCGTATCGCCGGATCGCGTTCTGTTTGACCAGGCCTTAAGATGTACATCCATTACATGCTGGCTCCACTGGGCATGAGCCATGCTTAGACTATGAACATGTCTTGAAAAAAACCAATAGAGCCTCCAAAATCCATATCTGAGCAGTGACATATCCATACAACTCAGACTGCAGATTGGATTGTGGTTTGGATGTTGGGCATCGCTCATGTTTAGTGGAGCCAGCATGTTAGAGAATAGAATACAAGTACTGCGAGCAACTCTGAATCCACTCTCGACTCGAGAGTAAAACATAAAACTTGCAAGTGGACATCACAATCATAAAATAAGCTCACAAATAGTTTTGTAGAGAAAGACCTCTCAAATGGAAACGCACCTTTAGAAAAACTACAAGCACAATAGCTAGGTATTCGATATTTTCAGCAAACACAAATTTAACCAACCTAAAGGTGCATCGTCTTGAGAGTAAAAAAAGTGCTAGCAACTCTTAAGCCACTCTCTAGAGTATAAAACTCGCAATTGACTACAGTCATGAAATAAGCTCATTGAAGGGTATAATATAGGTAGGTATGCAGCTGTCCAAAAGTCTCTCTCAAGAGTTTTGCAGTGCAAATATTATCAACGACAAATATATGGACAACATTTTATAGTCGGACTGCGAGAATAGAGACCCTCAAAAGAACTTGTAATTCAATACCGTAAAAATGGAAAATATTGCTTGGGCTGCAAAATATGCTCCAAAAACTGCACGATGTGATAGTCCCTTGGCTGAAGATGATTATCTCTAAGGCATCCATTTCCCTCAACCATGACTCCAAGGGGTCACGGAGAATTTTTACAGTGGTTTAAATCCCAAAGGCAAGGACAAGAATCTTCTAAAGATTTCCGACCGATTAGCCTTACATTAACATCTTTCGTGTTTTAAACTAAAGCAAATTTCTTGTTCCCACATTAGTGACAAACTAAAAGATGTACATACCACAGGGGCTATTGAATCTTTCTCAACGGATGCGTTTGCCTTCAGTTTTTAGTTTTAGCCATACACTTCTAGTCTAGCCTAGTCCAACCCAATATGGTCACTGTGATATTACACAGAAATATTTTCGACTCTCTCTGAGCACTGACTATGGCTCTACTACGATGAGCTATTATTAACAAACTATTTTAAAGTATTCTCATCCAGAGGGATGCCAAGTCAAAATACTTGAATGGTGATATGACAATGCAAAATGAGTCAATAATGATGAAATCAGAACAAATTACAAGCAAGTGCCGGCTCTGGACCTTTGGCACCTCATATGAGGGAAATTTGATAAAAAAATATCCTATCCAATTGGTCAGTAATTGGTCAGAAAAAGTCAACTGGTCCCAGAAATTGGTCAGCCCTAGATAACTTTTAATCAAGGCTCAAACTTTCTCAAGGTCGCTCAAGGTCACGCACGATTTTTGGCACCTCATTTAAGGGAAATTTGCCAAAATTTTATACCATCCGAAAGATTTCTAGATCGTGATAAAAGGTCAACTATTTTTAGTATTGGTCAGCCATAGATTTTTTTCTATGAATTTTTGAAGTTCGTTTCAAGGTCACAAAAAAAACTTTTGGCACCACATTTGGGTCATTGAAAAAAAAAGTATGCAATTTGAAAGGCCTCTTCACGGTTGTAAAAGGTCAGCTATTTTCAGTAATTGGTCAGCCATAGATTTTTTTTTATGAATATTTAATGAATCTAAAACAAAATTTCAAGGTCAAAACGATTTTTGGCACCTCATTATAGGGAAATTTGCCAAAAAAGTGTACCATCTGAAAGATCTCTAGAATCGTATAAAAGAATCTATAACTGACCAATTACTGAAACCAGCTGACCTTTAATACAGATCATAGGGCCTTTCAGGTGGTATTAAATTTTTGCAAATTTCCCATAAATGAGGTGCCAAAAATCACTATGACCTTGAAATTTTTAAAAATTCAGTAAAAAAAATCTAAACCTGACCAATTACTGAAACAAGCTGACCTTTTATATAGATCCAGAGATCTTTCAGATGGTACACTTTTTTGGCAAATTTCCCTAAAATGAGGTGCCAAAAATCGTTTTGACCTTGAATTTTTTTTTTAAATTCATTAAATTATTCATAAAAAAAAAATCTATGGCTGACCAATTACTGAAAAAAGCTGACCTTTTACAACCGTAAAAAGGCCTTTCAAATTGCATACTTTTTTTTCAATGACCCAAATGAGGTGCCAAAAGTTTTTTTTGTGACCTTGAAAGGGAACTTCAAAAATTCATAGAAAAAAATCTATGGCTGACCAATTACTGAAAATAGTTGACCTTTTATCACGATCTAGAAATCTTTCGGATGGTATAAAATTTTGGCAAATTTCCCTTAAATGAGGTGCCAAAAATCGTGCGTGGCCTTGAGCGACCTTGAGAAAGTTTGAGCCTTGATTAAGGGCCTTGATTTAGGGCTGACCAATTTTTGGCCAATTACTGACCAATTAGATGGGATATTTTTTTATCAAATTTCCCTCATATGAGGTCTAGAGCCGCAAGTGCCTGATGTAAACATCGTTCCGTAAGCCATGATCTGACCAAAATATCGACTTTCTCCTAAGTAGAAACTCCTAAAAAGTCTTAAGGTGCTCACTGCACAGTGTCGGGAGTTTTAAACGGTTGCATTGATTGGTTTTCAGTATCATTCTGATGCTAGTTTCTAAGCACATAGTTGGATTCTGGTGTAGTGACCAAACTGGGTGAGAAGTGTCAACATTTCGTTTGTTCAAACACACACCATACCACAACCATATCCTTCATCAGGTTATTAGAATTCTTATGCACACCTCCCCAAACCAAATTTTTAAATTTATTTTTTTAAAACTTAAACAAATTCATGACAAAAAAAAAACAATTATTTTTACTTGAACTCCAGTCATGTTAGCCATAAAATTAGCAAAACTCTGGAAAAAATTATGGAAAGCTGTATTTTGGTATATAGCGTCCTTATGGCTTTTTAAGGAAACTGTAAAAAGTCCCGATCGAAAAGAAAACCGCTAACAATTTAACGGGAGTCAAAGCCTCCCTCCCCAAATGATTTTTAAGGCTAAGCTCACGAACTGTTACTCATAGAGAAAAAATGTCAAAGTGTAGCTTAGAAAATGTTCTACAAAAAATGTTAAATTACTTTTTTTCATACGAGTAAACATTTTGGAATAATTCAAGCGGTGAAGTTACAGATTTTATGTTTCTATATAAAATGTACTTTTTAACACCATTTTTGAGGTTGAGTACAAGGTGAATTTTTATTGCGTGGTATCCCCCAGGAAGATTAGAAAAAAGTACTAAGAACATTTATTTATTTTAATGTTTTGGAAAAGTTCCTAATCGATCTGGGCTGACTTACATTAATCATTCAGGGTCGAAGGTCACGGAACTTGGGATTTCGTTTGTATAGGGTGATTCGAATAAAATTTGACCAAAAGCTAGAAGGTGTAAGGTGGGTTGAAAAAAAAATATCGAATGGGGGAGGGGGGGGGGTTCCATTCTTCCCCGTTCAGCCGGCAGGGGCGATTATCTAAGAAAATTACTTAAAACAAAAATATTAAAAAACAACGGTAACACTTAAAATACCATGCTATCCCGTTTCGTTAAATCAAAAATCTTTTTTAATTAAATTTTTTGAGTAGAAATTTTGAGTAGGTATGAAAATTTATTTTTCAAAAACAAATTTATTTAAAACTAGCTGGCCCGCCCCGGCTCCGCCCGGGTGGACAAAAATTTCGAGAACAAATTAACAAAACAAAATTCTAATAATGTGTCCTCGATTAATCGAATTCCGAATAATTGAGATTCGAATGTATTTTTTTTTTTTTTTTTATTGGAATCAAATTTCATGATGGATTGATTCCTTTTCAAACTCAATTGATATTTATATTTTTTTTGCATAAGACAGGAACCTAGAGTGCGCTTCCGTACCTTTTTGGCAAAACGCAACACCGAATTTAACCAAATTTCACCAAAGATTACCTAAAAAGAATCATCCAAATAGTTCAAGCAGTTCTTGAGTTATGGCTCCACAAAGTGAAATATGGATTCATTTTTATTTATGATAGTTAGTTTTAAGGCTCAAAATTTCAAAGATCCGGTTGAACCCCGTTTTGGATGAAAGCTATTTTTAACCCCACAATCATTATAGCAGCCAAATTTCTTCTCAAAAATACTGAGAAAAAATTATATCATAATACCAATCTTGGCCCTACTGTACTGTATGCCACGCTGCCGTAAAGCTGAATTTACACTTTCCTTGTTATCTTCGTGTACGTTGTTCATTTTTGCCTGTATGTGTAAAACACCGAACACGAACAACGAAGAAATTCAAAGACGTATTGAGTTTTGGATGAACTTTACTCGTAGTTCGTTGTTTGTGGAGCAACGTTCACCGAATGAAGAACGAAGGTTTAAATCCAGCTTAAAGCTGTTTTGTGCTATAAAATGCAAAGAAATTTATTTTAATAAAATGAAGATCAGCTTTGGAATTTTGTTGCTCCATTTAATTAAAGTCGTTCTGATAGAAGTATAAAGGAAATGATATTGGTACATCGAATAGACTTTTTTCATTTTTTGCTGACGAAGTTTTGAGTAAAAGCTAATTTTCAATACAAAAATTTTAATTAAATTTGTCGAAACAATTTTTCCCGAATTTCACTCTTTTTCTAATATTTCAAAGATACCCTTGCCATTTTTACCATTTAAAGTACTCTAGGTTACTCCACTACATTAACGTAAGGCCTCGTCGGAATCGTTTTGAAGACTATTGTGTTCAAACAGACAATTTTTTTTAGAAATGTTGCACTTATGTTTCCTTGCATAAACAACCACCTAAGCAGCTTCCAATTATTTCCATATTAAAGACAAACACTCTTATTTAGCTATTAATTTAATAAAACCTAGCAGCGTTTCAATCGCATTATTGCATTTAAAAAATGCATTATTCTAGTTTAAGGGCCGTCATAAGGCTGCAAGGTCGATGGCATGTAGTTTGAATGAATAAAAAGTAAGGTATATAACATTTTTTGTTGTTGCATCTTGAAAATACATTGTGTTTGTAAAAAACCGTTGCATCGCTGCCTTGTTGGTGGCATGTAGTTTGCACAGATCCAAACAGTAGGTCGACAAAATTTTGAGCAAGGCTTTCACCACTTCTAAGACTACCTACATATATAATTTATTGTTCTAATTTAATTGTCTGACACTTTTAAAATCGATTACTTCTACTTGTTTTTAAAATATTTCCTATATCAATTTTTTGTTTCGACATAATTTCCCCTTAATTTCATTCTTTTTCTAATATTTCAAAGATACCGTTGACATTTTTACAGTTAAAAGTAGCCTAGATTACTCCCAGAGTTGCCCACTACATGTATGTAAAGTGTCATTATAACCTGTTCTGCTGTTTTGAAGGTTACCGCGGACAAACAGACAGACAGACAAAATTTTTTTAAATGATGCAGTTATGTTTCTTAGCAAGTAAACAACCACCTAATATCAAAAACTTGAGATTCTTTCAATATTAACGACAGACACTCCAATTTTATTTATATGTATAGATGTATAGATAAAAAATAAGAAGAGATTTTTGGCTTCACAAAAAAGTATAGCATGGCATTGTAAGTGTTACCGTCCATTGTTTTTTAAATAATTGTTTAACCCTTCCTGGCTAAACGAGTAAGGAAGAACCCCCTTCCTACCCCCATATCATTTTTTTCTTTTTTCACATTCGCACATTACACGCTCTAGCATTTTGTAACCCTGTATAATCAAAATACCACGTTTCGTGAACTTCGACCCCGTTTGATTAATGTAATCGTAATGGAGCCTGGATCGATGGAGAACTTTCCCAAAACCTTCAAATAAATCCCGTTATATATTTTTTGTACTTTTTTCTAGTTTTCCTGGGGGATACCACGCAAAAAAAATTCACCTTGTACTTAACCTCAAAGGTGATGTAAAAGGGTACATTTTATAGAGAAACATAAAATCCGTAACTCTACCGATTGAACTATCTCGAAAACGGTTACTCTTATGAAAAAAATTATACATTATTTTTTGTAGGAAATTTTTTAAGCTACAACTTTGTACTTGGCATTTTTTCTGTAAGAATTATCGTTTGGGAGAAATTCCTTAAAAATCGCTTGGGAGCTCTTGACCCCCCGTTAAATTGTTAGTGACACTCATATAGTCCAGTAAAATTAAATTATATAGTTCGAAATATCTTCAAAAAATACTGCGTGGAATTTTGTTTATGTTTCTTTAAAAATATTCACAACGTACGAACAAAAAAAGTAAATGCGTTGTCCGCCATTTTGATAAAAAAAAGCTTTTCTTTTGAGTTTAGATCAATATTTTTTGTTTTGCTTTGAAGATAAGATTATTGTTTAGAACTTTCGTCTATAAATATTTTTGATATCTCTTTTAGGTGAAAAGTTATTGTCCAAAAACTGTCGAAATTTTTAAGTAAAAAATAGTCTTTAGAGTTTATCTCGCCTCCTGTTCATCTGAGGGAACAATTAGTCAAATAGTTTTTGTAGAACACATCATTTCCTATATTTTTGTATATTTGGCGGCATTACAAAATTGCCAGTATCCAGCAAATAATTCCTTATGGGAAATTATGAATCGTATTGTGACTCAAAAAAAAAAAAAAAAATGCTTGTAGAAGGATGAAAAATACAAGTATTTTGTAACTTTAAAAGGGGGTCTATCTTCTCCCGTTTAGAGAGGAGGGGTAATTTCCTGAAAAAAGATACTTAAAATAAAAACAATTGTTAAAAAACAAGGGCAACACTTACATCTATGTACCTACCATATAATTTTTGAAAGATAGAAGGCTGTTCCTTATAGCCCCTTCTGCCATGAGGAGGCTTTATTCCAAAATTCAGCTTTAGTGGCTATTACTGCATTTACAATAAAACACTAATTCAAAAAATAATAAGCGAACCCAATCTCTTTTCAATAATAACATAATCTCAATAACTGCCTTTGATGAGAATCAGAAATATCCTCAATTTTACAATTTTGCGCACATTAACCCTCTGTCTACAGTCACCTCACCACTCTATGTATGTATATCTTTCATGGGATCCAAGTTCCAAGTTAAACAACCCAAAAGCGAAATATTGACATTTTGCACATCTCTATCACAGCAATATTTATGGCCAAGGACAAGAGTAATTTGCTAATCAACTTTCTCTCTCTTTCTCTCTCTCCCTCTTTAGCATCTTCTGCCTTTTAATTAACAAGGAAGCAGAGGTGTTGTTGTGCCATTTTTCATTTTTGGAGTTATCGTGTTTATGATTTTAACAACCTGCTAAAATAATAATAATTGAATAAGCTCTTCGGTCTCGTTTGGTGCTGTCGTTTCGTTTCGTTAGTATATCCATAGTGCTCTCTAGGCTAAAGTTATCCTTCATAATTTATATGTATATACCTACCTAAACCATAACTCATAGAAAACTCACAGACATACATTTATAATGTTTTTAGGAAAATTATAATTATATTCCAACACTCAGGACAAAATTCAGAGATTGAAAAATTGCTATGAGAAAATCTTTATTTCTCTAGTTTAGCCTAAAAGGCATGTTTCTAGAGAGGGTAGGTATATAAGTATAATATCCTTTTTTAATGTAGTCTCGTACTTCGCGATTTATGTGGTTGGATTTGCATGTTGAATTGGTTTGTTTACTACTGGCTTTTCCGAAATGGAATTTTTAAAACTATACTATTTGTTTTTCTTACTGTGCGTGTTGTATCCTTTACACATATGTAACTATAAAGCATATTTCTCGGTTTTTAGAGTGACCATACAGACAAATCTGACAAATTGAAACATTAAGAAGTTTTGGGGTTTTTCCATGATTTCATATTTGTGCTTGGTATGTGGAAGAAGTATCGGTTTTATGAGGAAACTTAAGCAGTTCATGATAACTTAATTTCTTCCTTAAGATTCATTGAAAAGGTCAAATGAAAAGATTTTTCTTTTAAATAAACCACAAATGGTCACCTTTAGGGCACAAGGACAATTGTTTCAAAGTAAAAGAAAATATTCTACGTGTGGTATTTTGTTTGCTTAGATTTGATGATGATGATGGTAGTCGCACATGCATGGCATAAAAGGACTCATTTCAATTGGGCAAGTTTGACTGCCAAAAAAGGAATCAAGCGCACAGATTGATGGTGGTTGCCTTAGAGGCAATTTCAGTAGAAACAATTTTCTGAAAGTGGACATTTATAGATGGATGACGCTGACTCTGAGGATGACGATGATGGCGTGCAGGTACCTTACCCAGTATATGCGGTCGCCAAGAAAGGAAGTACCTATACAGTAACACATTGTAGTTGAACCTTATAGAATCAGTGGTGTGTTTTGGTTTGATGAAATTGAACTTTCTCTCTTTGAAATTCTTCCATAGTTATTCGTTTTTAAGTTAATTGAAATTTCAGAGAATTTATTTTTGTATGCTTTTGACTTCATAAATGGATTACATTTCAATCATACATATTTGCTTTGATGTTTGAATTTAGAACTATGTTTCTGAGTTGATTGTATAGGTTAATCAAATTTGTGTTACTTTTGAATTCTTTTGCGTGGTCAACAGTATATTATAGGAAAGTTAACTAAGGTTTTACTTTTTTTTGTTCTTTTTTTTAACAGGTCCTTAGGCTTAAGGATTTGCATTTGAGTAATTGAAAACGTTGGACCAAAGGTTTCAGGGAAATATTTTTTCTTTGACTTAGTTGGTAATCCTTGATTTGATAGTTGGCTTTCACTTTTTCGGCCAATGGTCAGTCAGCAGTGAAAACAAATATTTTCTATTGTGATCCAGTTCTATCGAAGCTGAGGTTGCTCGTCGTAAAAGTACAAGCTGGGTAGACCGTTGTCAAATTGAACTACGATCTCTAGGAGAAACAAACAGTGTTACCCTTTTATGGTTCACAGCACATCGTCATATTTTAGGGAATGAAATGACTGATAAACTGGCCTTAAACGGATCCAAGCTGTGTCGCTGGAGCAGGAAAAAAGGAGAATACACCAGAATTTCCTTGAAGCTGCAGACGTAAAATTTTAAAGTATTTTCGGGGTCGAATATTTTAAAGAAGAAATTGAAGATTTATTCAATAAGAAAAGCAGTCCTCAACTATCGTTCTTTAGAGTCCAATAACGGGCCACAAATCAATAGGAACCCACATGAGCAGAAAGGCTATCAGCCTTTTGAACTTATGTAGAAGGTAACAAGATGAAGAGTTGGAGGAGGACTCATCCCACTTCCTAACCCGAAGAAAAGATCTTGGGGAATACTTTTTCGACAAAATGGGTGAAGAATATCCTGAAATTCCCTCAGAAGTCAGGATGGTTCAAGAAGGCATCCCACTAATAAAACTTCTCCTCATTCCCATGCTTTCCCCCCTCCTCACTCCTACTTACATTTATCCTGGGTAACGCAATGGATCTACAAAGGTCCAATTGAGATGAAACTGCTTGCTATATCATCAGCCCTAACTTAGAAAGGTGAACTAGGGACAAATCGATAGGAATCTGATTCCAACTTGAGGCTAATCCAAGGGAGAGTTAGTATTTGCCCAAGCTCTTGCTCAGAAGGATTTCAGCCTAATAGGCTGGTTCAGGGGAGACTTACATTTGACCCAAGTTCTCACTAAGATGGAACAAACAGAGAGGTTACGAAAGGTATCTGATTTCAGATTCAGCCCAAGGCTAGTTTAAGGGAATATTACTTTTACTTTTGGACCTCGGGTTGTTCAGCCCTGGTTGTCCAGCGGCCATGCATTTATTTTGCTGGGAAATATAGTTGGCGTTAGCCTCGGTATTGGGATGATTCTGGGTCAGAGTAAAAGTGTCCTGCTTCATCGTTTGTTGTTGAAGTAATATCCAAGACTTCCTTGCCTTGGTTCCGGATGTCGTTGTTGGGATATCATCGTTCTTATCACTTGATTAGGGTGGTTGGTGATATTTCTTACCAGTTTATCTACAGATAGCATTCAGTTCTTGCCCAAGAGGACTACCTTGGCTTCAGAGTAGAGTTGTCCGTTCTTAAAATGCTTAAGCCGGGCGTTGACTATCAAAATGAAGCACAATGCATATGCTCAGGATTTTTCTCTCCAACATTAGCAGTTCCTGGATTACCGTTTTTGAGATGATGAACCAAACTGGGCAGCTCAACTGATGACTAGTCCCAGGAGTATCTTTTAGATTAGAGCTTTTGTCTGCTAGCTTATATACCAATACTCTTTTTCAACAGCGGGGAAAGGTGGTGGAAATCTAAATTGGCTTTTTTTATGACAGTCGTTGAATGTGGGTTGAAACTCAGTAGCTCGTTGAAATTGATGCTTGCGTTTGGCTTGTAATCTGGTTCCGCCTAGAAGTGCTAGGGTGATGCTTCTCTGCAGTTCGCAGCTGAGTGACCTCATCCACCCACTAGTCTTCTGAAGCATACAAGCTCGGATTTGAATAAAGCTATGGTGTAAAACTTGAAAAGTTTGCGGATGTGGGTCTCAACTTCTTGGACAGCTGTCAATGGACATAATGATGTGAGCAAGGCATCAGCGAAGAGATGGTACTCACATTCACTTGAGATTGGTTGGTCAGAGGTCATGATGTTGTAGAGAAGTGGTTCAAGTTTCGAGTCTTCTCTGATTCTCTTTACTATCGATTTGCAGTTCTCCAATTGCACGAAAAAGTTCCTGGAAGAAAGAGAAGAGAAAATATTTTGTATTAGTGCTGAAGGAAAGCTTATTGTATGGAATTAATGGATAAGGGCTTCAGTCCATACACTCTCGAAGTTTCGAGTCGAATGATTTTTTGACAACAAGGAGGCATCTGACGGTTGGTAGCTCAGTGGATGTTTAAAGCTTTGGTGAAGCTATGACGAAACTTCAGGTGCGGATACAGAGTGGAATGCTGTTCCCGACAACCGAACTGCATGTCTGGGATGACGTTGTTTTCGCCGCAGAATTTCTTGAGGTTTCTGAGTATCAGATCTTTCAAGATCATACTTAGGCTATTGAGGAGGGATATCGGCCTGTAGTTGGTGACCATGGTGTTTGCGCACTTTTTATGGTGATCACAACGATTTTTGTAGTTTTCTATTTCTGGGGGAAATAACTCTTGTTGATGCAGTTGATGAGGATGATGGCCATTACTGTTTGGGGAAGTTTCTTTAGGATAAAGAACAAAAAATGACGACATGTGGCTTCCAACCTATGTCCGATTAAAAAATCACGACCTGTGAATATTTCACGAACAAACTGTGAGTGCAGAAAATGTGATTTGATTTGTTGCCTGTGTTTATTTCGAAATAAATCACAGATTGACAACCACAGAACTAAAATCACAACAAAGAGGACCAATTCACAAATCATGAAAATAACTGTGGTCATGATTCAATTAACCCTGTGAACAAAATCACGACCAAAATAAAATCACAAGAGATATTAAAAATCTCCAGATCAAGACGAAAGTACGAAGAATGAGAAAGATGCGTGTTTTCTTCACATTTTGTGGGTTGAGTTTTTGATAGATTTTGCTTTCTGATTTGGAAGATGAACAAGCAAGACAAGTGTGAACTGTTTGACATCCACCCACTGCCACATCTACTTTTCTTCTATTTAAGTTTTCTTCTTAATCCGTTGAGTAAGGGAGCTGAAATTTTGTGGCCAAATTGTTTATAACCTAAAAGCATATAAAATTTTTGGAAGTCCATCCACTACCGCGCCTTCTTTTCTTACATATATTTGATTTTCTTCTTTAATTCGTTGTATATAAGAAAGCTGAAAGTTTATAAATAATCTGTCTAGAACCTAGGGCATAACATTTAAACATTTTAGAACTCCACCCACTGCCACGCCTTTTTTTCATATATCTAAGTTTTTGTCTGTATCCGTTTCTCTAGAAAATTGAAATTTTGTAGAAAAGCTGCTTGGATGCTTCGGCAAAAGATGTGAAATTTTTAGAAATCCAACCACTGCCACGCCTACTTTTCTTATACATATTTGAATTTTCTCCTTAATTCTGTTGATCTAGACTCTAGAGAGCTGACATTTTGTAAATAAGCTGTCAAACACCTTCAGTATGATACATTTTTAGAGATCCAATCACTGCCACTTCTTTCTTTTCCTGTATTTGAAATTTCTATATTCATTAAAAGATTCATGCTTACGAGTTAATTTGTTCTTGAATCATTTAACTAACCCCTTACTTATTCCTACTATAAAAAAATAAAAATTTATTAAAATGTACGTGACTGAAAACCCTTAAATACCACCTTACTCAGCACTTAAGATTCCATATATGCATTTCACTGCTAAATCACATGTTTCCTAAAGTTACAAAAATAAAAGTCAAGTTATCATCATCATTCGCAAGCTTCATTTATAATGTCTATCTCACCAACGCCGATGTAATTAACAACAATGTCAGAGCAGGTAAACGTCATGTTCATGTTGAATAACTCAAGCAAAAATCGCCACCTCTACACTCCCCGCTAACATTGTTTTCTCAACAAAATTCTTACAAATTAAAGTCACTTGTTTTATGACTTGACTACCAAAGTCGCTGAGAGTATAAGGTATATCGTATAAATGTATAGTAAAGTCAACGAAGGTGCGAGGGAAGACGAGGACATAATCAACTCCTTTGTTACTATACTATACAATTCCGCAGTAGTTAATGAGCTTCGTAATTCTTATTTCGTTTGCTGTGGTCTGAGTGGGTAGCAAAAGCTATGCCATAGCCACACCCCTTTAACACCCACTATCCTCATCACAACCAGCAGCATAGCTCTCTTCCAGTATTATAGCATGTCAGTTCACAATGAACATTTTTGAGATGGTTTTTTTCTTCCCACTGCAATTTTAACGTAGCTGCCAATAAATTACCGGTAAATGCCCTTATGGTTCATAAAAACGATATTAACTTTCCTTCCAAAAATGAAGAAAAAAAAATAATAATAAAGAATTAATGGAAATAATGCAAAAATAAAAATCATAAAAAGAAAATAACGTAATTATAAGCTGAGTGAAAATTTATGATTTATTTTTTTTTTTCGTTATAGCTGTTGAAACTGTTTTCATAAAACGGTGACCAAAACGAATACAATTTACCTACTTATCGATATCGATTTATAATTTTATAAAAAAAAAAAAACAAATAAATTAACTGTGATTGGAAAAAAAATTGTTGTTTCCGTTTTCGCTTTGAATAATATTTATGGAAGTTTGTGTTGAAATTTTCACTTGGGTTTTTATTTTATTGTGTTTGATTATATTTTTGCTGTTGCTTTTTAAAGGAAATTATGGCAATAAAAGCCATAAACTCTTTTCATTAATCATGGACTTATTATTAAAATAATTTGTTTGTATTACCTCCCGAACACCTATAGACTGGTACAGGTAAGCAAACAAATGACTAACTACCCCAACATGTTGAAACAAAAGAATGTTGATGATAATAAATAAATTAAATTTAAAACTTTAAAAAAACGTGTTTTATTTTGTTTTATTTTATTTTATTTGAAATTTAAAAAACAATTTTCACAACTTAATTTTTAATTTATTGCGACGCGTTTCGGAGCTTATACTCCATCTTCCGGCGAATTAGCTCCAAAACGCGTTGCAATAAATTAAAAATTAAGTTGTGAAAATAGTTTTTTAAATTTCAAATAAAATAAAACAAAACAAAATAAAATACGTTTTTTTAAAGTTTTAAATTTAATTTATTTATTATCATCAATATATCAAACACAACTTGGAGACTAAAAACCAAAAATGTATCTCACAAAAGTATGTTGTTCAATGTCCATGCTTATTCGTTTCCAGTCCAGTTTAGACCAGATTAAGGGCGTATGATGGTTTTAGGGATGGAAGGGGGGGGGGGGGGCGGGATGGAGGTCAGACTCAGATAGTAATCTAGCTTTAAAATGCATTAAAAATGTGTACAAAATACTTTGGCTAGGGTGGAACAAGCACCCCTCCCTGCCCCGCCTCCTTGCGGAAACCCTTGGGTCAGACCCTTAATCAACAACCTTCTTTCATCGAGAAGCGTCCGTTTTCCGGTATCTGTAGTTTTCCCAAGATCTTAGATCCGTTAAGTCAAGTAGTTTTATCTTATTTTTGTTTACTAACTTTACTTCATCAAGGTCATGTAAATGGAATAAGTGGTCGAGTTCATATAGGTTGAGTGGTTCAATTTGACTTAAAGCGAAATTTTGCTCGTCATATATCGCCATTATGATTTTTCCATGTTCTTAGTATCACTTGTCATTCTGATACCACATTCCCTTGATAGAAACTTCAGGCTTCGGTTCGTGTTCTGTGATCTTAGAGTTTCTGTTTACCTTTTGTTATAACATCAAAATCTTATTCTTGTTACCACATCCATCTATTTCCTCGATCAATCACTTTTCATGCTCCTTCTTAGATTATGCTTGTCAACAAGCCAGACATTTCGTTGTGGTGGTCTTCTTAAACGTCAGAGGTGGTATATCTTGTGGCTTCTTGGTTACTATTGGTATTGGTATTGGTTCTAAGTATTGAATGCTGTTGGCATAGGAAATTATAAAAGACTCGAATGGAAAAGGGCTGATCTCTTTTGCTGTCCAACGTCGAACATCCTCACAGCACAGCGTTTCTTTGTTTTGATTGCCAATTTTGGCTACTCGAAGCATTCGGTCAACCATAATACTGGTCAATTTGATTGATGACTGATTATTATCAAGAGATCTTCATTGTGAATATTAAAGTTACCACAAAATATCGCAGGACAGAAAAGCCGATCAGCCTAAATCCACTAGCGGAGTTGTGGTATCGTGCAGGCTGTATTTTTCGATTGTACCAAAAAACGATGTCTTCTACTCCTATTCTCTTAGCTTGATTTTTAAATTGACTACACTCAGAGAAAAAGCTTGTGTAATTAATCAATTTCTGGTTAATTATACCTGATTTTCAGGTTGTTATTTTTCAACTCGGTAGGTCAGGTTAACTGTTTAGCTTGATACCTGATTTTAATGCCGTGTTGAATCTACGTAGGTTGCAGATTAAATCTGCATGACATATTGTAAATTCAGCTCTGACTTAAAATAGTAATCCTGTAGATTTTACATGACAATCCTGTACATTTTACATGAACATTTGGCTATAGTAAATAAATAAATTGGGTGGCGCAACAGCTCGTGTTGAACCAGGGTCTAGTGACTTACAACTCTTAGCCATTCCTGTATGCGTGTTGTTGGCAGGAATGGAGGAGACCTAAAGTATTTGCCAAGTCCAAACGGCTAGATGAGAAGCACTTAATCATGAGAAGTATACTTTTTGTCAGTTCTCCGCAAAGGTAGTACCTCAGAAAAAACATGTCTGGTTTTTCGGTGGCAGTGGCTGGGAATCGAGACCCAGCATGACAATCCAACGCACTAACCATTATGCAATGAGGTACTACCATACAAAAAGTCAATTAAACCTGATTTGTGGTAAATAGAAATTGATTGAGATGTGGGGTGATATAAAAAGTGTTTTTATGGATGCTGGATCCGAAACTGTACCCAAGCAGTCGAGAGTTAGAGACTCTTGGATATCCCAAGACACCTGGGATAAAATCGAGCTTCGCAAATCGTTGAAGATGCAAATAAATGCCGAAGCGGATGCTCAACGAAAAGCTGAATTGCGAAGAGAGTATCGCTTAGCACATAAGATGGTCTATCGCTGTGTGAGACGTCACAAGAGGGTGAGGTTAGACGGTCTCGCAGAAAATGCGGAAAACGCTGCAAGAAGAGGAGATATGAGGGAATTGTACCAAATATCCAAGGAAGTTGTCGGGAAGAAAAGCAACACCAATCATCCTGTAATGGATGTGGATGGTACACTTTTGGTATCAATCAAGGATCAGCTGCGCAGGTGGAAGGATCACTTTTGTGCCTTGCTTAATGAGGATTCTGTCGAGCAAAGTGCTGAAGTGCCCCAGCTTAATGAGATGCGTAGATCATATAGGGGTATTGACATCGAACCCCCTACAATACTGGAAATTCAATCTTCGATTAATCTTCTCAAAAACAACAAAGCAGCTGGACTTGACGGTATACCAGCCGAGTTCCTGAAAGCTGACCCTGTCAGAGCGGCTAGTATTCTACACCCGTTGATACAAGCTGTGTGGGAAAACGAAATCTATCCCAGCGACTGGAAGGATGGTGTAATTGTTAAGCTGTCAAAGAAAGGTGATCTTAAGAATTGCAACAATTGGCGAGGTATTACAGTTTTGTCCGTTTTTCCAAAATTAATGGCAACCATCATTCTGGAGCGGATAAAGGTTAGAATCGAGTCTACACTCAAGAGGCATCAAGCTGGTTTCCGGAGTGGGCGGTCTTGTGTCGACCATATCAACACTCTGCGTATCGTTCTTGAGCAGTCTGCGGAGTTTCAATCACCGCTTTACCTCATGTTCGTGGATTTTGAGAAGGCCTTTGACCGAGTCAACCGTGAATGTATATGGAGATCACTTCTTGGTAGAGGAATTCCCCCAAAAATTGTTGCCATTATAAGAGAGTCCTATAACAACGCAAGATGCTTTGTTTTACACAATGGGCAGCTATCCGACTCTTTCGAAGTGCGGCAGGGTGTGAGACAGGGAGATGTTCTATCGCCAAATCTCTTTCTACTGGCGATTGACGAAGTTTTGACGGCCAGCGTTGGAACAGCAGAGAGGCAGGGCATTCAATGGAGACCGTTTGAAAGGCTTAGCCACTTAGACTATGCCGATGATATATGTCTCTTGGCAAATAACATCAGCGGGCTGAACGGGATGTGTGAAGCTCTGAAGGTAAAAGGAGAGGTGAGTGGTCTTAAAATAAATAGCAAAAAGACAAAAATAATGCTCACAGGCCGCTCCACACATCAGCGTATTTTAATACAGGAGACGCCAGTTGAAGAGTTCGAACAATTTAACTACCTTGGAAGTATTGTTTCAGCAAATGGTGGTACTGATCTGGACGTTCAAAGTAGAATAAATAAAGCTCGCGCAGCCTTCGGTTCTCTCTCCCAAATTTGGAAATCCAGTCAAATCTCCTTACGCACAAAGTTGAGATTCTTCGAATCCAATGTCAAATCCGTGCTGTTATATGCTTGCGAAACCTGGAAAGTCACGACTACCATCTCAAAGAAATTGCAGGCTTTTGTGAACCGTTGTCTACGCCATATTCTAAAAATTCGCTGGCCACAAATTATATCAAACGAGGAATTGTGGCGCAGGACAAGTCAAGAGCGGCTGGACGTTGACATAAGAAAGCGTAAATGGCAATGGATTGGTCACACACTGAGGAAACCAAACGATGAAATTGCAAAGCAGTCATTTGAATGGAGTCCTCAGGGTGCACGGCGGGTTGGAAGACCAAGAACAACACGGAAATCAGCAGTTCTAGCAGAAGCAGACTACCAGAGAAAGACGTGGCCACAGTTAAAATATCTATCTGCAGACCGTGAAGGATGGAAACGATTTGTTGGCGCCCTATGCCCCAACCGGGGTTACAGGACTTGATGATGAGAAATTGATAACATAGGTACAGTCTTAAAAAACATGACTTTGTTTAAAAACACTGACTTTTATCAAAGTTTCATACTTACAAGAATTAAGCGTTAAAATAACATGACATCTTCTTAAATAAACTTGAATATAGTTTGAAAGACCATCAGGTTGACTTTGCACTGAATATAAGGTGATTAAAGTCAGGTAAATTTCTGAATTTTTTGTAAATTTTTTGGGTAGTGCACCTTGTTAATTTAACACACCCGTGTTAATAATTTATCTGATGTTTTTCGCTGAGTGTAGGATCTGCCTAGGATGCTCCACTTATTAAAGAAATTTGTTTCGGGCTTCGGTTAAAATATCTGTCCGAATTCTGTGGTGAGAACATGATATTGTAATGAGTACAGTTTTAGTGCAATTTCCTATGCACATAGTACATTTATTTTAATATCCTTTTTGCTCTTCATAAACGAAATATATGTCGATGTTTTGTGATTGGAACGTGGTTATCACCTCTTTTACGATTGTCAATTATCAATTTGCTACTTGATAAAAAAAATTTATTTTTTAAACTCATTTTATTAAGAAACTGGTCAACAATTTTTGACATTTTTTAATTTTCTTGTTATTAGTAACTGTCTGCATCATCCCCAATGATCAAAAATTTCATAAGATGGATTTTAAACATTGAAATTAAAATTTATCTACTATCAAATTGATAATTGACAATCCTAATTTAGTGCTTAGGTTAGGTTAGGTTGAAATGGCTGCCAGTCGTGAAGACTGACACACTTAGACCATGAGTTGGTCTATTGTGCGACACCACAAGAATCTAGGAAACCCTTTTCCTCACTCAGTGAACCAATTGGATCTTCTTATGAAGCGTAAAAGACTGCCTATGTCTAAGTCTGATAGATCACTAGGATCATTGAAGTAAAAATCACCAAGGTAATGTCTTCGTCTGTGAGATAGAGCAGGGCACGTTCATAGGAGGTGAGGGATTGATTCTATCTCTTCCTCATCCAAACAGCTTCTGCAAAAATCATTAGAGAACACGCCCAGACGCGTTTCGTGCTTTCCTATAAGACAGTGTCCGGTTATAAAACCAATCATAGAGCTGATGTGCAATCTACTTAGAGATATCAAACACTTAGATCGCTTTAAATCTATTACTGGCCAGATTTGTTTTGTTGCCAAACAAGTGTTGATATCGTTCCACCTAAGGTTTGTTCTTTCTAATGCATCTTGCCTCAGCAAAAATTTACAAGTAGCGATGAGGTAGAGTTGTTCCACTTCTATAGCGAGTTCATCGGCCTTACAATTACCTGGGATGTCCCTATGCCCCGGCACCCAACACAGGTGAATGTTAAACTGCTGCGCCATCTCCAGCAGAGATGAACGACAATTAAAGGCTGTTATAGAGTTAGTCGAGACCGATTCCAGGGATTTAATAGCTGCTTGACTATACGAGAAGATGCGGATATCTGTAGTTGATACCACGTTTTCTTTCAGCCAAGATAAGGCTTCTTTAATCGCCATAAGTTCCGCCTGGAACACGCTACCATGATTAGGAAGACGGAATGAGAGACTTAATTTTAGTCTTTCTGAGTACACACGGCCACCCACCCCCTCTTCAGTTTTCGATCCGTCTGTGTAGATATGGACTGATTCATCATCCAAGAACGCCATATCCTCCCAGAGGGTTCTAGAAGGAATGGTGACTTGAAAGTTTGAACCGAATTGTGGTTTTGGGATGGTGTAGTCAATGTGACTAGGTAATCTGAATGAATTCAGAATGGTGGAATGGCCATAGAATGGAATGGTTTTTTCTTGAAGTGCATGAAAAACTGCAAATTTGGACCCAAACTGCAATTTTCTAGGTGGCTCAGTTGCCGAGAAAAGGGTTTGTAATGCTAACTTCACAGTGATGTTAACAGTGAAAAATGAATTTATTCGATTTTTTTTTCTTCAAATTTGGACTTAAAAATTTGGACATTAATTTTTCTTGAACTGCAAATTAAACTGCCAATTTGGAGACTAAATGCAAATTTCTAAGTATCACCGTTGCTGAGAAAAGGAATTTTATGCTAACTTCACAGTGAAGTTAGCAGTACAGTATGACATTTTTTTTATGTAAGGATTTAGAAATTTGGTTTTTTCCTTTTCTGGAACTGCAAATTAAACTGCAAATTCAGAGCCTTATTTCAGATTCTTAGCTAGCCCGGTTAATGAGAAAAGCATAGGCACTGCTAACTTCACAGTGAAGTTAGCAGTACAGTCGGTTACACCCACTATTTGGTAAACTGCAAAATCCGGAATAGAAATGCATAAAAAATGCAAAAAAAACTGCAAATTCTTGCCATGGTCCCATTGGTCTAGCTCAAAAATGTTATGCTAACTTCACACACGTCCTAAAATGGTCGAAACTATTAATATTTTGTGAGCTTGCAGGGAAATGAGTATCTACTAGCAGCGATTCTTCGCTGGAGTTGGTCCACGAGCCATCAGCATTTTTTAAGCAGCTTGGCATTATTGGATTTGTAGAGAGAATTTTTCTTAGCCTAAATGCCTCTGAAGTTTCCTCTATTTTTCCACAGAAAATTCTCCAGGAGGATCTCTTTGACTTTCGGGCTTTCGGGCTTTTTTAGTGAAAGTACCTTTTGTTTTTTCTTAATTTCTCAAAAATTAAGAAAGATTTTTACATTTGGTTTTCGGTTATGGACTAAAAAATAATGAAGGCATTGAATATTGAACACAAAAAAAGCACTTAATTACTTAAAATTTTGAAAAATACCTATCGACCTAAGAAAAAAAAAAAAATTACAATTTTTGTTTTAAATTTTGATTTTGAAATTTAATATCTCAAAAACTGTTCGCTTAAACAACTTGATTTAAAAACCAAATGCAAGAATGGAATATTAGATTTTTAAATATTTATATAGTCATTACATGAATACTGTATCTGGTCCATAGTTATGTATTGGGAAAATAATATTGTCTGTATTCAATACTTGACTTCTGAAATATTGAATCAGTTGATGATGTATTGCATTCGGTAGATAAACTCAAATATAATCAGTACACAGTGCTGTACTGTACTGTACTCAATTTCAAGGTACGAATAGAGGGAAACTTTTACAGCGCAGATATGTATTTTGAAAAAAATTATTCATCCTAAAAACGTATTACGGAATATTTTGACTACATACAAAAAATAAACAAAAACACTTCCGATAAAAATACTTATAAATTAAAAGCATTTTTAACTTTATTTCAAAAAAAATAAAATGCACGACTGAGTCTCACGTACTTGCTTTTATGTTCAAGACACTGCGAGTTTAACAAAATTGTATATACAAACATGGAAATTATGAGAGAAATATGTAGAGAAGCATGAAATACGACACTTAAATTAGCTAAACCAACTCTTTTGACAGTTTGAAGTGAAAAATAAGTATGCCATCTTAATTCATGATGGAATATGATTGTATGGGAAAAAAAATTTAAAATCGTTGGAGCGGTTCTTAAAAAAAATAGTTTTTTCTATATAAAATTCTTAAAACATTTTTAAGAACAAATTTTGGTATGCAAATTTTGACTATATATTTATGTGTATATAAAAACAAAATTTGAAAAAAAATTGTCAACCCGTTTTTGAGATATCGAATTTTCAAAAAAAAAAATTGAAACTTTTTTTAAAAATCCAAAAACCTTTTTTTTTGAAAATTTTGATATGCAATATTATTTAATCTTATCTGAAATTTGTATATAAAAAAATTCATCTAAATCCGTTAAGCTGATAACGAGAAAACTCAAAATAAAAAAATACGTTCTATGACAGGTACTACTAATAGTTGCTATGTAAAAAATTTTATAATTTTTAATGGTAGATCGTACTAATTTTAGTATATGAAAAAAGTTTAACTAAAATCGTAGGAGTCGTTTTCAAGCAAAATATATTTTCCTTTGCGGTTTTTTCACTTTTGTATGGAAGGTACCGTTATTTTTTCATAAATGTAAAATTTTGTCTAAAAATATTTTAGAGAGTACTAAAAAAGTCTTAAATATCGAGTTTCAAAAAAATCTATGATGCCGTTTTCGAAATATTTGATTTTCCAAAAAAAATTTTGAAATATTTTTTAAAAATCCAAAAAATATTTTTTCAAAAATGTTGGTACACAAAACTATTAAAATTTTTTGGAAGCTTCTGTATAAAAAGAATAATTGAAATCGGTCATACCATTTTGAAGAAAATCAAAAATTAAAAAAATGGTTCCTTGGGAGGTACCATTAATAACCATTTTTGAAAAATGGTTTTCCACCCAAAGAAAGCCTTCACTAAAATAAATTTATTGAATTTTTCTTAAGAAAAGTTGTCGAGCCGTTTTTGAGAAAAATACGATTATGTAAATTTGCCAAAAAAAAATGTATGACACGTACCGTTATTTTTGATTCTAAAAAAAAATGAAAAAAACGTGTCGGCAGAATCACCAAAAACCACTAAGTTCCAAGTTTGAAGAAAATCGATCGAGCCGTTTAGGCTGTAGATGAACAGACAGACAGACAGACAGACAGACAGACAGACAGACAGACAGACAGACAGAATTTTGCCACCCACTTTTTTGGTGTTCTCTATCATCGTAATATCATGTTTGATTGTTATCTCAAATTTTTTTTTTGCACGAATCCAAAGCTTGCCTTATAGTACCTATAATCGCAAGTAAAAAATATTATTCAAAATTCTTTAAGCAAATCAAACAATGAATTTGTTTAATTTTTGCTGTCCTTGATAGACGCAATAAATATTTTGATTCAATTTTTTTCGCGAAAGCTAATTTACATATCAGCATCTCCAAAAATTAATTTAAGATTTAATTAAATCTAACAATTCTGTTTTATTGAAAAAAAAAAAAAATACTTAGCTACAAGTAATTTATCAATTAATCCAATATAATAGCCCAACATTAATTTGAATTTTAAATTTAAAGTGAAATGGAAGAAAACTGGGACTTATTTTAAGTCCACAAATTTTTAATCCTCAAAAATCTTTTAAATTTTAAATTCTTATTCAAAGTTAACATTATGAAATTAATGGATTCATAACCTTTGATGCTGTTGTCGTCATTCTTCATCTTTTCGATCTGTGGTTTTCTTTAAAATGAAAACAATTTGCAAATGTAAAATTAACTTATTTCTAAATATAAAACCAACAAATCTAATAGATTTAAAAATGACTTGCACATTTAGTAGATAGTAGTTTAATACTGGAACACATTTGCTTAAATATCTTTAAGTCAAACACCTGCATTTTGTTACAGAAAACACATTATATTCTACCTATGTAATGCGTACACATAATTATCAACAAAATTAACAGTTTCCTACAAAGTATAATTATTGTTTTCATAAGAAAATTTTTGTTTAATATCCAAGTTCCCAGAATAAGTTGTTTTACTAATTGATGATCGATACCACAAATTGATTTAAAATAATAAGTGTCGACAAGAATTAATCTACCTATTACAGGGTGGGCCAAAAATGAAAAGTGGATTTTGAAATCGAATGAATGATTTAATTTTTCTTTGACTTTTTTTTTTGATGATATAGTTTTTTTTGTAAAATACTGGAATACAGTATTTGTTTAACTTATTATTAGTACCTTTGTGCGAAATAATAATAAAATTTGCTAAGCCAATAATGAAATATTTGAAAGTACTTAACTCAAAAATTAGACAATTTTCTCGAAAAACTTCAAATTCTTATTTCTATTAGGTTTTTCGTCAAGAATAAAAATTCCAGTTTTATTACGTTCACAAAAATATTTATAGAAGCTTCCCCTTAAAGATGACCTAAAACAAATACTGAATTTTTCCTTTAGAAATTCACACAAAAATGCTCTGTTTCAAATTTGAAGCACATTGCATCCCTTTAGGTCCTAGCTCTAGTTCAATGCACAAAAGACGCAAAGACGCATATACTGACAGATGGTATATGGAACCAATTTTATACAACCTCTTCATGATCCATAATGGGAAAATTGTGATTAAACCCTTTTGCTTTGATACGAACCATTACTAGTCCTAAAACGCAAATGATGTAAAAATATTGATTCATTCCAAAATTGCTTATACATTTTTTTCTATTTTTGTTTTGTGATTCACCCTGTAAATACGTATTTGACTTTAAGCTTCTCATCATAGACTTTGACTGTGAAAATATCTGCTCTTGAAATGAATGAAAAAAAAAAGAAAAAAACAAATATTTATTTCACGGCCTCAATTCAAATCATCACTAAAAAAAAAATCTGCGAAAAATTATATTTCATTTACGGTTTCAATTCAAATCATCAAAAATCGTTTCATATGTTCGCGGCGAGACTTAAACAAATAAAATAAAAAAAAAAACAATATCATATAACATTATAAAAATCGATTATGATTGTTAAAAGATAAACAAATAATAATTTCATACAGGAGGCGGACGGTCTGATTTAAATAAAAGTTAATATTTTGTCTAAGAGAAAACACCTGTTCTGTTGTTCCAAAAATAAATACAAATTTTAATAAAAACTCCCTTCTACCACCCCAACTATACTGTTAGATGTAAATACAAATAAATATTTCTACATTGAGTAAGCGCATCTTAAAATTCATCAAAAAATATTGCTAATTGCAATGGAATGTGCAAAAATTTGGTTGCAACTCGTGCATGCAGACACTGAGGCGTATGAGTATTATTTTTCTTTTTTTTTTTACTCAGTGTTTGTATAAACATTATTTCCTCTGGGGGTATTCAAAAGTGCCAAATTGCTGGAGAAATAGACATTTAAATATACACTCATGCATAATACAGTATTTCTTGATTTGTTTTCTTATAACCTGCACCCGATTTTATTATATTCATTGGCTTTCGTGCACATATGTATACAACATCAGCAACATTGCGAACGCTTTAAATTCTCACCGTTACGCTTCAAATTGATTTATTGCCCTTCTTGCAAAAAAAAAAAATAATAATAATAAATACAAAAACAACAAGACCCAGTTGAATATTCATCTGAAAAACCTCCAATGGCTGAGCGATGGAAAAGTGCCATGGCCAAGCTAAGGAAGAGGTAAGCCAAAATACCTATATCAAAAAATGTTTATAAGAAGTACACAGAATGTATCTTTAACCAAAATAGCTTTTATTACCTTTTTTTTGTTACTTTTTTCATTTCATCATTTCTTCTCTTCTTTTCTTTTCATTTCTTTTAATGCTAAGGTAAATCATTTATTCAATTTTTTTGAAACGGATTTATGCGAAAGATTCTTCTTTTTGTTGTTGTGTTGACTTTGATGGTCCAGGAAATGTGATTTTATTTTATATCCTTTGACTAAATATAAAAATTTGTTTACTGTGATTTCATGCAACATAAGCTCAGATAAGATTTTGATACCTCTTTTAATGGACGCTATCAGCTTTTTATTTGTATTTTGTGTTTGATAACTGTTATAACAACGAACTGATGGTGAATGTTTGTAACTATTTGATATTTATTTATTATTTGTTGTTAGGGGTTTGTGAGTAGGTTATTTGTTACTGCTATTATAGAGAAGTCTTCAGAGGAAGCCATGTGCATTTGAGCCCGATATTGTTGTTTATTCTGATTGATTTCTATTGCAAATAAGTGTTGGGTTAATTAATTGAAATTTGTCTGGTTTGATGAGGAATGATTTTCATTTAATATTTATTTATAATTGTTTGTGAAACTCTTACATTTTTCTTCATCAAATAGACTAAAGGTTGTGTTTAGCTTTGATAAAATATGATTCTAATAGACTTGAGACAAGTGTTGAATATTATATTTGTTAAATACAAAATTTTATAACAAAAGCAACCTTACTTTTTGCTGTGTGAGTTATATACAAGCTTACCTATATGTACCAGTTCAGTCCATAAATAAACAAATAAAGGTATACTTTCTTGGTATAAATTTCATAAAAAAACTCAACTCATACATTATGTGAAAATATTCAAATTTAAAATAAAATGCAAAACTAAGATTTTGTACGCTTTCAATTTACCTCAATTTTTAGTTTTTTTAATGCAAATTCTTTTTTCAAAAACTTCTAAATTGAATCTCGAATAGTTTTTTTTTATATTCAAGTTTTCGCTTGTAAAAAGCTCAATGCTTTAGACAATAAGCTTAGATTTAGCCTTTGAAATAGAAAAAAAAAAATAAAAAATGTTTGGAAGAATCTGAGGCTTCCCGAAAGTAGATTTATCAACCAAGCCCCAATTTTGAAGCTCGGGAAGTTTTTATTTCCAAACTCCCACTAAATTGACTTGTGAATATACCTTAGTAAGAAACATTTACTTTGAGGAGTTTTTGTTTGTTTGGGACATAAATTCACCTTTGTTTTTAATATTTAATTTAATTTTAAAAGTAATTGAAAAAACCAATAATGATAACTTTTTTGTAATCACAAAAAATATCAATTGCATTTAACAATATGTGAAGGAAAAAATCTTTCCTTACCTATCATACGTAATAGATCATTAGAAAGGTTTTATCCCCCAGATGTGAACAAACTAAAAATCGTGCTTATAATTATACTAAGGTGGTCCTTAAAGTTGACATTGTCTTTGATATCCCTCATCCGATTCAAAACATTGAAAAACAATTTCCCTAATTTTTTCAGATTTTTATGTCACCCCCTGGTCTCCCTTTTTTTACTTCAAGGCAAATAGTTTTAAACAAAATAATTTTCAAAACTTAAAAATAAAAGCAAAAAAAATAATTATTTACGTTTTAAAATTACTTTTTTCAGAAACTATTAACAATAAAAACTTGATTTAAAAAACATTTCAGAGACTGGATTCATGGCTTTAAGAAAGCTATAGCATGCCATTGTAAATAGTTTCGTTGTTCTATAATAATTTTTTTTCTATTTTGGGTTAAATTTTTAGAAACTTACCCCTCCTGTCTGAACCCCCCTCCGATACGATTTTTTTTCGTCTGAATCTTATCTATAAGTTCTAATTTTTTTTCGCGTGTTATAAGAATCACCCTAACTCCATTATTTGTCCCTTGAAGTGAAAATAGGAAGACCAGGTTGAGGAAATAAAAATCTGATAAATTAGGAAAAATTTTTTTCTCTATTTAGAGCCATTTGATGCCTATCCAAATCGGAATTTCAAAAAAACCCAATATAAAGGCCGTTGAGGTACGTAACCGCTATTTGAATTTTGACAGTTTTTGATTTTTATTTATTTTTAAGGAATGGTTTTAAAAGCTTGAAATTATTGGAAACTATACAAAAATTATTCTAAGAAAGGAGAGATTTTGTAATTTTCATTTTTCTCAAAAACTAAAATACACACCCAAATAGTTTATTACATTTAGCTTATCCATATCAAGCTGAAATTTCGCTCCCATACAAAATTCTCTCCAAAATTTAGCCAAGCTAGAATTAAGCAAAGCACTTTAGTCGAGAGGTGCGCAGCTCCAGCTAAAAAAATCAAATTTTCGTACAGCCGACATCTTCATCTGTCAAAACTAAGAGCGTGAAATAATATTGGCCAGCACATAAATTCTCGAGCTAAATTGTGACAGGGTATTTTTTGAATGAGATTTATGTAAACTTTACTTTGTGAAAACTTAAATCGAAGGCAATTAATATTCGAGGACAAAAAATTTATCAATTTCAAAGAGAAAAATCAATTTCATTTCATAAGATTAAGCTAAGTATACATAGTAAAAAAAAATCTAATACTAATTCAAATACTTAGCTTTTACTTGAAATAATGAAACAAAATTTTTTGAAATGTTTGCGTAAAATTTCTTTTCAAAGAACAGCTGTTTTCTGTGATATACTCTTTACCGAAATCTTTTTTTCATAATTTAGCTACGGTTTTAGCTGTGTTTGGAGAGAAATTTGGGAGCGAAAATTTAGCGCGATCTGCGTCCTAGACTTTAAATTAAAAACTACCAAGATCATTGAATTTAAAATATCGTCCCCTGATTGCAAGAACTAGGTAGCTCAAAAACGGTATTATTTTGTAAAGTTTTGAAGGCTTTTTGTCTAATCTTTTTCTGTCACAGACAATTGTAGGATATTTGTGAAGTTTCAGGAACATCCAAATTTAACTATCCATCGTTCTCCAGAAGCTATGTTTTGATAAAGGCTGGTATCTCCAAAATTTATGAAAGTGAGTTACCTAGTTTTTGCAATCAGGTGACGATATAATAATATAAAAACAATTTGAAAACATCAGTTTGAATATTTTGAGATTTTGAAAATCAATTAAAAAAAACTTCCGTTAAACATCTTTTTTTTTGAAGAAAGAATTAAAAAATGGATTTCTGCGTTTAAAAAAGTTGTAAAGATTAGTAATCTATTACTCTTTCTCAATTACATGTAATTATTAATTGAAAATTTTTAATTAAAAATTACATGTAAAGTCAATTACTGATTACATGTAATTGTAATTGACCCTGTAATCAATTAAAAATGAAATAATTACTACCCAACTCTGATTTGTACAAAAATAAACTGTACAAACTGCGAAAAATGATGAAACATAGAAAAGTTTGAATGACTATTTCTCTTTCTCTGTCAGTATTGAACTAAAATGGATTCCTCAACATGTCATATTATAGCTTTAAGCTCCTGATTAATTTCATTTTAGCAAATCTTAAGCTTATCTTTGTTTCAAAAAAAAGTTATCCGCAGTTTAATGGTTGTTGTAAGCTGTTGGTGCTTACATTTTTTATAGAATTTTCTAAGCCTTAAATTTTGATTTCATAATGAATAGACTTACTCCTGAACAACGTTTGCAAATCGTGCAAATTTATTACCAAAATAATGGTTCGGTTCGGTTCGCGCATCGCGCGCACGTCCAATATTCGGTCGACATGATCGCCCAGCAGAGTCGGTAATTCGAGCAACCATGGATCGGTTTCACACCACGTTTACTCTAGTGGATAATGCGCATCCTCAGAGACGCCGTACATTGCGCACCGAAGACGCTTTGGCTGCTGTGGGGCAGAGTATCGGAGAAGACCCGAATGAGTCCATCCGCCATCGCGTCGAAAATTGGTGGTCGAAAATTGGGCCTCTCTGCTGGTATTTATTTGAGTCAGCGGCCACTTGCCCGAAGTCATTTTTAAAATATAATGGCAAGCCCTTATCTTTATAATAAAGCTAGATTCTTTGCCAAAACATTAAATTATATGCGTTTTATTTCTTCTTGAAAGCCACACGTCTAAGAAAAGCACCCTTTATGATTCACAAACGATATTTTGCGGACGTTGAAATAAAGACATACGCAGTCCCTTTTTTATGACACTTATTATTATTAATTTTAATTTTTTTGCAAGTAAATTCAAATTGGTCGTTCAATGAAAACTCCCAAAGTTCATATTTGACTGTCATGCCGAAGGTCTAGGTTCGATTCCCAGCCGCTGCCACCTAAAAATAGTAAAAATAGAAATGATTTTTCCAATGTACTGCCTCTTGCGAGGAACTGACAAATCCTCCAAGAGTATACTTGTCATAAAGAAGTGCTTCTCATCTAGCCGTTCGGACCCGGCTTATAGTTGTAGGTCCCCTCATCAGTGAAAAATCAGCTAAAAATCCACCACAAACTCTTAGGATATTTCCATTAAACCACGACGAAATGATATTATCTAAGAAAAAGTATTTAAGCCGTAAAAGTAAAATTAATTAATTGCTTAAATAAAACAATTAAATCACCAGACCTAATGAAAATAAAAAAATATGTATGCTCAAATGTTAACACAACAATTAATTGTCATACTAAATCAATAAAAACCCTTTTAAGATTTTTTTGTTTTGTTAATAAATGCATGAAAGTTCAATTTGACTTGATTTATATCTAAATGGTACTCATATGTGTAAACAGTATATGTAAACATAGTAGATAACTACATATGTACACACATATTATGTATGTGGAAGCCATATAATGAAAAATGCGCTTTTAATTTTCTCCATTTAAAATAACTTTGGAAGTAGCAAAAATAAAAAAAAAAATATTAAATCATTAAAACGCAATAAAGAAAACTCTATTTCATTTCATACCACACAACTCTCATCAAATGAAAAAAGCTTTAATCCATTATTGCCAAACTACTTGCACAAACACACAAACACGCCCTACTTGGCTGTTTGTCCCGATGATAGCTTTCCCACACTGATTTATTAATTGTGTCCGACTTTGTATACAAAGTGTTTGAGGGGAAACTCCTCCTTACACTTTATAGTTATGGTGACCATCCGTTGGGAAATTTTCAAAATATACATTATACAATATATGTAGGTAGAATTTTTGAGCTGAAAACTTCCAAACAAAATCACTATTAAAAGTTAGCTAAGTTCTTGGTTTCAGTTTATCAGTATTGACATTGAAGTAATTCTGAATTGGCACTTCATGTAAAATTATATGCTAAGACAGGATACTTTAGAAATGACAAACTTTGGGTGAAAAAATATAACAGATCTGGCCAACCTTGTGTCTGAACTCTGGAGCGTTCTTAGGTCTGGCAACTTTTAGTTGCTGGCATCACAAGCAACTTTTATTGCTGGCAACTTTATTCGTCAAAAAAAGATTCCAAAATGGCGTTCCTTTGCATTTGTTACCATTTACAGCTTTTGTTCATGCATCATAACTGTCAACTGTCAGATAATCAAACATCAACAAAATGGTGGCAAAAGTCAACACATCAAATACAAAAAATACAAATACAACTCGTGGATAACCAGGGCCTAGTGACTTACAACTCTCAACCATTTCTGTGTGCGTGTTGTTAGCAGGAATGGAGGGGACCTACAGTTTTTTGCCGAGTCCGAACGGCTAAATGAGAAGCACTTTTTCATGACAAGTATACTCTTGGAGGATTTGTCAGTGGCACGGCTGGGAATCGAACCCACACCTTCAACATGACAGTCCTACGCACTAACCATCATGCCACGAGGTGCTACTACAACTACGAAAGTTGCTTAGTGGGCGGGGGAAAATAATAACCTGGGCCCGTATCACGTAAGACCAAAGCGATCGTTTAAATAAACGATTATCGCTTTGACGGTCGCTCTCTCTCTATATTTCCCTTCAGTTATGATAGAGATAGCTATCGTCAAAACGACTATAAAAACAACTATCAGCTTAGCTGATTCCACCCTGATATTTTCTTTGAGTTGATATTTTTTTTCAATTTGAAGTATGTTTAAATATAAGCTTGGTTTCATTGGGACATTTCAAGCATCTCGAGGATATATGAGTTAACCCTACAAAGAAGAGTGCTGAAATCAAAATTGTATATTTATTTTGTTTAATAAAAAAAAAATATGGTAACCCCTTCTATACAAAATACATACACTTACTTTTCACACATTCATAATACCTATGCAGAGAATGCCAACAAAGACACAAAAGGACCTCAAATGTTCACCGCGTACAAAGTGTTCACTGATGAGAGTCGATACGATATTTTATTCAACTCAGAAATCACTTTAATTGATGTTGTTTTGATTGGATTTGCATAATTTAGAAGACTCTTTTTGCAATATTGAGATTGATTAGTTGCGATGCCGGAGAGATTTCACAGAGATTTGAGAGTCCACTTGTATCCTTTTGTGTCTGGCTATACTAAACTGTTGTATAGTGGCAGCACCAAATTGGCATATTGTGTGAGTCTATGTATTGATGTGTTCTTTGGGTTGAGACTTGAGGGATTATAGTTGGTTTGGGAACTAAGATCTGATGGGATTGTGAGTGTTGGTTGAGGTAAATCAATTATGCAATCCTCATAACGGCACTTACGTTTATCTCGAAAAAAAAGTTTATCTCGGAAAAAGTTTTCCATTATTATTTGTTTTTTGTTTTTTTTTCTTTCTATTCTTCTTTAATTATTCAAATATATTTGCACAAGGTTTTTACTCTTTTCTTTTGATGATTTCATTTTTTGTTTGTTTTTAAATACTTATCTAGAGGTCCTGTTGGCATAGTTTTGGGTTTCATTTACTAATGCAAATATTTTTTTTTGTTTTTTGTTTCTTTTATTCAATTTATTTGTTAACAGCTTAGCGATTAAAAATGCAGAAGACAATGGACCAACAAAACGAGATCCAGCGAGTTCGGATCTACTTTTAGATGGTGAACAGTGAGTATAACAAAATTAAAGAAAATTATTTTGCAGTCAGTAAAAGAGAATAATTATTTGTTTTTTTTATTTTTATTCAACTTATAGACCAACGCTAGAGGAAATCCGAGGCTGGGGCAAAAGTTTCGATAAATTAATGAAAAGCCCAGGTGAGTTTTTGTAGAGATTTTTTTTAAATGTAAAGTAAGTAACCAAAGTATTAGATATTCAATGATATATACAAAGCTTTGCAAACAATAATTTTAAAGATTAGTTTTCAGTTAAGGGATAGGGTTCTTAAAGTGTTGAAAACTCTCCAAAATATAGGATTAACCTAAGCCCTTGGAAAGTATGATAACTTCATTTATATACAAGGTTTCCCATTAAGAATGGTCTCAACTGGATCTGATGATAGGCCAGGTTATTACCGTTCTCAGAATTTAACAATTTGTTGATACCGAATCATAACGGCTTTCGAGTAACTGCTATTTTTTGGTAATTCGGACAAACCTCTGTTTGAACCAGTTCTCTGCTCACCCCGTCCATGATTGATTATTTATTTTATTTTTGTTTTGGTTTTTTTAGGACACCACCACCGGTAGAGCTGGTAACGTGAAAAATTGAATACTTGCTTCTGATACTAGCCGGGCAGATCGCGACATAATTTTGCCGTAGCTAATTTTTTGTAAATTTTTTAATTTTACAATGCAATGAAGCGAGGTGGTAATCAGCTGCGGCTGAAGCGGTACCTTGGGCTACAACAGTCTCTCAAAGATGTCAAAAATGAAGAATTTAATCAAACAGCCAAAGATGAAACTAATTTAAGCGTTCGATTGAATATTTGCAAATAGGCAATTCGTTGTGTCAAATCTAAAATTTGGTTGAATAAAAGGTTAATGAATCTTTAAATAATAGAATAAACATAAATGGCCAATTGAAAACCAGGTGGGAAACCGTATTTACCGCTAACAGCCAGCTGATTTGTCTTTTTGCGTAAATTAATGTAGGTATAAGCTATCATATACCTAACCAAATTTCAGCTTTGGAGGAATTATAGAATCTTACACGTTTAGATGTTGACGTAAGCAGCAGACGTACATATGTAGTAACGCGCTTCAGGCAGCTGACTTGTTTTTTCGATTGCTTCTAATAATGCAGAGTTTCAGCTTTGGTGGATTGATTACATTTTTCATTTTTGTTTACATCTTTGAGAGGCTGCATGCTGTAGCCCAAGGTATCGCTTACGCTGCAGCTGTTTACCACCATTCTTTATTGCAATGCCAAATTAATCAATTTACGAAAATCAAGCTTTGGCGCTATCGGTCACCAAAATCAGTCGCGAGCTCCCGAACTATAATATTTAAGTATTCCGAACCCACCCTTTGACACGACCACTAAAACAACCACTAAAAACACTGAAAGTTTAGAGTACTAGAACTTCTCAACGTAGGCAAATATCCTGAAATAAAAACCTGTTTTGTGTAGCTTATCAATACCACTGTTAAAAATAGATTTTTGGTAGCTTAGTTCCGTTTTTTGGAACAAGGCTTTTTTGCAAATTTTCATAGGGCATACTGTTCGACGTCAAGATAATTTTTCCAATAACATACTCATATTCATACCCAATTACGCGGATAGCTTTCAATGGTTCTGTGACATCGCAATGTTTGAAATTCCGTTCTCTCCAATTCTTATAGCAAGATTAATCTTTATGCAAACAAAATTTCTTTTATTTTTTTCTACGGATTAAACTTGTTTGTTAATTTTTGATTTAAAATTTAGTGAATTATATCATTATTTTGAATTAAGAAACTTTGAACACGCATTAAAAAAACAAATACATATCAACAAAAAACTACAAGTTTTCGAAAACTGACGTTTGTCGATAAGTGTATACCGACGTAATAGAGATGTAATTTCATTTCATTGTCAACGATTTTTGGCCCACGGCCCAACAATTTTGTCCCCTTAAGCTAATAGTTATCGACCAATTTGACGTACCCCACTTTTATTAACATGTATTATAGCACCATTTACTTACACTCAGTTTGAGATACAAAGCCAACTTGGAAAATGCACTGTTATTTTGAAATGATTGATATTAAATAAAAATATTATCCGATTTTTGTTTGCGCCGCGCCACTTGAAAAGGTTCAATGCCAATGATTTAAGCTTACATTCAACCATTCAGTGATGCCAGATGAGATTTCTAGAAATAGAATCCCAACAGATTAAGTTAAGTCTGCACTCTTGGCACTCCTTAAAAGAAGTATGTCATCTAGTTGGTCGAAAAAGGTCAACTATAATCCTAAGAATTGGTCAGCATAGAAAACAAGAAAAAAAGACTCAAGAGAAAGTTGTCCTGCTAAGTTCACGTGAAGTTCGCAATACACCTATTTCTCGCAAACGAACAAAAAATTAGTTTTTTTTCTGCGTAACTAATTCGCAATTAATTAGTTCTCAACAACCAATTTTTTTCGGATCGTTTATCTACATTTTTGATAAAGTTGTCCTGCTAGGTTCATATAAAGTTAGCAGGACACCCATTTTTTCGCAAACCAAAAATGCAATCAATTTTTTTCTTGCGTAACTAATTCGCAATTAATTAGTTCTCAATAACCAAGTTTTTTCAGCTCGATTATCTCCTTTTTTGAGAAAGTTGTACTGCTAAGTTCACGTGAAGTTAGCAGGACACCCATTTTTTCGCAAACCAAAAATGCAATTAAATTTTTGTTTGCGTAACTAATTCGCAATTAATTAGTTTTCAATAACCAACATTTTTCAGCTCGATTATCTCCATTTTGATAAAGTTGTCCTGCTAAGTTCACGTGAAGTTCGCAATACGCCTATTTTTCGCAAACGAACAAAAAATTCATTTTTTTCTGCGTAACTAATTCGCAATTAATTAGTTCTCAACAACCAACTTTTTTCGGATCGTTTATCTACATTTTTGATAAAGTTGTCCTGCTAGGTTCATATGAAGTTAGCAGGACACCCATTTTTTCGCAAACCAAAAAAGCAATTAATTTTTTTTTGCCTAACTAATTCGCAATGAAGTAGCAACTAATGATAGGATAGTTTTAAACATGAATTTCCAAAAGCATCCTGCTAACTTTATATACATTATTTTTTTTTTATAATTTGCGCGCACTAAAGGGATTTTGACTACCCTTAATATGTATGATGAGACACAGTGCGAGCGATCAGGAAAATAGGGAAGGATTCAAGAGGAGATACCGATGCACATTGGTTTTGAAGCTCTGAATATCAAAATGGAAGGGAAAAACAGAGCCTGATAAAGCATTCCACATTCGTGTTGTACGGCTAAAGAAAGAATCTCTGTACTTGACAGTACGTCCGAAGTTGGGCTCAAGGGTAAACTGATGGGCATTCCTAAAAGCGCGAGTATTACGGTTGAATTGTTTAAGGGGAGGAATGCAACTGGCTATTTCACTAGAACATTGCTTGTAAAAATAGCGAAAAAATAATGAGAGACATGAAACATGGCGGTGATGTTTCAGAGTTGTGATTGTTTGGGTAATAGATCTATCACCTATCATTTTTAAGGCTCTATTTTGTATTCTATCTAAGAGATTCAAGTGAGTTATAGGAGCACCTGCCCAAATGTGGGAGTTATACTCAAGCTTGGGTCGGATGAAGGCCTTGTAGATTATAGCCAGATCAGAAGGGGAAAAGAATTTCTTACATCTTCGGAGAAAACCTAAACACTTTGCAGCATTTTTGGCGACGTTGAATATGTGATCGTTCCACTAAAGGTAGGCCTACCAGACGTCCTCTTTTTACCGGACAAGTCCTCTTTTTGAACAGAAAATATCCGTCCTCTTTCTTTTTTGAAAACATTGCATTTTGTCCTCTTTTCTATTTTCTTGACGCATGAAAAAGTATTTCCACAAATTTACTTTGTATTATTATTATTGGCTGCCTGAATGCAGCCATAATTGTAATAGCTTGAACCTGGAACGTATCATGATTAATATTTAACGAAAGAATGACTGAACGATTAAGTTTTTTTTTTGTTTAACATTTCATGTGCATACCGTTGAAAGAGTTCCTAAAAGCAAATAAAAACAAACCACATTCAAGTGCCGCGAAATAAATTTATATTAAAATGCCTAAACGAAAGTGTATATTCAATGATGAATTAAAAGAAAAATATCCAATGTTTTTACAAAAGGATGAAAAAAACAATCATCTTGTGTTTTGTCCCTGCTGCAATTCTTCATTTTCTATTGCAAACAAAGGAAAATCAGACTTGGACCAACATTTACAAACCGAAAAGCATAGAAAGGCAATACGAAGGGCAAGCACTAGTTCTTCAAATAAGTTCGCAGAATTTTTCACTCCAAAGTTCACAAAACTTGATGATCAAGTTTCTGCAGCAGAGGGTACATTAGCTTACCACACTATAGCTCATCATTTCAGCTTTAGATCTACTGACTGCAGCCACAAGCTATTGAGATTTATTTTGCCGGATTCAAAAATAGCCAAGCATATTTCTTGTGCACGCACTAAAACAAATGTATTGGCCCCATTATCCATATCAAATATATTAGAGCACATAGAGAAGACTTGCTATTTATCTATTTCAACTGACGCCAGTAACCACGGAAATCAAAAACTTTTCCCAATTTTGTTGCAGTATTTCAATGCGGATACAGGAATCAATGTTAAAGTTATTGATTTGAAAACAACAAAAGACGAAACATCGGATACTATATCAGGATTATTGTTAAGTATTTTAGAAAAATATAAACTTACAAGTAAATGTATAGCTATGTCCGGAGATAATTGCAACACGAATTTTGGCGGATATAAACGGGCAGGAAAAAATAATGTATATTTTAAATTAAAATCAAATGGTCTTCCCAACTTAATAGGAGTTGGGTGCCCTGCTCATATACTACATAATAATATTCAATATGGATTTGACGGGCTTCCCATAGATATGGAGAGCCTTATAATGAAAATTTATAACCATTTTTCTATATATACTGTTCGCACTGAAAAATTAAAAGAATTTTGCCAATATGTCGTTATTGAATACAAAAATTTGCTCACTCACCCAAAAACTCGTTGGTTATCATTGTACCCAGCCGTTGAGCGAGTTTTAAAATTGTTTGAAGGCCTTAAATCGTACTTCTTGTCAATTGACAATCCACCATTTCTGCTTAAATTTTTTTTTTTAAAGTAGTATCAATGAAGCTTATCTATGGTTCTTGCACTCCTTAATGTTTGTCTATAGTACACAAATAGCTGCCATGGAAAAGGAAACTAATTCTATCATGGAAACGTTAGAGTGTATTAAAATCATTGAAAATACTCTGAATGAAAGAATTAATGAAAACTATATTCCCATGAGTGTGAAAGAAATTTTTAAAAAGTGTACTGAAGAAAGCCAAATAAACGAAGTCACTGCCATGACCAATAACTTCCTACAAGTTTACAAAGGATCTTTAGATTATTTAGAAAAATGGTCGGCATCACTTACAGAATTTCAATGTTTCAAATGGATGCTTTTAAAAACAACTCTTAACTGGAAGTATTTAGAGGACGGATTAACATATTTACAAACAAAATTAATTAAAATAAATGAGCCTAAGCTGTTTGACCAGTTTTGTAATTTAAAAAACTTCGTTCAGAATAATTTGCAGAGTAAAGAATTTCAAGAACTTAGAGTTTATCAAAGATGGCAAGAATATTTTAAGGCTCATTCCAATTCTGAACATTACAGTGAACTTTTAGTAATATGTCAGTTTGTTTTTGCTATACCAGCTCATAATGCTAATATCGAAAGAATTTTTTCACTCATATCTAGTCAATGGACTGATGAAAGAAATCAACTCAGTGTCGAAGTAGTTAAAGCTATAATTCAGTGTAAACATAATTTCAAAAATATATCATGCCCCCAATTTTATGAATATTTGTTAGAAAAACCTTCATTATTAAGAAACATTTCATCAAATGAAAAATATGTTTTAAATTCTGAAGATTAATAACATGTACCTACCTAGTTCCTACTGGTTCTTAAATTTTTGTTTTGTAATGTTTAAGTTGTTTTTCGAATATGGTTCATACTTTTAGATTTTTAAGACTTATTTTGTAACATTTTTTTTTGCAATAACACAAAAGCTTTCGAAATCAAAAAATTGTTTTTTCTTTGTTGACTGGTAATGATTTTTCTTTTGAACTGTCCTCTTTTTAGAAGTTGAAGATCTGGTCACCCTAACTAAAGGTGATCTGTGATACACATACCCAGGACTGAAAGCTGGTCAGTTCTGCTTCAGCGACAGATTTTTGAAGCATTAAATTCAACACGGTTTTTAATTCCCCACTGAACAATGCTGTCAAGATCAGAATTTAATGAGCTTATCATACGGTGCCGTTGAAGTTCCACATCCGAAGGACAGGGATGTGAATCTAGAAACGAATATGAAAAGCTGAGGGTGCTATCGTCAGCAAAACAATTTAATGGATTAGAAGTTTCAGACAAGAGGTCATTAATGAAAATGAGAAAGAGAGTCGGAGACAAAACGGAGCCCTGGGGCACACCAGCATTTATTTTATGAATATCAGACTTGTAACCATCCAAAACGACTTGTATTGAACGATCCGAAAGGTAATTTCTAATCCAAAGAAGAAGAGATTCATCGATACCAAAAGCACGCATTTTCGATAAGAGAGCTTGATGCCAAACTCTATCAAATGCCTTTGAATATCAAGTGCAATAATCTTACTTTCTCCAAAACGATGTAAAGATTTGTTCCACTGTTCGGTGAGATATACCATCAGATCACCAGTGGACCTATTGCTACGAAAGCCATACTGTCGGTCATTAAGAAGCTTTCGTTCTTTAAGATATTTCTTAAGCTGATAATTAATCAGCGTTTCCATGACCTTGGAAAGAAGGGACGTAAGTGCAATTGGACGATAATTAGAGAGAGAAGAAGATACGCCTTTCTTAGGGACAGGCTGGACAAATGCTGTTTTCCATCCACTCGGAAAGAGACCTGTAGAGTAGGACAGATGGAAAAGCTTACGCAGTGGTTTTGCCAGCGTTGAAGAACACCTCTTCAGAACAATGGGGGGGATACTATCCGGGCCAGCGGATTTGTGTACATCGAGATCTTTTAAGACTCTTGCTACTACACGAGTGCGAAAGAAGATTTTTCCAATAAAATCATTGGCGCTCTCAAGTACAGGCGGAGTCATGACACTCTCTGGTAGCGTCGAATTAACAGCAAACTGTGCTGCAAGCAAATTGGCTTTTTCTTGTGAGCTTACATAGGGAGTGTCATTAAAGACGAGCGTTGGAACCGCGGACGAAGTAGTATTTCGAATGTTTTTTACAAATGACCAAAAATTTTTACTACCTTTGGGACATTGTAGTATTTTTTGCCGTAATTTTTGGTCATGCAAAAATTTGGTTCTTTGAATATGACCGTTACAGGTCTTTCTAGCTTGTTTGAACTTCTTCCGGTTTTCCTCAGAAGGGTTGGCTTTATAACATCGGAAACTTACTTCTCTGACCCTAATAACCTCTTTACAGCTCGAATCAAACCAAGAATTTTCTTTCGGTTTGATAGATTTTATCCTATTCGGTATAAAATTTCTCATCCCGTAAAGAATTAAGTTTGTTATCATATCTGCGCTGGAGTCTACGTCACTATTGAGGAAGTTCCTGAAGAAATCATTGAGACCGTCCCAGTTGGCTTTCTCGTATTGCCAAACGGTTCTCTTGGGGGTTTTCTCTTTAACGGGGGTACATGTTAATAAGGTGTGACAGTTTCAAATTTATCGTTCAATGTTTTCTATGTTTTTTTTTTTCGAAAAGTAGTAAAAAATTGTAAGACTTAATTCATATGAATTTCATTGCCTTACAATTTGCCGTTAATCAGTGGTTAATTAGTTGTGACAAATTAAATTTGGTCGTGCAATGTTTTCTATGTTTTGTTGGGTGCTTTGCTTACTTGATATCAAATAAGCAAAGCACCACCTTAAAAAGAGGTAAGAACTGCTTATAGCTTCATAATTTGTTATTAATTAGTCGTTAATTTGCTTGTCATGCAGTGCTTTCTATGTTTTTTTTTGACAAAATTGAATTTTTTCAAAACTAGAACGCCTAATCAATGGCAAATTATTAAGCAGTAAAACAGCAAGCTTTATAAGTTGCAACCACTTTTCAAAATACATAGCAAATATAGAATGCAAAATTGGATATTGTCAGAACTAATTAAAGTCTTACTAACGAAAAATTACTCAGCAACTCATTTTTCGATCCGTGAGAGCTGCTAACTTGATATTAAGATTTTCAAAGCATCCAAAAAAACATAGAAAAAATTGAATGATCAAATTGAATTTGTCCCAACTAATTACCCGTCAATAAACGGTTTTTGAATTTTGTTCTAATTTTCGAAAAAAAAAACATAGAAAATACTGAACGACGAATTCGAAACTGTCACCATTAATTAACGAAAATTACCCACCTACTAATTTTTCGATCCGTGCTTTTCTATCTTGACACTACTTCGATTCAAACCAATCTATGTCAATTTATTAGGAAGAATTCTTTTCATTTTGAATATTAATGATTTTAGATTAAACTTAGAAGAATTGGTTAAAGATTTACATAAAATTGATTTTAAAAGGATTCATTGACTTAATTATATTAAACTTACTTTAAGTTCTTACTCAATTCAATACCCCTGGAATATTTGACACATTTGATGTATATTTCCACATTTTTACTATAAACATTTTTGATACTGTGTAAACTTCTTTGTATAGATTTATTTTTTATTTTGTGTTAAAATGTTTTTCATCCTCCTGATTGCTTGTGTGAGTAGTTTTCTCCTTTCTCATTTCTAAAGAGTGAAGATTTTTGCAAACTACAATCAAATTAACATGATTTGTTGGACCCAAACTTAGGTCTTACAAAATAGCATTTTCTTGTTCAATATTCTTCTAGGTATTTGATATATGGAATCTAATAAATTATCTGAATTTTCACTACTAAGAAAATCAATAAGTACCTAAGAAGTCTGTTTTTCTGTCACCACTGGAAAAAGAAAATTTCGAGGTCAAGTGTGTCGTCTACGACGACGACGACGACGACGACAAGTAGTGATTTGTCAGTTTCGATAAAAGTATGAAAAACTACCTTTAGGCAATAACTCACGCAGTGGGAATGCAAACACACGTATGGAAGAATTTTTCCAACGCTACCACTTGCTTGCACGCAAAGTTTTCTTTTCATGTTTTACCTAAAATACCTAAACACTAAAACTTATGCAGATAAATTATATGACAGCACGGAAGTATTACGTCATTATCAGGTTATTTCAACACTGTCGCACTCTTAAAAGTTTTTTTTTTTTTTTTATTTGTAGATAGTAAATTTTTATATTTTGTTTGTAACTTTTTTTTATGTGCTTACATTACAGGCGGTCGTAAGGTGTTTCGGGACTTCCTTCGCTGCGAATATAGCGAAGAAAATATCCTTTTTTGGTTAGCCTGCGAAGAACTGAAAAAAGAAAGCAGTCCGGAAATGGTGGAGACCAAAGCACGGTTAATTTATGAAGACTACATCTCGATATTGTCACCGAAGGAAGTATCACTCGATTCACGAGTGAGAGAAATCGTTAATCGCAATATGGTTGAACCGACAACGCAAACGTTCGACGAAGCTCAAATACAGATTTATACTTTAATGCATCGTGATTCCTATCCAAGGTACCTACATTACATTGAAAAAGGATGTTTGCAGGAATACTAATATGTTTTGTATCACTTTAGGTTTATAAACTCGCAGCTTTTCAAGTCACTTGCACAACTTCCTGAAGGTGTGTCAGCGTCCGGCTCCATGGAAGAGAGCCCGATGTAGGAAAAATTAAGCCCCGGAGACAAAGACAGTTCGAAATAATAATAATTAAAACAACAAATAAACCAAAAACCAAACCAAACAAAAATCTCTCTAAGTAGGTACTTAACAAAAAAATAAAACTAAGCTTAAATTAAATTTAAATACTAAAAAAACAACAAATATTTCAAAAAACCTAAACTTCAAAAACCGCTCCTTACTACTTTAAGTTTTAACTAAATAATTGGCTTAAAGTTAATTGAAGAAAAAAACCAAACATCCATAAACGGTTATCATTTCCTTTAAAATTAAAGAAAAAGCAATAAAATTTTGTGAAAACATTAAAATATAACCTTAAATAAAATAAAAAAAAAGAAATGCATTTCTAATTAATTTAAAAAAATAAAAACAAAAAAATCGAATAGTAATAGCTTAGATGTTTTTTTTTTGAAAAACATAACATGCAATCAAGATGTAAAAAATCACCATTTAAGCGCACCAAACAGTTAACGAAATATTTTTTGTTCAAATAATTATTACCTATTTTTAAATTTTAACTATTATTTTTCTAGTCATCTTAAAAGTTTTAAAAACCAAAAACTACGCATAAAATACAAATTAAAAAAAAAAACTAATTAATAATTAAATTTAATTTCTTATTCTCTATACCTATAATGTGATTGAACGGTCATATTGACCCGATGTATGCATATTGATTTTTTGTCAAATAATTTATTTTTTAAATATTTATCTGTATAAAAAAAATTGTATAAAACAACCTTAAAAAATAAAAATAAAATTTATATATTTTCCACACAACCAAAAAACAAATAATATGCGTCCTGCATTTCGCACACATGATTTATAAGTTATAGTTAAATTTATTATTAGAAATAATAAAACAAAGTTATAATATTAATGATACACATCGAAGAAGTATTTTTGTAAATAAATTTAATTTAAACTGTTATTATGTTATTAATTTTGTGTAAGAAATATTTATTTATTTAAAATTTTTTGTTATTAATTAATTAATTAAAAACATTCTTCATTCCGGTTCTGAATAATTGGTGCTCAAAAAACAAAATTAAAAAAAAAAAACAAAACAAAAAAAATCGACAACTTAAACTAACAAAATTTCGAAATTAAATTTTTTAATTTCTTTATTTACTTTAAAATTTAAATTTAAAAGCAAAAACATCAAAAGTTTTTATTTACAAAAAAAAAAAATGTCTGTATGGTGAAAAAACTAGTTTTTAATTTTCTTTATTTAAAAAATAAATATGTTGTATTTATGTTTAAAAAACACTGCCAGAGAAAAAAACATGCATAAGTTTAAAAAAATAATTTTTAACAAAAAATAATTAAAAACAATAATTATTAGTTGAAATAGGTTTTTTAGGAATATGTAGTAACAACTATTGTGTTAATTTTTCTATATTTAAAAAAATTGTTACAAATTGGAAATTTATTAATATTTAAAATGGAGGAAATTCTTCCAAACTCTGAGTTGCAATGAATGTAGAACACAAAATGATCTCTTCTGCATTGATTTTAAATACTCAAAGCTTGAATAAACTTAAAAGAAAGTCAGTTGGTTCTCAAATACACAAGAGTCATTATTATAACACCTGTGAATTTTCACAAAAACATACTTGAACCAAGAGGGTATGGAAATAAACTCAATACAATACGAGGAATTATTGTTAATGCCATAATCTGGATGAACGAACCAAAAACGATAAATTTTAATAAAAACAATTGGCTTCTGTTTTAACTGAAGAATTTCCAGTGAATTGAATTAGGCAGAGTTTTCAATGTGGAATTTTTGTTGTGAACTTGAAGTTATTAACTCCAGTTAATTCAAATAAAATATGTAATACGAAATATCTACTCAAAATACTGTGTCGAATTTTTTGGTTTTTCGTAAAGAGTAAATACCTCTTGAACAGTCATCGTCTAAATTCTTGCGTTGTTTGCAATTTTGAAAAGATGTTGAGACTTGAGAAGTGTGAATGCGATTTTAAGACTATGGGTTTGGTGACAGAGAATTTTACTCACGGAAACGAGAGTAATGCTAGGTTTCCACTTGTCTTTGAATTGACACAGTTTTACAGATCACGATTTGGTCTTTGAACGACACAATTGCCAGACTTGTGTCATTAATTGACACAAAATAGTTGGTCTTTTCAAAGACCAAGAAATTTTGACATACGCCTTTGTCAATTCATTGACACCTATTTCCATTTGCTTTGTCTTTTTTGAAATGACATTCATTGTCAATGAGCAAATTTTCACAGCTGTCAGTCATCTTGAATGAAAATTGTTTAACTGCGAAGAAGAAAAGCTTATTTTATGTTTCTGCTCAATAAAAAGGTATCAGCAAATGGTTCATTTCTATTGTCCACTCCAGAGTTGATGATCTGATTTTTTTCTTTTTTCAGGGACTCTAAAGTGGATGGCTTGTTGCTCACATCAAGGGCTATCGTGGATAAAATATCTGACGGAATTTCTCTAATATTCTTCCATGCACGTTCAAATGTGGTCGATCAAAATGGTAGCCCAGTGGCCATGCAATATTCGTTTTCGATGACAATTAATTCCGAGAGAAACTGCGACCACAATTCATGTTCCCAGTTTTTGACGATGGGAAAAATTCCGTGGGAAATTTTACTCACTATAGCCCCCATTATTTTAGTTTGGAATTTTCTTTTGTTTTTTCACTTCCATTTCATTTTTTGATATTACAATCAAATTGGATTATTATTAAAGCAGCTGTCAAATTTGTGTCTTTCATTGACAAAGAATTAAATCACGTTGCCAAAAAATTTTCTTTATCAGTTAAAGACAAAGTGACATTTCGTTTATCAATTGAGCTATTTCCACTTGTATTTAAAATTTGTCGTCTTTCATTGACAAACAGTGTTTGTCAGTTCAAAAACCACTAATTTTGGAGTATTTCCACTTGTACTTTTGTGAAAAGACGCAAAAATGCGTCTTTGGTCAGTTGGTAAATTGACAAGTGGAAACCTAGCATAAGCGTTTTCAAAGGATTGATCGCTCAAGGGAAATTGAGCTAATAAGATGATTTCAGTGCAAGCTTTTTATCAAGATTTGGTCTTTGAACATCACAATTGTCAGTTCATTTCCCCTTGTGTATTAACCTGACTGAGCTTCAAACACTAGTCCTATTCCCTAGCAAGTTTCAGACAGTTTCAGACCGCCAGATTTAGTAATAATTAGTGCGAACCGAACTGAAAAATTGTACTCTTTCGGACCAAAGAGAGCGCTCACAAGAGAGTAAGAAATTTCCCCTCCTTGCCAGATTTGGTCCGGGAATTTTCTTGTGACCATATCGTACTGGTGCTCAAATTCCAGGTGTTAATATGTCAGATTTGAAAGAAATTCAGTTTGAATTCAAATAAAAAAAACAAAATACAAAAATCAAGGGTTACCCAAGTTTTACTCTTTTTTTTTTAATTTTTGGTTGATGTGCATACTTAATTTTTTTTAATTTATTAATCTTTTTATAAAACAAATTAATATCTTAAAATGAATGAATTGCTAAGCAAATCTTTTCCCATGAAGAAAATTTAGGAAGAACATATTGTGTACTTCCTGTTTATTGTAGTTCTTGGTTGACACCATGATTTTCCTACTGCACAGCGAACATAATAATTCTAAGACAGTGTTCACATTGGAATAACTCCTCCGACTAATTTTGACATTCATAAAACTTCTCTTGTTCAGAAACAAACTAATGTGAGTACAACACACTCACTGATGATGATGATGAAGTTGAGCAGTCGTTAGAACAAAACACAAATCTGAGCTCTTTGAAGGATTAACAAAAAATGCGTTGGGTACAAAATGTTCCCATTCATCGTTTGTCTGCGATTATGCTTTTCAAAATATCAATTTTCTCTTTAGTTTACAAATCATCACACCTAATTTTTTCTTGCATTACTTATTTGTCTAAACATCGTTAATTTTTGTAAATCTTCGTTCAAATGTGTGGTTGTTTAAAAACGGATACATTTTTATATTTTGTATTAATGCAAATAGAAAAACAAGTTTGAACTTTGAATTTAAATTAGCTAACTGATTTTTTTTCAAAACATATTCAATTGAAAACCCCTCTTCTCTTTAAATTATTAGGTTCCTGTTTTTCAAAAAAAATAAAACAAAAGGTCCTTCATAAAACCAAATAATTAAAAAAAAAAAAAATATTTAATTTTAAACATAAATAATATGCATTTCACTATGTATAAATGTCGTCTTTAAATCTAAAATTTACTATAAATAAATTTAAAAACGACAAACAAAAATAACATTTATTTGATGAAAAATTCATAATTCACGTGATAATTGAGAAATAATAAAACAAAAACTAAAAATTTAATTCTTTAACAAAAATAAGTACGAAAAAAATGTAGTTTTCATGTTCGTTAAAAATTTTTGTTTGTCCTTTAAGTGTTGACACTTTAGTTGTTTTTATATATTTTACATAAAAAAAAAGATATATGCAAAAAAAATATAACAGAAAAAAAAAATTTAAGAAAAAAAAACTTTTGAACTTTTATACATCCCTTTAAATATAAACTTAGATATTAAACTAAAAATTAATATTTGTAAAAAAAAACAAAAATGAATTCACAAACATACATAAACTGCAATAGATTACAAAAACTATTAAGAAAATCTCTTTTTAATATAATAAAAAAAAAATCTTTAATTTCAAATGAATATAATTGACAATTGCTAGATTTATATAGAGGTACTATAATATGTAGGTATATAATAAAACTACCATAAAATGATTGTAGTTAATAAAAAAAAATAAGTTAATCAACTATACATTGCATGTTCTAGAATTGTAAAATTTAATTAAATGAACAAAACAAAAATAAAAGAAAAATAATTTATAAGTAGGCAACCAAATAATTTAATTATTTAAGAAAAATAAATTAAAATTTTAAAAATTAAAGAAAATAAAACTACGCAAAGTTCATTGTTTTACTAAGTTCATTCTTTAAAAAAAATACAAAATAAAACACAAACAAAAAAAATCACAAAGCACAAACGTATTATAAAAACAAAAATTAATAAATAAGTTTTCTTAAAAAAAAAAAAACAAAGTTGATGGGAACTCAAATAACTAATTGAATAAAAAAATGAAAAAAAATGCAACTAAATATTAAAAAAATAACTTAATAAGAGATAAACTTTGACCATTTATATATATATATAAAAACGATACTATGAAATAATGATAAAATAGTATAAATAAAAATTATACAAAAATTCATTGGTTGTTTTTTGTATTCAAGAGTTTATTGTTCATTTTATGAGCGCCTTACGGAAAAGGTTGCCTGCAGTTTCAATAAACTATTTCTTAGCACTTAGAAAGAATGATTTTTGATAATGCAAAAACTTCCCGCTAAAATATTATAAAAGGAGTTTAAGGTGCCAGTTATAGCAATCATTGAAAACTCATCATTGAAAATTTTAATGTTTGGTTCAGAGTCGTTTAGGAATTAAAATCATTTATTATATTGATGGAAAAATAAAGCTTAAGACTTAATTAATATTTCTAGCCAAAAAATAATTCAAATAGGCCCAACCTTCGACATAAAAAGACTTTTCTTATTTCAATGATTGAACGACCTTACCAATGATCATTGAAAAATTAAAAGTCATTTTTTGTGAAAAGTTGGGGCTTTTTGATTATTTTTTTTGACTAGAAATATTAATTATGTCTTGAGCTTTAATCGTCCATCAAAATAATAAATGATTTTGCTTTCGAAACATCCCAAAATCAATCATTAAAGTTTTCAATGATGAGTTTCAATGATAGCTATAACTGGCGCCTAAAAGTGGGTCATACTTAGGTTGACCAGACGTAGGTACTCTTTTAAAAGGACATTTCCTTCTTGAAAAAATATGAAATGTGTCCTCTTTTTTCAGTTAACTAAATTTTCCGCATCACAAAACTAAATAATCTTTATTCAACACTTAATCAAAAATGTTCTTCATCTTTGTAGTGTGAACACGACCTAAAATATATTTCCACCTGAATTCATTCACTTCTGAGCACAACGCCATCTTTTTTTGTAAACAGTACCCAGTCGTTTGAACGCAACCACTCATTTGACAGTTCGGTTCGGTCCAACACTTTTTTGTTTTGTTTAGGTAGAACTATAATAGTCGGAAGGGCACTGAAGCTAATGTCAAAAACCAACGAAAAGTAGCTTTCCGTACCGAAAAAAGGGGAACACACCCATAATGTAACTATCATCTTTCTCTTTTTGGCATTCCTATTTCACCAAATGTCACTTTTACTTAAGTGAGGTGCGCTCGGGAGCGCACCTCACTTCCGTAACCAAAGTTGAACGAAACTTGACGAAACGCTCCACTTCGCAATTATAGTCGCGTCAAATGCTTTCCGTGTATTCGCTTGTTTTCTTCCGACCACTTAAGTGCCCCTCCGAGCATTATAGTTCTAGCTTTTATCTTGCTTGAGTGCTTTTTTAATGTCAAAAGAAATGAGTGTAGAAATAAAATGCTAGAGCATAGATATACATTTAACGAAGAACTGCATACAAATATCCAATTTTTAGAAAACAAAAAAATGTTAATGAACGACAATTATAATATTTTTTTATTTGAAATTTTTTAAGATGTCCTCTTTTTCGTGGGGTTGGATCTTGGATCTGGTCACCCTAGTCATGCTTGAGTTATATCGTTTTCGATTGGATGTTCGAAGTACATATTTTGCACTCCTTTTTCACTCCTTATACACCAAAAATGTTTTATATTCCATAGGAGTGCAAAAGAACGCAAATCCACACAAAACCGACATTAATTTTTCGAAAAAATCCCGTGGCTATTACAAAGCAGTGTTGACGCTGGAAAAAATCAAAAAGGGGCAACAAAGGGACCCGAGACAAAAAAAGGTGCCAAACCATAAAATTTAGTAAAGCAAAACAAAAAATAAAAACATCACCAAAAACATTTCATAAACATTTGTAAATAAAAGAAATTAATAATATAAATTAATAAAATAAAAACACACAAAATATATAGTAATATTCTTCACAAAATATATGCACATCTGCATACATCTTTTGCATTACGTATCTGCGCATTATTTTTTTTAAATTTTCTTTCGATATTTATAGAATAATTTAGACTTTGGTACCCAGTTTTCAAGATCTTGCCTTGGTTTTATTAAATTAAGAGCTGACATCGTGGCATTGCAAGTTTTAACATTTAATTTATTTTTTAGCTTATTTTTCGATGAAAGCCAAATGGCAGCATTCAGCAGCAAATTATTTTCTTAAGCTCAGTACACATGGTTTAGATTTAGGGTTTTGTTAATATTCACACGATGAAAAATGTCCTCAATAATTTTTCATCTTTTAAAATTATAAAGAGAACAAAAATTGTAGCTTTGAATAAAAAGGGGCCATTTTGGTAATTTTTAAAAAAGTCGGGGCCACGGGGCTTGAGCTTAAAAAAGGGGCAATTTGGTCCCTAAGGGGGCCAAAAGGCAACACTGTTACAAAGTCTTGTACTTCACCCACGATTTTGAAATATATTCAAGATTACCTATCATGGTCCCTGATCACACGTGAAGAAAATCAAGCATTTTCTGCGTTTTGTGATGGTGAGTGGGATAACTTGCAGAAGAGGAAGGGGGATGAAATATTTTAAAATATTTGAAAATATTCGGTGTAGAAAATTGACGTTCTATTTTGTGTTGCTTCTTCTATCCAATCCAACCAATCAAATCGTGTCTTTCATTATGAAAATACGAAAAACACAAAGAGGAGAACAAAATCTGCAAAATAATTTTCTTCACATCTGAACACTTTCGTTCTTCACGTGTAAGCAAGCACATGAACAACTAACTGGAATCATTTAATTTTGGAGATGGGAATGTTATGAATTTAAAATTGGAGGGTTTACACGGACCAACATATTGTCAAACATGGTTGAAAGCCACCGATGTTTGATCATTTAAACGCAAAAAAACCTAGGGTGGAATCGGCTGACGTGATTGGTGATTGTCACATTTATGATAATCAAATGTGATCACATTAATGGCCTTTTCGGAAGAACTCTCCGATCCAGAACGCCAATAAAACAAACAGGCACATGCAGTTTGATTCTGAAGCTTTCGTATCCCTGTATTTGTGCAACTTCACATGCGGATGCCGATATAGTTCTTCACATTTGGAAACTTGGCGGACACAAATATGAACGAGTATTATAATTTTCGATAAAGAAAATGGGAAAATAATATTCTAAACGGAAAATAATTGTTCTTAGAAACAGTAAAGTGTGTGAAATTTACTTACTTTAACTAAAAATTTACTTTTTGCAATTTTTGACAACACTTTGACAACTTTGTGTTTGAATGTGTGAGTTGTTCTGGTTTCGATTCTGAAATGAAATTCAGAATCGTTTTCTGTTCTTTTCAGGAGAAGAACTGTCATTCTGAATGCCAATAGAACACTTTCAGAAGGGTTTACACGCATTCCGAACGCTTCTGGATTGCCAATCGAAAAGGCCATACATTTTCCGTCTGTGTAAGGTGATCACCAAAAATTATTAAAAAAACTAGCATCACTTTGAGAGACAAGTACTGAGAGCTGTCAAAAATACATTTGGTTTTGAAACTTGAAAAAGTTGTCTTACATATTCGGTCCATTTAAGCCATTCCATCCTAACTTGCATTTGGCTTCAATCAACTCCAAGAAAAGGCAATTGCACACAAGTGGAATTGGACAATGGAAGAAATGTGAGTTAATCAAACTTCAGCTGGTAAATTTATGAAACAAAAAAATATGTAGGTTCATACAAATGTGTTTTTCTAGCCGAGAATGTCTTATGAACCTATGTAAGTACTTGAGGATACCCGGCCTGTGCTTCTACACTAAAAAAGAAATATGTGCACTTTAGTTATTTGTTTAAAAAAAAAGGAAGTTTTTTTATGGGAAAAGTCGAACGTCATCGATTTTTTTAAACCAAATGTGCTTAATGCATTGTAAGTGGTCTAAAACCATCTTCGCCTTATAACCATTGTAATGTAACAGAAGATTACATTTTTGAACGTAATTATTTATAAATAAATTAGAACATATATGTACATGTGTGTGTGGACAGAATTAAGTCGCACTTTTCTACTGTAGGTAGGTACCTAAATTTTTTTCAATTTTCACATTTTGGTTTGTTAAAAATGATTTCAGAGGCACTAATAGATTAGTTTTTTTTTTTTTTTGAACCTCAGAAAATCAGAATGCAATTTGGATTTTATATGAAAATGACAACAAATTAGCTGTCACAAGAAATAGTTACAAAAATATGATTATCACATGTTTGTGACAATCACCTCACGCAGACCAAATTTAATTATTGTGACTGTCAACTATCACAAATCACCTTAGCCGATTCCACCCCAAGTTGTCAACCTCTGCAGACAAAAAATTATAAAAACTTGTTCCAAGCAATGTTGTCAACAATGTTGATCCATGTAAGCCCCCCTAATGATATTTTCTGAGTTTTTGCTACTTAGGCTTATTAATAGAATAAATAGATTAACGGGAAATTAAATTTTGTCTGCTTTCGTATTAACTAATTAAATATCTTTTAGGAAAAAGTGCCTAAAAACTTCTTAGGTTAACAGGAGCAGATCCACAATATTTTCTTAACTGGAATGTGACAGGCCTCACGGGAAAAATCAGCTTGTGAAATACCTACTGGTGCTACCAGTATTAAAGAGCAAGTAAAAAGTTCGTTAATCAAGCCATACGCCAAGAATATTTTTCACAAAAATTATATTTGTTTGAGAAATATTAGCTGCGTTTTTTTGTATGTCCATATGGAGTTTGGCGAAAAAAACGACATCGGGACATTTCAACATTTGCCTTGGTCTGCCATTTTGTTCTGAACTATTTTACCAACAAACATTTGACATTTCTATACAAATTATCGATAACACTACGACAATGGTAGTCTGGCAATACCGTTTTATCGGGACAAAAGTTAACTCCAGTTAACTATCTGGACTTAGCTAACTCTATATGGACATAGTTGTTGTTGTATTTAACATGTAAATTGTTTTGCTTTGTTGTCGTTTTTTTCACACAATTTTATTTGGACATGCAAAAAAACACAGCTATTGTTTTTTGAAATTTAGCTGCTCAATTTTCGAAAAACGATGAAACTTGAAACAAAATACATGAGTTTTGTTCTATTTGTCAAGGTTTCTTGACCAATTTTATCGATGCGAGAGTTACGTTCAACGTTGGCACTAGCCTCCTAAAGTTCCGACACTCCACATTTGTGTGCTCCTTGCCGTGGTGTGTCAGTCATGCGTCGAAACCTTCAATTTGTTAACACCTTATGAATTATTTGTACAAAACATCAAACTTAACAAAGTTTGCACCTGGTAATGCTGTACTTTTAGTTTTTGTCTCTTGCTCTTTCTTCATGTTCATCAGTTTATCTGTTGTGGTTGATGCCGAACCGCGAACGGCTAGACTCTGGATTGGAATTTAAATATCGGGATTCTGTTTGCCAAGATGCCAAGGTCTTGTTCAGAAGTTTTTTTTTTAATTTTTATTTGTCAATTCTTAAGCTATTTTATTGATACCTACTAATAATGTGCATACCTATACGTTAAAGAATTAAAAACACCTAAGTTTAACACATTCAATTGCATTTTATAGTCATTCTCTCTTGTCGCCTATTAATTGTGCCTGTGTGAAAGAGAAGATAAACATCGTTGCGTTTTTGTCCGTTATTATTTTACTGTGAAGCTTTCAAGTGCATTTTCATCTGACAGCTGAAGTTGTTGACTTTCAAGTTAAGAAGTTACTTCATATTTTTTGTTTACAAAGTTTTAATTGAAAAAAAAAAATATTTCTTAAATTATGAAAGTGAAATTGTTGTACAAGTAATAAAAGTGAAATAAAAATAGTTTTAAACTATTTATTATTGTGTTTAATTGAAAGCTTATTAATTTAAATTTTGAAGAGTGAAATAAAATAGTTATTTAATTCGCTTCAATTTATTGTAATTATAGTGTCTCGAAGCAAATAAATGGTGATTTGTATAGCTTTAATACTGTGTATGTGGATCGGTAAGTTTTGTTTATATTTTCTTTAAATTATGTACATTTTACCAAGATATTTAGGTAATAAAAGAAGCTTTGACTCTAAGACCTGTTTCCTGATACCTACGAAACTCAGGTGCATATAGGTACATATTTATGTTCTTCTTAAAAACTTATATTCTACAACCTAAACCACTAAAACAATTTTCTTCAAATTTTGAACTTAAAATTTTTTGGTAATTCCCTAGAGGGGAAATTGAAATTTGTATAAGCTTCAAAAATAACGGTATTTGCCATACAACTGTTAAGGAAAATATTATCTATCTCAAAACGCCTTCAACTGAATCGCACGTACTTGCTCTTATTTTCAAGATGCTGTGTGTCTAAGCAAATTGTATATAAAGAGTTATGAGTGAAATATGTTAAAAAGCATGAAAAACGATATTTAAATTAGCTAAAATAACTCCTTGAAGGTACAAAAATAGAATGCCATCTTTATCCTTGTTTATGATAGTATTTAAAAATAAAATGCACGACTGGATCGCACGTACTTGCTCTTATGTTCAAGTTGTGTGGAACTTAAGAACTTTAAAAAATATTCAAGTAATTATAGAAAAAGTATAAAGCATTTAAATCGTTCTTTTAATTGTATAAACAGAAAACAGCCTGATAAATAACTTAGAGCTCAAAAAAAGTATGCCATTTGATTACTTGAAAAAGTATGAATACATGCAAAAAAAAATTTAAAATCGTTGGAGCCGTTTTCTTAAAAATTAATTTTGTATATATAAAATGTTTGTAACATTTTTCAAAAAAAAATTTGGTATGCCAATTTTGAGTATATATTAATATACATTTAAAACTGAAATTTCAAAACAATTCATCAACCTATTTTTGAAATATTGAATTTTCAAAAAAAAAATTTTGAACCTTTTTTTAAAATCCAAAATTTATTTTTTTCAAAAATGTTGGTATGCAGTATTATTTATATTCTAACAAAGCTTTTGTGCAAAAAAGTAAAAATTTTATAGTCGCAGCGGATTTTCAAAACAATTTTAAGGAAAAATTTTGGTTTGCAAATCTTAAGTATTTGTATATGTGCATTAGGGTGTGTCATTTATTTCAACTCTGGAACTTCCACATCTAATACCTTCCAAAAGTTGCTTCACATATTAAAATTTAATTCTTCATTTGGAATTTTCGTTTAAGTCATTGGCTTTGACTCGCTAAAAAAGCATGAAAAGAACACCAAAAAACGTGGCTATTGATTACCTATGTCCTTAAAAACAGGGCAATTAGGAACTATAAGACGTTCATGGGATTTTATTGTGCAAATCATGAAAGGGGTCATTGAAGGTGATTAAACCGCGGAGTGCTTTTAAATTATAGGGTGCATTTTGGAGATGGGGGGTGCAAAAGCACCCTTTTTGGTTTTTTTGCATATATTCAAGATGATTCTGAAAACCTTTTTTGTAGAGAATAAAATTTACCATCGAAATATATTTTTGAAAAAAAATTTAATGCTAAATTTAAAGAAAAAGTGAAAAATCGCATTTCTTATTTATTTTTTTTTAAATATTTTCCTTATTACTTTTTACCTGTAAAATGAATTATTCAAAAAACTGTTTGGATACAAATCGAACGAGAAATACCTAGTCTTTCAAACTAGGCTGATTTTAAGTTTTTAAAGCTTTATAAATGGAATTGTTGGCTATTTTGATGGACTTGTTAGATTATTATACGCTCAAACTGGGTGTAATAGTTGGTGCAGGGAATTAACTTCACGGGAACTACCTTCACATGGGAATTAACTTCACCACTATTGGGAATTAATTTCACTTTTTCGAAGTGAAATTATTTCCCACAGAAAGTGAGTAATAATTTCACTTTTTTGTGGGAATTAATTTCACTTTAATGTGCGTTTCCTTAAATCCAGATTCTTTAAATGCAAAAGAAACTTTGCATACACCCAGCCTCGCACCTACGCCAAATCCTATAATGTGCCCAAGCAGGAGGGTAGCAGAGGGGCAGCATGCCCCCCCATACATACCTCACTGTTTATTCGCCGTAATGCTTTGCCTTACATAAATACAGTGCTAGCAGCAAGCATTACGGCGAATAAGCAGTGAGGTATGTTTGGGGGGGAATGCTGCCCCCCTACAACCCCCCTTCTTGTGCTCATTATAGGATTTGGGGTAGGTGAGAGGCCGGGTGTATGCAAGTTTCTTTTGCATTTAAAGAATCGGGATTTAAGGAAACACAATTTTACATTTTTGTAATTTTTATCATATCATATAGGGGGGAAATAACTTCACACAATTTCGGGATGAAATTATTTCCAATCCACAAAAAAAAGGTGAAATTAGTTCCCAATAGTGGTGAAGTAAATTCCCTTGTGAAGATAGTTCCCGTGGAGTTAATTCCTTGCACCGTAATAGTTAGTCATGGCCAGTTAAGTCAAAAATAAAAGTCAAGTTTCAAATTGTTCGCAGTTTTAGTGTTGCTATATGGGTGATTCCGTGTCAACTGTGACTCTTTGTGTCCAGTGCTTTCTTTGATATTTAAATTAAAATTTTTGTATACATTTCTGGTGTGTATTGGGTGAACGGCTATTAACTACAATCTACATTCAATATCATGACTTAATTTGCTACTAATTCCACATGGCTTGCAAAAGTGTAGTCAAAATGTCAGTACCATGGCATGTCTCTACCGAGGATTTAGTTTTATTTTTGAATTCAAAAGATTTCCCGCTCAACAGTCATTTTATTTTATGTACGTTGTTGTACTTTAAGAGTGATATGTTTTCATGCGATGAAAGTGTGTCACAAATTAATTTGTCAGTACAATGGTAGTATTTTTTAAGCATGTTGTAACATGTTTTTGGTTGGTTATCAGAATTTTGAATTCCTTTTAACGGCATAAACTAAAATTGTCCTGGAAATTATTTTTCTCATTAGCATAGAGAAGTGAGGTTATATAAACTGTCTAAATGTCAGTACCGTGGATGTCAGTACCGTGCCATTTAAAGACTTATTGAACTTTAATTAAATATAATTAAATAATTTCTTGCAATAATATTTTATTTCTACCAATTTTCTTTATAAGAAGTGTAGCAAATACCTCGGACGAGCGGACGAGCCAAACAAAAATTATTTCGTGCAATCAAAACTAATTAATAGCCCTGCCATTCAGAAGAACAGACTTCAAAAACGAAAAAGAGATATTTTTGAAAGAAAAAGGGGAAGTAGAAATGTCAAGAGGTCAAAACATATTAGACAATCAAGAATCTCAACAAATGTGTCACGATCGTCTATTCCAGTTTTAGTACATTTCACCATATTTTATGTTTTTTTAAAAATTGTAGCAAAACGCTTTTACTAATTTGATACTCTGACTAAACGAAGCCACAAAAACAAAACAAAAATTGTTTCCAAGAAGTTTTAATTTTTGAAAATTTTCTAAAAAAAAAATCACAGTTGCGAGAGAATTACCCATATAATTTTTTCAAAATTTAAAATAATTTCCAAACCCAACACACTTGTTCTTACAAACCCAAGTTTTGAGCACATGTTAGCGTATACTTTCTCGAACATGAAAAAAAATAGTTTCAGACCAGTTTTACGGTTGAAAGTCCTAGCCAGACGAGCTCAACATTTTCTAAGTAAGTATTAAGGAAATAAGTTGTTTGAGTGTCATTCTCTTTTTCAGTGACATAAAATAAGCCTATAACATTTTTTTTTTGGATAAGTCAAAATTGATTTAAGAAAAAATTATTAATATTTGTCGAAAATTGTATAAAAATACAATTATGAGTGATTTCGATTTTTAAATTCAAATTTGTAGTTTTTGAAAAAAGACCTTGTTGTTAAGCGAGCCAAAAGAACCATCTGATTTCAAAATATGATCACATATTCTTATTACTTTTTAATTCTGAACAGTATTTTTTTCGACACCCCAAAGCGATACACCCTAATGTGCATATGAAAATAAATTAAAAAAAAATTTTCAACCGATTTTTCAAAAAATATTTTGAGTTTCTTATTAGAAATTCAAAAATATTTTTTCTGAGAATTGTGGTAGGCAAATATAGTCTAAATCCGTTCAGCTGATAATGAGAAAATTCAAAATAAAACAAATACTACGAGAAGTACTATTCATAGTTGGTAAGTGTAAGTTTTTAATTTAAGCATACGGCAAAAGTTAAATTAAAATCGTAGGAGAGGTTTTTGAGCAAAAATATTTTTTTAAACGTTTTTTTGACAGGTACTATTATTCTTACATATTTCTACATAAAAGTAAATTTTTTCTTTAAATATTACAGGCAACGTTAAAAAACTTTGAAGTATGCCGAGTTTCAAAAAAAACTGATCGGGTCTTTTTCAAATTATTTTATTTTCGAAGAAAAATGATAAAAATTTAAAAATCAAAAAAATTTTTTTTTTGTAATATTGGTACAAAAACCTACTATGTACTTATTCATATTTCTTAAAGGATTTTGTATTGAAAATTAATTGAAACCAGTCATACCGTTTTTAAGAAAATCGAAAATAAAAACAGTGGTTTTTTGGGAGGTACCATTTGTAACCATTTTTTGAATAATGGTATCTAGCCTTTACTAAAAGTAAAGAAGAGTTGTTTTTAGCCATTTTTAAAAAAAGACGACCATGTAAAATTGCTAAGAAAAAATGTATGACAGCTACCGTTAGTTTTGGATCTAAAAACATAAAAATTACCAAAAAACCCAAAAAATGCTATGCATCAAGTTTTTTTTTTCTTATCTTCGATTTTCTCATTACCGGCTCAACCGATTTCAATGACAAAATTTATGCAAAACTTCCTTTAAAATTTAAATAATATTGCATAGATATCACAATTTAGAAAAAAAAAAAATTGTGTAGGTATTTAAAAAAAATATTTAATTTTTCCATATAGGTATGTACAATTGTACATAAAGTAAATGCTCGATATAGTGAAGTAAAAAAAAAAACAGACCTGTTCACTCTTTGGAGATTGTTCATTTTTTCGAGTGGGAGTTTTAGAAGGTTCTTTTTTTAGATAAAATGCATTTTTTGATGGATGTGAATCTTTTTACATTTATTTAAGCGTTAAACAAAACTTTTAATCGGGTTTATAAAAAAAACGGAAACAATTCCTCAGTGTTCTTAAGCTATGTTAAATTATTGCGAGGCATTGTTATACAAAATACATTTTTATATAAAATTGTGTGTGTTCACTATCGAGGACAGTTCATTATTTCGAGATTCACTAAATCGAGCGTCTACTGAATATCAAAAACAAATATTTTTGAAACTAGAGGTTTATAAATGTATATTAATAAACACTCTAAATTGGCATACCAAAACTTTTTTTTTAAATCCTAGGTACTACCAACATTTTATATACTTTTTATTATTATTTTTTTGCATATTTATTTTCATATTTCTTCAATTAATCAAATGGCATTATATCGCAAGAAATAAAGGTGATAACTATGCGGCCATAAAGTATGTAGGTACGTACAATTGTACATAAAATGCCAACCGGCACACAGTGTGTTGAATGTATGGGCATCGAGGAAAAAAATGAAAGAACATGTTCAAAGTGCTTTTATTCATTTAATATGAATATATATTTTTTAACTTCTTAAACAGAATCCTTAAACACTAAAAACAATATAAAAACTAAACTTTCCTCATGTGATGAGGATAAATCTGCATCAAAAACTAAATATTTTTGTATTTCTTCCAAGGACCTTGTTCTTATCAAATCATCAACTTTTTGCCTCTTTGTTTTGCTGCAACACGCTTCAAATATTTTTCTTGGCCTACCACGTTTATTTTCCGAAGCCTGATTTTTGGACATATTCTGAAGACACTCAATGTTCACGGGAAAAATATGTGGTTGGTCAAGCCAGTCTTTGTTTTTTTTTCAAAAAAAATACTTTTCGTCCTTTTGCTCTTTTGCCAGCGTTTATTAATGTTTGACCACTGGGAAGAAAGGTGACCTTTTAATTTAATGTCATCTTCAGGCTCCAAAATACCTTCTACATTAAATATTCTTAACATAAACTGCAAAAGATTTGGAACTTTGATTGATGGAGCAGACATCTATACCTCAAAAATCTCTCTATTTGAACACATTCTGTTAAAAATGCATGAAAATAATAGGTTGTATTAAGGAAAAAGGCAGGTAAAGGCAGATGAATCTTACTTTTTTTAAAAGATCTTAATCTTGCCTCTATTTTCAAAAATATTTTTTTGCAACAAGTAATGACACGCAAAAAATAGGTCCATTCAAATTAAGCACTCTCTACGTAATAATAACCTTGATTTTAACCTGGATTTAAGACCCTCCAACTTGCAGTTAACGAAATAAAAAAAAACGTGAGAATAACTGTACTTATCAGAGATCATGAAAAAATTAAAACTCAATTTGTTATTCTTTATTAATCTTGAGCGCGACGCATATTGCTTCCCTCTATAGTTTTCTCTTATTTTGAGTTAGCCAGTTAAGGTGACATTCAGAGCTGCGCTTATAGCTGGTGGCTAAGCTTTATCATAAAAAACCTTTTGGATGATGTTCTCGGGATTGTTAGCTTCAATTTGGCTTATTTGGAAACAAGAAAGTAAACATTTTTTTTTCGATTTTTTTCCACTACCCAACCCACTGTGCGGCAGTGGCACACCACGCCATGGTGGGGGGGGGCTCTGGACCAGTGAGGCCGAATAAACATATCAACAGAACTGTTATAAATCGGTATTCCTCTGGTCTTGACCTATGCTTTGTATATAAAAACCATAGTACTATTATCGTCGCCTACGAAGGGGGCGACATCTACGCAAAATACGCGGAACCCGTTGTGGAGAGAACGAATTCGTTGCGAGCATTTTTGGAGACTACAGCGAATGGCTGAGAATCAGAAACGTCAGATTATGATTATATTGATATAATGAAGGACTTGATAAAGAACACAATGAAGAAAATATTCAATTTTGCTTTGGGTTGTTATTGGTTTTGTTTACATTTTTTTAATATGAAGATAAAGCCAAGAGACACAAAAGAAAACAATTTTGGATATTCTCTTTGGCTTGTAGGATTTTTTTCTGTTGCATGAGGAAGGGGTTCGTAAACATAGGAAAGTGTGTTGGATTTTTGGGTTTTGCGGTGGAAGAGGAAGGGTAGGTTCTATATTCTCATATACATATGTGGGTTAGTTTGTACAAATGTAGGTGTTTTTAACATTGAAAATGTTTATAGGGTCGTTTTGAGTAAATTATGGTGTTACTAAAATGAATAAAGTGAACAAATGTGTATTTGAGATGAACGCTGGCGTATATGGGGGGTAAGATCGAATTTTTGGTGGTGTTACCATTCATTTTGGAATGAACAAATATGTATAGAAGATGATTGCAGGCGGATAGGCAGGGTACGGTTGAATTTTTGGTTGGTGCTTCTAAAATGAACAATATAAGTTTTAACTATACATATTGCTATAATTATAAAATGCAAGAGCTAGTGCAGTCAGCACTCAGCAGTGCATTGTGCTTCTAAAACTAAATCTAAGCGTTGGAAATTTTTTGAAAAATGTTTATGATAAGAAAATAATGTAGAGGTGCAATATGACGGGTTTTTTTTTTTTAAATTCGAGCTGTAAGGAATTTAAAATATGGTTTTTATGTGAAATGGACGAACAAAAAAAAAAACACAAATGAGATGTGCCAGAGTAATATTTTTTTTGTTTATCGATGGTTAAGTTTAATATAACAATTTTGTACATTTATTTTGAAATTTCAAAAAATCTACAAAGTGAGATATTACCTAATGATTGTTCAAAGTTCAAAAATAGATGGTTCACAAATGCTACACATCAGGGTTAAAGCTGTACTAAATTGTATAGTATAAGAAAGATAATAAATAACAAATTGTTTTTGTTTCAGGAAATTTTGATACCTAGTATTTTTTTTTCTATTTTATATACATAGGTATTTTATATAATTTTTGTTGATCGATTTTTCACAGTTATTATTTTTTATCTTTTTAACGGTTGCTTTTAAAAATCTCAAATTCATACCGGAGATAGATTATATAGATTCACATATAATGTGTAAAATTTGATTTTTTGAAGTACCGTTATTGCGTAATGTCAAAAAATGAGACGAGACAACAACAACATTTTTTTTTATTTTTCTTGAAGGTCCTCATTTCTATGGATAATTTTTTTTAGTCAATTAAATGTCATGATCAGATACCTTGCTTATTCAGCTTCAATTCAGTTTTTTTGCTGTTGTCGTACGATTTTTTTTGAGATGGTTTATCTGACTGTGAATGAACAAAGATACTTTTAGCCTTGATTACCAATATCTCAGCAAATAATGATGTTATAAAAAATTCAAAGACAGTTTTGGAAATTTGAGGAAGCGTTTTACAAGATTTTTTTAAGATTTTGTAGAAATTATTTTTTTTACCGTTCACCGTTAGTACTAAAAACCGACGTTTTGTGGTCTTTTCGTAAATCTTTTTTTTTTTTTGCAAATATTGATTGCATGGCTTGCGTTGGTATGCAAATTTATAGACTTTTAATTAATCAATATTCTTGTAAATTTCAAATTGATTCATCGAACCGTTTTTCCTCACCAAAACTTCAAGTCTTACAAACCAGGTAAAGGAACAAATTGTGTTGTTCCTAAGCAATGCGTAGTCGTCATCAAAATGACAAGAAAACCGTAATTCCAGGGGATTTTTTTCACAGTTTTGCATTAGTTAGATACTTTGTTGAATTAAAATGAAGTAAAAAGTACATTTTTCCAAAACGCTGTAATGAAAATAAATGAGCGCCAGTAAGCTCGTTTTATTGAGAGGTCCTTCATTAGAAGATGCAGAGCCTGTATCACAGTGAATGGGGGACAGTTTGAATACTTGATATAAATTTATTTAAAAATACAAATAAATCATAACTTTTAACACTGTTGTTTTTATTTATCGCATTTCCCATACCTAAGTCAAAACCTTTTTGAAAGTGCATACTATTATTTAAGCTAGTGAATTTAGCTATTTAAGCTAGTGAATTTATAAAAATAAATCCAGCAACAATAATTGTTAAATGTTACTGCCTTTTTTTAAGAACGGTTATTTTTAAATGCAATAAAAATTAAAAAAACAATTTAGTTATTCATTCGTCGTCGTAGTGTTTACTTAACTTTGTAACTTAATTTCATCTGATAAAATGTTAAAAAACTACTTTAGTAGCTTAAATGCCAATTTTATTGGTTATGGTTGTAGACACAAACATGTGTTATACCATTTTGAAAAGTACATTAAACAGGCCAATTTTTATCAAATTTGCCACTTATGTTCTCATACATTTTTTTCCTTTTATTATTTTTCAAACTTTGGTGAAAAAAATATTGAATTATTTTTGAATAAAAAAATAATTTAAAAAAATTATAACACAAAAAATGCATCAGCTGGTGTTAAAATTTACTACCCATCACTTAGAACGGTTATTAAAGAATATTATAAAAATACAATAATAATAAGAATCCTTTATGGGTGGCCGTTGTAATTAGGTATTTTAGGAGACCCTGAACTTTTTAACATATTTCGAAAATAAATTATACCATGGAGACCACAAGAAAAATATTTTTTTTATATTTTTTTTTCTGAGCAGTCATAAGGCCTGCTATCACCAGTTACAGTATTATCCACTCATTACGAAACACCCTGTATAGGTACCTAGGTATAAAAAGCAGCAAGTTGATGTTTTTATATTTATACAAATTCTAAAATACGCCAATATGCGTTAAATAAAATTAGCCCGAAGTCGATAGCATCATTTTTGTTCTCGAGATAAACCTACCTATTCAAGAGTAATGAAATTTAACAAGTTTTTTTTTTTTAATTGGATACTTACATACATATATTAAAAAAGTTACTAGTTCAATTTTTTTGAAATTCTTATCTATCCGAAATCGATAGGTACCTATATGTATAAACATATACATCTTTCTAAAAATTATTGATTCTGATTTGAAGGAGCTCGAAACGTAAAAATATGTCAAAATTTTCGATTCGACAAATCGCACCAATCACTTCCAATAGTAAGTAGAAATTTCTTTTTTATTAAAAAGAAATTTTTTTCGATACCAAATAATCACCCTCTATTAGTACCTATCTATAGGTACCTACCTACCTTTCAATTTTTTTCCAATGTTTTACAAAATGTTCCCTCCACATAAACACGGTGAAATGAGCCCTTCTCTAAAATAATGTTTGTCCAAGAAGTGCAGCAATCATTTCCAAAAGTATTGCTGTGCTACCTAACTATGTATGTATGTATGTAGCTACATGCATCCACTTACATAGGTACATACCTGCTTATGATTGAGCTACATTTTACTACTATTTTTACAAATTTATTTTGAGTAACTAGGTCACTCTCGCTACCTACCTACCAACTTATTCAAAATAAATCTGTAAAGTTATTTAGATCAAAAGTTTATTATGTAGGTATGTATACATTTATGTATACACATCTAAAAGCATAGGGATTCCCACTTACAGACACTAAAAAATTACAAAGATTTCACTAAATTCTTTCTTTACTTTTCTAACTAAAATAAATTATTTAAATTAAAATATAGGTCAAATGGGTACTCAAAGAAATACGCACTTAGAATTTTTCAAATCAAAACTTTAATTTAAATATGTAGGTACCTACCTAGGTACCAACCAAGGAAAAGAAATACATACATACATATGTAGGTATCTTCCTATTTGTGTACCTATACGAAAACCCACCCCCGAATTTTGCATTAAAATCTTCAAAAATACCTTAGGTAGGTAGCTACCTACTACCAAAAGATTTAAGATCACCAAAACCGAATTTTGCAAAAGAAAATTTAATTTAAATAACCTACCAAACTACCTATCCTCAAAATAATTAATAACAAAAATTTATTAATAATACCATAAGATATACCTACGACCTAACCACCCTCGCAAAAATAGATAACAATTTAAATTTGTAAAACCCACCAAAACCATCGAAATCATAATATGAGAAAATTTCAATTTAAATACCTACCAAAAGATATATACATACCTATAGCCCGATAAATCTAGGAATTCAATCAAAGTTAAATGAAGTACAAAGTGTTTTGATGCAGTTTTGTTCCAATGATAGATAAGAATATAAAACCACAGTTTTACACCAAAATTTGTAATGGCATCTAGGGTAAAATGGGGTAAAACTGAAAAAGGGCCAATTCTAAACGGGAGTTTCTAGAATTTTGTTTTGTTTTTTTGTCAATAGATGTTAAAAATATAAGAAAGTCATGCATATATTTTAAAATTTTAAAAAAATTTTTGAAGGAGTTATGATTGTTTAAAAGTTGAAAGCAAGAAAATAGTTATTTATAAAATAATTCACCAAAAATCAGAAGTTCAACCGATTTTGATTAAATTTCTATTTTTAGAAAGATAATAAGAAAAAAAATTAACCATATTTAAGGATATTTTGATGCTCCTTTTCTACAATTTTTTTTTGATTTTTTTAAAAAACATGCTTTTTTAGTGTCAATTTTTGACACATTTTTGCTTATATCTTTCTAAGGGGGCGGTATAAAAACTTCAAATTTTCACAGCACATACATAATGTTGATTTGAATTTTTGAGCAAAATTTTGATTTTTCAAAATACCGTTAAACAGAGATATTTACATTTTACAGTTAGTTTAAAAAACACATCATGTGTCTGGAGTTTATGAATATATAACTTTTGTTTTTTTTTAGTTAAAAAGTTTAATATCTTTTTGTTATTTAAATATATAATACATAACTGTACATGCTATACAAGCTTCACAAATCGAGTCGAAAATCGAAAAAAATATCACCTATTTTACTGTCTTTTAAGGGTAATAACCAAAAATAATAATAATAAAAGATTATAACGGTTGATTTTTCGTAAAAATTTTGTCTTTCCAAAACTTAGGTATTTGCATTTAACAGTTAGTTTGAAGACAACTCATAACTCTGGAATGCAGTAGCGTATACAATGAATTTTTTAAAGAATCAACTTCGATGCGGGGGGGCTTTAGTCCATATAGCCCCCACCCCTCCCTTTGAGTTTTTTAAATCACCTGTGGGGAAGGGATTGGGTCCATATAGCCCCGGGGCCTTTTGTCCATATAGCCCGGGGGGGGCTTTAGTCCATATACCGCCCCCCCTGTATACGCTACTGCCTTTCCAGAGTTATGAGTTGTCTTCAAACTAACTGTTAAATGCAAATACCTAAGTTTTGGAAAGACAAAATTTTCACGAAAAATCAACCGTTATAATCTTTTATTATTATTATTTTTGGTTATTACCCTTAAAAGACAGTAAAATAGGTGATATTTTTTTCGATTTTCGACTCGATTTGTGAAGCTTGTATAGCATATACAGTTATGTATTATATATTTGAATAACAAAAAGATATTAAACTTTTTAACTAAAAAAAAACAAAAGTTATATATTCATAAACTCCAGACAGTTTTTTAAACTAACTGTAAAATGTAAATATCTCTGTTTAACGGTATTTTGAAAAATCAAAATTTTGCTCAAAAATTTAAATCAACATTATGTATGTGGTGTGAAAATTTGAAGTTTTTATACTGCCCCCTTAGAAAGATATAGGCAAAAATGTGTCAAAAATTGACACAAAAAAAGCATGTTTTTTAAAAAAATCAAAAAAAAAATTGTAGAAAAGGAGCATCAAAATATCCTTAAATATGGTTAATTTTTTTTCTTATTATCTTTCTAAAAATAGAAATTTAATCAAAATCGGTTGAACTTCTGATTTTTGGTGAATTATTTTATAAATAACTATTTTCTTGCTTTCAACTTTTAAACAATCATAACTCCTTCAAAAATTTTTTTAGAATTTTAAAATATATACATGACTTTCTTATATTTTTAACATCTATTGACAAAAAAACAAAACAAAATTCTAGAAACTCCCGTTTAGAATTGGCCCTTTTTCAGTTTTACCCCATTTTACCCTAGACGCCATTACAAATTTTGGTGTAAAACTGTGGTTTTATATTCTTATCTAGCATTGGAACAAAACTGCATCAAAACATTTTGTACTTCATTTAACTTTGATATATAGTCAAATTTTGTCTAGGATGATCGGGCTACTACCTATCGTCGAAAATTGCTACTCAAATCACAACAACAAAACCCACCCTAAATAATATGAGAAAATATAACTACATTCATACCTACATTATGTATGTATGCTTCTTTTCGCATCGTCTCCAGTCTATTCTATAACAAAATCTGTATACAAAAGTTTTTATCCTCGTTGCTATGACCTACGACACCGAAGAGGCGACGACGCAAGCAGCTCACTCAGGTATCTCTTTTACCCTCTTGTTCTATTTTTCCTTGCTTCCTCTGGCTGCATACGAAATATATTTCCTATACAAAACACCAAATAGTAGAATTCAAAGAGGAGACGAGAAACATTTTGTCATTTTCTTCACATTTTTCTACTTTTTGACAGCTGATTTCCTTATCTCACTCCCTTTATTTCTTACCAGAATGGAAATAATACAACCCCCTTGCTCTTACTACTTGTCTTCGATTCTTGACATTTCCCTTCTTTTAATGTCTACACAACAACATGACAACACATTTGCGGTTGAATGTGGCGCCTTCGACGGCTGTGCGTCCTCCTAAAAAAAATTGCCCATGATAGTACTATGGTTTTTATATACAAAGACCTATGTATTTATTTATTTTTTATGTTTTGTATAAACTATTCTACATTAAAACTGTACTACCCATCTATTGTGCAATAGGAGAAACTCTGAAGAAGAGATAGTCAGTACACAAACCAGATGCATAAATGTGTTTTGGTGAATCAAAACCTACCACACCACGTTTCAATGATTAAAAATAAAACAAAAAGCAGGCAGGAGCTCTAAAACTGTTATCAAAACTTTTTTTGTGATTGCACTTATTAAATGCTAATTAAGTGCCAAATGCTCAAGTATTTTTTTTTGTAAAAATCAATGCTCTGCTAACTTAATTTAAAGTAAGCAGAACTTTCCTTAAAAGGTTAAAACGTTAAGTACAAATATCAATTAACTACGTAAATGCTCTAAGAATTATTAAAAAGATACAAAAAAAACTGTTCTGCCACAGTTCAGGATTTCAAAATTTTTCAATACAAAGAAGTTTAAATCAAATAATGCTCTATTTTCGGAACTATCTTCGAAGATCTGAGGCAGAAGCAAAAATTTCCTTTTCCCATACATCTATTTACCTACCCTGCGCTGCAAACTTTTTGTGATAGCGCAGGTAACGTGGCTTGTTTGGCTTACAATATGCAATCAATTTTTTTGATGACATCATTTGGTTTGTTTTGAGTTTTGAAAAAAGGTGACTTTTGACCAGGGGAGTCACGTTCTTAAAAATTCATGGTATGTATGTATTGCATTACAAAATTGATATTTTTACTGCAAATATGTACCTATAGTTTAAGAACTGTAATTTTGGGCCTTAAAACCTTAGCCCTTAAAAAATCTTTTTTTTGTTGCGCTATAGGTACTATAAGGCAAGTTGTGGACTAGTGAAAAAAAAAATGTTTGAGATAACAATCAAACATTACATTACGATGTCTATCATCCACCAACACCAAAAAAGTGGGTGACACAATCCTGTCTGTCTGTCTGTTCGTCTACTCTACAGCTTTAACGGCTCAATCGATTTTCTTCAAAACTTGGTACATAGTGGTTTTTGGTGATTATGCCCACACATTTTGGTCAGTTTTTTTAGAACCAAAAATAACGGTACCTGCCATACAATTTATTTTAGCAAATTTACATAATCATATTTTTCTCAAATACGGCTCGACAACTTTTTGAAAAAAAATTCAATAAATTTATTTTAGTAAAGGCTTTCTTTAGGTGGAAAACCATTTCAAAAATGGTTATTAATGGTACCTCCCAAAAAATCATTTTTAAAATTTTTCATTTTCTTCAAAACGATACGACCGATTTTAATTATTTTTTTATACAGAAGCTTCCAAAAAATATAAATAGTTTTGTGTCCCAAAATTTTTGAAAAAATATTTTTTGGATTTTTAAAAAATGTTTTAAATTTTTTTTCGGAAAATCAAATTTTTCGAAAACCATATGATCGATTTTTTTGATGAAACTCGATATTTAAGACTTTTATAGTACTCCCTAAAATATTTTTAGAAAAAATTTTACATTTATGAAAAATAACGGTATCTTCCATACAAAAGTTAAAAAACCGCAAAGGAAAATATTTTTTTGCTTAAAAACGACTCCTCGGATTTTGATTAAACTTTTTTCATAAACTAAAATTAGTACGATCTACTATCAAAAATTATTTTTTACACTTTGCAACTATTAATAGTAGGTACCTGTCATAGAACGTATTTTTTTATTTTGAGTTTTCTTGTTATCTGCACAATGGATTTAGATGAATTTTTGTATATATAAACATTTTAGTTAAGATTAAATAATATTGCTTATCAAAATTATCAAAAAAAAAGTTTTTGGATTTTTAAAAAAAGTTTCACATTTTTTTTTTGAATATTCGATATCTATCTCAAAAACGGGTTGACAATTTGTTTTCAAATTTTGTTTTTATATACACATAAGCATATACTTCAGATTGTAAGAATTTTATATATAAAAATTAATTTTTTAAGAAACCGCTCCAACGATTTTAATTTTTTTTCCCGTACAATCATATTCAATCAAGAATTAAGATGGCATTCTTTTTTTCCCTCAAACTGTCAAAAGAGTTGTTTTAGCTAATTTAAGTGTCGTATTTCATGCTTCTCTACATTTTTCCCTCATAATTTTCATGTTTTTATATACAATTTTCTTAAACCCGCAGTGTCTTGAACATAAGAGCAAGTACGTGCGACCCAGTCGTGCATTTTATTTCATTAGCACTTCCACTTTTTCTGTTGTTTTATCGATTTCTTTCCTTTCTCTGTGGTTAAATTTATTTTTCAACATAAATGATTATTAAAGCAGCTCATGGCAGTCATTTTGGTTGATGATTCGTTTGAAAAACCAAAACTTCATAAAATTCCATCCCATTTCTAATATTTTCCAAGCCTAAATATTTGGATCTGATATAAGGAACCTCAAGAAAGTCTATATTATTTTTGATCAAAATAAAAATAATATTATGTGCACATAGCTAGGTAGTTACAAAGCCTTTTTAAACTATAACCTAATATTTTATCCTTGAAAACCTTTACTTTAGAAAGAGTAAAAAAAGAACAAAATAAAAAAAATGTCTGAAAAGGTGCATACAAAAAAATTCCCCCTTGTTGTGGCGCCCCAAGCTGAAACAACAACGTTAATGTTTCCCTGAGACATTTTTGCGAGATAAACTTTCTGATTAAATTCCAAACGATGACAATCGACAACACATTGGGACTTCACCTCTCGACCCACCACACCGCCATTGCACCCCTGTACCACCACAGTGCATTGCAGCGGCCCGAACAAACTCAGTGAGTTTCACTACTTTTTTTTCTAATCTCCTTAAAAGACCCAGCCTATGCCTGAGGCGTGGACGAGTACACCGCAGATGTGGTGATGGTGGCTTCAAAACAAAGTGGAAAACTGCATTATTAGCTCTTGAGAGACTCCAAAAGACGGCCACAGCTAAATTGGTAGCAAAAAAGAGCCACAACAACCAATGCTGCATGGCGGAGTGCACCACATCAACGATGCTAGATGGGACACATTCAGGGGCCACTTAAAAACACTGACATGCTCTTGATGCACATATTAAGTACCTAAGCGTTGCTCCTGTCCAGGCTTGGCCCGCCTGCCAGTTGTGACCACAACGCAATGAATTATTAATCATATTCGCTCATCATTCCCATAATGTTTTATTGATAGACGGACAACGACAATGGCCGGGCGGGTATCTCGGCGGCCCGGGGAGGGCATGATTAGATGGGGTCCATAAGAGCACCCGTCCGTGTACCGAAGTGGACAATTAAATTTCTTTTATTCCATTTTTTTCGCTGCTTAGAGAAATGATAGACAAGCACAATGGCAATGACGATGTTGTAAAGACCCAGCAGAGTCACCATCATCTCCGGCCTGCTAGACAAATCCCCGAGTCCGTCTCGAACCAATTCCCCCGCGCATCAAGCACTCACTGTACGTACAGGCAGGCCTAATTAAATTTCAAGTCATGTCCAGGCCTGGGATTTATGCGGCAGTTTTTCCTTTTTGCTGAATTTTTTCTCTCACATGGATTCAGCCAGCATGGCAATTCATCATAACTTTTAATGCGAAAGTAATTAATAATAATTCCTTGGGCCGGGATTTGAGTCAGCAGTCAGGGGGCTGATGACTGCAGGCTGGTGCTTGGGATTGGGATTGGTGCAGCATTGCGGCTGCTAGATCCGAGATGTCGAATGCGCTTCCTGCTATCAGAGTCGAGTGACGGATCTGTGTGGTGGTTTGGGTTGTTTTCTCGGGCAATTAATGGATCAATCGTGTCGTCGTCGTCGTCGTAGTCAATGAAGTGGATCGAGAGGAGATTGAATGTTGGACACTGGACAAGGCTCTCTGCGGTTGTCTTCCTATTCATCTTTTTTTGTATTCTTATTTATTTTGTACTAAAACAGTGATTTTGAAAGGCGTTTTATTGACTTGCAATTAATCGAAGGTTTCGTTTTTAATTAATTAATTTATGAACACCGACAGCGAAACACTATGAGTTCTGCATTCAGAGTGGGTACCTACCAGGAGTTTTTATTTGATTTTATTTCATTTAAAATGGGATATTTGATGATGGATGTGCATGTGACTGCTTATGTGACAGTATGAACTTGAAATTATTCAAAGAATTCAGTTCAACCTTTTCAAAGACTGACATCAGTTTCAAAAAAAAATGTACAAAACTTAGCTTAAGAATTGTTAAACATCATAAAAAGGTGATTGCATCTAGAATATCAATTGACAGAAAACCAACAAAGTGTGATCGAGGCTCATAAAGGATCTAAATATAGGCAAGGGATCCGAATAAAAGTAATCTAATTTACTAAACGGTTACTTTCTATGCCAAAAAGTATTCAAATTTAAATAGAAAGTGGTTCGTAATTTACGTATTAAAGAATCTGGACGGCCCTATAAACTCCCAAAAGAGTCAACTCTCACCAAAAATGAACTTATCTCCAAGAAATTTGTTTTGGGAAGTACGAGTAGTTCTTTAATTTGGGGGTAGTTCCATCGGGAATTTGTTCAAAACAAACAAAGCTCCAACTGAACTATACTTCATCCAACAAAAATAGGCAAAGTAGACAAGATAGGGCGTTTTCCTCGCATTCTGCCTACATTAGATTGCATAAATCTGTCCTTCATTAAAGCTCTCACAGGGTTGTCGTAGCGTTTATTTTACATGAACCGAAATATGAAAGAATAGTATGTAGGGTTACCGCTCTTTTTTTAGATAGAAATTTTCATTTAATTGTTTTATTTCATTTCATTTTTGCCATTTCAAACTACTTACATAAAGCACAAAATACACGACTTAAAAAATACCAATTGCACAAAACTCTTAAACAAACACACCTCTTCACAAATACACGAGTTAGAAATACAAACTGCACAAACTGGTACCCGTCTTAAAAAACATAAATTGCACAAAACTTAAAAAATACACCTTTTAAAAATACAATTTACATAAAAATACTTTACTCCTCGCGATACGAAAATTTATGCAAATAATTTTCTCCTTCAAAGAAAACAGCTTAAAATTTTGTAACTGCATTTTAACGTATTTTCCACACATTAAAATAAATGCAAAAGATGAAAAATACTTCACGATAACACTCATCATTAAAAACTTTTTTTAAATCTCTAAAATCAAAAGCACCTCAACTGAAACCCAAGAAAAAAAGCTGAATGAGTTACTAAATAGACACGGCGACACGGGTAACTCTTAGGGCTGTGTCAATCAGGATCGATTCGATTTTTTTAATCCGATCATCGAAAAGTATTGATGATTGAAATCAAAAATTTTCATTTCAATCGATCTCAATCTCAATCATTTCGATGATTCTCGATTTTCAATCCCAATCTCAATCATTTCAAATATTCTCGATTTTCCATCCCAATCTCAATCTCAATCATTTCAATGATTCTCGATTTTCAATCCCAATCTCAATCATTTCAAATATTCTCGATTTTCCATCCCAATCTCAATCTCAATCATTTCAATGATTCTCGATTTTCAATCCCAATCTCAATCATTTCAAATATTCTCGATTTTCCATCCCAATCTCAATCTCAATCATTTCGATGAATCTCGATTTTCTCTACAAAAATGTATGATATCTAAGATGTTTTTTAATCCATCGAGACCGTAGCCATCCCTCAATTGAATTTCACAGCTTGTCAGATAGGGGATGAACTATATTTTGACACAAAAGGTGTATTTTGATCTAAATTTCACCGAATTGCTTTAAAATCACCTTTTCCCGGAGCAGGAAAATTATTAAAAAATTTCAATGTTTTTAGAGGTTTTTTAATCCATCGACATCGTAAACATCCGTCAGTAGAATTTGAAAGTTGATGGCTTGAAATATAGGAGATAAACTATATTTTGATAGAAAAAGTACATTTTGATCCATATATCATACAATTGCCTTTAAGTCACCTCTTTATGGAGCATTAAAAATTCGTCAAAGATTTCAGATTTCTCAGAGGATTTTTAATCTATCGACATCTAAGCCATCCGTCGATGGAATTTGAAGATTGATGGCTTGGAAGATAGAGGATTAACTGTATTTTGAGAGAAAGGGTGCATTTTCATCCAAATGTCACCCAATTGCCTTAAAATCGTGTCGAGAAGTGAAAGAGAAGTGAATTGAATTCGTTAAAATCGAGAGATTTGATTCCATCGAAATCGAAATGAAAATTGAATCGATAATAAATTCAGGGAAATGAAAATGATCGAAAGATCGATTGATTGAAATGATCGAATCATTTTGGTGATCGATTCTTGAACGATTCGATCATTTGAAATGAACGATTTACACAGCTCTAGTAACTCTGAATACACATCAATATTTTAATGGTGGTTGAAAAGCAGCAGCCATTGGCCACAGCGATTCAGTGCGTACTCATACTCAGATGTGCGCTCAATAGGACATTGGATCTGCGCCAGCTGCAATCAGAAATTTACGGGCGGGCAAACACTTTTTTATGGAAGGGTTCTTTCAAAAAGATGGCACGCTACTGATTTTGAAAAAGCTTTCTCATAAGACGTGTACTGACTATTTTTGTTGGATGAAGTATAACTCCCATCTGGAAAAAGTTGGACAGATTTCTCGCATGATAGGTTTCTATCATGATAGCTTTCTATTATGATAGTTTTCAATCGTGATTGTTTTTTATCATGAGAGTTTGCTCACATGATAGTTTTCTATCATGACAGTTTTCTATTATGATAGCTTTCTATCATACTTACTTACTTACTTAGGTCCTCGGACCTGTCCGTGAGTTTCCCCTTGCGGGGCATAGGGCCTCCACTACTCCTACGCGACATCGTGTACGGTTTCTGGAAATATACCTCAGCTCTCTCCAACTCTTCCCCAGCTGTGCAGATTCCTCTTCGACCGTTCTACGCCAAGTACTTCTAGGTCGGCCCACTCCTCTGCCTCGCTGCGTGAGAGGGTTCCATTGCATCGCTTGGCTCGCAATGCACTCGTGGCCTTTTCGAAGCATATGTCCAATCCACTGCCACATACGTTTTTGTATTATATAGTCGATGGGTTCCTGTCCTATCCTCGCATGAAGTTCATCATTGGAGATACGGTTAGGCCATAAAATCCGCAAGATGTTTGGCAGACATCTATTCACGAACGTTTGCAGCTTTCTTGTGACAATGGGTGTTACTTTCCAAGTGCTGCATCCATAACTGCCTGAACAGAATGCACGACGGAGCTGGAATAGATGTCAAAAATGCTGCAGCCAGAGCTGCAAGAGTTGAACAATTTTTAACTTTTACTGCAGCATTTTTGACATCTACTGCAGCATTTTTGACATCTTTTCCAGCTGCGTCTTGCATTCTGTTCAGGCAGTAAAGAATCACGGATTCTACATTGGAGCGAAACAGTCGTAGCTTGGTCTTTAGGCTTCAAGAGTTATTTTTCCATATCTTGGACAGCATTCCGAACACAGTCTTTGCTTTCCCGATTCGGCTGGTTATATCTAGCTCGGTCCCGCTATCAGTAGAGACAATACTCCAAAGGTATTGAAAGCTCTCTACCATCTCTATTGGTTGTCCAGAAATATCTATTTGCGTAGATGAGGAAGTTCAAAGGCTGATCCTTTTTGTTTTTGACGCTTCTCTCTCCACTCTTGTTGTCATTTGATGGAAATCCATGATCCTTTGAGAGAGTAAGCTTACGTCCTCCGTGTAGTCCAGATGTTTCAGCTGTGATTGCAGATTCCACTGAATTCCTCCATTTGCAGTCGAAAAAGCTGCATGCAGCACATCACTTATTACCAACAGGAACAGTATTGGTGGCAGTATACAACCCTGTGTAACCCCACTTTGGATTTCAAACTCCTCTGACAATCTTCCTTTATGCAAAACGTGACATTTGTATCCTTCATATGTAGCCTTGATAATAGCAATCAATTTGTCCGGGATGCCCCTCCTGCACAAGGCAAGCCAAATAATTTCTCTATTGATACTGCCAAACGCCTTTTCGAAATCGATGAACAGCAGGTGAAGTGGTGATCGATATGCAACGCACTGTTCGACGATAATCCGCAAGGTGTTGATGTGGTCCACACAGGAAGATCCAGTGCGGAAACTTGCTATTTCGGCGTCAAGCGTGTCTTCTAGCGTTCTAGGTGGTATTTTATTCGCTCTAGGACGATTCTTTCTTTGGGAGCTTGACAATCAGTTTCCCAAGCTGTTTCTATGAGTGGGTACAAGAGCTCAGTCGATGTTGTTGGCGCTGTTCGTAAGAGCTCTGCGGGAATACCGTCAAATCCAACCGCTTTGTTGTTCTTCAGTGCTCTAATTGCGGTTAAAATTTCTTATCTACTGGGGGAAACAGTGCGTAATCGGGAATTTGTTACTACGGACGGATCATTGGGTGTTGGGTTGATTTCAGTGGTGAAAACGCGATTTAAAACCGCAGAAAAGTGCTCCTTCCACCTTTTGAGCTGGTCCTCATCCGAAACTAGCAGTGATCCACCTATGTCCTTTACCAGGTATTTTCTAGAGCTTTGGACACCTGTAAGCTCTTTGGTATTCCTGTAGACGGTCCTACTGTCACACCTACTTGCGGCCTCTTCTGCTTCTGTTGCCAATGCGTTGATAAAGGTACGCTTCTCACGTCGCACGCTACGGTGAACTTTCCTCATCTTCATGCGATACGCAGACTCTAGCTTGTTTCTGTCTGCTGCTGGAGTTGCTGCAATGCGAGCTTTGAGCTGTTTTCTTTTTTCGATCCTAGCCCAAGTTTCTTCGGAAAGCCAGGCCCTGTTTCTTTCTTGCAACCGACCGACTATACTTTCAGCACCTGATATGAAAACATTTTTCACAGCACACCATTGTTTTTCGATGGAGGTGGTCTCCGTGCTACTGATTGCTCTCAAACCTTGTGAAACGTGGTCCCCTAGTTGTTGGCGGACTGCGGGATCCTTAAGTCTATCGGTGTTTTACTTAGGCATTCGGGTGTTTTCTTAGCATCTCCAAACTGCAGCTGTTCGTAGTCTTACGGTAGCAACCATCAAATTGTAGTCCCGGGCAATTCCTATGTCTGCACCTCTTCTGTTTCTAACGTCCTAGAGACTGCTTCTAAATCACCGACTGATGATCGCGAAGTGATCAATTAGGTATAGGTTGGAAGTTGCTTATCTGTCCGTCGACACCCAACTGATTTTGTGGCACGTCTTGTGCTCAAACATGGTTCCTCCTATAACTAGGCGGTTGGCATTTCAAAAATCGACAAAACGTTCACCATTGTCGTTGCGGTTACCAACACTATTCTTTCCCATTAAATGCCTAAGCCCATCATTGTCATTGCCAACCTTGGCATTCAAGTCTCCCATTACCATTATGATGTCTCCACGTGGTGTGCTATTATAAGCGGCACTCAGACGATCATAAAAGGCCTCCTTGTCCTCGACAGAAGACAGTTCCGTTGGGGCATAACAATGTATGGTGGTGACGCGACGACGTACTCTAGTCCGGAACCTAGCTTTCATGATCCTGTCATCTAAGGGCTCCCAGGAAATTAAGCTCTTTAAGCTGTTTTAGAAAGCAGCAATCCAATGCCAGATTCACGGTTACTTCCAGGTGCCTTTCCGGAGTAGAGTAGTACAGTGTTACGAGTTGATGACTTATATTTCCCCGAGCCCAACCATCTAACTTCACTGATCCCTAAGATGTCCATCTTGTATCGCATGAATTCCTTCTCTAGTTGGAGGAATCTGGCATTTTGAGGACCTTCACTTCCGTTGTCAAGAAGCGTCTTCACATTCCAGAAACCAATCTTTGTCAGGGTACAATAGCCAAAAGTCGTCAACATTATTCGAGGCGTAGTGTCGGTTTCGTTAGCGGAATTGATTTCAGTTTCGAAGAATGCTAACCTCCGAAACCTATCCCAGAAAGCTAGGCCTTTCGCACTTGTAATTTTAGCCTATTTACGTATATAGGGATACGCAAATAGTTGCCCGGGGACCACCACGAGGAGGTAAAACAAGCACTTCACCGTGACTGAGTGTTGCGCTACTGGCCCAGACCAAGTTCTGAGCAGTCAATAGTTTCCCGATCAGGCACGATGCAGTTTTTTTTTTTTTTTTGGTGGTGTAAAGACGCGAATTGTCCCAAAAAATATTACTGTAAAATGGGTGCTACAAAATATTTCTGGTTAAATTCGATTGAATTCGCAGATTTGTGGCATGCGTTGATGTAGTGGATTGCAAATGAGTGTTAGACAGTTGGAAATTTAAATTTATTTTAGGCCGTGACTGTTTTCTTGAGGTAGATAGGACCTTTTTTTAATTTTGTCGAAAAGCCAAAATAAGAATTTGTTGATATTTGTGCTTCGAATCGCCTTAACAAATTTATCCGCTATGCTAAGCTATGCGTCCCTAAGCCTAAGTATAAGCGTTCAGAAAAAAATATTTTTTATGAGATAAGCAGTTATGTACTCGTACTTGAACATTTTTTTCCTCAATGCTGAACCACTTTATAGCCGTAAACTATTAAGGCAATTATCAGTGGTGTACTTAATTTTACTAAAGCGTTAATGTTCCCATGCCCAACGTGATTATTTTCTTCACAAGAAAACATTCACTCTTAAAAGCTCAACAATGTTCATTCCGAGGTACGTACCTACATTGCAGGTGGGTAGGTCTAGGTACTCTGATGGGGTTTTAAAATACCTATTTTATAATTATTAATAATTTTGCTAAGAGATAATAATAATTGATATAACTCCGGTAAATCTAGAATGAAACATTTTTTTTTTTTCATCAATGAGTTTCAAATGCTTCGATTATAGAAAACTTCAGTCTTTATGAATTGCCCTTCAATTGCACTATTTTTTCTCTGTTTAAATGCGCAAAAAAGAAGAATGCGGCTGTATATTTTCTCCGGAAAATTTTCATTCAAAAGCATCACAACAAAAAAAATTCATAATAATAATGATAAGTGGAGTTCCATCAATACGTCGCGTCAAGTCGGTTGATTGAATATGAGAGTATCTTTTGAACAAAAAAACAAATGGATTCCATTAGAAAATCTTTCATTATTTTGCGCCAGTTACTCCAATTAAAATTTAATTTATGACATTTCAACGATTTATGTTATCTCGCCACAATCACTCAATCAGCGCCACAAATATTGTAGGTGCACAGCTGGAGAAGGAGCAAGAGCACCTGGACCCAATTGCTATCTCTTTGCTTTCGTTCCACATTAAACCGACACATCACCACCACCATACAGTGGGTTAGAATAACTAAAATATTGGAAACAAATAAAACTTATAGTAACTTTAAAGCTATAACGACTTAGGGCCAGGTTTTCAGTATGAGATCATCCTAGTCTCGAAGTTAAACCTGAGTTAACTCCAGAAACGTGCTTTTAAGTCAATTGAAATCCTAAGTTTACTCCGAGTTAACTCGTCTAATTTGGTGAATTAGCTCAGGAACCAAATTTAGGGTATTTTCAGTCACGGTGAAAGTTATTGCCAGTGCAATTCCGTAGTGGCGCTGGGGCCATCTCTATTACGATGCGTAAAAGACGTAGAAGGGTGATATCCATAGTGTCGCCCATCGTTGGTCTTAGAATTTTGACAGCTGAAAGATAAAGTTAATCTTCAACTGAAAAACTGTTCCTGAGTTAACTCAGAATTAATATTTTCAGGATTAGCTAACCTTGATTAAACTCAGAGTAAACCCTGAACTGAAAAACTGGCCCTTAAAATCGACTTTTTGTAAATCACGTCTCGGTCTCGTTAAAAATGAAGAATTTCAATATTAACTCGGAGTTGTTGAATTTAAGCGTTTTCAGGTAAATCAAGACCGCCAAGATACACGGTCAGAAAAATATGGCTTCGTCTAAGTTCCGTCTACGCTTTGAAGGAAGTATATTTCCTTCCTTAGACTTTCTTGGTTTTGTGGCCAGTCTACCGACTTCAGCTAGATCCTTAGCAACCTGGTTCATGGAAAAGAAAAACAAAATTAATCCATGCCTTTCAATGTTCTTTATTTTATCCCAACAACGCAACATAAGTTGTCCCATAGTCTATATCACAGCAGATTTCTGGTCATTACAAATCCTCCTCGGAATGTTGCGCGCGTATATCTACGAAGATAATTTTCCCATCTGAAATGTTTTAATTTTCTGTAACAGTTTTTTTTCTTTCTTTAATAATTTTTTTTTTTGTTGTTGTAATTTTTTGTCCACTCTACTGATTCAATTTCATTTCTGATGAAAATCCATTTTGCCAGCACGAACAGACAACCCCGAGCTGTGATCCTCCATCTGTCCCGTTTTGCTCTGGATACGTTTTTGCTTTGGATTTCTGATGTAGAACATTGTATAGCTGCAATTGCCACCTAACATTGTCCCATCATCTGGACGGCCATAACTCATCGCCCAACACCCAACAATCTGCTGGACCAACCCGTAGAGATCAGCCAGCAGCCGCCCAACATGGATAACTACACGAAGAAGAAGACGACGACGACCACTAGCTGCCGCCGCCGCCGCCGCCGACCATCATGATGAAGATTGCGGCGGCGAGGCATAAGGAGCAGATGTTTCTGCTGTTTTGTTGTTGCTACTTCTGCGAGTTGCAGCAAGTCCAACAACGACAACGGACGACGCGCCATGCGGCGATGATTTACTTTAATTTCACTCGGGAAAAACTCTAATAACTTTCGCAATTGGAAATTCATTGATGAAAATGTTGTCCGATGTGGTTTTTTCTATTTTATTATTTTTTTTTGTCTGCTGCAGTGCTGCCTGCATATTTGAGCTCTCTGCTTGCTCTGCACTCAATCATAAAATTAAAATTTATGCGATGACAACGACGCATGGTGCAACACAGATCATAAAGTAAAATGGGAGCAGCCGGGCTGGAGACCAAATGACAAACAAACAAAAAAACCCATGAGCTGGACAACAAAAAAAATAACGACTCACGCGGTACTAAATTGGAGGCATTTTCGCAATCGCGATGGACAATTACAAGCAATTGTGATGTCCAATGACGAAAAAAATCCCGCATTCGCTGAGAGCTCTCCGAACCATCATAGAGCTTCATAGGTCTTGTTGTTTGTTAAACACGTAATAGGGTGGAGCTCTGCAGACCATTATAAATATGGCAAACAAAAATAGACTGTGGCGCCATCTAGGGACAAAATCATTGTTTTTCATTTTTTAGGTGAACATAATCATACAAGATATCACAATGATTGTCTACATGTCGTATTTATGAAAGAGAAAAACAGTTCCCACAGAGAGATTTCATAGGTACCACCGCGACACAATTAATCTCTGTATTGAGGAAAATACCTTTCTCATCCCTTGGGACACCAATTTTTTGTAGCCGTAGTTCCTTGCCTGCAACAGTGAAGTAGCGAATAGTCTTCAAAATCACGTACAAGTCAGAATTAAGAATTAATGGAATGGTAGGTATGGTATACCTTAATCGTGATAGCTTTTAAAGTTTTTAGTTTTTGAAAATAAATTTGTTTTTCGAAAGTACAACAACCAATTTGAATCAATAACATAACAGAATTCAGGATGGTAACCTTTACCTTTTTCTCATACCTATACTTAGCGTGATGCTTAATCTTGAGAAGCTCATAAGATTCATTTTCATTAAGCTTGCCACGTATAGCGTTTTTGGTCAAGTTTAGTGTGTCGGGATATTTTTGTTTTTTCCTTAGAACCAAAACTAACATACAATAATTATTGTCTTTGCAATTAAACAAAATCTTATTTCCTCAAAAATAGCACCAAAGATTTTTCCTAAGACTACATTTTGATTTTGGTAAAAAAACTTTCTTTGAAAATAGTTATTGTAGTCCCTTCAGGAAGTTGAATCCCGTATATTTTATGAGGGGGGAGCAAATTTTTACATATGTAATCTGTTTTCGACATGCAGAAGATGAAATTCAGCCTCAAAATCATTGTTGTAATCCTGTCGCTTAAAACCATTTTCAAAAATGGCACTAATTATAAGCCAAATCGAAAAATAAGAAAATTCGTAAGTTACATTGAAAATTACCATGGAGAGAATTAGTTGCATTTTTGTGTGTTGAAAATTTTAAAAATTATAAATAAGTATAGGTCCCACCATAAAAAAGTAATTTTCTGAAAAGTAGCAACACTGAAATTTCACTCGAAGGTGCGTCTACTTAACAACTTTCTCTTGAGATATCAATGGTTATTTTCAATATAATCTACGTCTTTCTTAATTTTAAAATTTGTCCCAGATTGGGCGCCATTTTTGAAAATAACAATCAAGCGACAGGATTTCAACAATGACTCCTAGTTCCAAGCTGAATTTCATTCTTAAAATATATCAAAAATAAACTACAAAAACATAATATCTAAACAAAAACGGCAAGGGTTTCGGTTTCATGACCGGACTACAGATTAAGCTCCATTTTTGAAAATGGCGTCCAAGCGACGGTTTACAAAAATGACTCCCCAGCTAAATTTCATCTTTAAATGTGTAAGTAATGAACTCCAATCATACAAAAAGACCCCCCCAAAAAGCGTACGAGATTCGGTTTCATGACCAGACTGTTGTTGGTACGTCTAGGGTTGCCAATTGTACTCTTAAAAAGAGCACTGTAGTCTATTTTCATGAATAGTGTAATCTATGATCGATGACTATAATAAAGCAAAATTCTCTTTTTTTTGATAAAAATATTTCCTTTCTCTTCTTGCTTCAAGCATTTTGTCTATGACGTATTTTCAACTACATTTCATTGACTATACATATGTCCACCCGATCCATATATGTATGTATGTACCTGATGCCGCACACAAATTTATATATTTTTTTCCTTCCTCCTTTGTATAGTAGTTACAAATATGTTGATGTGAACCAATTCTTAGACTGGATGTATTTCTGATCGAGCCCTCAATTTTAAAAATATACATAGTAAATATGGCACAGGGCCACTAGTCCCCGGACCATTAGCTCCGAAAGGACTTATGTCCCATTTGAGCAGGACATACTAACAATAAGCAAGTTCCGAAAAAAACCTTGAATTTACTGTCTCTCCAAACTATTGTGATTGTGAATAAGAAACAAGAAGTTTTCTCTTGCTGATGCAACTACGTTGCTAGGCTTAATGCAGACTGGAGCCGTGACATAAGTTCTTATTTTGAAATATGGCTTTTTTCGCTTTGACAAGACGACGTAGGCTCTGGACCTTTGGCACCTCATATGAGGCAAATTTTATAAAAAAATATCCCATCTAATTGGTCAGTAATTGGTCAGAAAAGGTCAACTGGTCCCAGAAATTGGTCAGCCCTAGATAACTTTTAATCAAGGCTTAAACTTTCTCAAGGTCACGCGCGGTTTTTGGCACCTCATTTAAGGGAAATTTGCCAAAATTTCATACAATCCGAAAGATTTCTAGATCGTGATAAAAGGTCAACTATTTTCAGTAATTGGTCAGCCATAGATTTTTTTCTATGAATTTTTGAAGTTCGTTTCACAAAAAAATCTTTTGGCACCTCATTTGGGTAATTTCAAAAAATAAAGTATGCAATTTGAAAGGCCTCTTCACGGTTGTAAAAGGTCAGCTATTTCCAGTAATTGGTCAGCAATAGATTTTTTTTATGAATATTTAATGAATTTAAAAAAAAATTCAAGGTCAAAACGATTTTTGGCACCTCATTTTAGGGAAATTTACAAGAATTTAATACCACCTGAAAGGCCCTACGATCTGTATAAAAAGGCATTGTATATAAATTCTATAGTATTCTCATGAAGAAAAAAAGCTCGTGGCCATCTATGCGTCCAAATGTAATACTAATTTTTGTTAAGGGATCTCGGTAAGGCGATCACAGCGAACCTATCGACCAAATGTCTACCTACAAAATCGTGTTTCATGAGAATACTATAGATAGTTTTTTGTTCTAGGTCATGAACGGTTCGTGACCTTGAAAAAAAAATACTTTAGAAAATCGTATAAAAGTATATATAACTGACCATTTACTGACTTTGTTGACCTTTTATCACGATCTAAAAATCTTTCGGATGGTATAAAATTTTGGCAAATTTCCCTTAAATGAGGTGCCGAAAATCGTGCGTGACCTTGAGCGACCTTGAGAAAGTTTGAGGCTTGATTAAAAGTTATCTAGGGCTGACCAATTTCTGACCAATTACTCACCAATTAGATGGGATTTTTTTTTATCAAATTTCCCTCATATGAGGTGCCAAAGGTCCAGAGCCGACGACATAATACCATTTTTTTGTGTGACTTTAAGACATAGTGTTCTTGATAAGAAATTCAAGTCGAACGTATACATTTTAATTTTGAATCTACAAGAGTTGAAGTGTAAAATAAAAAATATCTTATCGTGCGAAAACAAAATTTTGCCCAAGAGAGAACGAATTTGGGATGTGACGATTGACGATAAATCCTTTTTTTATTTTAAGTTTTGACTCTTGTATCGTAGTGAGTGGAAAAAAATGTTTGCCCAACAGAGAACCAATTTGAGGTGTGAAAATAAAAAAGTCGCGTGAGTTCACGTTTTTGTAAAAATGATTTACGAAGTTTTTTTTCACAAAAATAAAATAAAATTAAACAAAAAATAGTTTGTTGCTATTTTTGTTTTATTTTAATTTTCAAAAATTGACCTCCCACATAATGGGGGGTAGATGTGCCCCTTCCGATTCAATTTTTAAAGGGTCTGAAACACATACACCCGATTATTTTGATGCATTTTATGCAAACTCTGCAAATCGGGTCTACCACGATATCTAGAAAACCATAATCGAGAAAGCAAAAATCTCTAAAGTAAAAATCTAGAAAAATAAAATCTAGAACTAATAAAATCTCGAAACCAAAAATCTAGAAAGCATAATCTAGTATTACAAAAATCTAGAAAAAAAAATCTCGAATGCAAAAAATCTAGAATAAATATTAATTTTTGAGACAATGGTTATAATTCGCGCGCGCGAATTGTCTCAAAAATTAATATTAATTCTAGACTTAGAATGTCTATCTATCTAAAAGAAGTTACAAAAATACAGCTGGAAATTTAAGAATGACATTTATATTTATACCAACTTAAGTTTTTGTTTTTTAAATAAGTTATTGATTTAGTTTTTATATTTTTTAAGACTTTATTTTTGTTGAGGTGACTGGTATAAGAGTACGACTGACTGAGGTGGAGCAAAAGTACCTGGTTCTCGGGTTCAAAGGTTTTTAATTCTCTTCTTGGGTCCTTTGTTCCGCCCAGGAAACCCCGTTGCACCGTTTAGGTTGTGTTCCATCGCCAGGTTGGCACCTAGGGGAACAATTTTCTTAGACAGCTGTATACTTTTGCTCTGTCACACTCAAAACAAAGTTTATCTAAAAATGCGCCACTGCCAAACTTAAAGCCGAGAAAACTCGACACTCTGTGACAATGTCAGACTGTTGGCATGCCTGGAACCACTGGTATTAGTTTTGAATTCTAGCTTAAATTTTTATTTATTTTTTTGATATATTTTTCATGTTGTCTTGTTATGAAATATATCTGTTGCATTTCAATTGTTAGATTTTTTTACTTTTTTTGCGCAGAAAAGTCAATAATTTGATAAACTGAACATAAAATACGTGTTATCAGAGACTTAACTTTTGAAATAAGTAAAAAAAAATCTCGAATTTTTATTTTTCGAGATTTTTTCGAGATTATGTCTTTCGTGATTTTTGTTCATTCTTGTCATTCGAGATAACGTCATGATCCCCTGCAAATCATAGTGGAGCATGTCACTAAACTAACGGTTGAATATCGAAAAACCGAACTAAGGTATAGGTCCTGTATTCAGGATGACTAGACGAGTAAAAATTAGTTCATGATACTTTTTCACTGCTGTCCAGTGTTATTATTACCACCTATTTTCCTAGAAATTAACTTTAATTTATTTTTAACGTCAAAATCACGAATGGAATTTCTTCCTGGAGAACCATTGTTTTAATATTTGATTTTCTTCAAAACAGTACGACCGATTTCAATTATTTTTTTTATACATAAGCTTCCAGAAAATATAAATAGTTTTTTGTGCCAACATTTTTGAAAAATTATTTTTTGGATTTTTAAAAAAAGTTTCACAATTTTTTTTGGAAAACCAAATACATATTTCAAAAACGACATGATCGATTTTTTGAAACTCGATTTTTAAAAGTTTTTTAGTACTCTCTAAAATATTTTTAGAAAAAATTTTACATTTATGAAAAAATAACGGTACCTTCCATACAAAAGTTAAATAAAATGCACGACTGGGTCGCACGTACTTGCTCTTATGTTCAAGACACTGCGAGTTTAAGAAAATTGTATACACAAACATGGAAATTATGAGAGAAAAATGTAGAGAAGCATGAAATACGACATTTAAATTAGCTAAAATAACTCTCTGACAGTTTGAGGTGAAAAAAGTATGCCATCTTAATTCATGATGGAATATGATTGTATGGGAAAAAAAAATTTAAAATCGTTGGAGCGGTTTTTTTTTAAATTAATTTTTTATATATAAAATTCTTAAAACATTTTTAAGAACAAATTTTGGTATGCAGATTTAAACTATATATTTATGTGTATATAAAAACAAAATTTGAAAAAAAATTGTCAACCCGTTTTTGAGATATCGAATTTTCAAAAAATAAATTTGAAACTTTTTTTAAAAATCCAAAAACATTTTTTTTTGAAAATTTTGATATGCAATATTATTTGATTTTATCTGAAATTTTTACATAAAAAAATTGATCTAAATCCGTTCAGCCGATAACGAGAAAATTCAAAATAAAAAAATACGTTCTATGACAGGTACTATAATAGTTGCAAAGTGTAAAATTTTATAATTTTGGTAGTAGATCGTACTAATTTATATGATAAAAGTTTAATCAAAATCGTAGGAGTCGTTTTCAAGCAAAAAATATTTTCCTTTGCGGTTTTTTAACTTTTGTATGGAAGATACCGTTATTTGTTCATAAATGTAAAATTTTTTCTAAAAATATTTTAGAAAGTACTAAAAGAGTCTTAAATATCGAGTTTCAAATAAATCTATAATATCGTTTTCGAAATATTTGATTTTCAAAAAAAAAATTTGAAACATTTTTTTAAAATCCAATAAACATTTTTTCAAAAATTTTGGTACACAAAACTATTTATATTTTTTGGAAGCTTCTGTGTAAAAAATAATTGAAATTGGTCGTACCGTTTTGAAGAAAATCAAAAATCAAAAAAATAGTTCTTTGGGAGGTACCATTAATAACCATTTTTGAAAAATGGTTTTCCAACAAAAGAAAGCCTTTAGTAAAATAAATTTATTGAATTTTTTTTAAGAAAAGTTGTCGAGCCGTTTTTGAGAAAAATACGATTATGTAAATTTGCCAAAAAAAAAATGTATGACAGGTACCTACCGTTATTTTTGGTTAAAAAAAAAAAAAAATGAAAAAAACGTATCGGCAGAATCACCAAAAACCACTAAGTACCAAGTTTGAAGAAAATCGATCGAGCCGTTTAGGCTGTAGGCGAACAGACAGACAGAATTGTGCCACCCACTTTTTTGGTGTTCTCTATCATCGTAATATAATGTTTGATTGTTATCTCAAAATTTTTTTTTTGCACGAATCCAAAACTTGCCTTATAGTACCTATAATTGCAAGTAAAAGCCGCAAAGGAAAATATTTGTTTGCTAAAAAACGACTCCTACGATTTTGATTAAACTTTTTTCTTATACTTAGGTAAATTAGTACGATCTACTATAGTACCTGTCAAAGAACGTATTTTTTCATTTTGAATTTTATTTAGATTAATTTTTTTGTATACAAATTTCAGATAAGATTAAATAAATAAAACTACTCTGATTCGATGCATTTATGTGAGGTACAAAATGTACTGATTTGTCTTGATTATCATGGATCTGACATTCCCAGGATCAATTCTCACTAGAATGTTAAGATATATGTAAGTAGATACATACATTTTTAGGACACCGTGTTGGAGGAAGATTACTTACTTTTTGTTTGTCATCCATCAGCATCAACATCACATTTACACAGCTTTCTATCGTCTTAATTAAAGATTCATCAATATGTTCGATATTTTGTTTAATTAAATTGCTAGAATGAAAAACTTTTTTTTTCTGTGGAGAACGATCTGGGAAAAACAAGCTAATGCATCACCAGAGACAGAGACCTTATAGTTATGACCAAAGAAAAAACAAAACCCCTAAGTGCATTCCAATTGCTAATCTCACTTTGTAAGCAAAAAAAAGACTACATTACGAAATGATGATTTAGCTTCTTGAATTAGCATGCACAGTGTACACCGAGCAGATTCGTTCCCGAGCGAGCGGTGTAATCAAAATTTATTCATACAAATATTAAAACATGAACGACAAGTGGCATGTCTTTCACGGAAGACAGAATGATTCCATGTCATCATTTCATACCCCACTATCAATGTCTGTGCTGTCGCATAACATGGCATGTGGCGCAGCGTACTGCACTGCACTGCCCCTGCCCATCATGCCCGGCTTCAAACAGAACCACTCATAAATTTCCTATTAAAAGTTAATTTTCATTAGCATGGTTGTGCAGGCTATGTTCTGGCTGATGGTGTGGCCAGAGTTCGGCGAGGTGAATTACAAATCCGATTTAGCTCGCCAAAGTGTCCAAACACCAAAATGGCCAAACCACGCCATCGCCATTGGACGGATGCATGCACGCACGCATCCAATTGCCATGCAGCAGCAACAGCAACAGCGTGCGCTCCTTGATGATGGAGTGAAAATATCGTCGTTTCATCGTTCATCCGCTGCCGTAATGTCCATCTAGGTCCCAAGTCTCCTGGGCGTCTTATCGTGGTGTCAGCCTCAGCCGACAGTAAAAGAGAGAGGATCTCAGCAAATAACTAACATTTGCAAATGCCGGGCTTAGAAACATCAACCATTAGATCCGCTTGCCTGGACAATCTATCATTACACGATGGACACACCACATATACTGTTGTTTGATCAAACTGCACATTGCATATTCTGGAAAAAAAAAATTGAAAAAAAAAGAAAACTATAAAAGACTCCAGTTAATCCTGAGAGTTTAATTGCAGTTGCATTCTCCACGGAAGAGACCAGGATTATGTGGTTCGGCTTTTGCTAATACCTTGGCTAATGTTCACTGGTGCAAATTCTGTTTATATATTTTTTGTTTTTCTTGTGGCCCCAATTGGAATGGCAATGATACGAATTAATTAAATTCAAGCTGAGTTTTTATTTTTTTACAGGAAGACATGACAGAGACACGCATTTGCATTTCCATTGACCATTATAGGCAGACCAGACATGCTGCTGCTAGCTGAACTTGGGTTAAAAGCTTTTTAAGGATTTAAACTTTGAAATATTAAAGGAGTTAAATGTTCACAGAAAAGTTTTAAATTAAAAAATAATTTACAGTACCTACTGAGCATAGAAAGAAAAATACTTATGCTTTACTCATTAATTAACTCAAAACTAAAAACAAAAATCCAAAAGAAAACTGAAATTTCACTTAAAAACTGTTGATTAGCCTTGAAATTTCCCAAAATCAGCTCCCTAAAATTTTAATTTAAAAAAACTTAATCCCAAAAAAATTGTCATACACAACCAGGGACCAAAAAAAATTACATTTGAAATTAACATCCAAGGTAAAAGCGTTCAAGTGCATTTAAAAATATAACCCTCCGTATTTTGTGCCGCCCAAAAATGAATATAAAATTGGAGACATCCTAAAACTATATTTTTGACCTGAAGTATAAAATGGCAATAATAAGGATATTTATTAAGGTGTTTCAGTTTACCAAAGATGAGATTTTTTATACGATTTTCCTTACCCTCCGAGTCTCAGTGCGATTACAAAAATATGCCCATTGCGCATTTTCAAGAAGACTGGATTTATTAAGAATTTCGCATTTTGTTCATTTTTATCTCAAACTAGTGAAGCTTCTAATGTTGAGTTTAGAGTTCGTTGGCAAATGTTGATACAAAAAAAAATCAATTACAATATTTAATTACTTCTAATTGAAATCGCTAAGTACTTTTTCAATTACTTTTAAATTAAATTGAGGAAATTAATTACTTATTACATGTAATATAAGTGTCAATTACTGGGTTGGGTTATGTTGGTTTTGTAAGCAGTTATTATAGCTGTGTTCCTTGTCGAATTAAAAACAGCTTCCGACCACCAGATTTTGTGCGAGCCCGTTCCACAAGTGAAGAATTGTACTGGTCCGCATCCGCACTAAAAATGTTTAAATCTGGCGGTCTGAAACTGTTCGAGACTACCTACGGAAAAGGAGTTTTATGGATTGCTACACAATACTCACACAACGTGTTGAAATAATGAAAATTCACTGCATAAATGGTGAAAATATCGCGGAAACACTTTGCTTAAATCGTGCTGCTATTGCTATTGAACTTGTCATTACGATGATAGGGAAGACGAAAAAAGTTGGTCTCACAATACTGTCGGCCTGTCTGTCTGCCTGTTCGACTACATAGCCTAAACGACTGGATCAATTTTATTAAAACTAGGTACATAGTGGTTTTTGGTGAATTTCCCACACTTTTCTTTCAGCTTTTTTTTAACCAAAAATAACGGTACCTGTCAAACAATTTCTTAAGCAATTTTAAAAAAATCTTATTTTTCTCAAAGACGGCTACACAAAATAATAAAACAATTTCATTTAACCTGAGGCCACACGAGCAAGTACTGGCTTTACACACTTACTGTCAAATACCTATCAGTGTATTTGCTGTGACATAGACATAGGTGGCATGTTGCACTGGCTTCTCTACTGGCCAGCGTTCGGATCTTATTCCAAGTGGAGTAAATCTACTCCGATGTTAAGGAAAAAATAAAACGAACACTTTCCACTTCAATCTACCGTCTGAGTGTTGTGGAGTAACATCTTGAGTACCCTCTGTGCTCTCTAATAGGGGGGCTTACATGTTACATGGAACAACATCTCATCAAACATTGTTGATAACCACCGATGTTTGATCATTTCAAACGCAACAAATCATGTTGTCAACATGAATATTTTGAAAACTTGTTCCGATTCAAGCACATGGAATTGTAGACGTGTTTAAGCAGCATTTCCAGCAACTGCTTACTAGGCATTAGGTAGAGGAGGCGACAGGGGAAGAAAGAAGCATGAGACCAGTCAATGAAGATCCAGTCCCAGCGCCCAGTACTGATGATGGTAAGAAGGCCATCCACAAGCTTAAGAACAACAAATCCGCCGACTTGGATGGCCTACCTGCGGAACTCTTCATGTATGGAGGAGATGTTCTGAGGAAAGTATGCCCGACGACTGGTCAAATAGCTCCATATGCCCAATCTACAAAAAAGCCGATCATATGTCCTGCAAGAACTATACAGAGGCATATCCCTGCTTAATGTTGTCTGCAAGATCCTATCCAACTTACTATATAAGCGTCTAAAACCTTTCTGCAACACTATGATTGGCACGTACCGGTGTGGCTTCAGGCCAGGCAGATAACGATAGACCAAATCATCACATTGAAGCAAATCCTAGAAAAGACCAACGAATTTGAAGTCGAGACCCACCATCTATTCATCGAATTCATAACCGCATATGATAGCATAAGTCGATAAGAGCCTCTATTGGCGATGTCGGAACTCGGAATTCCGAAAAAACTGATCCAGCTATGCCGCATGACGTTAAGAAATACACGGTGCAACGTGGAAATGGGTAACAGCTCATCGGAGTTATTCCAGACGTGTACAGGGTTCAGACAAGGAGATGCGCTATCAATGTGATTTCCTCAACCTAGTCCTGGAGCAGATAGTGCGCAAGAGTGGTGTTAACATGGAAGGCACTATCTTCAACAGGTCTTCGCAGCTGTTTGGCTTTGGATGAACAGGAGAAATGCGTTGGTCTTGAAGTGAATGAGGACAAAACAAAGTATATGCTATCAACAAACAAAGCCTCATCTGTCCATTACCTATGACAAAACGTTACTGTTGGAAGCAGTAATTTCGAGGTTGTCAAGGAGTTCATCTACCTCGGAACAAACATCAATGCCACGAACGACACCTTAGTGGAAATCCGACGAAGAATTACCCTAGCGAACCGCTGCTACTTCGGCTCAGGCAAACAAATGGGTTCAAAACTCCTTTCTCGAAAGACAAAGTGCACGCTTTACAAAATGCTAATTTTACCAGTTCTACTCTATGGCGCCGAGTGCTGGACGATAAGTAAAAAAGGGGAGTTGATACTTTGCACTTTCGATAGCATTTTTCGGCGGATATTTGGTCCTATATGCAAAGAGGGCGATTGGAGGAGAAGATTCAATCATGAACTGTACCAGCTGTACCAAGATGTGGATGTAGTCCAAGGAGCCAAAACACGTTGACTACACTGTCTCGGCCACATCGAGCGAATGGACAGCATCGCTCCAGCCAAGAAAATCTTCGACGACCAGGAAGACCGAACCTTCGCTACAGTGACCAGGTGGTCACAGACGCAAGAGCGCTTGGTCTCGACGACTGGACTTCCTCCAGTGCGAGGGACCGCAACCGATGGAAGACCACAATATCTCATGCAGAGACACTTCATGGAGCCTGATAAGTAAAGTAAGTAAGTGTTAATGTTGGGTCTGTGATAAACCATCATACGTTTGATCCTTGGTTTGGCCATGCTGGAACTTAATGGTATAATTCCTCACACTTTAAGAGAATTTTTTAGTTTACGACTCAAAAGTAAATAAAAATTCAACTTAGAAGCCATTTTGTTCGTATTTGAGTTCAAAATTTAATGAACATAAAGCTCAGAAGTAAAGATCCAAGGAGAAACAATAATATTTGAATAAAAAAAAAAAACTACTGATGATGGTAACCACTCTCTTGTAGGTATATACAGTTACAACATCAATTTGATAGCCCCACTATCAAACCACTATACCCAAACGGTCTTATGCATGCGCGTTAAGAAAGGATTTCATTGAGGACAAAAATAATATACCAAAGACAACAAGCAGACATGAAACCAAAATGCCTCCAAAAAACCAGGCCTCTGACATCAAAGCTGCAGTTGGCGCTGCACACTGTTCAATAATCAAAATATAGCGGAACTTTATTCAAAAAACAAAGTTGGTCTTCCATGTAAAAAAAATTTTTTTTTTAGCTCCTTATATAACAAACCGGTTATTTAAGCTTATATTAGCTGTTCATTTGTATAATTTATTGTGCAGCAAGCGGGTAAAGTCAAGTATCCCATACAAAAAGTTTTAAATAGAATTTTTCGCTTTATTAAAGAAATAAATTAAAGACTCCAGTTACAAATCCTTAGTGGTTGTTAAGTAAATTATTAATTATTTTACATACACAATATTTAGTCTTAGCGCGATAGTAAATATTTTTTTTTTAATTATTGTTTAATAATTTTTTTTTCGATTTCGACTTAGGCTTAAAAAAAAGTGGCCCAAATTGAAACTTTGTACTTTGGGTAGAGTTTAAAAATTGTAGACACGTGTAGACAACCCAATTTTTGCATTTTGTGTTTCTCTGATTATTGTTTAACCAGAAAAAAAGGTAATCTCGTGCACCTTTTTGCTACCCCCATATAATTTTTTTCCAAATACTCCTAGATGAAGAGGCTGGATGTTTTTGAGCTATGGCGACAAACTGCGAATGAAGAAAGACTCCAAAAAATTGTGCAACTTATTGCTTCTGAAAACGATATGGTGAGTTCTTCTCGAGATTTGGAGATGTTTGTTAGTAGTCTGATCGGGAGAATAAAAGTTAAATGGGAAAAAAGTAATAGAATGTACCCAAGATTCCTGCAACAACATCAAGATTGGTTGGATCAGACTATTGTTTTGCCAGCTAATTGCATAAGCCCATCTATGCCAAGTACTAGTGCGGAATCAGCAGCTGGAAGACCCGGGAGGCCAACAAAACCATTTGCAGAGTGCAGCATTAAAGTTAAAAAAAGAAAAATTAAGGATTTAGTTGATACCAAGTCTCCTGAAGAGTTAGCACTTGCCAATGAGATAAGTTTAAGGTCTTCCGGAAAAAGAGATGCGGCAAATTTGGTTAAGGAGTTGTCTTTTTCTTCACCAGCTCGTGCAACCAATCTTAAGCAGGCAAGAAATACAAAGCTAAAGCCAGAACTTTCTCCCGAAGAAGCCTTGGGTCTTATGATAGACGCAAAATTGAGTGTTCAGCAATATAGAACAATAAGGCAAAAAGCTAAAGATGCTGGAAGCAATTTATTCCCCCCCTACTACCTGGTCTTAAAAGCTAAGGAACAATGTTATCCTCCAGAACAAAGTATAACAGTCACTGACACATCTGTTGAGGTAGACTTACAAGCCCTTGTAGATTTGACAGCAAAAAGAATTTGTGAAGCGCAATCGGAAGTTATTCAACAAGGAAATTTTGGACAGTTACGCCTGATCTACAAGTGGGGATGTGACGGAAGTTCTGCACAAAGCCGATACAAACAAACCTTACCGGAGGGCTTCAGTGATGAACATTTGTTTTCAGTGAATTTAGTGCCTATAAGGCTCGTGTGTGAGAGGTCCAATAGCATTGTTTGGCAGAATCCCCGACCAAATTCGACAAGATTTTGTAGACCTGTTCGCTTTTCCATGACAAAGGAAACTAAGGATGTCATAAAATTAGAAACAAATAAAATGCAAAATAACATCAAGGACCTTGTTTTCACCAACATTCAAATCAAGGACTTGCATATCGAAATCAATCATAATCTAATCATGACTATGGTGGACGGTAAAGTTTGCAGTGCCTTGTCGCAATACGATTCAACGCAAAGGTGCTACATATGTGGAGCCACTCCAAAAGATATGAATGGAGATTCATTTGCTACACGAAATATAGATGAAGATATGTATACATTCGGAATATCTCCCTTACATTCTTGGATTCGGGCGTATGAATGCATGTTACATATCTCTTATAAATTAGATATAAAAAAATGGCAGGCTAGGACACCTGAGGATAAAGTTTCAGTGGCAACTAGGAAATCGTTTATCCAAGATCAGTTCCAAAAAGAAATGGGTCTTCTTGTTGATATGCCAAAACAAACAGCAGGCAACACAAACGACGGAAATTCGGCCCGCAGATTCTTCAGGAATTCAGAATTAACTGCTGCAATCACTGGCATTGACATACGGTTGATAAAGCGTTTCCTTGTCATTCTCGAAGCTTTATCATGCGACCTGGAGATAGATGCAAAGAAATTTAAGTTTTATACCTTCGAAACTAAAAACTTATACCAGTCTCTCTATCCCTGGTATAGCATGCCAGCAAGCATCCACAAAATACTTGTTCATGGAGAACAAATTATTAAAACCTGTGTTCTGCCATTGGGGCAGCTAGCTGAAGAAGCTCAAGAGGCAAATAATAAGGAATATAGGCGAAATCGGGAGTATTTCAGTCGAAAAACCAGCAGAAAGGATACAAACAGAGATGTCCTCAACAGATTCCTGATCGCATCTGATCCACTGCTGTCGATTAAATCTGGTTTTTCACGAATGAAAACCCACAACCTTCCATCAGAAACCATTTCTTTGTTAAAAACACCAACTACTACTTTTTCAAATTCTGAAGAGGAGGACAATTCAGACAGTGAATAATGTTAGTTATAAAAATAAAATATAAAATATTCCTAATGTGTGATATAAAACCAAATATAAAAAAATAATCATAATGTTAAAAAACTTAAACAAGCAAATTTTTTGTTATTCTTTTAAGCAATCAAGGCCTATTTTTTATTATTTTCTTACTTAATTAGATACATACATACAGCAAAATATAAAATTTTCATTACCATACCACAAAAATGCTTTTTTCCTGTAAAATTAGGCTAAAAGAGACACAAATAGCAATATTCTGAATAAAGTTCCGCTAGAAGGCGAAAATTGAACACTGTGCGCTGGTTGACTGGGCTGCATGGCCAATACCACTAATGGGATCAGCACATATAAAAGTTTAAAGGATCCGCCATTTGGACATATCACGCAGCATCGGCAGTAACAGCAACAGCAGCCGTTAAGATTGCGTGAATTTGCATTTAAAGTCGCACGTCCTTTGTCATTAAGTTAAAAAGCCGTGATATACACAATTGAAAATTTGTATTTTCCATTTAAATGTGGATATCTCTGTTGTGGGTAGGTATGTTGTGCCTGTGTGTGTGTGCTCCATTTCGATATAGCATGAATTAAAGTATTCAATAGACTGGAGATGAGGTGACGCGGTGCGGGACGACCAACCTGATTAGGATGTCAGCAAAAGATACTCCTCTCAGGCCAATCGTCTCAAACCCTAATGACAATTTGATTGACACACGCACTGGTCACCCGAGTGCCATTGGATTTCTTATCCCGCGAAGGTTGATGGCTTTTAAGACGACCAGAGTCTCTCCTGACCGACAATAAGTGCATTTTTTTGCTTCCCTAGATTACACAAGCATTTCGCTTGCGCAAAGGCTAACCGCGCGCTGCACTAAATTTCATGGATTAAGTGAGGTTTAATTGACTGATCTAAGTCGAAGATTTATCTACCGCCGCGCAGAGGAAGATGGATTTTCCTTTCCCTTACTTTTTTTTGTCGCTTACAGCGGCAGCTTGCCTGGGTTCTTGCACTTTTTATACGAGCCAAGCATCACTCTTGCGGAGTACCATGTCGGCCCAGTGCGCCGCTGGTCGATTGCGGGGCTGGACAAATGCGTCCTTTGAGCCGCGCTTGCATTAAAGTTAGATTATGATGTTAACTCGCCGACGCGTACAGTTGGCTGTGTTATTGTGTGATTGTGGGGGCTGGTAATTGCTCAATTTAATGGATCCTTAGATGGAGGAATCGCCTTGAAGCTTAAACCGGGGAATTCACTATGATTACGGTTGGCTTTTATTTATATTTTCTGGTTGGCCTATAAAGACACTAAACAGGAATAAGGGAAGGAAAGGATTGGGTGAGAGGAAAATGTATAAGACTTAATGCGCCTTCGATGGGAATTTTTTATGGCCTAATGCAATTTGCATGCGGTGCGTACATATTCTAGCTTTTGGATTATAATGACGAGAGAATGATTAATAAAAATGGCTTGAAAGTGGATTTCCGATGTAGAGTGCGCGCTCATTAAGATTAAAGAAAAATGGTTTTAATGAAGTAATGAATGCAGTGCTGGAGTAAAATTGTAGCACAAAGCTTGAAACCACTTGCGTACTAGGGCCACTTTTTATTAGAAACCTAACCGAACCCACAAAAACATTGAAATTTCCAATTGCATGAAGTTATAACTTCGATAGAAGTTCTATAAGGATTGTACTAGAAACCTTTCAATTCGTTTAAATTTTCTTTAAGCTTTTTAGGACTTTCATGAATGACAAAGGTCGTAGCTTAGAGGTGTCCAAAAAAGGCTATAGTTAATTATTTAAACGAAATATTGTTCTTCCAAGCAGCTTACTTGTACTTTTAACAATCCTTTGAAGAGAGCAAACATTAGAAATCAAATAGTTGGGGCCTGATTCTATTAATTAGTCTCAATCCGGGTCTGAGTAGAGGGTCGGTTGGTTATGGTCAGTTTTATTTCTTAGATACTTGATGAATGTGCTGGCACTTGTGTGATTATATTTTTTTTGCAAGATTTATAACATTTTAAATTATCTTGAAAATAATTACTTTTTTATGTTTCGACGTTTTCATTAGGAATATTCGGAGTGATGGTTAGGTGAAATAATTGTTTGTATTGATTCTAAGTGCAGATCACAGTATTTGGTTTAGCAGGACTATAGCTGAAGTTCTGGGGTAGCTTATCGGTTGTAATCTTATAGTGATATTGAGTGATAAGGAAATATCGATATCTTCTTGAACTCTCACAGAATTAATCGATTGCAGCGTTAAATTTAATATTTTATATTTTTAAAGTTATAGCTGCTGCATTCATAAAATCATCATTGTGTCCTGTAACTCCTGAGTGGCATAGGGTGTCAACAAAACGTCTCCATCCTTCACGGTACGCAGCAAGATATTAAAACTGTGGCCAAGTCTTTTTCTGGGATTCTGCTTTTGCTAGGACAGTAGTTGTTTTCCATGTTGTTCTTGGTCTTCCAATCCACCGTGCACCCTAAGGATTCCATTCAAAGGACTACTTTGCAATTTCATCGTTTGGTATCTTCAGTGTGTGACCAATTCATTGGCTTTCAAGCAGGTCTTGACTCGCCACAATTCTTCATTCAATATAATTTTTGGCCAGCGAATCTTTAGGATGTGGCAAAGACAGCGATTCACAAAAGCCTGCAATTTCCTCGAGATGGTTAATCGTGACTTTCCAGGTTTTGCAAGCATATAGCAGCACGGATTTGATATTGGATTCGAAGAATCAAAACTTAGTGCATAAGGAGATTTGACTGGCTTTCCGATATTGGGAAACAGTACCAAAGGCAGCGTGAGCTTTATTAATTCTACTTTGAAAGCCAGTACCTACTACCTACTACCATTTCCTTAAACAATAGGTAGGTACTTTTAAGGTAATTAAATTGTTCAACCTCTTCAACTGGCTTCTTCTGTAGAAAAATACGCTGATGTGTGGAGCGGCCTGGCATTTAGGTCCACAGACCTCTTACGTCCGATGTCCGTGAGGTTCCTCTTGCGGGGCATACAGGGCCTTCACTACTGCAACGCGCCATCGTGTACGGTTTCTGGAGATATACCTCAGCTCTCTCCAACTCTTCCCTAGTTGTGCTAATTCTTCTTCGACCGTTCTTCGCCAAGTACTTCTAGGTCGGCCCGCTCCTCTACCTCGCTGCGTCAAAAGGTTTCACTACATCGCTTGACTCGCAATGCACTCTTGACCTTTTCGAGCCTACATATGTCCGATCTCCTGCCACTTACGTTTTCCAATTATAGACTTGTCTTCGCATGAAGTTCATCAGAGATACTAGATACGGTTAGACCAGAAAAACCTCAAAATGTTTCGCAGACATCTATTCACGAATGTTTGCAGCCTTTTTGTGACAGCGGGTGTTACTTTCCAAGTGCTGCATCCATAAAGAAGCAGGTATTCAACATTGAAGCGGAACAGTCCTAGCTTGATTTTAGGCATTCCGAACGCAGTCTTTGCTTTCCCGATTCGGCTGATTATATCTTGTTTGGTCCCGCCATCAGTAGACACAATACTCTGAAGGTATTGGAAACTCTCTACCATCTCTATTGGTTGTCCAAAAATATCTTTTTGAGTAGATGAGGAAGTTCCAAGGCTGATCTTTTTTGTTTTTGCTGTATTGATCTTGAGTCCAATGATTTCAGCTTCTCTCCACTCTTGTTGTGATTTGATGGAGATCCATGTTCCTATGAGAGAGTAAGCCTACATCGTCCGCGTAGGCCAGATGTTTCAGGTGTGATTGCAGATTCTACTGAATTCCTCCATTTTCAGTCGACAAAGCTTCATGCAGCACATCACTTATTACCAACAGAAACAGTATTGGTGACAGTATAACCCTGTATAACCCTTGTTTGGCGGCATGTCTTCTAGGTTGTCTTTAAATCGCTCCAGGACAATTTTTGCTATCACTTTGTCTACAGCAGGTAGCACGCAAATTCCTCTCCAGTTCTTGCATTGTGTAAGGTCTCCTTGCTTTGGTAGCTTGAAAAACATTCCCTTTTCAAACTTTCTGTTTCGCAAGCTCTCTTAATAATGGGTGAGCTCACTCGATGTTGTTTGTTCTAGTCGTATGTAAGAGCTCTGCGGGAATACCGTCAAAATTCCAACCACTTTGTTGTTCTTCAGTGCTCTTATTGCGGTTAAGAGATCTTCTCTACTGGGGAATACATTGCGTATTCGGGAACTTGTTAATACGGACGGGTCATTGTGTGTTGGCTTGACTTCGCTGGTGAAAACGCGATTTAAGACCGCAGAAAAGTGCTCCTTCTATCTTTGAGCTGGTCTTCATCCAAAACTAGCAGTGATCCGTCTTTGTTCTTTCTTTCGACGGTCTTACTGTCCCACCTACTTGCAGCCTCTTCTACTTCTGTTACCATTGCATTGATATAGCTACGCATGTCACGTCGCACGCCACGCTGAACTTCTCTCATCTTCATGCGATACGCAGACTCTAGGTTGGTTTTTTTTGCAACTTTAGTTGCTTCCATGCTAGCTGTGAGCTGTTTTCTTTCTTCGACCCTAGCCCAAGTTTCTTCCTTGTGCTCGACCCTATACTTCCAGCACCTGATGTGAGAACATTTTTCCCAGCACACCAATGGTTTCGATGTAAGTAGGTTCCGTGCTACTGTGTTTGCTTTCAGTCCTTGTAAAAGGTGATCCCCTAGTTTTTGGTTGATTGCGGGATCCTTAAGTATATATCGGTATTGAACTTGGGTATTCGAGTGCTTTCATGGCATCTCTGAACTGCAGCTGTGCGTAAACTTACGGTAACAAAACAACCATCAGATTGTGGTCTCGGGCCATTCCCATGTCTGCACCTCTTCTGTTTTGAACGTCCTGGAGACTGCTTCTAAATTGCCGACTGATCGTGAAATGATCAATTTGATTTGGTTGGAAGTTGCTTGTCTGTCCGGTGACACCCAGCTGATTTTATAGCACGTCTTGTGCTCAAACATGATTGCTCCTATTACAAGGCAGTTGGCATTAAAAAAAATCGAAAAAACGTTTGCCATTGTCGTTGCGGTCACCAACACAATGCTTTCCCATAACATGCCTGAGCCCTTCATTGTCATTGCCATCCTTGGCATTCAAAAGTCTCCCATTACTATTACCTATGATGTTTCCTCGTGGTGTACTATCATAAGCAGCAATCAGCCGGTCATAAAAAACCTCCTCTCCTCGACAGAAAAGAGCTCCATTGGGGCGTAACACTGTATGAGTGTAATGGTGAAGCGACTTACTATAGTCCGCAAACTAACTTTCATGATCTGGCATCTAAGGGCTCCCAGGAAATTAAGCTTTTGATAGCTGTTTTAGAAAGCAGCAACCCAATGCCAGATTCACGATTATTTCTAAATGCCTTTCCGGAGTATAGTAGTACAGTGTTACGAGTCGGAGACTTATACTTCCCCGAGCCCAACCATCTTACTTCACTAATGTCCATCTTATATCGCACATGAACTCTTTCTCTAAATGGAAGTGTCTGGCTTTTTGAGGATCTTCACTTCCGTTGTAAAGAAGCGTCTTCACATTCCAGAAAACAATCTTTGTCCGGGTACAATAGCCAAAAGTCGTCAACGTGTTATCTTTTCTTATCCGAGGCGTAGTGTCGGTTTCGTTAGGGAAATTGATTTCAGTTACGAAAAATGTTAACCTCCACAACCTATCCCAGAAAGCTAGGGCTTTCACACTTGTAATTTCAGCCTATTAACGTATATAGGGATACGCAGATAAATGTCCGGGGACCACATCGAGGAGTTAAGACTAGCGCTGACTTATTGCTGTGCTGCTGGTCCAGACCAAGTTCAAAGCAATCAATAGTTTCCCGATCAGGCACGATGTAGGTCGCCCTAAATTATTTTTGACCACTCGAATTTCCTTTCATCTTCAGTGTTTGACACATCCCGTCTAACCCACTTATGTTATTTGCTGAGACATAAGCCTTTCAAATTAAAATTAATATTAAAATTAAACGTATTTTCTGGGAAGTGCTGTATCAAAATTATCCCGCGACACATGCTTCCAAATGTTTAACACTAAGCAACAATTATGGAACCCTGCCATTTGATTTGTGTAAAATTGCTATAGCTTTGCGAGTGTACCACCCAGCAGTAGGCAATTCATATTGGTTAGATACTGCGCTGAACTTACAACCTACGTTAAATTCACCACAATTCGTGTACTTGTCTGGTTGCATCTCGTTGAAACTTAAAATACACATCGAGCTATGTATAAAGTCTAGTGTCTATATGGTCGCGTTTTGTTCACCCTGTCAGCAGCAAATAATTTTAACTGCTGCGCCGCTGCACAACCGACCGACTTGTGCGCAAGCCAGTTTTTGCTATTTGGTTCAATCTGACTGGCTGCGCTATCAGGATCAAGTTCAAATGTGACTGAACGATATTTATTTCTGTTGCTGTCGTCATCAAAGTGGAATGTACAGCCATAGATGGACAGAACTGCTATATATGAAGCAGTATTGCACATCTGACATGTCTGTGGTCTACCTTTCCCGATCACAGTCACGTGCACCCCTTGTGCTCGGATAGTGTCACTCTATTCTGCTACTGCTCGTTTGCGCATACTGATTATTAACCGTTCGTTTACTGATCAGATCACAAGTATGTAAGTACTTGCCGCCAGTTGTTGCCGTGCCATGTCGATAGATAGATGAAGAAATTTTGTCATTCAAGTCGCGATCGACTGTGGATAGACGTCGAGGTGCGCAATGCGCATATACACTCGATTAAGAGCAGAAGCTCTGAATCAGCACAGACTGATTGGCTTGGTCGACTTCGACTGATATAGCAAAAAGTCAATTATGGGCTGGGCTGACAGTCTGATTGGCAGAGAAACGTACTCATTTATATGAAACTTACATACAAGTAACATCATATTGGTTGCTTTGGGAAAAGTTGTAATGAGTTTGCGCACTCTGACTGTGATGAAATATAAAGATCCGAAGCAGGGATGTTATACCTACATAGATAAAAAGAAGTCAGAAATATACCTACTGTAAGAAATTCTGTTAAATCAGCTTGGAAATGATGAATCTGTAAAGAAACCCCTTCGGTGTTGACTCAGCTTATGAAAATTGAGTAATATCCACCTTAAAATAGTTGCTTGGGCCCCTTTTGCTCTCTAAACTCTTTCCGGAGTCTTTCATTCCTTTTTAATTTTTCTGCTCCATCTAGGTTAAGGGTGGCTAAAAAGGACGTGCTAATGGGGCCTTCCAACGATCGATATTCTGCGTACGCTCATAGTGACTTACTCTTCTTTCAAACTGAGTTATCATTCAATTGCATGGCATGCTTTCTAATAATATTGTTTATACGTTCCTCAATGAGGGACCGATCCACTGTAACTTTCTTCTTTCATAGTTATGTCATTTGGTTCCTGAAATGTTCCCATGTTTAGCCCTAGAAAATGGAGTAATGGACAAACCAATAATTCAATCATAATTTGTTTTTTTTTATAACATCCCTGATTCTTTTGTCAAATCCTCCATAGCCTTAATAATAATTCTCTCTGGAGAAATGCATGCCACTACCAGTGCCACTAACTTCACCACTCACTAAGTCTTCTATCCACTTTTGGCGGCGAGTAAGGTAATGATGATGACAACATAACGTGCTCATAATCCATCTACGCTGCCATAAAACAATATTCTTCTGCAACAAAAAAAACGTCCTTCTTTCAAAAGTTAAAGTAACGAGCCAACAACTGCAAATTGCAGTTCCGCAGAGATGCTTCATTACTGGCTGTGGCGGTGGAAACGGCCTGCGCAGCGGCAAGCTATGGCCGATGTTTGCCAATAATAAGTATACTGAAGAGTGCGTTTTTCTTTTGTTTGATTCTGCTCCAGCAGTATTATGTCGTGCCCTTAAAAGTCCACGCACAAATCACTACAGCAGTGTTATGCTGTTAAAAGGTATTGTGGTTGTGGGCTTTCCAATTTGTTGGGTAGAAAGTTGAGTGGGTAATGTAGGTATATATGAGTTCCCTCAAGAGAGTTGAAAATTGTACGACAATTGGACAGGACCAATGATGGGTAATTTCCCATTTCACGAGAATTTTGCAGAATGTGTGCCTGAGCACTGCAGCAGTCAGTGATCATGCCCATTTGGTAAATATTGAATTATAATGAAAGGAATTTCGAAACAAATGTAAGCTATACGTTTTCTTGAAGGATTTTGTGATACGGCAATCAAGAGATTGAGAAGAAAGAATGTCTTGGATTATGTCGCATAACTTATAGGTATACCGTTTACCTACCACCAAGTTCATAGTCTTAAGATTTCTCCACAGAATTGATTACAAAATATAAATTAGTTCATTACCTTTTATTTTGAATGTCCATAACAGATTTTGTAAGACAATCCGAATGATATTAGCTAAGATAATTTTTCATTAGTTGACCAAAAATCAACAAGTTCGTTGGGCGCCATTCTAAGCTTTTGATTGAATTATTTCGTGTTCAGATCAGGATTCCAAAACCTTACGAAGCTAATACGAAACTGTCGGACAAGAAATAAAATTTAGTCTTTTGCTAAGAGTGCAAAAAGTGAAAGTGAAGTTAATGAAGCACAATATTAGGTACTTTTGTGAATTCTTCGAAGGCAAGTAAGCAAAAACGTCAGTTGAAATTTTACGTGCAGTTCAACAACAATCACTAGTTGTCAAAAACTTTAACTTTTTTCTGCACTCAAATACGACTAGCGAAGAATGCTTTTTGAAACCGTTTGAAACTATGGAATTCTAATACAAAAGGAGCTTTACAGTTTATAAACCAATTTTTTCCGCACCATTTTGCGGAAAAGCTTTATGCTCTTCTGTATATAGTTTTCGACAAAACACGACTTTAATCGTTTTTGGGGTGTTCCATTCCGGTTGCCCAGAGGTCTTTCTGGTAAGATTTGATGGTGTGGTTGGCATTTAGGCACTGTAGAAGTCTGAACCTGTGTCAGCGTTGAGGTACAAGTGCGACTGCCTCTGCCTGTTGAGGATCTCCTGAAATAGACAAACTCCAATATAAAACTATGATGATTCCCCTGATTCCTCATTTCGTGTAGAATTCGAAGGGTTTGCTGATGTGGGTGGGTGTGGGGTCTCTATTTTCTGGATGGCGACTAGTGGGTGACATTGATGTGAAGCACATGATCGAGTCGCAGAGTTGGGACAGTTTAGTCAAATTTCGTCAAGCTATAGACTATAGAGGACAAGGTCTTTGTTTCAAACTCTGGTAAACTCCGGCTCAGATGATCTTGGTGCGAGATTATAGTTTTCCAAATGTGTGTATGAAAGAAAAAATATAGATTAGTGCACTTGTTTTTAATTACTTGGAACTTTCCAACTTTTGAAATGATGCAAATAAGATTAAAGAAAAATATAGCAAAGTATGCAACTGGTTCTTTTAATTGTAAGAGCTCAAACTAAGAATGCCAGTTGATAACTTGTGCAAATAATAAGTGCCTCAATATTTACGTTAGATTTGAATTTGCTACCATTTTTCTTTAACCTAGATTTGGCAACCCTTAATAAAAACTAATAGACAGCTGACAGTTTAGTGTTGGAGCATTAGAGAACACCGTATTTTGATTGTTGAACAATATTTCAAAAATAAAAACTAAAAATGGTTCATTAAAAATTTCTAAAAACAGAGTAGGTGTGTCAGCAAAGTCGTGGAGTCCCTTTTATCCTTTGTGCTATTTCATACACAATCCTTTCCCATATGTATTGAATGATTTAATAGAAAAATTTTGGGACACTCTTTCGAACTCTTGTTGCCAAACTTTCATTATTTTCGATCAAATTGTTTTTTGTTTTTTTAGGGTAACTATCACTTTTACTACTCAATTGAAGGCAACAACCTAGGTGGCTTGAGCGACTGGTTTGATTTACTTAAAATTTGGTGTGCCTACCAAGCATTTTTGGTTTCTATAGATATAATTTTCGAAAAAATATTTCACCATTTCAGCTAAATATACAGTTCTTTTGAGTAAAAAAAAAGCTTGGTGGTGAAAAAAAAAATGTACTCAAAGAAAAAATGTCCTTACTGTAAACGATTTTTTTATATTTAAGCAAAATACAAATTCCAGCACATTTATTTTCTTGCAAAAAGCCTAGTTTACAATTTCCCGTGCAAAAATCTATGCAATTATTTTCGCATGTAAAAAATTACTTAGGTGAAAATTAATTTTTTGTATGATTGGTTTACAGTTTCATGCAAAAAGGAACCATGCTGTCATAGAACTATAAAACAATAGAGCAATTGTTTTGCATGAGATAAAGTGTGGTGAATACAAAATATTTACACTTCCAAAAATTAAAATATATTCACCAAAGACCATAATTTTGCATGCAAATAGTTTTTGCTTTCAGAATTTATTGTTTTCCATTTTAAGGCCTATAATTTATTAATAAGGGGTTAATGACTCAATGGGTGGCTACGAAAAGGCAAACAATTTGCGCCTGAAATATTATACAAAATTAAGCGCAGAATAGGTGGAAAATTGTTTTGAAAAATTTGATTTGGTCTGAAGCTATATTTTTTCAACTGCTTCAAATTTTCTTATCTTCTGGATAAAAGCTTTCACAGCCACTTGAACCAGCGCTTAGGCTATCTGAAACTTTATCCGTCGGATATCACTATCCGTGGCATTTGAAACCAAAAGTTGAAATTTATCTTGCAGATGAGTTCCGAATAAGCTATCCGAAACTTTATGGACTTTAAACAAATAGCGTATTACAAAGGCCCTCACCAGAGGCGTAGCTAGGGGGGGGGGGGGGGGGGCGAAGGGGGCGGTCGACCCGGGCGCCAGGAGTTAGGGGCGGCAAATCGGAAAATCATCTTCGTTGTTCATGGGATGTTGTAAACCAATTAGCTACAAAAGTTTTTGTAGTGAAAATTTTATTAAATTTTTATCAGAAAACATACAATTTTTAAAGTATTCAAATTTGTAGGGGCGGTAAAATCATTTTCGTTGTTCATGAGAAGTTGGAAATAAACACAAGTTTAATTTTTGTTTAATAAATAATTCAATCAATTTTTATTTTTATTTTATCAAGAGGGGCGCAAATCATCATCGTTATTTATTACAGAAGTTGGAAATAAACAAAAAAGTATTACTTTTCTTAAGTTAAAAATTCTATTACATTTGAATAGGTATATGAACGTACAATTTTTCATTGTGTTCAAATCACTAGGGGTGGCAGAATCATGACCATTGCTCATTATAGAAGTAGGTAATAAACACAAAAGTTAATTTTTTAGATTAACAATTCTTTCAAATTTAGAAACAAATTGATGGCTTTCGTAATGACCATTCTCCTTGGTAGCCTTACATATAGGTACGTGTCTGTTGATTCACTCAATTTAGAGATCAGAGGGGTTGACCTTTCTCATAAAATTTTTCGCGTTAGATTTGAAAAAAAAAATGCTGTAGATTGAATATTTTTGCAGATGATTTTTTTTTTTTTTTTTTTAAATAAATATTATTTAAACAAAACTGATAAATGAATAAAAATAAATAAAATATTACATTAGTTTTTTTTAAAACATAAAACCAGCAAACAAAAAAGCTCTAAATAATACATAATGGCTGAATTCAACACAAAGAATTTTAAAAAAATGTGTTTTTTTTGCGAAGATTAATTTTTTTTTCTTAAAATGAAGTGCAGTATGTAGATTTTGCAGCAGATTTATTTTGAGAAAAAATGCATTAGATCAACAATCTACTACAATTTCAGTGAAGTAATAACTCTGTTATCAGACACTCAGAAGTGACTTAGCCGTGGCTTTGACCCTCTCATGGTTCATGATCATTAGATCTGAGAAATATGAACAGTATGCAATTTCTCAGTTTGGCTGTCGAGTACTGATGAAACAATAGGCGTGTCTCACCCAGTAAAATCTCACCGAGCGCTCAATATCAAGTTGACGTAGGCGGAATGTTTTGGTGGAATAAGATTCCCTGTTCAATCGTACTGAAATTATGGAAACAAAATTTTAACTTCGCTTTAAATATTTAAATGTTAAAGCACAAAACTATATAAAATGAATGAAAAATACTAAGATAAATTTATTTTTCCTGTTTATCAACATTTAACTTCTATTTTGTATTTTTGGTATCATTTTTGTATTTACCCATCGCCGGTAAATTGCAATTTGGCTGTCAAATAAACAGTTTTAGCAGAGAAAGAACATTGAGAAATTAATCCAAAAAATTTTCGTCTCAGTAATCTCTGAAGAAAATCTCAGTGCTCAGGTGAGATTTTTTGTTCCACTTTAAAAATCTCTGAGCTCTCAGAGATTTTATTTGGTGATACACGCCTAATGAACAATTATGAGCTTCACTATTTTTGGACGAAAGGAAAAACTAAAAAATTTCAAGTCTCATGTGCCTATATTATATACAGTCGGTTTAAAGTTAAATCTCAGTAGGTCAGAAACAAAACATTTCATTCATTGAGCAGATATTGCGGCAAAGTGGCGTGTATCAATATTTCGCAGAATGTAATTCCTTGCATTTATAAACAAATATTTTCAAATTTTGTCTGCAACTTGATATGAAGGTATATCACAGAATTTCTTTATACAGTATTGTTAGACCGAAGGGGCGGCAAATTATTGTTTTGCCCCGGGCGGCAAATATCCTAGCTACGCCACTGGCCCTCACTATGTCACTGATGAGCCCAAGTGAGATTGCTGGACGAAACGCCAATTTATAGAACTAAAGGCCATTTAAGGGTATTTTTAATTTTTATCAGCGTTTTATAGGAAAAATGTTGGTTTGCATATCTTAAGCATTTACTTATGTGCGTATTGAATATAAAATTTCAAGAAAACACTGTGCATCCATTTATGAGACATCGAATTTTCAAAAAAAAAAATTGAAATTTTTTAAAAAACATTGAAAAACAATTTCCCTATTTTTTCAGATTTTTATTTCACCCCCCCCCCCCCCCCCCTTGGTCACCCATTTTTCACTTCAAGGTGCAAATAATGGAGTAGGTAAGGGTGATTCTTATAACATGGGAAAAAAATCAACTTCTAAATTAGATTCAGACGAGAAAAAATTGTATTGGAGGGGAGTCTATTTTCCCCCGTTCAGGCTTAAATTGTCTAAAAATTTGACCCAAAATAGAAAAAATAATATTAAAAAACAACGGGACCACTTACAATGACACGCTAAAGCTTTTTTTAAAGCCATGAATCCAGTCTCTAATATGTAGATATATGTTTTCTTAAATCAAGTTTTTATTGTGAATAGTTTCTGAAAAAAAATAATTTTCAAACGTGAAGAAATATTATTTTTGTTTTTATTTTTAAGTTTGAAAATTATTTTATCAATAAAAACTTGATCATGTGATCGATATATGGCAAGTTCAATTCTGAAAAATTACAAGTGTATATAAAGGGTTTTTCAACAGGGACGCTACAAAAGTAGAGCGACAGGGACAGCAAAGCCATTTCATGATGGAAAGATATACGAGCCAACAATGAGTTGAAATTATTAAAATTTACTACCGAAATTCGGAGTCAGTGGCCTCAACGTTTAACGAAAAATCATCTTCAGCGATGAGGCTCATTTCGTCAATAAACAAAATATGCGGTATTGGTCAGGCAGCAATCCACACGTACTCCATGAGTCATCATTGCATCCCGAAAAAATTACGGTTTGGTGTGGTTTATGGGCCGGCGGCGGCGTCATTGGGCCGTACTTCTTCCGTGATGGTCAAGACTGGCACGTTACTGTGAATGGGGATCGCTACCGTTCAATGATAACCGAATATTTTTGGCCCCAATTCGATGATATGGACTTGGAGGACATGTGGTTCCAACAGGACGACGCATGCCACAAGCCACACAGCGAATGTCTCAATCAATTTATTGGAAACCAATTTTGGAGAACGTGTTATCTCACGAAATGGTCCAGTCGCTTGGCCGCCTCGATCGTGCGATGTGACGCTGTTAGACTATTTCCTGTGGGGCTACGTCAAGTCTATGTTCTATCTCTATGCCAACAAGCCAGCGACGATTGATGAACTTCGTACGAATATCGTACGTGAAGTTGCAGCAGTAGAAAACCGTCGAAAATTGGGTTCAGTGCCTGGACTTCTGCAAGCGTGCCCGTGGTGGCCATGCAAAAGAAATCGAGTTACATACATAAAAGCATCGAACGTACTTTTACAGGAATAAAGAATTTTATTGATATCCAAAACCGTTTTTGTTTTATTAAAAAAAACTTTTGTAGCGCTCTTATTGAAAAACCCGATATTTTTTAAAAACTGTTTTATACGCCAAATGTCATTACCGTGGCATGTCCCAACCCAGAGGTTATCAACTATTTCGTTAGAACTCGACTTTAATTAAAAAATAAAATTGATTTGAGTTATATTTACGTGAAATATATAACTTCAGCTTTAAAAATCCATATTTTTATAAGTTATGACTCATTTACAGAATTAGCAGTTTGAGTTCATCTACCTCAGAGTTTTGAAGAAAATAAAACCAAATAATTTGCTTTTATTTTCGTGTTCGTACAGCTTTGTTATAAGGTGGATTTTTAAATGCATGCATCGATTCGAATCAACATACGTCACCGTATATTGACATGAAAAAGAAACTTCTCTCTCCAAATTGGTTTGTATGATATCGAGCATCAAAAATTTGACATCAGTTTGGCGCGAAAAAATAGTCACTACCGTGGTAGGTATGCGTTATTTCGAACACCATATAAACTTTTATTCATGGATCGAAAATTTTTTGAATAGAGTTTGTTTTTTTGTTGTTGTTGTCTGTTCGGAAAATATTTTGACTGTTACAGTTTTTTTGCAAATTGGATTTAAGTATGAAAATGTGGCAACCAAAAATGTGTCTATACAGTGGCATTTCATCATTTTAACATGTTAAATCTGGTATAAAAAATTGGCACTGGTAGTGCGACCACTTTCTGCACTAACTTTAGTTATCATAATAATCATTATGGCATCAAAAAAGTTTGCTGAGAATTGCCCATGATGTATTGGTATATCGCAACTATAAAATCGGAAAAGGAAAGATTTCTAATTTTTAACTAGATTGCTCATAAGTTTTTTTGAAGCAAAGATACGCTCAAGATAATATAGACAAAAAATAGGCTTAACATGACATGTTTAAAAAGCTATTTTAATTAAAAACTGACAGAGATATAACCATTCAAAGTTTACCATTTCTTATCATTTTTCGCCTATTATTTTGGTACTATGTACTTGACAAATTTAACGTTAAATTTTCTTGTAATAATGTTTTTATATACAAAATTTTTTAAACCATCAATTTCTATAGATAATTGAATTTTGAACAAAAAGTTTGAAGTTTAAAATTGTCATTGTTGAGCATAGGTGAATTTAGTGGCATTTTCAGTTATAAGCATGCTTATGCCCCGAACAAACATATTTAATATGCAGGAAATTGTATTTTACACTTCTTATGGTATTGACTTTGATGTTCCACATATCACAGAACTATTTTATTTTGTTAATTTCAGACTGAAATACTACTTTGTCTTAATTCAAAATGAAAAAGTCATAACCATTAAGCAGGTTAACCAAAGATATGATTTTAAATATCATTAATAGAAAGATTTAACAAAAGTGGACTTAAAATGCAGCCTTGTGGCACACCTCTATATCTATGGAATGAACTGTTTCCATTTGAGATGCCATAGTAATTTTTAAGAGAAGATGCTAGTAAACTCTAATAAATTTAGTAAAAAAGAAATGTTGTGTTAAAATTTATTTAAAACCATCTCAAACACCTTTGATTTATTTTTGTATGCTACATAAAATTCATCTTATTCTGCTGATGGCTGAACATCATACTGAAATACTCACCATTTATTCAAGGTCTCCAAAAATGCGTGTTTCATTTAATCTTTTTTTTCAATTTTTCCAAAAATAAATGAATTCACAGATATATTAGTTCATAATAATTTGACAGAATTGACAACTGACAGCTAACTGTGTCTTGAATGCATTTGACATTAACATTTACACATTTCCACATATATAATTTTCTGAACCTGCCAACGCGTGGGATTGTGGTTATTTGCCTTTGCTTGTTTTTATTGTATGCCAATTCAACAACTTATAAACCATTTAACCTTCAGCTTATAATACTTTGTAACAAAAGATTAATACCATTTAAGTTACACTTTTGTGACACCTGTCACACTCACCATCGATTAAAATTAGATAAAAGATTACAGAAAAAAAAACTTTGATTTATTAATTGTGTAATTGAGTATGATTAACACGTGATTAATGAATACCTGCCCAACTAATTATTGCAATTTTATCTCAAGTTAAATCCAAAATTTCTGTCCCCAAGGTATATTCATCAAAATTATTTGCACCAACTGTCAATAATTTATAAGCAGCCATTACGCCCCGGAAATGACTCTTTTTCTATACACGATCAAGACACAAAACTATTTGTTTGCTACTTTCACCATTCAGCGCCGAATGAATATATTTAAACTATAGTTGGCTATTCGTGACGATGCCGAAGGTCAACGCAATTAATCAACCCCTTGGCTACTAATTATTTTCCGCACTTTAGGCGAACCGCTATAAAAAATAAAAAAAAATAACGCGAGAAAACTATTTTGCATATAAATTAACTATCAATCGCTATTTACATAGATTTGCATAAAAAAAAACTTTATTACTCACCACACCCACCGCGCAAGGTGTTCACCTTTTTTCGCGTGTGAAGTGGCAAATACCTAATTGCCCCGGGGCACACTTTGAATGTAAACAGAATGTCCATAGCTTGTAAAGGAGTCTTTTCCGTGAGTGAGACTGACTCTGAGAATTCACTTGACTATGTGAATAGCTTTTTGATTTGCGCATCAAGTGGTCAAGTGGCAGCAGCCATCCATGACTCATCCCATCTTGGAACGTTAGAATATGGCCAATCGATGGAATCAACGCAAGTGCGCAGGTCCAAAGCTAAAAACCAAACACACAAAGTTCAAGAAGCTATCTTCATCAGCGAGGACGGTTCGTTTGACCACCGTCTGGGATCCGTCGGCGAAATAGCCATGCCACAGAGGAGGTATGAGCCTGCCGCACAATCACTGGGCCACAATCACTGCGATGCACAAGTGGCGGTTGCGGCAGCTTTTTCTTGGCCAATTTTGAGTTATTGTTCGCCGTGTAAGCCAAATTCTTGGCAGCGTCATCGCGCATGCGTATATTCCACGACCATGAAGCCTATTGTCTTCTTAGAAATATGCTCCTTAGCCCGCTGTATGCTGGATAGCCTCAAGGAGGTGCAGAGGATCGAAACGCAATTACAGGACGTTCACTGTGCGCGCGTTGGCCGTTATGTGAGTAATTGCCGAGGATTATTCCCTTCAAATTGTTTTCTCCCGGTTAGGAGAAGATTGCACACAATAGATTAGACATCCCTTGACTCACTGGCCAAACAAAAAAAAGACCTTTCTATTATGTTTTGTTTGGGATATCAGAGATCCTGACTTTTGGTCAGAAGTTTGTGTCCCCATTTGACAGAGTATAAGCCTAGCCATTCGAGAAGACCTAGTGTGTGTGTTTGTATCAATGTAATTGATTTATAGAAAATAAATCATTGGAGCCCAATGTATGCCGCCAAGTAAGAGAGGCGAGTAGATAAACCATGACCATAAGCTATAGGCCGATGGTGAAGAATTGTGTACGTGTCCTTTCATAATTTCTGTGCGCAATTCCACAGCAAAGTGCGAGAAAAATCATTGCTTTGTTTTCTTTATTGTAATAATTATATCTGTGACATTTTTGTAGAGATTCTGCAACCATTTGTTGTTGGTATGCACTGCACTGCTGCTGCAGTCGCTGGAAAATAAAGACGATGACGACTGACAGCGAACATTTTCCATTGTTTGCTGCTAAGTTGAGGTTGAAGGTTGGGGGCTGCAAAAATATAAAAAGGCTTAAGTTATGCAATCGGCAAAAATAAAAGTTACTTTTCAATAAAACTTGGAGTTTATGGATACAATTTAACCGAATACCAAACAAATCCTGATTTTAAAGAAAAGTATTTCTTGAAAGAACTATTGAGCTAAGGACGCCACTGGAGTACATGCAAAAGTTTCTATTGAAAAATTTATTTGATGAAAATGTGTCCACTCCAGACTCCACAGAGATGTTTATTGGTCGATACCCGGGCCACGATGCATACATTTTGCTCGAGGACCTCTATGCTCAAATTGGTAAAGAACCGACATTCGGCAAATAAGTTGGTAGACCCAGCTTCCATGAAGAAACAAACTAATAACGGCCTCCGACTAATAGACTTTTCGGAAGCTCGTTATATGGTGATAAGTACCACTAGGTTCCACGGCTACGAATCCACAAAGCAACCTGGCACTCTCGTAACGTTCCATACACCAACCAAATCGACCATGTGCTAATCGATAGGAGACACGCCTCTAACATCTTAGACGTGCGTACCAACTTTTTGAGGCGCAAACGTCGACTCTGACCATTTCTTTATTGCGGAAAGCATAACGCTCGACTTTCAAATGAAAACAACGAAACGCTCCAAAGAAGAGATTCGGCGTTGGTCGCTTTAAGGCTCCGACCCATAGAATCCGGTGCGTCCATTGCGGCGACGGGTCCATTTATGTTTTCCGCTTTCGATGGATTGAGGTAACCCAATGAATACGTTGAAATTCGCATAACAACAACTTGAAATTAAAACACTCACAAAAAAGTTGCTGTCAACGCATCTGCCGGAGAGGAAAAGTTAAAAGTTCGGCTACTCTGTCCGTCGCGTCGACGCATGCGTTGCTTATGTAAGTAAACATATATTTTATCGAGCTGTCAGTTGAATACGTCACTACAACGGACGCAAGGGATTCTATGGGTCGAGGCCTTTAGGATATCTGAGGTCGCCAGAGCCTACGAGCAAGAAGCTCTCCGCTGTGCATTCACCTGCACCAGATGCTAACGATCAGTGGTCCCAGTATCGTGATATCATCAAAGAGGTAGCCGAAACCACAACAGGCTACTAACCATCCTCCAAAACGAACGCATGGTATGATGATAAATGCGTTCATCTGTAAAAGGTGACAAAAGATACTGCAGCGGTTAACAAATGCAGCGGAATATGAGTATCGAGCAAGGAAAAGAGGATTTACGCAGTCTTCCAGTTCAAAAGGAGGTCGAAAACACCCGAAAGTTCTATGAAAAACCAAGTAACTGGCTTCTGGCTTTAAAATTGAAACGCAGCCTCTTTGAAACAACGAGGGTAACCTTGTCACCGAAGTTCAAGGAATAGCAGATGCAATCAATCAGCATTTCCAGCAGCTGCTAAATGAACATGGGGTAGAGAGGGAAATAGAGCACGACACAAAGAGAACCCACGACCTCCAGTTAATGAAGAACCAGTACCACAACCCAGTATAGAGCATGTAGACTTAGCTTTAAATGAGCTTAAGAACAATAAAGCCGCCGGATATGTTGGTTTACCAGCGGAGCTCTTCAAACATGGAAGGAATGTGTTGAAAGGGTGCATGAATTCATCATTCGAGCTTGGATGGAACGAAGCATACCCAATGACTAGTCTATCAGCTCCATAAGTCCCACTCCCATCTACGAGAAAAGCAATGCTTTATCCTGCAAGAACTATCGGGCACATCCCTGATAAACCTCGCAAGATCCTATCCAACGTACTGCTTAAGCATTCTTACTTAGTTACTTAAGGTGCCACTTCAGTCCTAAATACACCACTGACGGACTTTTGAAATGTTGTTCCTCCAGTGTTAGAGTTTTGCACTAATCTTTCAAGAACGATGTTGAAGAAGTCGCATGACAGTGCGTCGTCGCCTTGCCTACAACAATTTTTTGACATCAAAGGTATCGGTGAGATCTTTGCCAACCTTGACGGAGCAGTGTGTATTCTCCATCGCCATCCTGCACAAACGGATGAGCTTGGGGGGGATGCCAACACTAGACATCTAGCTAGTCTCTATAGATGCTGTCATACAAAAAAAATAAAATAAATAAATTGGGTGGCGTAACAGCTCATGGAGAACCAGAGCCTATTGACTTACAACTCTCAGCTATTCCTTTTGTGCGTATTGTTGGCAGGAATGGAGGGGACCTACAGTTTTTTGCCGAGTGAGAAGCACTTTTTCATGACAAGTATACTTTGGGAGGATTTGTCAGTTCCTCGCAAGAGGCAGTTCCTCGGATAAAACAGTTTTGTTTTAAGGTGGCACGGCTGGGAATCGAACCCACACTTTCGGCATGAGAGTCCTACGCACTAACCATCATGCCACGAGGTACTACAGATGCTGTCATACGCAACCTTGAAATCGATGAGAAGGTGGTGGGTCTCGATTTAAAGCTCCTAGGTTTTTTCCAAAATCTGCCATAGTGCGGATGTTTAGTCGATAGTGGACTTTTCGGTCTAAGGTCACACTGATATGGACTAATCAGGTTGTTGATAAATGGTTTCAGGCGTTCTCAAAGTATGGCGTCATCTGGGTTGAATAGTGCTATCTGCATGGCAGTGGAATTTGATTCCTCAACCCTTAACGCTATTATACAATTCGCAGAAATGATTTTTCCATATCCTCAGCACCGACTGCTATTCTATCACGTTGTTCCCCTGATCTTCCTTTCAGGCTACGGTTCGGGCCTTGTATCCCTGGGATGTTCTTTTTACCGAACTTCCGAACTTCATTCCTTCAATGGCATCCCTTTATTTCCTCGATCACGTGCTTTTCTTCCTCTTTGAATTTCTTTCTGGTGTTCTTCTCTCCTCTTCTGCTTGTAGAGCCTGCGAACAGCTCTGGTCCTTCTATGCAGCGCTGTTGTGTATGCTTGTTGTTTGGGTGCGAGTACTTGCCGGCAATCTTCGTCAGACCAGGAGTTTCAATGTGGTGGTCGTGCGAGGCCCAGCACGCCAGAGGCACTCTTGCTTGTAGTTGGCAGCATATTGATATTGAACTTCTTCACAGTATTTCCTTATGCCTTTATCTGTAGCATAACCTTGGCTACAACAAGAACTTTCGGACATCCCTGATACTTCGATCGCAATGTGGTCAAGCCGGCTGGCGGTTGATTGACCAAGATATGGCCAAATATTCACTCTCAGGAAAATTATGGAATAAACAAATGAATTTCAACTCAAGACTCACGATCTATTGATCGACCTCAAAGTCGACAAAAGCCCTTCCGAACTATTGCATAAATGCACAGGTTTTCGGTTAGCAGATACGATATCTTGCGATTTCTTCAACCTCGTTCTGCAACAAATAGTGCGCAGGCGAACACATTGAAGACACCATTTTCAACCGATATATCCAACTTCTAGGTTATTCCAATGATATCGACATCATCGGCCGCTTCCAACAGGCCGTTATAGCGTCTTTTACGGCAATAGCAACAACTTAAAAGTAGTTAAGAAGTTCATCTGCCTCGGAGATCGAAGTAAACATTTATCCCACGAACGACATCTTAGTACAGATCCATCGAAGAATTACCCAAGCAAACCGGTGCTACTTCGATTTGGCCCAACAGATGGGTTCAAAACTGTTCACACGAACGACGAAGTGCAAATTCTACAAAACCCTCATACTGCCAATCCTACTTTATGGCGCCAAGTGTTGGGCTATAAACAAAAAGGGAGAGCTGATACTGAGCTCTTTTAAAAGAAAAAATCTTCGACGGATATTTGGTCCTGTGTGCGAGTAGGGCGAATGGAGGACAACCACGAAGTCTATGAGCTGGATCAAGATGTGGATATAGTCTAGAAAATCAAAACACGCCGACAAAATTGGCTCGGCCATATAGGAGAAATGTACAATAATGCTGCAGCTAAGAAAATCTTTGAGTACCAGCTTGCCTCTTCGAGAAAACGAAGAAGACTGGGCCTCCAGTTTTAAGGAAAAATCATTCGCCGATGCCTAAGAACTTGGTTTGTCTGGAAGCAGCTCCTGGTGCTTGGGATTGTAGAGCATAGAAGGCAGCGGCGTCACAGGCTGGGACCCTTCATGGATTGGCAGCCGGATCAGTAAGATCATGAAAGGCAGTGGCGTAACGGCTGTGACCCTTGATGGATTGGCAGCCGGATCAGTAAGAACCTCAAAGTTGAGCTTAGCAATGCATTTCCTTTATTCAATTCAAACACTATACTCATTCTTTTTCTCACTGTCCAATCATCATCATAATAATCATTGTTGCCATCATCATTGAAAACAGAAAAAAAAATTAAAAACAATTCAAAAGGAATCAACCCATCGACGAAACATCCAACAAGGCAATCGGACCAACGGAATGTTGTCATTTCTTGACATTGCTGCCAATAATGTATCTTACCCTTTTTTGCCCAAAGGCTTTATAAACGAACAGTCCTATTCTTTACTTTAGACGTTGCGTCCGTCGGTCGTGGTCGTTGTACATCCCAATCTCAAGCATGGCACAGAGCAACAACACAGCAGCAAAGCATCAGCAGTATAAAAGCATCGATCGCCAGTGTGTTGTGCTCTGTGTTCATAACTTTGACGTTCCTTTTTAGGTAGCCAAGTGATTTCTGAGATGTTTGTTAATTGCTTCTCGGTCATTCCGAGCACTCTATTCTCGCTATACAACTCCATAAGCTGAATATTGTGTGGTGCGTCTAAAATACCCTCCGCACCAATACCCTGATGGTGATGCTGCATCCAACATTATTATATTGCTGCACTGTTGAGAGAGTTCAGTGCAGTGCAGATGCGCATTATTGCGGATACGATTAAATGATCTATACAATGTGAGTTTGAATGGTATAAAGGAGAATTTCACAAGAAGAAGAATTTATCAAAATTAAATTTAACATTCGAAATTCATTTATGGCAATTCTGTTGGTTAAAAAAGATTTCCAGAATGCTGATACTCTACAAACTTAAGGCAAAATTCGGCATTGCTTACTCCGAAAATTTTGATTTTTACATTTAAACGTCAGATATTTATTAATTTTGTTATGATAAGATTGAGGAAGGTAGTTAATAGCAAACTATTGCATTTAACAATAAAAATTTTCATTTCAAGAGTAACATTGTGATGTGCTTTTTGCTTTCCAGCCGAGGTTACGCTCGCCAGTCTCGCCAGGGTCGAACTGAAGAAAACACGAAACTTCAGAAGAAAAGGTCTTAGAACGCTTATTATTATGTGCTTGACGGCGGTGTTTGTTGGTATTCTGGTTAACACGGATTGTGAGCGGTACACTGGTGTTGGTTGTTCTGTTTTCAAGTTCGGGTGTTCTTGTATCGGGAAAACTGCCTTCGGGTACTTGAGACTGCATCTGGAACGGTTGCAGGTGATATACGTTAATCAGCAGGTATAACGCCCTTGGTGGCACTAATCAGCAAGTACAATTCCCTTGGTGGCACTAATCAGCAAGTACAACGCCCTTGGTGGCACTAATCAGCAAGTACAACGCCCTTGGTGGCACTAATCAGCAAGAACAACGCCCTTGGTGGCACTAATCGGCAAGTACAACGCCCTTGGTGGCACTAATCAGCAAGTATAACGCCCTTGGTGGCACTAATCAGCAAGTACAAACGAAACGACTTGACTCATCTGCGGCCGGAGCGTAACTGATCAGGTTAACTAAATGCCGTCTGATGTTGAGTATGGTCGAAAGGGTGCCTTTCATCCATTCGAGCAGGTCCATTTGTTATATTTCCGGTAACGACTGAGTGGGAACTGTACGAGGATAAATGACAAATAATTATTGTGTCTATTTTCCTGTGACGTCACATGCTTGTGGTGAATGTGAATATTGTATTTTGATGCGATACAATTCTCGCTGAAAATTAACTGGTGCTGAATATTATCTGGTGCTGAATATACTGGTGCTGAATATTATCTGGTGCTGAATATACTGGTGCTGAATATTATCTGGTGCTGAATATTAGCTGGTGCTGAATATAATCTGGTGCTGAATATTAACTGGTGATGAAGAATTTGTAGAAGAAAAGAATGTAACGTGGAACACTTCGTTACAACATCTATGGGGGAAGTGTCAAATGCCAAAGTGCAAAAGTAAAAATAAAAATCCACCATAAATGCCGATATGACAATTCTCCACAGTGTTGATATATTTGACATTTATAAATAAACGAGAGAGTAGGCGTGAAAATGGGATCTTAAAGCCCCCAGCAATCTCAATCTCGTGAACAGGATTCTTCAGAAATTTCGCTATCCGAGGAAACAACATAATATTGTGTACGCTTCCTCAGTTTTTGACACGGAGCCCTTTGAGATCTCATTTTCCTGAACCCACCTAGTGATATATTATTATTTCTTAAGGAACTCTATTCTTGACACTTTGAATTTGACGTTTATACGTCAAATTTAGTTCCGATATTGTTGATCTTTGACGCAATAACGTAAATGAAGAAAAATTACTTTTTGTTCTCGATTATTTTACTTCTTCTGGAATTTCAAAAATTCAAAGCTCTTCTAAATGTACATCATGCAAATCTGGGCCTGTTTCCTTGGCTGAGTTGAATTGAAATCTTCTGTGTTGTGAACTTCACCTTTTATTAAAAAAATACAGGGCTCCCTCGAAAAGGGAAGTGGTGTATCTCATTGTTCTCCAATGGAGTAGGTATAGGTACTGATCCATGGATGGATGGATGCAAGATGACCATTACCTACTTCAAATTCCATCGGTTGACAGTTTTTTTATTTCATACTCCGAGCCTCCAGGCATCATTGGCATTGCCATTGAGTGAAAAATGGCAAATCTTTGGAACTTCTGCTCCAAGATGCAGTTAGGGTTTTCTCTTTATACCTATACTTTTTCCTATAGCGATTGGGGAGAGCTCTGTGCGTAATTAAGCAGAGAAGAACAAAAAAATAAGCACGCAGCCATAACTGCTGCTGCTGCAAGCGTCAAACACTCGCGATGGACAGCACAGCTTCTGTACTGCACTGATGCTCTGCTGTCATTGTTTTTGTTGTTATTACTGTTGTTGTCTCCAAATATTCTCGCGTAATTTCGCATAGCTAACTTCCGGGAATATTGGTTAAAAAGGAACACAAACACATATAATAGTCTTATTGCCGGTCGCCCTGGCTTACCAACTTCGTCTTCAAACTTGAGGGCTAAAAACAAAGTTTCAATTTGTCGTGTTGTGCGCGTTGTCTTTTCTGGGGCTGGAATTTTTGTGAGAACATGACATTTTGATCGGTCTTCGTCGTCGTTGTCTCGCAAATGCTCAGCTTACCTATTCAACAACAACAACAACAACAGCTACGAAAAAAAAACGATACATTTTATATAAAACACGGACGGACATCAACAACAACGACTTCGTCGACAACGACAATGACACAACATTTATTGTCGCCTCGAATCGTTATTGTGCTGTTGTGTTGTTGCCTGTTGGTTTGTTGTGAGGTGGAATGCAATTTTGGCAAACTGTTAAACAGTTGCAAGAATGCGCACAGCTGTTATGTTCGTCATTCGCGCACGAAATTAATTCACGAAAAAGGGTAAACTCTCTGAATCTGCGAAGCAACTATTTTTCACCGAAAAAAAAGCTTACAGTCGGTATATAGGTACTAATAGTTGGTAGTGCATTTTCAATGCAAGGAAATTATTATGTATACCTACACCGAGATTGTAAATGGCAGGGTTAACAAGGAAGAAGAATCTCAGATTTAAGTTGGTTGTCTCCCCATTAAAAAATGTCTTGTATAATGCCGAAAAGGTGACCTAGAACTGTCTTAAATGTGACAAGTAGGTAATGAGGTACAAAAAGGCATTTTAAATTGGGGTTAAGGTTTGGATTTTGTTTTCTGTTTTTTTTTTGCGTTCGTCGCATCGTTTTAAATGACTTCATTGGAATCAGAAGCTGAATTAAGTAGAAACTCGGTAAAATTGTATTTTCGTTTGACAAAGATAAAATGTTTTCGAATATTAAGAACGTTTAAAAATACAACGCCAAGGTTAATAGTTCTAGGTAGGTACAAAGATATACATAAAAGAGAATCAACTCTAGCTTATTTCTTTGTAATGACAACTTTTGTGAAACTTCATCGAAAGTCGAATATAATGAACTCCAATCCTCATCGCATCGTGTGGTTAAGTACAGCCAAAATAGGATTTAAGGTAGAACTACAATTGTCGCAACAGTAAAGATGCTAATGTCTATATATATCTATACTTATCATCCAATTTTTTGGTAATCCTATTTCACCAAATATCAGTTTCAATTTAGTAAGAATAGTTTTCGAGCGAATTTGTTTGTTTTCTTTCGACCACTTAAGTGACTCTCCGAGATTTCATAATTCTCTTTAAGGTCAGAAACAATTGTAACAACATCTTTAATAATTTTTATGGAAAATTTGACATGTTTACGCAGCTTACAACCAGCCCCGGATCTATGGGGGGGTGAACCGGGGCCTGTGCCCCGGGCGGCAGATTCCAGGGGCGCCAAATCCATGTGCCTAAAAAACAATATAAAGAGTTGCCGACACTTATGTAATGAAATGGCAATGGCCTTTTGCTGTTTTTTTTTCTACTATTGCTCATTTTACTATCGGTTTATTAAACCGAGTCAAAAAAACCTAGGTGGACGGTTTAGATCTTTCTTAAACCAAGTAGAACATGGCAGGGATTAAAAGGGGATTCACCTAACGTAAAATATAACTTCCAAAAAATCGTAAGATTTAAAAAATTTCCACTCCATAAATAACCGAATTCAAAAATCATAGAAATATAAAGTAAAGGAATTTCAGTTTAAGGGTGCGTTTAGATTCAACAAAAATCAATTAAAGAAATGTAAAATTTCAGCGAAAACTATAAAAATAGAAGGATTTCTTAACTAAAATAAATTAAATCGCCAAAAGCTAAAAAACTAACCTTTTTTGACGAACGGATTTTCGTGTCGCCAAGTGGAATTTCGTGGAGTTTAGCGATTTGTTGCTTGTTGAATGCTTGCGGTTCTGTTTTAGTTCTGTTTGTTCTCTAACAGTCGAACCAAACCGAATAACTGGAATCTAATTAAAATCTTAAACGAGTTGTCTTCACGTTACGCCTGCGTTTGATGGGGTATCGTATATACATATTTATAATGCGGATGGATTTAAAATCTTTAAAAAAATCTGAAATTTAACTGCTTCGGAAAAAGATGATTTAAGGTAAATTGGTTGACTTTCGAGTCGAAATACCTACTCTTTCTCCGTCAAAATATAGCTCGTTCCCTTAGCCGAGCCATCAACAACTGTCAAACTCTATTGAAGGGTGGCTCCGATGCCGACGAATTAAAAAACCTTTAAAAAATCAAACGTTCTTGAAGTTTTTTTTTACTGCTCTGGAAAAAAGTGATTGTAGGCCAATTGGGTGACATTTGGATCGAATTTGATAAATGTTCCTTTTCCTGCAAATCTGCCGATCTAAAATGATTTGTTTTGGCGTTTCTTAGCTCAATTTAATTAAAATCATTCAAGGAACAACGGAGCTATAAAATGTTGACATTTTTTGAAACATCCAGCTTTGAAAATATTTTTTTCTGTAACAATTCTGTTGTCCTTTCGTAAAATCACATTTTTCTTCCGTAGTAGGTATTTGAATAGTTTGTGAATCGATTTTCAATAGTTCTCCCATGATAAATTTGGGAACGAACAACGAACCCTATCCCAGAAGATTTGATTCGAACCGAATTTTTTTTAGGAACCAAAATATAAGATTCGCGATTGAATCAAAAATCCATTTTGAATCTTTCACGAGTGAAAAAATAATATTGTATCGTTCTACGATCCTTATAGCTGTGTATCGTTTATGTTTAAGCATTGTCTATTTTCTTGCTGAATAGGTATGGTCTGCACATCCAAAGTTTTAATCTTCCTGTGACGAAAAATGGAACGACGTGTGTATTTTTATTTTTATCAAAAACTACAGGGGCGCCAAAATCAGGTTCTTGCCCCGGTTCGAAAAAATCGAAGATCCGGGGTTGCTTACAACAACTTTACTACGTTTACGACGACTTTACGCTATTGCATGAATACCCTCAATATTTTATTGCTTTCAATGTCTAAAGCGAAAGCCTACAAACAAATATCGACAATAATCGATAGCGAAACAGACAATGGCGCACATCAGTGGACCGTTCCTTGCGTTTTGGAGACAAACATCATTTCGCACACCATTCCTTGATAAATATTACATATTTGGTACACCTACTTATATAATGTTTGACCTTAACTGATCAAATCTAAAAAAAAAGAAATTTGTAAATTCTGACTGAAGAGACCAACAAAATTTTAGGCCAACAAAAAAACTCAAAATATTCTTAACTAATGGTTTTAATAATTTCGACTTTTGTTTTCAAACTTTTCAACTTCCAACTGTCAAGATTGTCAAAATTCTTTCTGATTCCATGAGATTAGGTCTACAAATCATTTTTAATAAATAATTTCAAAGAACATAGCACTAATATTTGTTTTAATACTTTGGAAACATTGCTGAACATTTTGGGCTAGCTGTCAAAAATGTGTATTGGATTCACTTTTATATTACTAGGGTGGTCTTTATAAAGGTCGTTGTTTAGTTCAAGCTGATGCGCCCCTTAATTTCTTCCAAATAAATAAAAAAAATCCTGTAAAATTTTAGATCAAGAGGAAACAAGTTTTATATGCGAAAACCCATGTTAAATGTTCAATCAAACTCTGAATTCTTACAACTTTGGTAATAATTAATAGAAAAAAATAAATTTTGGTATACAAATGTTGTCAATTACATATATGATAAGAAAAAATTAACGCAGGTTACAAAAACCGTCAAATTACTCGCCAACGATATTACATAATCGGACGAACATAATGTGATGTCAGTGGTGTTTTCGTGAGTATTGAGAAGGGTGCCAAGAAGTTGGGTTTAACGGTGAACGAAGGCAAGGACAAGAATATGCTGTCATTATGTCAACAAGAAAGGACACCCAACACCGACGTCTCGGACAGAATCTCACAATAGGCAGCTATAATTTTGAGGCGTCAGAGATTTTGTATACTAAGGCTCCGCTATTAACTCAGCGAACGATATCAGTGCTGAGATCAAACAGAATTACTCTGGCAAATCGCTAAATAGCTAAAGAAATATTTCTTTGGACTGAGTAGCAAAGCCCCCTCTCGATCAACTTATGTGTCCCATAGAGGTGGAGAACTATCGATGGCACTATCGATTATAATCGATAGTTTTCGGAAACAATCGATAGTTTTTAACCACTATCGATTGTTTTCGATAGTCAATCAAACTTTACTCTTCATCAAAACTTCATTAAAACTTTTTCAAATTGAGCTAACACGTTTAAACTCTACCTTGGTCGAAGATTCAATCCAAATCCAACTCAATCTTTCGATCCTACACATGAATGCATTATCTGTGAATATGCTTGAGCTCTAATCAGAGAATATTAAATAAAGAAGCCAATAACTTGGAAATTCAATACTTCATAAACGGGATTTTTATTTTTTATTCCAAAACGTTTTTTAGTGTAGGTATATGTATACTCAAAATTGATACACCAACATTCATTTTTTATTTTATAAGTATCTATATAAAAACTCTAACAGTTTGAAATCCTTTTACATATTATCATATTTACTCAAGTAATCTATTGGCATTCTTGTTTTTGACATCCAAAAATACCAACATTTTCAGAACAAGTCATAATTACTATTTTTACTTGCGATTATAGGTACTATAAGGCAAGTTTTGGATTCGTGCAAAAAAAAAATTTTAGATAACAATCAAACATGATATTACGATGATAGAGGACACGAAAAAAGTGGGTGGCACAATTCTGTCTGTCTGTCTGTCTGTCTGTCTGTCTGTTCGACTACAACCAAAACGGCTTGATCGATTTTCTTCAAACCTGGTACATAGTGGTTTTTGGTGATTCTGCCGACACGTTTTTTTCATTTTTTTTTAGAACCAAAAATAACGTTACCTGCCATACGACTTTTTTTAGCAAGTTTACATAATCGTATTTTTCTCAAAAACGGCTCGACAACTTTTCTTAAAAAAATTCAAAAAACTTATTTTAGTAAAGGCTTTGTTTAAGTGGAAAACCATTTTTCAAAAATGGTTATAACTGGTACCTCCCAAAGAACCATTTTTTAATTTTAGATTTTCTTCAAAACGGTAAGACCGATTTCAATTATTTTTCTTATACAGAAGCTTCCAAAAAATATAAATAGTTTTGTGTACAAAAATTTTTAAAAAAATATTTTTTGTATTTTTAAAAAATGTTTCAAAATTTTTTTTTGAAAATCAAATATTTCGAAAATGACAAAATCGATTTTTTTGAAACTCCATATTTAAGAGTTTTTTAGTACTTTCTAAAATATTTTTAGAAAAAATTTTACATTTATCAGAAAATAACGGTACCTTCCATACAAAAGTCAAAAAACCACAAAAGAAAGTATTTTTTTGCTTAAAAACGGCTACAACGATTTTGATAAAACTTTTTCTATATACTAAAATTAATATGATCTACTACAAAAAAATATAAAATTTTTCACTTAGAAACTATTAACAGTACTTGTCATAGAACGTATTTTTTTATTTTGAATTTTCTCGTTATCAGCTAAACGGATTTAGATGAATTTTTTTATATACGAATTTCAGATAAGACTCAATAATATTGCATATCAAAATTTTCAAAAAAAAAGTTTTTGAATTTTTAAAAAAAGGTTCATTTTTTTTTTGAAAATTCGATATCTCAAAAACGGGTTGACAATTTTTTTTCAAATTTTGTTTTTATATACACATAAATATTTACTTAAGATTTGCATACCAAAATTTTTTCTTAAAAATGTTTTAAGAATTTTATATATAAAAAATCAATTTTTTAAAAAACCGCTCCAACAATTTTAAATTTTTTTTTTCCATACAATCATATTCAATCAAGAATTAAGATGGCATTCTTTTTTTTCACCTCAAACTGTCAAAAGAGTCGTTTTACCCAATTTCAATGTCGTATTTCATGCTTCTCTACATTTTTCTCTCATAATTTCCATGTTTTTATATACAATTTTCTTAATCCCACTGTGTCTTGAACATAAGAGCAAGTACGTGCGACCCAGTCGTGCATTTTATTTTTAAACACAATTATTTATTTTTTTTATCTATTTATGGAAACAAAAAATTGACTAAAACTATCGATAGTTATCGATAGTTTTAAATATTTATCGATTACTATCGATGGTGGCCACTATAGATAGTTCTCCACCACTAGTGTCCCAGTATTAGACACTTATCATCCCGATCCTGGATGTATGGTGCAGAGGCATGGGCACTATTAACGAAGGATGACAACGCTTAGGCTGTTTTGAAAGAAAAATTCTCCGAGTGATTTTTGGTCCCGTCTGCGTCAAGACCGAAGTGATCCCCCCACAGGGGTTTGTAGGTGCATACATCTTGCTATCGAATACAAAAGTCTGGCAGGATTTTCTTGGCATCCATAAAGGGGACGAGAGATTGAAAATAACGGTTATTCCATTTGTTGTGTCATGGAAAAATACTCTTCAATTTAGTTTGTAAAAATGGGAAAAGATGCTCCATCATTTTCCCTAATTCCAGAGACTTCATTTTTAACGATCCGATTAATAATACTCGAGATATAACTATTTAAGGCGCACAATATCGTGAGATATTTGGAGATTTGAAAAACTTAAGAAATCATCAAAAAAAAGTCTCGAAAATTAAGGCCGATAAGATTCGCTTCAAAATTGCATATCTTGAGTTCTATTAATCGGATCGTTAAAATTAAAGTTTGTGGACTAAAGAAAAATGACCGAGCTTCATATCTCATTTTTAATAAATGAATTGAACTGCTTGTACCCATGAAATATCATAAGGAAAAACCGCTATTTTCAATATATCGTTCCTTCTTTGGGCGCCAAAAAAATCCTGCCAGACTTTTGTATTCAATATCAATGTGCATGCACCTACAAACCCTCATTTTTAAATTTTGGTTATGATGCGTTCACCCACAAAATTTCCTAGCTCTTAGAGTATCACGCACATCCCGAAATATTGAAGTTCTAGAATTTACCCGTAAAACTTTGGGCATTGTGAATAAAAAATGTTTAAGCTATTTTGTGAAGAAGTAAAGGCTAGCTAGTTATAGCTATTACTAGTAGCAAAAAGTAGACAATTCTAGCTTAGGCTTTCTTTTATGTGAATAAAAAAAAACATTACGCTAAGCAGCTTTAGCTAGAAAATTTTAGCTTGAGCTTAATATTTTTAGCTTTCACTTGTTTCGACTAAGAAGCTTCAGAACTTCAGTTAAAACTATTATTTACCAAAACTGTGTTCTTGTTCTATATGACAAGTAGCTTTAACCTTTTTTATTCATAAGGTCCATTGTTTTCATGTTTAAACAGCTAGTCAAAGTTTTCGAGTCAGGGGTGCAGGAATCTTGATACTTTGTAGCTTTAACTAAAGGGTGATTTTTTAGCTGGTTTGGTTTTGGCAACACTGGTTTTGACAGCTGACGTGTGTTTAGTACCTTGTGTCACTGTCAAACAGCTTCAGTTTGGTTTGCAATTTAACCATGGATCGTCTTACAAATGAACAACGCTTGCAAATTATTGAATTTTACTATCAAAATTCGTGCTCGGTTCGAAATGTTCATCGCGCGCTGCTTCCATTTTATGGTCGGCATTCTCGACCTTCTGAGCAGTCTATTCGGAAGATTGTGACCAAATTTCGCACCAAATTTACTTTGTTGGACATTAAACCACCAACACGTTTACGTGCTGTGCGTAGTGAAGAAAATATTGCGGCCGTATCAGCTAGTGTGACAGAAGACCGCGAAATGTCGATTCGGCGCCGTTCCCAGCAGTTACTGTCAATGGTGAACGCTACCGAGCGATGATAACAAACTTTTTTTTGCCCGAAATGGAAGTTCTTGACTTGCATGATATGTGGTTTCAACAAGACGGTGCCACATGCCACACAGCACGCGAAACAATGGCGCAATTGCGAGGCGAGTTTGGTGAACAGTTAATTTCACGTTTCGGGCCGGTCAATTGGCCGCCTAGATCGTGCTATTTGACACCATTAGATTATTTTTTGTGGGGGTATGTCAAGGCTAATGTCTATGGGCACAAACCCGCTTCGATTGACGCACTGGAAGCCAACATCCATGCATTCATTCGTGAGATACCGGCCGATATGTGTGAAAGAGTATGCCAAAATTGGACTCAGCGGATGGGCTACCTGAGACGCAGCCGCGGTCAACATTTGCATGAAATTATCTTTAAACATTAAATTGCAAGGTTCAAACTATCGATTCAAATAAATATTTCATTCATTTTTTCGAATATTTTGTGTGTTTTTTTTTTTTAAAGTTCTAAACCTCTTAAAAAATCACCCGTTATAATATTCTATTCTAGCTAAAGCTATTTCTAATCACACAAATTGGAGCTTAAGCTGGAAATATAAGCTAACGCTACATGAATTTAGCTTTGTGTATTTTAAAATAGCTTTTACTAGAGGACATCGTTTAGTTGCTAGCTTAAGCTTGTTTTTAATCACACAAAACCCAGCATTAACTTAAAAATCAAGTCTTAGCTTAAGCCTTGTATATATTCGCAAGTTCCTTTGAAGATTTCAGCAGCATTGGAGAAATCCCGAGATCTTTTATCATTATTCTGGATTTTTACCACCGTTCATTTGGTAAGCGGTTCAACATTATGTATACTGTAGTCGTCCAAAAAACTACTGCCATTGGCACTTCAGTGAGATGGCCCGAGTCTCGGAATTAATCCTGAGTTTTCTCCAAAAACAGAAACCTAATTTGCTGAGTCAACACAAGGACTAAACAGCAGCAGTTTCCGTTATGACACCATTTCGATTTCGTTGTGAAAGTTATTGCAAAGTGCAATTTTCGTTTTGGCACCATCTTGATTTCGATAGTGAAAGGCGTAAAAGTGTGATATCAATAACATCGATTTAAATATCTTTTACACAACTGAAAGATACATACAATTAGTCCTCAACTCAAAAACTGTTCCTGAGCTAACTTCGGGTTGATTTAGTTTCAGGAATAGCTAACTCTGATTTAACTCTGCACTGAGAAATTTGCTCTGAGTAAAGCAACAGTGTAGGTTATCGGTAACGTGAACTAAATAAAACACCCAAAAAGGGAGTTAAAGTCCATGGAACCCGATAAGCAGTTCACCCAAGGTTCTGTTATCCAAGAAAGCTATCGAGGAAAGTCCGGAATGAAATATGAAAATTAAAATTTGCGGCTTGTTGTTGAAAATTTCAAAGTTTTACCGGTAAGTTCTACAGTTTCAATTTCACGTACATCCGCTTAAAAAACAGTGTGTTTGTATGTAGGTAAAATACAACAACCTTTCCAATTAGTTATTATAGAACAGATAAGCGGTGAAGGCTCTTATTGTGCACTTATATTAGAGTGCCTACCAAATTTCAATTTGAGTTTAATTATGGTACCTATCTACTTTCCCATGATATTTGTATTCTTAAATTCTTGTAAGAAATTTCCTTCTTATGTACCTACACCTTTGCGCAAAAAAAAAAACCGTAAAAGAAATTTTTCCTTTCACCATGTGCAACGAACGTCTTGACATCCTAATTTACTCTACTTACTTAACCAATCTGTCAGTAATAAAAACTCATTAATTAATACCAATATAATTGGCTCTGTTTAATGTTGCGGTATATTTTCTGTATACTCATCTTGCAACAATATTAACCAAAAGAAAAAACACATCAACAATAATCCATGCACTGGATGCTTAGCTTAGATGCGCGGTACGGCGAAGTAGCGGATATATTGTAAAACTATGGTGAATTGTAATTAACCAACAGGAGGCGTTAACGTTTCGCATATTACGAGTACGACTACGTTTTTCTCGCCGTGATTTTCATTTTTTACGAGCTGTAGCGAGCGATTTTTATTTTAATTTTCATGTCATTTTTTTGTTTGCTCGCGCCCGCAAGCTCTCTTACCGCCTTGCGTTTTTCTTCGTTTATTTTTTGTAAGTATTTCTAGTTGCAGTTCTGTTTTTTTTTTTAATGTTTTTGTTAACGCTTTTGATTGGGATTGGCTATATGAATCGTCTCAGGCTGGGCATTTAGCGTGGAGACACGCTCTCGTGCGTCAATGGATCTTTGGATCAATCGAGCCGCGCAGTAAAAAATCGCACAGCTTTTTTGCACGTTCAATAAAAATCAGTCAGGCTGTCAAGTGGTTTCAAGTCAGCCACGCTGCTGTGGCACGATGACGACGACGCGACGACAGCGACGCTATACGGTCAAAGAGCCCGCGTGCAGCGCACTCCCGATGTAATAATCAACAGCAGCAACAGCAGGCAGGCAGGCAGGCGGGCAACCCAGGCTCAGAGCCTGTTGGCAATTAAACGCAATTATCACCGCGAGCAAGTGCAGAACGAAAAATGTGAAAATATCTATCAAGGTGCGATAATCAGGGTTTATACTACTTGGCGTTGCAAAGAGAGTTTCATATTGCGGATCGTTGGTTTCGTATAGGCTGCCAGCTGTAATTCCACAGGACGGTGTGTTCGATTGCAATATTGTCAATCAGATTTCCTGGATAGTTTTTTTTTCGTCTCTTTTTATCGTTACTTCAGGTTTGTTTGTATTTTTGTAATGAAATCAGTTGATGGGCCTATTAAGAGGCAATATGGTGTCCTAATGAGCGCGACATAATAAGTGATTCAATTGGGAACTATACATAATGGATCTTGATGTGACATTGACAGAAGTGTGAAAAGAGCTAGAAATTGTCAATGTGTCAAGCTTATTTGTTTCATTTTTGTTGATACAAAGTGTCATTAGTATGAGATGGTGCTGCTGCATATAAGATCAATCAGCTCGTAGAAGCAAATAGAACACTGTTTTGATTTAATTTTAAAAGGTCTATTGTTTCACTGAAATAAAGTTTTAAGTCTACTTGAGGAGTTATTAAAGTTTGCAACACAAAAACGTAACTCTGATAAAAAATATCTAAGACTTGTGAAGGGAATATTTTAAGACACTTATCTGATTTTAATATATGGAGTTTACACAGACTTTGTATACTGTAAGTCGCATAAAAGTAAAGCAATTAATGAACAAATAGAAAAAACAGTTCCATCCAGAACTGTAAGTTATCTGTGTCGTGCGTTTTCCGCTATCGTCTCGCCTTGGTTTCACCATGACATTTACATGTGGTTTTTCTCTCTTTGATCTCGATAAAGTCTCGCCAAAGATCTATTTTTTTTTTCAAAATTACTTACTTATCCGGCTCCCGATCCATGTAGGGTCTCTGCCTGAGATATTGCGGTCTTCTATCGGTTGCGGTTCCTAACACACTCCCTCCAGTCGTCAAGACCAAGCCCTCTTGCGTCTGTGACCGCCTGGTCCCTGTAGCGTAGGTTCAGTCTTCCTGGTCGTCTCGAACCTGGGGGCTGGGATTCGAAGATTTTCTTGGCTGGAGCGTTGTTGTCCATTCGCTCGATGTGGCCGTGCCAGTGTAGTCAACGTATTTTGGCTCTTGGATTACATCCACTTCTTGGTACAGCTCGTACAGTTCACGATTGAATCTTCTCCTCCAATCGCCCTCTTCGCATATAGGACCAAATATCCACCGAAGAATTTTTCTCCCGAAAGTGCTCAGTATCAATTCCCCTTTTTTACTTATCGTCCAGTACTCGGCGCCGTAGAGTAGAACTGGTAAAAGAAGCGTTTTGTAAACCGAAGTAGCAGCGGCTCGCTAGGGTAATTCTTCGTCGGATTTCCACTTAGGTGTCGTTCGTGGAATTGATGTTTGTTCCGAGGTAGGTGAACTCCTTGACTACGTCGAAATTACTGCTACCAACAGTGATTTTTTGTCCTAGGCGATGGACAGATGAGGCTTTGTTTGTTGATAGCATATGCTTTGTTTTATCTTCATTCACTTCAAGACCAACGCGTTTTGCCTGTTCATCAATAGCTTTGAATGCTTCAAGTACAGCTCTCTTGGAGCAGCCAATGATGTCAATGTCGTCCGCATAGCCAAGAAAACCAGTTGAAGATAGTGCCTTCCATGTTAACACCACTCTTGCGCACTATCTGCTCCAGGACTAGGTTAAAGAAATCACATGATAGCGCATCTCCTTGTCTGAACCCTGTACACGTCTGGAATAACTTGGATGAGCTGTTACCCATTCGCACGTTGCACCACGTATTTTGTAACGTCTTGGCATAATTGGATCAGTTTTTTCGGGATCCCGAGTTCCGACATCGCCAATAGAAGCTCTTGGCGACTTATGCTATCATATGGGGCTTTGAAGTCGATGAATAGGTGGTGGGTCTCGACTTGAAATTCGTTGGTCTTTTCCAGGATTTGTCTCAATGTGAAGATTTGGTCTATCGTTGATCTGCCTGGCCTACAGCCACACTGGTACGTGCCGATCATAGTGTTCCAGAAAGGTCTTAGACGCTCACATAGTACGTTGGATAGGATCTTGTAGGCAACATTAAGCAGGGATATGCCTCTGTAGTTCTTGCAGGACATAGGATCGCCTTTTTTGTAGATTGGGCATATGGAGCTATTTGACCAGTCGTCAGGCATATTTTCCTCCTCCCAAACTTGGTTGATGAGCTGGTGCATGCACCCAACCAGAACATCCCCTCCATACTTAAAGAGTTCCGCAGCTAGGCCATCCGAGCCGGCGGATTTGTTGTTCTTAAGCTTGTGGATGGCTTTCTTAACCTCTTCAGTACTGGGTGCTGGGACTGGATCTTCATTGACTGGTCTCATGCTTCTTTGTTAAACTATCGCCTCCTCTACATAGTGCCCATTAAGCAGCTGCTGGAAATGCTGCTTAAACACGTCTACAATTCCCCGCGCTTCGGTGACTAGGTTCCCTTTGCTGTTTCGAAGAGCTTGCGTGCCAGTCCTATAACCAGATGCCAGTTGCTTGGCTGTTTGAAAAGAACCGGCGGGTATTGGTTTCTGTGCTGGACTCTTCGAGATACTTGAGCTGAGAGGCTGCGGAAGTTGTTTTCTTTCTACGCAGGGTTTTTTCTCCTTCCTTCTCTTTTCACGGTACTACTCTCTTGCTGCTCTTGTTTTCCGTTGCAGCATTTGCATATGTGCATTTTCCGTCTCCTGCTTCAATACCACGCATTCATCATCATACCATGGGTTCTTTTTTCTGGATGTTTGATAGCCTATGGTGGTCTCGGCTGTCTCCTGAATGATGTCGCAATACTGGTTCCACTGGTTGTTGACGCTAGTTGAGTTGCTGGTGGTACGGCAGAGAGTTTCCCGGTCAATTGCTCACTGTAGTCTCTGGCTTTCTCAGATTTTCTAAGGCAGGCAATGTTGAATTTCGTCCTTTGAGCGGTCTTCGTTTTCTTTTTGTTGCACAATCGGACTCTGAACTTTGTCACAACAAGAAAGTGGTCAGAGTCCTTGGAAAGTTCGCACATCAAAGATGTTCGATGCGTACGTTGCGCCAATTAACACGTGGTCGATTTTGTTGGCAGTTCAACCATCTGGAGATCGCCAGGTTGCTGTATGTAACCTTCACCTAGGGAACCTAGTGCTACTTATCACTCTATTACGAGCTGCAGCAAAGTTGATTAGTCGGAAGCCGTTATCTGTTGTCGTTTTGTGGAGGCTGTGCTTTCCAACTAATCCGCCAAAGATGTTTTCCTTTCCGACTTTAGCATTGAAGTCTCCGAGCACGACTTTGACATCGTAGGCTAAGTCCAGGAGGTCGTAAAACTCCTCCATGTTAGATTCCTCATCTTCATCGGTAGGGGCGTGTGCACATATTAGGCTGTTGTTTTGGAAGGTAGCTTTGATGCGGAACACAGCGAGGCGATCGCTAATCGGCTTAAAATCGATGACTTTCGATCTGAGTCGATTTCCCACGACGAATCCGCATCCTAGCATGTGCAGTCTTTGATGACAGCTGTAATATATGTCGGAATCTTTTCTTTTCGTTATTCCTGATCCTATCCATCGTATCTCCTGGATCGCGGTAATATCTACCTTGTACCGCGAGAGGACAGATTCAAGTTTATTAGTAGCACCTGGCGTATAGAGTCTCCTTACATTCCAGGTGCATACTCGTAGGTAATAGTCCATTTTCATTCCGTGTCTGGTTGCCATTTGCGGGGGGTCGTTATCCAAGGCCTCGTGCTTCTCTCTCATAATAATGTTTCTTATTTACTCTGGTCGGGTGGTTAGCCCAACGCACTAACCTCCAATCTGTAGGGCCATGGGTTTAATGTTGCAATTCTTTTCTTGATCAACATTCGCGCTTACAAGTTTAGCAAGTCCTGGCATAAAGCCAAGACCAGTATCCGGCGGCTACCAACTTTGAGGTATTGTAAGCCCCCAGTTCCTACAACATCCAGCCACCAAAATTATGTCTTTCAAAATTTGGTTATCTAAAAATTCTATTGAAAACGCTTAGAATAGTTTCAATTGTGCTCATCACCGAAGCAATACAACGTAATAATATTGTTTTTATCTCTAAGAGATATCCTAACCCTACCGAGTTCTAGTGAGAAGTTTGCCCTGATTTGATGATGAAGACACTTGAAACGATTTAAAGCGTTTAACATACAAATTGTTTTAGCTTACTTTAGAATTTTGAAAAACATAAATTTGAAAAAAAAAAATAATTTTGGCGAGACTATAGCGAGACGAAAGCGAGATGGCGGAAAAAACATGCTTATACCAAAAACTGGTTATAAATTTCACGGCGAGACCAAAGCGAGGCCATAGCGAGAAAACCCCGAAACATATCTCCGTGTAAATGGTCACTGTGAGACTAGATCGAGAGGAATATACAATGACCACGACACTGAAAACCACGTTTTTACAACCACGGCGATTTTTGTTTAAGACATTTAATATTTTCATTTATTTTTCGAAAAAGAATTAAAAGTAATTGAAAGGAATTATTAGTACTTTTGGAACAAGTACTGATACTGGCACTTGAAATTTGTAAGTACAAGTATCAAGGAATTGCACTGGTGCTTCAAAAATTTTAAGAACAAGGTAATTGTACTTGTACTTGGTCTGGTTCTATCGGTATACTTGGATATTTATAGAATGAGTCTATGTAAAATGTTATACAAATCTTGGAGCGGTTTCCAGAAACCAAGATATAAGAAAATAAAATGCAAGACTGGATCGCACGTACTTGCTCTTATGTTCAAGTTGTGTGGGGCTTAAGAACTTTAAAAAATATTCAAGTAATCATAGAAAAAGTATAAAAAGCATTTAAAACGTTCTTTTAATTATATAAACAGCCTGATAAATAACTTAGAGCGCAAAAAAAAGTATGCCATTTGATTACATGAAAAAATATGAATATACGCCAAAAAAAAAATTAAAATCGTTGGAGCCGTTTTTGTAACATTTTTCAAAAAAAAATTTGGTATGCCAATTTTGAGTATATATTAATATACATTTAAAACTGAAATTTCAAAACAATTCATGAACCCGTTTTTGAAATATTGAATTTTCAAAAAAAAAATTTTGAATCTTTTTTTAAAAATCCAAAATTTATTTTTTCAAAAATTTTGGTATGCAGTATTATTTATATTCTAACAAAGCTTTTGTGCAAAAAATTTCATTAAAATCGGATGAGCGGTTAATGAGAAAATCAAAAATTAAAAAAAACCGTTATATGGCAGGTACCGTTAATAAATGTTTTTGGTGATTTTTTTTCTGATTAAAAAAAAATCATACCTACAATAATACACTGATTTTTTTTTATCAAAATCGTTGGAGCCGTTTTTGAGATAAATAAGCTTTTCCGTAACGGTTGTATGGCAAGTACCGTTATTTTTTGAGTTAAAAAAATTTCAATTTCCCCTCTGCAGAGTTACAAAAAAACCTTAAGTCCAAAATTTTAAAAAAATCGCTTCAGTGGTTTAGGCTGTAGGTTGAGGTACGGACAGATAGACAGACAGACAGACAGAATTTCGCCACCCACTTTTTTCGTGTTCTTTATCATCGTAATGTCATGTTTGATTGTTATCTCGAATTTTTTTTTTTGCACGAATCCAAAACTTGCCCTATAGTACCTATATCGCAAGTAAAAATAGGTGTGGCAGTGAGTTAATTTCACGAAAGTTACTTCCTCCTGCTAAAAAAAGAAGCAAGTTTGAAAACTTCATCCAAATCATTGGTTTCAGAGAAATCAAGCATAAGAAAAATGGGCGTGGCAGTGGGTGGTTATAAACAAAATGGTTGCCTAAACCTTCTCCCGAAAATTTTAACGGGATGAACCCCTGAAGGATCGTATCCGGACTTTCAACAAACCAACAAACTGCCTAGTCTGGCATTTGCTCTCAAATTCAAGACGTGGCAGTAGATAATCTTCTGAGGATATGTCCATAAACCTTTACTCTTATCCAATTTCATCTACAGGTCAAATGATTTCGGTATTAAAACGGTTCACACCAGGATTAATTGGGTCACCAAGCGAGTATAATGCTCTCAGCCATCTACCTACCCTAAACCTTCTCCCTGCTTAAAATTAAAAAAAAAAAAACTGAAAATATATAAATCACAAAATTGTTTGTTTTTATAAATTAATACATTTTATTCAAAAATCCATTTTTCTGCTGATACTAAACGATAGTATCGAGAATATTGGTAAATTTCGGTCCAAAAAGTACGCAATCGGCTCAGTATCGTTTCAGATTTTTTGGATACTTTGGATCTAGTATCGTCTCGGTATATTTTTCGGTCCCCGATTCCAATACCAAATGATATACCAAGAATGTTTTGGTATCATGGCCAGCCCTAAAGGTGAACCTATTTACGTTTGTTTTTGAATAAAATCTTTTCATAAACAAAAATTTAGCTAATTCTATTAGTTGCAGTTGCAGCGATTTGTCTCTTTCATAGTTTTGAGTTATAGTACGCATACGCCACTGTGCACCATTTTAGTAAAAGCCGAATTGCTTTTTTTTTCATTACAAAACAGGACTGTAGCGCAAACTGTGTAGTTGTTGTTGACACAGATGAATTGTTTTAATTTAAAACAGTTGAAAAGATCATTATTTAATCGAAATTGATTGAAAAATGGAAGATTATTTATAGTGAGGAAGAATCTGAGGTAAGTCTATACGGCGTTGTATGCAATGTATATAGGCTACAGAGCATTAGTTCCAAGTTCTTCATCGGTCTATTGCGATTGAGAATTCTGACTTAGTCACCATTTCATTTCATGTTAAGAATAAAGAAGTATTTTATTTGCCTCGTAAAAATCAATTCATATGAGATTAAGATTAGCATAAAAGCAAGCTTTAAACTTTATAACACATTCAGACACTCTATTAATCTTATCATCTTCTAATCCCTCAATTCAGCTTTTCAACCGCAATAAAATCACAAAGTTAGTCACCATCACTGGCATTTGTCTTAAAATCGTGTTTCATGCTAACTGTTTCGCCACTAAACGAGAGTACGAAATGCGTGTTTCATGCTGTAACTATTTATTTTATAGAACTGCCTTAAATCTCTTTCCTTAATTTATTCCCAACGCTAAAACAAACATCTCATAAGGAAATGCTTTACAATAAAACTCCTCTCTCTCCAATACACCGCATCTTGTCAACAAACTGTAAGATTAATTAAAAATGGACAACATCCTTCGTTTGCACACAGCCAACAGATAAACACGACTCAGTATTATCATTGCCGTAAATCACCCTCCTCTCACTGTACTTCTTGGCTATAGAACAACAAGGATGTCGCTGCTCCTGGATGCTGTTGTTGCTGTTTTTGTTGCCGCCACCGTCGTCGTTGCTTCTTCTGCTGGGCTGATGGCAAAGCTGATGAAGCTGAAAAGCCGATCTTCCAAGGTCCCAACACTCGCCATCAGAGAGTATTTAATTGCCGGTGATTGATGTGGCCAATGCAGACGCAACTGACATCGAAATATTTCCAACTGTCATTAGGATCACACTAAAACTCCAACAAAAAACCACACGCACACATCCGCAACAACAAGAATAATACACCTGCAATCATTCAAATTGGAAATAAGCAATCCGACTGCCATGGCAAACATCATTAAAAGCGTGAGTGTCGTCGAGATCTTCGCGCGCGGAGTCCGGTTGCGATTTGCGATGTGCCAGAGGAGCCTCCGAATCTGAATGGAAAATGCGTGCATAATTCCATTATGCCTATACAACCTGACACTGCAATCGGGCTACTTACTATTCGCGAATCTGCGTGCATGATTGCAAGGAGGAGCGATAATTACTTCACGAATGACGGACGTACGATCAACTTGGCTGACAGTGATGAGTCTTTGATTGCCTCATCTTGATGCCATTTTGCTACACCACCGAACCGAGATCTGCAAGCAAACAACATAATGCCTTCCTGTCAATATGGTCTGACGCAGTGCGGATGTATGAAGTCCTCCATATACTATGTCCAGCCATTGCAATGCAATATGTGTTGCAATGATTTTAATAGAAATGTCAATGGATCGTTGCGTTGCATCGTTGTTATCCCGCAGAGCCTCTCGCATCGACCATCGACATCAACGCGCATTTCTGTGACGTTTCGTTAGTTTTTATGACTTACAAGAGTGCTCAAAGGTGAGATTCAGTTTTATGGTGTTGTACACCTTATTGCCATAGGTACTGTTACTGAATGGTGGACACCCGTTGCTGGGAGTCATTAACCTCTACTCAACCCAAAATCACAGTCATTGCGCAAACTACAGCGTTAGTGAAGTGCGTTAGATAAAGAGAATGAATTGCGTTTGGGTTAATGGTTTCTAATTGACTTAGCTGTGTGACATGATTCCCAGGTCCATATTTCCTATCCTAATGCCTCGAAATGACGACAACGGTGACCCGAAAATTCGTTCATAGAAACTTCAAGCCCACCAGAAATAATGGCCAATGTTTCACGAAATAAAGAAAAGAGGACAGCACAAAAAGACGCACACAAAGAGATGGACATTCGGTGCCGTTTGGAAGTCGGGTTCAAGAGTGCAAAGATGAAGTCGTTATGTTTGAATTTGAATGTGACTTGGATGGATAGTTCTGCCGAAATAGCAACGACGACGCCGCGACGGCTGTGACAATGATCATTTTTTACGATTATACATTTTTGTGATCTTCATGGCTTTTACACTCCAAACCATCATGGACAGAAATATTACGCATTTCAGTTTTATTGTCATTGTTATACCTTTGAGAGCTTATAATAGAGGTATCTTGCGTGTGGTTTTGACACATTTTATGACGTCCGTTCGGGGAAATAAGCACAAAAAGTCTGAAAAATTTAAGACAACAAAACATTTTCGGCTTCATTCATATTAACAATCTCCGGGTTCCTTGACGTTTTGAATCTTAAATAGATTCTGAGGGTTATGGAACAATTTTTTTTTGCTTGATATGGTTATGAATGGCAAAATTATGAAGTCATATAAATTTATTGGGAAATCAAAAACCGTAAATTATTAAAAAAAACTTGAACTTTGGCTTAGGAAATGCATATTTGTCAGAAATGATTTTTAAATCTTGTCAAATGTGTAAAATTCAAAAAATAGGATAGCCAATTTATATGCATGTGAACAGGTTATATGGTTATATAAACAAAATTCAAGCTCTATGTCATTCCCAAAAATTATATTCATATCAGTGTCTTAGAACTAACTAACTTGCCTAAGAATATGCATTATAACCTAATTGGACCTTTAAAATGGAAGGATTAATATTCATGTCAGTTTTATTTTGTACCGAGAATAATTTAACAAAAGTCAATAACTTGCACTTAAAAAATATCAACAACTTCAGTCAAGTAAGTCAAGTAAGTCAAGTAATGCTTTATTGATTAAAATGCACTTATTTTTCAGTAAGAGTTCTGGGCCCTATTTCATAAAAATTGACCGGTGACAATTCTACAAATTTGTCGCAGTTTTCTGACAATTTATTGGTTTATAAAATATTGACATGTGACATAATTGTCACTTAAATACAATGACAAATTTGTCATGACAATTTTATCATTGTCAGATTATAAAAAATTGTTACTGTAGTTGGTGACAAATTTGTCGTGACAATTTTGTCATTGCAAGATTATGACAAACTTGTCATTGCTTTCTCAAAATTATGTAGCTGTGTAATATGAATTCTAACGTCAGAGATCTCGTGACAGTTGTATTGATGATAAATCTAGTTGATAAAGCTCTAGTCCATATAACAAACAATATATGTAGGTACAAGCATACATATAAAACAGTATTTTAATATTTATTTAAAAAATAATAATATAATTTTTTTCAAAATTCAGCTAAACCTAGGGCCATTAAATATATGAAAATATTTACAAATACAAATTATTTGACATTGTTCAGCCAATTAAAGTTTTTTTTTATTTGCAGGCTTTACCGTCCGATATTTTTTGAGCACCCACGAAATATTAAACTCGTACCTTTCACTTCATTATCAACACTTGACCGAGACTAAATTGCCTGTCACAACTGTCAGTCAAATACTGACAAATATGTAAATTGTATATTTTTTCTGTCTCATAAAAAAATTGTCACTACAAACTTGTCAGACAATTCATGACAATTCTCGGACTAATTCGTGACAATTCATTGTCATGACAAGTTTTTTATGAACCGAAAACTTGACAATTGTCGCATACATTCTGATAATTATACAAAATTGTCAAATTGTTTTTGGGACCAAAATTTGACAATTGTCAAGTTGTTAATTTACAAATTGTCACCTGTCACCTGTCGCAATTGTCAATTTTTATGAAACAGGGCACTGGTTAAATGAATAAAATAATTCTTGCCAAAAATGTGGCCTTCAAAAGTCAGAGGAGTGCCATAGCTGGTGTAGTTAATTGAATTTAAATAACTAATTTCTAGGACTCTTTCCTCAAGCATAAGGTGTTTGTTTTTGTAGCAAATTATTTTTACTGTCTTTCAGGAGTTTTTTGAGGCCCTAGGAACATGAAGCCTTGAAAACTCTCCTCTCGGGAATGTGCGATTTTCATTCAATTTCAATTTCATTTAAAATAAACAGAAAAGTAATTGAGTTGCATTTGTAAGGTTTTACCTCAATGTTATTTTATTAATTTAGCATATTTTGTTATTTTTTGGGTTTCACAGCTGCTTTCCTTATCATTCAAAACTGACGTTAGAACTGGAAGCTTCCGCTTAGCAGCCAAATGCGCTGCCATTATAGGCTAGTTCTAAATACGAATTTAATCATCATTGTCATTGTGTCCTGTAAACCCGGTTGGGGCATAGGGCGTCAACAAAATGTCTCAGCCCACTGATGTTATTTCTTTTGACAGTAGACATTTATCATGGTAACATTTATCGTAGCAAAAACTATATTCTTTTCATATTCCGAATCCTTTTTCCTGTCCGTTCCATCCTCCTTTAGGGCAAGTTTTGGATTCGTGCAAAAAAAATTTTTCGAGATAACAATCAAACATGACATTACGATGATAGAGAACACGAAAAAAGTGGGTGGCAAAATTCTGTCTGTCTGTCTGTCTGTCTGTCCGTACCTCAACCTACAGGCTAAATCACTGAAGCGATTTTCTTCAAATTTTGAACTTAAGGTTTTGTTGTTACTCTCCAGAAGGGAAATTGAAATTTTTTTTTAAGCTCAAAAAATAATGGTACTTGCCATACAAGCGTTAAGGAAAAGCTTTTTTATCTCAAGAACGGCTCCAACGATTTTGATAAAAAAAAAAAAGTGTATTATTGTAGATATGGTGTAAAATCACCAAAAACATTTATAAACGGTACCTGCCATATACCGGTTTTTTTGATTTTTGATTTTCTCATTAACCGCTCATCCGATTTCAATAAAATTTTTTGCACAAAAGCTTTGTTAGAATATAAATAATACTGCATATCAAATTTTTTGAAAAAATAAATTTTGGATTTTTAAAAAAAGATTCAAAATTTTTTTTTGAAAATTCAATATTTCAAAAACGGGTTGATGAATTGTTTTGAAATTTCAGTTTTAAATGTATATTAATATATACTCAAAATTGGCATTCCAAATTTTTTTCTGAAAACTGTCACAAAACTTTTATATATAAAAAATTAATTTTTAAGAAAACGGCTCCAACGATTTTAAATTTTTTTTTGGCATATATTCATATTTTTTCAAGTAATCAGATTTCATACTTTTTTTTAGTTATTTATCAGGCTGTTTATACAATTAAAATAACGATTTAAATGCTTTTTATACTTTTTCTTTAATTACTTGAATATTTTTTAAAGTTCTTAAGCCCCACACAACTTGAACATAAGAGCAAGTACGTGCGATTCAGTCGTGCATTTTATTTCTACAGGTGTTTCCTTGAATTTACTGATGGGAGAGGGTAGGGCAGCCATAGATCATCAGCCATTGGCAGTCTCTCTCAGTATATTTAAAAAACAAAGATCGATGTAACTGGCACTTTAAGTAGATGGGGGCAATGATTACCTAACTTCATTATCAAGAGACGGGTTTAAAACCAAATCCAACAATAAGAAGCATGCTTGACATTTAGTCCCCGAGTTAGGTTATTTTTTTTTCTATCCAATTTGCCTTTCCTAATTTTAAGCATAGTTATTGGTCTTTTCTTTTTTGTTTCGTTGCTTTAGTTCTCTTTTTATTTTCGGGTTCTGTTTTTGAAAATTTGAAGGGGAAAAATGGTTTTACAATTTCGAAATTGGTTTGTTCGAGTTTTGGTGCTTTGGATTTCAGCGGAGGCACTGTTCAGCAACATAGCTGACAGTAGCTTACAAATAAGGTGATAGAAGTCCGCAGGCTCCGATTGGCTGAAACCACAGGGGAGACTAGTTCAAGAAGGTTCGAACTGACATAGGAAATCCGGAAGGACATTTTTTGACTGAAGAGCAAAGTATGGAGATCGTTTAAGAGATTATTGGAGGAAAGTTTTGAGAGTCGAAGAAATAAATTTTTGGTTGTTAAAGTAGTGGAAAAATTTGAAATTGGAGGTATTTAGAAAAAAAAAGGTTGAAGGAGAACTTAAGGAGGAAGAAAAATAAAGAAAGACATACAGGAAAGAAAATCTAAAGAGGAGAGGAAATTGGAAAAAGGTAAATAGAGCTATAATTAGTATATTTAATTTTATTCTGATTTTTTTTTTTACTTTTCGTTATTTAGTGGCACAATCGTGCAATTTTTAAGAATTCGGTTAATTTTTGTTCCGTTGTTTTTTCCTGAAATTGCAGGACTCGGGACCCCGTTATTAGAATCCGCTTTGGTTCTTTCGGGGCAAAGTGATAACTGTTCATCTTCTTTCATTTTTCAAGCTTACAACTGTAAATTTAATTCAAAAGATCTTGGATTTTAGCCCTCTGTTTGCATGGCTTCCCAAGCAAAATTATTAATAAAAAAATAATTTTCATTTGAAATTTTAATTTCATTTTTTTATTTCAAAAATCTTTTCACCGTCGCTCTCCGCTCCAAAAAGTTCGTAATTTCCTTTATAAAAATAATTGCTGCTGCCTTTTCTATTATATAATTTTCAGCCTTAACGCCCTTGTGGCTATCAAAAATAATATTATTCGATCATAATAAATCTAATCAACCACCGATAAATTTGATCAGGTGAACCCACCCCCTAATAAGCATTGCTGTGGTGGCATCACTTTAATTGTCACTGCAAATTTCAGTATTAGTCCAATTTCGCCTCAGTTAAGTCTTAAGTCGGTCGTTATTATATTTCTTTTTTTTTTTCTATCCGAAACGTATTTTCGCGATTAAAATTGTAATAGTCTAATTGACTGAGGCTTTCAAATGATTTCCATTGAATGTGCAGTTACTCCGTTGTACCAACGTTGGCCATCAATACGCCGTACATCGCCAGCAGGAAGAGAATTAGCGATAGAACATCCCCTTTTTGTCCCACACTTTTGCACTACGAAGGAGTTGGATAGCTGCCCATTGTGTGAATTAAAACACGTTGCGTTATTATAGGACTCTCTTATAAGTTGTGAGGAATACCTCTACTCCATATTATACATTATCGGTTAATTCGCAGTGGGGCTTACATGAACCAATATGCTCGACAACATGGCTCGATGGAAACAAAATAACTGTTCAGCCAATTTTTCGTTTACAAGGATACGTTATTGAGCATCATTATTTTTCATTTTTCTGAAAAAAACTCACGCAGTATTTTGTATAAGCTTCGATTTTTATTTCCAAAACCTCTGGTAAGATTTTGTACAATCCGAAAAACAATCTCCAGAACTCATTTTTTGTTATTGTTGCCATTCTTCTCCGTTACCGTGGCTAAATAACGCAAAATAAGTGAAGTTTTCAAGCATCTGCTTACACAAGTTGGCTGATTGAAGGAGCCAGTAAGTTTTCAAAACATTTTGAAAGCCATCGGGCATGTTAGTCCTGCAGTTGTTTTCGGTGATTGAAGTTCCATAGACTGCTTGCTCAAAAGCGATACGCAGGGTGTTGATATAGTCGACACACGGTCGACCACTGCGGAGGCCAGCTTGATGCCTCTTGAATGTAAACTCGGTTCTTTTCTTAATTCGCTTGAGAATAATGGTTGCCAGGATTGGATACGATAGGTCGACTTTTAAAATATTGACTTAAAATCTCGACAAAAAAAATGTTGACTGGTTAAAAGACCGACGGATCAAAATATAGATACAAATTTGACCGTTTATAGGGAATGGTGTTTACAAGCGCGCGCTTCGAAATATATCCTGGCGGTTGTGAAGAACCCGGTTAGTCAAACTCTAAAGAAACTTAGAAGGTAGGAGTTTATGTTGTGTATCATTCACAAAACCTTACCAATTTTAAAAAAGTGTTCATTATGTTTTTTCATTATGTATTAGGAAAGTATAACACAAGGCTAAAATTTCGTTAAATGTTATATGTATATTTATTTCAGAACTAGCCTTTACCCGCGGCTCCGCTCGCGCTCTTGTTTATTTTGTCAATATACAGAAATCGTTAACAAAAAAATTATTAATAATTATTAATTATTAAATTAAGATGGAGATAAAATTATTACAAAATGAAAAATATTTACTGCAGAGTCATAGGTTCTTCCTCGCTGCGAAACTGAATATCCCAGTATTATAGTCCAATAGCTGGTAGCAAATTTTTTAAGTGAACGCATAGCCAAAATATGAGTTTGACAATCTGTAGGTGCATGCAACATAATATTGAATTCAAAAGTCTTGAAAGATTTTTTCGACACCCGTGTTGGGGACGCGGTGTTGAAAATTCGTAGCTGTTTTACAATTTTTGTGACAGGGTTATACCCACATCAACCATTTTCAAGGAACAGGAAATAGTCCAGTCATTTTCCCTAAGTCCATAGACTTTAATTTTGACGATTTGATTAAAAGAACTTGATATATAACCATTTTAGGTCAAACAAAAAATAAGGCCGTTCAGCTTTGCTTTAGAGGGTCAAATCTTGAGTTCTATACTCAGATCAAAAAATTAAAGCTTGTGGAATTAGGAAAAATTCAAGAGCACAATTTTTCATTTTAAATTAATGAATTGAAGTGGTTGTACCCCTCGTCCAGAGCACGCGCGTCAAAAAAATCCTGCCAGACTTTTGCATTCGATATCAAAATGCGGGAACCTACAAACCCTCCTACATTTGCACTCATATTTTGCCTATGCGTTCATCCACAGAATTTTCTACCGGCTCTTCTACTATAGTGAGGATGCTGCTCCATTTGGCGTAGACATACAAATTCTAGCCACTGTGCACACGCGAATATGCTTCATATTATGTAGCTGGCCGTGGGACTTTTCCCATACTTTCTTTGAGAAAGTGTGTCCTCAGCTCTCAAGGCCGCCTCCTTAATTCGGCATGAATGGATTTCTTTTTAATCGAGCAAAGGAGAATGGGCAAATTGGCCCACATGCTCAACACAATTGCGTCATAAATTTTTGAAAAGGCTTTAAACTATGGGGTTCGTGAGATATTCGGCTTCAAAGCACCGAAAAGAACAACAATGCAACTATAGACTAAGAGCCCACAGCAGATTTTGGGTGTGAACGATAGCAAAAAAAGAAGTATAGGCGTCGAAAGCTTCATTAAAGGCTATTCAAAAAATCTAAGTCTTGCAGTCCACAACTGGGGCCTTTGCGAGAAATAGTGCTCCAAAGCTTAGCCATTTCCGATAGAGTTTTTCCACCATGTTTTTTGGCAAATTCAGTAAATTTATTCCTGTCGGTAATTTTGTGATTATAACCTCCATTTCCAAGTTTTTTTGACTGAAAATCTCCTGTTTCTTTTTTTCTTTGCTGCCACTCCCATAATCTAAGTGAAAAACGGGTTTTTTAAACAGTCTGGCAGGGCGAATTAAACACTCAAATGATCTCAGATTCCGTGATATGGCATCCGCGGAGCTTATCTAGGGAGGGGTGAAAACCAACTTCCGCTAAAACGATTATCCTAGAAGTTGCATTTATATTTTTTTTTTCGATGCACTATTTCTCGCAAAGGCCCCAGTTGTGGACTGCAAGACTTAGATTTTTTGAATAGCCTTTAATGAAGCTTTCGACGCCTATACTTCTTTTTTTGCTATCGTTCACACCCAAAATCTGCTGTGGGCTCTTAGTCTATAGTTGCATTGTTGTTCTTTTCGGTGCTTTGAAGCCGAATATCTCACGAACCCCATAGTTTAAAGCCTTTTCAAAAATTTATGACGCAATTGTGTTGAGCATGTGGGCCAATTTGCCCATTCTCCTTTGCTCGATTAAAAAGAAATCCATTCATGCCGAATTAAGGAGGCGGCCTTGAGAGCTGAGGACACACTTTCTCAAAGAAAGTATGGGAAAAGTCCCACGGCCAGCTACATAATATGTAGCATATTCGCGTGTGCACAGTGGCTAGAATTTGTATGTCTACGCCAAATGGAGCAGCATCCTCACTATAGTAGAAGAGCCGGTAGAAAATTCTGTGGATGAACGCATAGGCAAAATATGAGTGCAAATGTAGGAGGGTTTGTAGGTTCCCGCATTTTGATATCGAATGCAAAAGTCTGGCAGGATTTTTTTGACGCGCGTGCTCTGGACGAGGGGTACAACCACTTCAATTCATTAATTTAAAATGAAAAATTGTGCTCTTGAATTTTTCCTAATTCCACAAGCTTTAATTTTTTGATCTGAGTATAGAACTCAAGATTTGACCCTCTAAAGCAAAGCTGAACGGCCTTATTTTTTGTTTGACCTAAAATGGTTATATATCAAGTTCTTTTAATCAAATCGTCAAAATTAAAGTCTATGGACTTAGGGAAAATGACTGGACTATTTCCTGTTCCTTGAAAATGGTTGATGTGGGTATAACCCTGTCACAAAAATTGTAAAACAGCTACGAATTTTCAACACCGCGTCCCCAACACGGGTGTCGAAAAAATCTTTCAAGACTTTTGAATTCAATATTATGTTGCATGCACCTACAGATTGTCAAACTCATATTTTGGCTATGCGTTCACTTAAAAAATTTGCTACCAGCTATTGGACTATAATACTGGGATATTCAGTTTCGCAGCGAGGAAGAACCTATGACTCTGCAGTAAATATTTTTCATTTTGTAATAATTTTATCTCCATCTTAATTTAATAATTAATAATTATTAATAATTTTTTTGTTAACGATTTCTGTATATTGACAAAATAAACAAGAGCGCGAGCGGAGCCGCGGGTAAAGGCTAGTTCTGAAATAAATATACATATAACATTTAACGAAATTTTAGCCTTGTGTTATACTTTCCTAATACATAATGAAAAAACATAATGAACACTTTTTTAAAATTGGTAAGGTTTTGTGAATGATACACAACATAAACTCCTACCTTCTAAGTTTCTTTAGAGTTTGACTAACCGGGTTCTTCACAACCGCCAGGATATATTTCGAAGCGCGCGCTTGTAAACACCATTCCCTATAAACGGTCAAATTTGTATCTATATTTTGATCCGTCGGTCTTTTAACCAGTCAACATTTTTTTTGTCGAGATTTTAAGTCAATATTTTAAAAGTCGACCTATCGTATCCAATCCTGGCAACCATTATTCTCAAGCGAATTAAGAAAAGAACCGAGTTTACATTCAAGAGGCATCAAGCTGGCCTCCGCAGTGGTCGACCGTGTGTCGACTATATCAACACCCTGCGTATCGCTTTTGAGCAAGCAGTCTATGGAACTTCAATCACCGAAAACAACTGCAGGACTAACATGCCCGATGGCTTTCAAAATGTTTTGAAAACTTACTGGCTCCTTCAATCAGCCAACTTGTGTAAGCAGATGCTTGAAAACTTCACTTATTTTGCGTTATTTAGCCACGGTAACGGAGAAGAATGGCAACAATAACAAAAAATGAGTTCTGGAGATTGTTTTTCGGATTGTACAAAATCTTACCAGAGGTTTTGGAAATAAAAATCGAAGCTTATACAAAATACTGCGTGAGTTTTTTTCAGAAAAATGAAAAATAATGATGCTCAATAACGTATCCTTGTAAACGAAAAATTGGCTGAACAGTTATTTTGTTTCCATCGAGCCATGTTGTCGAGCATATTGGTTCATGTAAGCCCCACTGCGAATTAACCGATAATGTATAATATGGAGTAGAGGTATTCCTCACAACTTATAAGAGAGTCCTATAATAACGCAACGTGTTTTAATTCACACAATGGGCAGCTATCCAACTCCTTCGTAGTGCAAAAGTGTGGGACAAAAAGGGGATGTTCTATCGCTAATTCTCTTCCTGCTGGCGATGTACGGCGTATTGATGGCCAACGTTGGTACAACGGAGTAACTGCACATTCAATGGAAATCATTTGAAAGCCTCAGTCAATTAGACTATTACAATTTTAATCGCGAAAATACGTTTCGGATAGAAAAAAAAAAAGAAATATAATAACGACCGACTTAAGACTTAACTGAGGCGAAATTGGACTAATACTGAAATTTGCAGTGACAATTAAAGTGATGCCACCACAGCAATGCTTATTAGGGGGTGGGTTCACCTGATCAAATTTATCGGTGGTTGATTAGATTTATTATGATCGAATAATATTATTTTTGATAGCCACAAGGGCGTTAAGGCTGAAAATTATATAATAGAAAAGGCAGCAGCAATTATTTTTATAAAGGAAATTACGAACTTTTTGGAGCGGAGAGCGACGGTGAAAAGATTTTTGAAATAAAAAAATGAAATTAAAATTTCAAATGAAAATTATTTTTTTATTAATAATTTTGCTTGGGAAGCCATGCAAACAGAGGGCTAAAATCCAAGATCTTTTGAATTAAATTTACAGTTGTAAGCTTGAAAAATGAAAGAAGATGAACAGTTATCACTTTGCCCCGAAAGAACCAAAGCGGATTCTAATAACGGGGTCCCGAGTCCTGCAATTTCAGGAAAAAACAACGGAACAAAAATTAACCGAATTCTTAAAAATTGCACGATTGTGCCACTAAATAACGAAAAGTAAAAAAAAAAATCAGAATAAAATTAAATATACTAATTATAGCTCTATTTACCTTTTTCCAATTTCCTCTCCTCTTTAGATTTTCTTTCCTGTATGTCTTTCTTTATTTTTCTTCCTCCTTAAGTTCTCCTTCAACCTTTTTTTTTCTAAATACCTCCAATTTCAAATTTTTCCACTACTTTAACACCCAAAAATTTATTTCTTCGACTCTCAAAACTTTCCTCCAATAATCTCTTAAACGATCTCCATACTTTGCTCTTCAGTCAAAAAATGTCCTTCCGGATTTCCTATGTCAGTTCGAACCTTCTTGAACTAGTCTCCCCTGTGGTTTCAGCCAATCGGAGCCTGCGGACTTCTATCACCTTATTTGTAAGCTACTGTCAGCTATGTTGCTGAACAGTGCCTCCGCTGAAATCCAAAGCACCAAAACTCGAACAAACCAATTTCGAAATTGTAAAACCATTTTTCCCCTTCAAATTTTCAAAAACAGAACCCGAAAATAAAAAGAGAACTAAAGCAACGAAACAAAAAAGAAAAGACCAATAACTATGCTTAAAATTAGGAAAGGCAAATTGGATAGAAAAAAAATAACCTAACTCGGGGACTAACTGTCAAGCATGCCTCTTATTGTTGGATTTGGTTTGTTTTAAACCCGTCTCTTGATAATGAAGTCAGGTAATCATTGCCCCCATCTACTTAAAGCGCCAGTTACATCGATCTTTGTTTTTTCAATATACTGAGAGAGACTGCCAATGGCTGATGATCTATGGCTGCCCTACCCTCTCCCATCAGTAAATTCAAGGAAACACCTGTAGAAATAAAATGCACGACTGGATCGCACGTACTTGCTCTTATGTTCAAGTTGTGTGAGGCTTAAGAACTTTAAAAAATATTCAAGTAATTATAGAAAAAGTATAAAAAGCATTCAAATCGTTCTTTTAATTGTATAAACAGCCTGATAAATAACTTAGAGCTAAAAAAAAAGTATGCCATCTGATTACTTGAAAAAATATGAATATATGCAAAAAAAAAAATTTAAATCGTTGGAGCCGTTTTCTTAAAAACTAATTTTTTATATATAAAATTTTTGTAACATTTTTCAAAAAAAAATTTGGAGTGCCAATTTTGAGTATATATGTTAATATACATTTAAAACTGAAATTTCAAAAAAATTCATCAACCCGTTTTTGAAATATTGAATTTTAAAAAAAAAAATTTGAATCTTTTTTTAAAAATCCAAAATTTATTTTTTCAAAAAATTTGGTATGCAGTATTATTTATATTCTAACAAAACTTTTGTGTAAGAAAATTCATTGAAATCGGATGAGCGGTTGGTGAGAAAATCAAAAATCAAAAAAACCGTTATATATGGCTGCCAGACTGTTTAAAAAACCCGTTTTTCACTTAGAATTTTGAATTTTTTAAACGGTCCGGTAGAGCGAACTATACACTCAAATGGTCTCAGATTCCGTGATATGTCATCCGAGGAGCTTATCTAGGGAGTGAAAACCAATTTCGGCTAAAACGATTATCTTCGAAGTTGCATTCATATTTTTTTTCGATGCACTGTTTCTCGCAAAGGCCCCAGTTGTGGACTGCAAGACTTTGACTCTCGGTCTACTACGCATTTGGACATTGTCTTCCTGCTCAACATCAATGTGTCGTGTACTAAATTTTTGTATTTAACCGTTAAGCTGTAGACTATGGCGTTCAAGAGATATTTGGCATCAAAAAAGACGAATTAAACAATAATGCAATTCTGCATTGGGCGCTCAATAACTCCCGAAATCCATGGTTAAACGGCAATATAATAAAATGAAGTTCTCATAATAACCTTTTCAACCATGTATGACACATTCGTGTTGAGTAGGTTAGGTAGGCCATCACCCAATGCAGAATTGCAATATTTTTCTATTTGCCTTTTGTATGCCAAATATCCCTCAAACCCCATGGTCTATAGCTTATCGACTGTATAACAAAATAAAGTATAAGGAAGACAATGTCAAAATGCGGAGTTGCAGTATTGTTATTTTCTGTGCTTTGAAGCCGAATATCTCGCGAACCCCATGGTTAAGAGCTTAACGGCCATATAATGAAATGATGTACTTACTGTATAACCTTTTCATCGATGTATGACACATTCGTGTTTAGAAATGGACCAGCTCCCATACATTTTTGCTCATTCCCTTTTTACTGCCCGGGCTTGCGATGAGCTCCTTTTTAATTTATTTAAACCAACGTTTGTGAAACAAATAGAAAACGTCAAAATAATAAAAAACAAACTAAATATCTCTTAAACAAAATATCAAAATTGATTGATTTTTTTTTCAAACTACATATGTACATATATTGATTTATTTTTGTTTCTATATAAAATGAAGTTGTTTTGGTACCAAATATTTTGTTGTCTCATATGGTAAAAAAAAGTATTCTATTGACGCTTCCAGAGTCCAATATATCTCTATATACAAATTCGTCATAATCGATTCAGCGGTTTAGTCGTGAAAGCGTCACAAACAAACAAACAAACTCACTTTCACATTTTTTATAATATTAGTAGGATTACTAACAAAATGATAGTTTACTTCAGGTATCACGACTTACCTCGTTCTTCACGACTGCCATGAATATAATGTAGGTAGGCAAAAAATGCGTTTTAATGAACTTGAAGCAAAACAAAAGGTTACATAAAATTAATAAAATCAAATAAGTTCAACATTATAAGAATCAAATATACATAAGAACTTGTGTCTTAAACATAGTCTCGAATTTTCCATAGCATCAAATAACTGTTCCTGTTAAAAAGTCAGACAAGAATTTATGATTCTTGAATTTATATTTATTCCGTGTTAATATTTGTAGCAGATCGTTGTTCCGTGGGTTACTTTCAAATGACCCACGGAAAAAATATCGACAAGTCAAAATGTCGACTAGATAAAATGTCGATTTATATTTTATATCGACTTTTCTGTATGGTATAAATACCGACATGTCGATATTTTTCTCGACTTCTATCAGGGCAGTCGACTTTTTGTAAATCGAGATTTCAAACTGTCGATATTTTAATAAGTAGGTAAAAACAAAGTCGGTGTTTTAACTTTCAGAAAAGTCGATAAAAGTCGACATTTTAACCAGTGGACATATTTTTTGTCGGTCATTCGTACATAACCCTGGTTGGCATTGTTTTGAGAAAATGGACATAACGATGATACCACGAAAATACAATGCTAAAAATTGATTAACGAGAAAGGATTTTGTTAACTTACAATATTTTAAAAAGACAAAATAAAAAATCATGAAAAAAAGGAGTGTAGGAAGTTAGCTCCCCTTTTTTGATTTTGTTAGTTTTGAAAGTATTTCCAGATTATTCTCGATTTGTTCCGGATTGTTTCAATTTTTTTTTTGAAAAATATTCAAAAATAGGGGTTTCAAAAAACAGTTTTTGTCATTTTTTCGAAAATCGAAATTTTTAAAAGTGCTCAAGATTGCTCTAGTTGTTCTTAACAATGTTCCAAGTTTTTGGACCTCTATGTTCACAGTTCCAAAAGTTATGAGCAAAATTCGAAAAAAATTGTAGCCCCTTTTTTTTAATTTCTTACTTTTCAATTTTTTTCGAACTAAGAAAAGTGTTCTAAAAACTGTCCCAAAAAGTTTAAGTCGTAAAAAGTATATCAAAAAAGATAAAGCCTTTTAATTTTTTTTTTTGAATTTATTATTTTCAATATCTAAATATGTATACAGTGTCTCACAGTGAAAATGGCCCATCCTTACCAAATTCTTCTTCTTTTTTTAAACTGTTGTAAATCGATTAAAATAAAAAAGGAAACATTTATTTTCAATAGACAATTGTATTTTCGTTTCAAAAACATCAAAATCCTTAAACAAAATATTGAAAAAATTGTCAGTTGTGCACAATTTAAAATTTTATTGATGGAATTATGCTCAGATATCATTATTTAGATATTTTAAATGTCAATTTTTAAAATAGTGCTGAAATGGTTGGAAATAGAACATTTTGTATATCTATCAAGGCAATGATCAGAAGCACTTGACTGAAATATTTAGGGAATGGTAGTTGTATAACTGTCCAAGGGTGATCAGAATCCCACCACAATCACCGGATCTGAAGATAATTGCCAAATTCACATACATGAGATTTCCAACGAAAGTGACTTGAAAAGTGTTGAACTGCAGGAATGGAAGAAAATAATCCCCAATTACACCAAAAAACTTTTCGAGTCAGTTCCAAATTATTTGAAGTCAGTCTTAAGACAAAAAGACTCCCTACAAAATACTAAACAAGATTTGAAAACGTGTTTACTAGCCTTTTGACAATCTAAAACGTAACTCGGTCTGGGTCATTTTCAATGTGAGTTGAAATAATCACTTGACTTTGTTATTTTCTGTTTTTCGTTTATTTTTTCAATATTTTTCTAAGTTTTTGAAACGAAAATACAATTCTCTATTGAAAATAAATTTTTCCTTTTTTATTTTAATCGATTAACTACAGTTTTTCAAAGAAAACGAATTTGGGTAAGGGTGGGCCATTTTCAATGTGAGCCACGGTACCTGTGTTGAGAAATTAAGGTGTGGTTACATAAAATAAATCAGCCTTAAAACAATCTTTAAAAACTGATCTTCGAGTTTTTGCATTTTGTCAAAACTCTTTTGCCCCCCCCCCCCCCTCTTTTATAAAATTCAAAAATCTTAAAGTTGCTCCAAGTAAAACTTTGGATTTTCTACAACACCAAAATTTCATGCAAATCCATGGAGCTAAATCAAACTAAAACAAATACATATGTCACTCCCCCCCCCCCCCACCTTAAAATTTAAAAAAAAATTTAAATTCAAAATTATTTTTCTAGCATTTATTTCAAAGGGTAAAGGGTTTAAAATAATGGTTCTTTTGAGTATATTTTAAATATTCAAATTTTCAAATAGCACCACCCCCCCCCCTTTTTAAAAAGTCAATTAAAAAAAATCTTTTAGTAGGCATTTGCCTTCATATAATTGTTACAAAATTTCATTAAAAACAATAGTCCTCAATCTGCCCCCCCACTCCCCATTTTCGAAATCAATGGACAGAAAACAATCAACATTTTGTATAGGACAATATTCATTCACATAAAGAAATGTAACACATGTAGGAAACCAGTATCAAATAACATCGGTTAAAGTTTAAATTTAATTTCAATATAGTTCAATGTAAAAGAGAATAAATTAAGTTGTTAAAAAGAAAAAAGATTCCATTAGGTAAATTATTGTTTCCAACCGAAAAGACAACCGTATAAGCTCAGGCAACCGTGAATACTGACTAGGTTAAAATCATATTATTACATAGGTACATACAAACAAGATAAATGCAAGTGTTCTTGTCATATAACATTATGTACTCAAAAAGGTGGAGACCTATTATACTGGATTAGGGTGACCATCTCCACATACATGATAAAAACGGGCTCTAAATTTAATTTTAACCCCATGTTCATATTAGCAAGTTTTAAACACAAACATAACAGACAGAAGATTATAAACCTAAAATAAAATTCTTACGATGTTTAAAGGAAATTCTAATTTTGAGTCTCCATTTTCGAATAAAAAAGTTTTATAAATTCAACCAGGAAACTAAAAGCATCTTACTGAATAGCCAAATCTTAAACTAAAAAATGAAAAATGTTTAAAAATCATTTAAAAAAATTTTCCCCAAAAAACTTGCCCAACCTTGCCCAATCATACCTTACATGTTCGATATTTTTCTTGTTTCCAAAACCAACTCCAATTACTTTTGTGCCTAGAATATAAATAAAAATAAATAAATTTGGTGGCCCAACAGCTCGTGGAGAACCAGGGCCTAGTGACTTACAACTCTCAACCATTCCTGGAGGGGCCTAAAATTTTTTTCTGACTCCAATTGGCTAGATGAGAAGCACTATTCATGACAAGTATATACTCTTTGTTTGTCAGTACCTCGGGAAACATTTCTGTTTTTAGGTGACAGCGGCAGGGAATCGAGCCCAGACCTTTGGCATGACAGGCCAACAGTCAACAGGCTACAGTTTGACAGTGCCACGAGGTACTACGCCTAGAATCTATTTCTTGTAAAATATACTAAATGTCACAGTTCGCCCTCAGAATCAAAAAATGTCCACTATTCGTGCTTGTAAGCGATATTTCTATTTAACTGCAACTTCCTTTCACACTGCGTGTGACAGCGCCGGATGTGACTAGTCAACTCCTTGATCGTAATCTACCAAACCAAATCCCAAAAGGCTATCAAAACACTATCTCACCTCTCATCGTTGTTCAACCAGTGCAGTGCAACAGAAGAAAACTCCCAGTGCTGCTGCATGCCGCATATAATATGAGCATCGCATCGGTTGCTCACAGTTAAGAAAAAAAATCAATTTGTATCTGTCGCCCATTAATGCCACGTAGAGGAATATTTATCGCCTTAACCACTTAGCGACAGGCAAAAAATGTCTAACAAATTATTATTGCAAGCTTCCACACACATGTTCACTACAACGCTGCAATATAAGAGTCATCCCAGTCCAAGTCTCAGCTCCCAGGTATCACCCCCGGCTGTGACTGGCTATCAAAAAGCCTATCCTCTTCCCAACACATTCGCACACACACACAGAAACAATTTTAAGGTGATAACAAATTTATAAATTTTCCGCGTAACGAAACCATCATAATTGCAAAGTACTTTTTGGCCGACGGTGTTTGGCGTTTACTGCAGCTCGCCAAGACTTATATGAATAACCGATCCACACTAATTACGCTCCAGTTTTGGCGCACACCAGAGTAAGATAGATATACCTACATACAGCTACAGCTACAGCTACTGACCATATAGCTGCTCCTGATGATACTGCTGCTGCTGCTGCCTATCAACGATGTCGATCAGGTCTGCCTACATGGGCCCCCCAGGACTTTGTTTCACATAAAGGCAGAGTAGAGGTACCTCTAGAAACGTTCCCCTCGCGATATCAGTTAGCAATGTGGCTACTGCACTGCTTTGGCCGAATGGAATCCACATCACTGATGTGAGATGAACTCTCCCTATTCTCTCACTCCACCACAACGCCCCTTCGAGCTGCGACCATGTAGCGTGTTATAAATTATTATGAAAATATTTGAGACCATGTCGACCTGAATTTGCGCGATCGGAGACGAGAGAGTTTGCGCGAGCGCGCGCCCATTTGCATACTTTGTGCTGGGGATGCCAACCAGCCATCCAGCAAGCCCGAACTCCGCTGTCGGAGTCCGCAATCGAAGTTGTATCTAGCTTGTTAGCTATCAAATTGGCATGCCAAGCGTGCGACGCGAGGTGGACAGCAACGCACGCACCACAAACGCGCAAAACTATCGGTGCAGTGGTGCAGTGGTTTGTCCCCTGTTCCATTTTTCGTTGCCATCATTCAAAAACCAACCAAAGGACAGTTCATGGAGCTTATTAATTTGTAAAAATCTCAACTACAAGCATTTCGTTTGCCCAGAGAGATACTCTGATCGATGTTTGAAGAAATCCAGCTGCTGCTGCTTAAGATGCAAATCCATACTTGCAAATCGAAATCGAATTGGACTCTGGGGACCGCACGCAGCCGTAGTTGCGTTCAGTTCCGCGCAAACAACAATGAGAGAGTTCAAGCGATGTCTGCTTACTGAATATACCAGACAAAGGATATGCCGAAATCTGTTCTACAACATTAGAAAGCCTCCGCGTAGTGTATAGGTAGTTTGTAGGTAACAGCGCGCGTACTGCTCCGCTTCCCATAGACCCCTCCCAACCCCTTAACAATCTCTATCAATTTTTTAAGCGAAATTATTTCGTTTTGGGCAATTTATCAAAATGGACATGTGCGCGTTGCGTGCCAGCGTTCAATTAATTTCTGATTTGACCAATACTTAAAACGAGGACATAAGATTGCTCTCCATCTGCTCACCTCCCCCCTCCATGTGAGCAATGTGTTGCATCCGCTTTGCTTGTACAATGTGGGCAGCCATTTGACTTAGATGCATTCGGTGGTATAAGTGAAAAGAACTCTCCCCCTGCCTGGCCTCGTCCGTCGTCTTCGTTGCATCGTGTAGAAAGAGGTAGGAACATGAAGTCTAACATTCCGCTTCATTATAAAATTGGTCAACAAAAAAAGAAAAACTCTCATGTGCGTAGGCCTAGCGGCAAAAAAAGGAAGCATTCCTCCGCACATTTTGCACTTCTGCTGGCATCCCTTACCACTCACTCTACGACTCTATTGAGGCGGCACATTGTCCATCGCTTTTTCGTTCCCATTTCCATGTTAAACTGTCACATTGAGGTGATTCATTGTGGTCAATCGGCCAGGCCTGGACAAGATATCCTGCGGGGTCACTCATAGTCACACACAATGTGTGTGCGTGTGCGCACACGGAACGCGACGAACATGGCGACAACGACGCACGACAACAAATGTACGCCAGAGAGTAATCCTAGCCTTGGGTTTCCGTTGGCAGGCTGCGCCATCTTTGAATATGAATGACAAATGCAAATAGAGCTATCTGGTGGCCGGTGGTGGTGGCGGCGGTCACTAAACGGTGAATTTGAGCCTCACGGGTGCTAAATACATCTTTCTCTCGCGCACACAGATGCATGTGTTTATATTTTCGCGCGACATTCGCATTTCCTCGAGGAAAGTTTTTACCGGCAGTGGCGGGTAATAGTGGAACCCATTAATCAAACGTTTTGGTTAGGGTTCCGTGCTTGAAAAATATTTCTGGCATCCTTTGATTAACTATGCTCTGCAGCAGATTGACGCATATATCACACGTATGCAAATGCATCTATTAGATACGCTCAAAACACACTCTTATTGTGCGGCGATTTCTATGAAAGCGAGAATATCTATCCCTAACTTATTCGGGAATCGCATCCATCTTTGAGGCCGAGTGCTGGGGCTATGCGCCGCCAATACCTCCGTCAGTCGCCGCCGCACTGCCACCGACCACTCCACCACACTGATGCAATGCAGCGCTGCTGTCGCGCGAAAGGTGTTATCGTGGAATTCTGCAGTCGGTGTTGATCTCACGAGAGATGATTTGCACGCATAACAGATAACGGCTGTGCTGTTTGCGCGGTGAAAATTTAGCCTAAGTGCGAGGTGTGTGCTCGGGGTGGCGTTGGTGGTAGGTACAATGCGATGCGGTATATATTCGGTCTAATCGGACTTAAATCGATGAAAAATGTTTCGAATCGGTTGTAGGACATAGATACATGCATTTAAGGCATGGAGATTTGTGTAGATTTGTTGTTGTTGTTGTTATTGCTGATTTTTTGTGTTCGGGTTGAGGGGGGAAAGTTGATATTGATAGGCGTAAATGAGGATACAATAGATGTGCGATCAGAGGATGTACACAATAAAGTCCAACTTTTATAAATTAAATAGATGTTACCCGCCCGCTTCGCCAGCCGACTATTTAGATTCCGGATAGTCGAGCGTCGATTGTTAAATTTCTTTTTAAATTTTATTTTTGAAAGGAAATTTGATTGATTTGTTTTAAAAACTTGGTACCAAATATTTTTTTTTATTTCATCATTACAAAAAGTATCTTATAACCTATTCCAACATTATAATAGCAGTCCCCTCAAAATTTCATTCAAATCTGTTCAGCCATTTGAGCGTGATTGACTAAAAAACATCCAAACAAACAAACTCAGATTTAAGATTAGTAATAATGCGCTCAATCAATTGAAATTATTTTGAAAACAAAATATATGCTGTAACGAAGTCACATATTTTATACCCTCAATCACCCGTACCAAACAATACCCATGGGTACGTATTTGCTGCCTGCTACGCCGTCAGCAACAAGAGAAAACCAACTGACGGTCGGTTACGTCAGCAAACGAAGTTTATTTATCAGTTTACAGTCCACAGTTGGTTACGCCAGCAAAGTTGACTAGTAAGGGTGGGAAATCCACCAGAAATCAGATTCTTCTTGTATTACAAAAAGTCTCGCTTTATTAGTCGAAGTAATAAAAAAGTACACTGCTGGCTACTCTTGTGTACCAGTTAGAAGTTTCAACACTTTTTGGCTTACGCCGTGAAAAACCCCCCCGTCCGCCTCCTTACAAACTTCGTTCTTCCGCCGCTTTTAAGACTACATCCCAATCTACATTGGCTTGAGCTCCAGTCAGACTACACCGCTTCTCCGCCGAATAGAAATTTCGTTCTGCCGCCGCTTTAAGACTAGAGAGTATGTCCCAACCACTGATCTCTATAATACACTGGATAGTGTATCGATACAAAAATATTGCTTCCATTTGAAGAATTGTTATATTATGAAGCTGACCACTTTTTTGTATAACAGTTTAACTGTATAACATGTAAAACAAAGATAATCCATTAACCAGACATAAAATCTCCGTTCGTTTCACCCCCCGAGATCTGTTTGCTAACATTAGTTGTGTTCGTAATTTAAATTCATTCACTAATTAGTAAATGAAACGGAATAACAAACGTAAAGAGTGTGACAAGGAGGTAAAATCATTTTAAAAAAACGCAGAATATGCAATCGCATCCTCCACATCATAATTATTCATTAGCTGTTTTGCTCAACTTGTTCGCAAACTGCAATGATTTATCTCATGCCACTATGTAATTATACTAAAAAAAATATACCAAATGCACACAGTGAATAACTTAAAGATAATAAATAATAAAACAAACTTCCACAAAAGTTTATATTTTCATATCATGGTCTGTTTCCCTTTCTTCAGATAGACATCTGGAAATAGGGATGAGCGATTTTAATAGAAAATTTGCAAAATATCGATAATAAAGATTTCGATGTTTTGCCCCATCGATATTAACACCCAAAACATCGGCTTAAATAACAAACAAAAAGTTAGTACGAAAATGAATAGTTCTGCTAGTAAAATCTAGATGGAGTGACTTTCATAGTTTATAAGTCATCTGTAAGATTTGGATTTTTTGAAAAAGGAAATTATCAAAGGATCTTTCAAACCAAATTTAAAAATTCAGAACCACAACGAAACTTCCGATGTGCAAAAATGCACAGATATAAGTTTACACATGAAGTGCCTATCAATTTTGCTTCCATCAAATTTGTTTTGTGTTTATTTGTGCAAAAGAAATATTTTTACATCGATATTCAAACATTAATATGATCGATGCTCAGCAAGACGCATTTTAAGGCTCCCCCAAACCAACGCGAAACATTCGCCAACGACGCGAAATCATTCACAATAATACAAAATATGAAAGATATACAATGCAAAACAACAACAAAAAACTGACTTTGCGAATGATTCGCTATGATTTCGCGTTGGTTTGGGAGAGCCTTTAAACCATACAAGTTTTTGTACACACTTTTGTAAGCAAAAATATCTTGCATTATCGTTAGATAACAGTGTACACATGAAATACTTGCAATATTGCTTCTATAAAATCTGTGGACTATATATTTTGCAAAATACAAATTTTAGCATCGATTTCCACGCATTGAAATAATAGATGTTAGAAAGACCCAATTTACAACAATGCAAGTTTTTGCACACAACTTCGTGTCTTGCAATATCGATATATTCCAAAAAGCCACAGAAAACAGTTTACACAAAATTCCTTGAAATATTACTGTAAAATACATATTTAATATCGATTTTCACGAATTTAAATTATCGATGGTCAGCAACACGCAGGTTACACCATGCAAGTTCTTGCGCACACGTTCGTGTGAAACAAGATTTTGAAATATCGGATTTCAAAAAGGGCACACATAACAGCTTAACAACATGAATTACCTTACAATATTGATTTTATTAAATTTGTTGATATTCATTAGTGCAAAATACATATTTTAACATTGATTTTCACATTTCACCCATTAAAATCATCGATGCCTAGAAAGATACAGCTTACACGTGTTTTTAGAACACAAGCTTCTGTGCATCATTATTTTGCAATATCGATGTTTAAAATTGAAATTCTTATGACTTCATATTTTTCATTTGTATAAAAACTTAAATCGATTTTAAGAAACTTAAGAAAAAATAGCCGGCACCAGAAATTTTGAAAGCAAAAATACATTAGAGCACAGCATGACGCATTTTTTGCTTTGGGCAAACAAAAAAAACTGAAAAAAACATCGATGTTAAGTAGCATCGATGTTTTCGGTTCGATATTTATTGACATCGATGTTTGGTCTTCGATGCTGAAATCGATGTTGATTCGGCACATCCCTATCTGGAAAATACTTTTTTTTTTGTGTAATTCAGACGTCAAATTATGAAGCTGACCACCTAATTGTCATCTTCAAATGGAAGCAAAGAAACTGTTATACATTGTAAGGAATACACTATCCAGTGTATTATAGAGATCAGTGGTCCCAACCTACGTTGTCTTGAGCTCCGGTCAGACTAGGGAACCCGTCCCACCGCTTCTCCGCCGAAAATAAATTTCGTTCCGCCGAAATTTTTACACACCGAGTTTTACTGCTTTCTACGGTTATACCCTAGACACCTGGACCCCGCTGATCTACCTCAGCTGGAAACAAAAAAGCAACACAATGCAATGGAAAACCATAAATACTATTTGTTTTCTTAAAAATCATTTCTCCAAAACTTATTCCAACTTCCATAATATTTCTTTTGCTTTAGTACTCAGTCATATTAACCCAAAATCAGAAAAAATGTCGGAATTATGAATTCTAGTATATAGCCTCCTCATGGCAATAATCTAAAGAAAATGGTAAAATGTTCCCATCGATATACATAAGTACCTCTAGCAATTTTATGGGGGTTTACAGGCCCTCAAAACAGTTTTTATGGAATATCTCCCGGACGCTAAAACTTTTACAAGAAAAATGTCATAAGCTAGGTTGTTAGCATTTGAACTTTTAATTGAATTTAAGTTTTTTTTATTAAAACGAGCCTTAAGCCGCAAACATCGTTCGCGAAAAATGAAGAAAAAGTCGCGGCACTAGATCCTTTTTACAGGAACACACTCAGGCGATTTTCATAGCGTAGCGGGCTTGATTTTCACCTGGCAAAATAAAATCTTTGCAAAAAGGAGTGAAATCACAACAAAAACATAAATGTTAGAAAAGATCCAAGTTCTTATATGTACAAGAAACCTGTGCGTAAAAAGTCAGCCAATAAATTATAACAGAGATTTGGTATATTTATTGGTGGATTTACTTGGCAAGTTTTCTCTTAACTACTTTCTTTATCACAAATTTAAAAAGCAGAGATAGAAAATAACAGTTGACCTTTATTTATACCTAATTGGTTTCTCACTGAGAGATATTTAATTTGTCAAATTTCATTTTGGTCTCGGTCTGAGATTTATTTAAAAAAAAATTATTTTTTTAGGACTTTTGGTGAGATTTATCATTTAACTTACAGAATAACTCTTATCTGTTGACTTTTTTTTCTAAAAAATAAAGGGAAACGATCAACCTAAAACTGTTTCCATGGAAAATAAATCAAAAATGGTCTTTTCTCTCTAAAAAAAAGAAAAAGTACATATAAAATCTGTGTTGTTTGAAATATTTCAAATAATTTAGATCTCAGTAGACTCAAATCGTCATCAAATATTTATAAAAGAAGAGGTATTACAAAAACGAAGCCATAGATACCGTCTAAACGTGGCTTTCAGTGCCATTTTGGTCATTGCATTAATCTCACTCTTTTGTCTCACCGTGCCCGTGCACATGGCTATCTGTGTCATGGTTTTCTCGCTATGGTCTCGGTTTGGTCTCGCCGTGATATATACACGTTGTTTTTGGCATTTAGGCGCCAGTTATAGATATCATTGAAACTCATCATTGAAAATTTTAATGATTGATTTTGAGACGTTAAGGAGGCAAAATCATTTATTATTTTGATGGACGATCAAAGCTTAGGACTTAATTAATATTTCTAGTCAAAAAAATATTTCAAATAGGCCCAACTTTCCACAAAAATTGACTTTTAATTTTTCAATGATCATTGGTAAGGTAGTTCAATCATTGAAATAAGAAAAGTCTTTTTATGTGGTAAGTTGGGCCTATTTGAAAAATTTTTTTGGCTAAAAATATTAGTTAGGTCTTTTGCTTTATTTTTCCATCATAAGAATAAATGATTTCACTTCCTAAACGTCTCAAAATCAATCATTAAAATTTTCAATGATGAGTTTCAATGATAGCTATAACTGGCACCTTATAATGTTTTTCCATCATCTCGTTTGGCCTCGCTATAGTCTCGCCAAAACTTTTTTTTTTCAAAATTACTGTTCAAATAGGTTATAATAAGCTAAAAACGTAGTTAAAATACCAAATAATGTTTTATGTTTCATAGTCATTGTATTAATCTGGCTTTTGTCTCGCCATGCCTGTTTTCATGGCTACCTGTGTCGTGGTTTTCTCGCTATGGTCTCGCCATGATATCTTCATGTGATTTTTGTCATTTATAATGTTTTTACATTATCTCGCTTTGGTCTCGCAAAACTCTTTTTTTTTAAATAGATTACAATAACCTTAAACCGTGGCTAATTCCATGTGGTTTTATGTTTCATTTACACGGCTACCTGTATCGTGGATTTCTTGCAATAATATCGCTATAGTCACGCCACCCTGTGACATTTTCACGTTGTTTTTGTCGTTGCTCATGTCTTGTCATCGTCTCGGACCAAAGGTCCAGAGCCCCAGTGAACCCACCAAATTTTAATCAGTACCTAATCATTAAATACCAAATTTCTGTAATTGGAGTTGTTTGTGAATTACTCTTCTAATTTGATACTAAACTTCAAAAATAAGATTTTATCTTATTCACTTTTTCAATGATATTCAACTTCATAAACTTTAAACTTAGCATATATTTTAGACCTAATTACATTTTTTGGCTGACTTTTTACGTAAAGGTTTCTTCTATTTGTAAGAACTTGGTTCTTTTCTTAATCTAATACAGTGACCTTAAACACTTTTTTTTGATGTTTCATAAATACATCTATCGCTGAACAATTACTGATCTTTTATGTCAATTGAGTGGCCTTGAAGATGGTTCCTATACATTTTTTCCAAGTATTACACAAATTAGGTCCCAAAAATTGAGCGTGACCTTCAGAAACTTTAAGCCTTGATTGCCAGTTTTCTAGAACCGACCAATTTCTAGTTGACAAAGCAAGTTGATATTTTTTGGCTGTTGAAGAGGAACTGTACTAATTCAATAGAACCTCATTTTTGGGAAAACCTGTAACGCAGTTCAATTGAAGCTATACATTGAGGTTGAACAAAGTTCTATCAAAATTCTAGGTGTATTTCTAAGAAATTGAGAAAAAAAAATGGTTGTATGGAAGATGAGTGGGAGGATTAGTTTGAAAGTAAATTCAATTTTGGGCTTTTCGTATAATGTTAAAAATCTCTAATTTCACACATGAATCCAACGCTTTTGTCTTGCAGGGCTTTAAACATAGCAATATTTGCGAATGCAGTCTTTAAAAATCTCTCATTGAATTCAATAAAAAGATTGAATTCTATACATTCTTTTTTAAGAATGCGACTTCAAAAAAATGCAGTCGCTATTCTTTTTTCTTAAAAAAATTGCAATTTTTTTCAATCTTCTGTCACCATCAACTGATTGCCATCTTTCACTTCATGCATTCTTTGCATTTTTTTGAAGTTTTTTGAATTCTTTTGCATCCCTTGAACTTTTTGAAGTCTTTGGCATTCTTTGAATTCTTCTGAAGACTTTTGAAGTCTTTTGAATTTTTTGAATTCTTTTGAAGTATATACTTCGAATTCTTTGAATTCACTGCACTCTTTTGCGTTTTGACCTCATTAACACTAAGATGCACTCTGAGAAAAATGATATATTAAATTGCCTTAAATGCTTTAAGGATTTTCCAAATTCAAAAAATTCGTAAATAACAATAACAAAACAAAACAAAACAAAAAAATAACAAAACCAACACAAGGAAATGCATGAAGTCCAAAAATATTGTAATCAGTTGATGATGACAAAAGATTGAAAAATAAAAGATGGCGACTGCATTTTTTGAAGTCATATTTAAAAAAAAGAACCATAGGGAATGAAATCTTAGAATGAAAGTCAATAAAGATTGTATTCGCAAAAGATTGCAATCTTTTTCATATCTGATGCCTAGTACGCTGCTGATGCGTAAAGAAATTTTTAGTTGATCTCCTATAGACAACAAATCTGAACGAAAACATGGCGGTCAAATTTTCATCAATTCAAAAAATTAAAGCACAATAAATGGTCTAGATAATTAATTTATTGCAAAAAAGGGATTAGACTTCTCCAAATAATCCGCTACTTTATCAATTTTGCTCGTCGAACACCGTACTCCAAAATGGTGATTTCTTGATGTCATTTTGGTTTGAGATAGGGATGAGTAGGATTTTTCACAGCGTACTAGGTTTTACCCGTAAATGTTAGTAAAACATTAATAGACAGTAAATAAATTTGAAATCTTTTGTCAATATAATTTCCAAACAATTTCAAGTTCGAAATCATCAAAGTCAAAATTTCTTTAAAAAAACATACAAATTTTTAATTCATATGTACGAGTATGTTAGTCAAAACTTTCAAAACAGAAATACTTTTAGCTTTATCGTACCTACTGAGTGCATTACTACATGCCCTATCTTTGATCCTTTGGTAAAACAGCATCTTACTGATGAGCCCAACTGTTGTACCTGGGTGAAACGCAATATTTGGAGTAGAGCTCACTTAAAAATTCTTTATTTGAACTTTGGTATGTATGTACATTAGTTTTTTATTTATGTTTTGCTGAATAACTTTATTCATGTCAGATTATTTATTTAGCATTAAGTACCCATAATTTTGTGTCTCAAAACCGCAAATTACTATGTTATGACAGCTGTTTCACATTAATTGATATTTTTCTTTGTTTGCTTGCTAAGTCTCTGTTAAATAAGTCAAATGAACTCCAGCTGAGTCTTTATTTCCCTTAACAATGCAATCCTCTACCAGTCACAAGGTAGATATATATGAAGCCTTTTGGTAGAATACAGAAAATAAATACATTAACCACTACACCCGCTTCAGCTGATTTAGCATTAATAGTTTTCAACAAACAATACCTTTGCACGAGATAAAATTTATTTGTCCAAATTAGTTCACCTTTTGACTTATTTATTATCTGGTCAACAAGTTGACTTCCACCAAAATTACAAATTAGGACCACAAACTGCGATAATTGCACAAGACAATCTGTGCAACTGCCTCAACCTCAGTGTGACTCCTATAACATACAACAGCGCACAACTCTCTTACAACATTGACCAACTTTTATGTTTTGCATTTAGTTTTTATGAATTCGGGCTAAATTTTTATCTGACATTCTGCCATTCTGCTAAGTTAAAACGGTTTCGACGCTAACAAACAACTGTCCTTCATGCACCCCTATCCAAAAATAAATTTCACGCTACGATGCGTTTGCACCAAAAAATCTGACCGAATTCTATCACGAGCCATGAGTATGGCGCAGTAAAGATTGAAAAGTGAACTTGCAGCTCCAAAGCTCTGCACCACCATCAAAAGCGGGGTTAATAAGTCTTGTAGCTCGCATACACTGGAAACACAGACATTACCTGTCATAGGGATATATGAACCTAGTCCGCCATCAAGAAGGATCAGCGGGCAGGAAGAGGGGGAGATTTCGAGATCAGCATCACGAGATTGCATGCGCAGCGCAGTGCAGTGCAGCAAACCCATACAACCGTAATTCTCGCGCTGCATCTGAAAGATACTTTATGTGATTTCGAAATATGTTCGAAAGGCATCCGGGCGGGTAGGAGACACAGCCACACCACCACCGCCAGGGTCACTGGAGGAACCACGGCTGGCTGCTGCAGCTGATATATATCTGCACCTCTATGCTCCGTTATAACAATGTTCGGATTTTGATCTATTCGCGGAGCCTTTATCCCCGACACGATACACCACCAGTTCGATGGAGCTTGAGCTGGAGCGGACTGTTGGAGCTGCCACTACCGCGCCGGCCGCTGCAACAACAACAACGGTTCTGCCGAACATAAAGGATAGATTTACATATGGCGGATGATAAGATCAGGCTGCTTCGATGCTGCCGATGCCAGTGATCGCTGCGAGGGGATCATTTATTTATTAACACATTACGAATTGGAGTGGACAGAGGCGATCAGCAGAGACTCGGAGGGGGCAGCAGTAACAGCACTTGAAATATTGCCGCACGCATTTTCCGCCGATAGACAAACTGCGAACACGTAACTCAAACGCACTCTCGGCATAGCTATATGGTGGTATTGGTAGTGGCAGTGGTGGTGGCGTGCTCTTATGGTGGTTGAAATGGAAACACACCCAATGCCATGCTCCAAAATATCAGTCTATGATACCGATCCCTGCAGCTTCGCGCGCAGCTGTCATACAATTCGTTTCTCGATAAAATCTGTAATAGTTTTTATTCATTTATTTATTTTTTTTTTTTAATTTAAGAAGAGATACCACGATCGACGGGATTTATCGATCGGATTAGAAGTCCGGCTCGTATGTAGATACAACTGTGGCAATTAGGGTGGGCAATTAACGCAACTTTCTCTTCTGCAACTTCAATTGAGTTGCGCGTTGTGTTCGAACGGTGGAAAGTTGACGCGAAATTAGTTCGCCGATAGGCGGTGGCTGCAGAGCTGCAGCGGGCAGTGTTTGGTATGTATTTAGAAATTTATTACTTTCTGAGATTATGTACATTTGAAAGTACTTAAACGAATTTAATTTGCATATTTCTAAGATTTAAATCGAAAAAAATAAACGAAACAAATAAATGATTTAAAAAGATAAAATTATTGATAGAGATTGTGAGTGCAATCTAATGTAGGTACAATATCTAAGCTGTGCAGCGATATGCTTACATGGGAATCAGAGCTGTAGGAACAACATGAAGATAATTGGTAGAATTAATAATTTATGGCTTAAGTCTTTCAATAAATTAAATATACCACTGCATAGGTACCTCTACACCTATCATGTTGAATAGTTAATTTATTTATTTAACAAAGCTAAAGAGTCTTATGATTTCTATTTCAGTTTGTTTTTGTTATTTTGAATAAAGGCTTAAATCAAAGTCAGTAGAGGTTTTTTTCCTTGCAAAACTATACTGATAAAATATTTTGATTATGGAACTGAGCGGGGGTTCGTTTGGGAGTATACTTAAAACGACGTGGCAGTAACCTTTGTGCGTCAGCCGGCATTCTTAAAACGCATCTAAGACTATATCTGGAGAGGGGCTCATCTCACAAAAAATATGTGAATACTTTCCTTACTGGAAATTTAATTATCCTTTTTTCTATACTTTCTTACCTACTTCCTTTCTCCTTAAGGTGGCGCTACAATCCGGAATGGACCAGGACCTCAAGGAACAAAGCTTCTTCCAGCCGGCTCAGTCTCTAGCTAGCTGTCTCCATTTTCACGCACCAAGTTGGTTGACGTCTTCTTTCATTTGCGTGCGCCACCTGTTACGCTGTCCCCCTTTACTGCACCTTACGGGGTTGTATTCAAAGACTTTCCGGGTCAGAGCACTGATGACTTTCTCATCTCTACACTTTTGTGGCTATATCGGTGTCACTATACTGCCCGTACAGTACGTTGTTGTACCTCCTTCTTCATTTCACATTTATTAAGGCAGGACCAAAAATCTCCCGAAGAATTTTTCTCTCAAAACAGCCTTAAGTGTTCTCATCTTATCCACCGTTAATAGTGTCCATGCCTCTACACCATACATCAGGATCGGGGTGATAAGTGTTTTACACAGGGACACCTTAGTTGCTCGAGGGAAGGCTTTGCTCTTAATTGGCTTCTTAGTCGAAAAAACAGTGATTGGAAAGAGTTATTCTTCGTTTGCTCTCCTCTCAGCACTGGTTTCATTCGCTGAGTTGATATAGCGGAATCTTGGTAGACAAAGTCTCTAACCACCTCAAAATTAGAGCTGACTATAGTGACGTTTTGTCCCAGAGATTAATGATGTTTTGGGTGTCCTTTCATGTTGACAGCATATATTTGGTCTTGACCGTTTAACCCATCTGCTTGGCTTCCTTCTAAATACTCACGAAAGCACCACTGATATCACGCTTTGATGCCAAACCTAGACTCTATTGATGCTGTCATTTGCGGCCTTACTGGCTGAACAGAATGGAGACGGAGCTGCACCTGGAGCTGCAACTGGAATAGCTGTCAAAATTTTTAATACACACAAATTCAATGATACGAACAGAACACGACGCAACTGCAGACGGAGCTGCAGACGCAGCTGGACAAGTTGGCCAACTTTTAACTTTTGCTTGCAGCTTTTTTGACGTTTCAAAATCGCGAACAAAACGAAGTGTTTACATGTGGGTTAAAGTGATTTTTAAACTCTTCTCAATCACTCATAAAGACGTAAGGTAATTTTAGCTTCTTTTTCATCATTATTCATTTTTATTGTTGATTTCATCTTTATTTTCGATACTTAAATGTCAGAAAGCTGTACAGCTGCATTGTGGGCGCGTAAAAAAAAATCACGTACGACACTTTTTGACAGCTATTCCAGTTGCAGCTGCAGCTCCAGTTGCAGCACTCTATTCTGTTCAGCCAGTTAAAATTGATGAAAAGGTAGTGGCTTTCGATTTTAAACTTTTGCCGTAGTGCAAATATTTGGTCGATGGGGGACTTCTTTGGTTTAAAGCCACACTTATATGGACCTTTTTAATTGAATGACGAATGGCTTCTGGCCTTCGAAAAGTACGAACAAAATACTGAAATGCTCGGCGTCTGCTCAGCATCCACTCCGCCTCCGCTCGGCGTCCGCTCAGCGTCAACTCAGCCTCCGCTCAGCGTCCGCTCGGCGTCCACTCGGCCTCCTCTCAGCTTCCGCTCCGCCTCCGCTAGGTATCCGCTAGGCGTCTGCTCAGCGTCCACTTGGCGTCAGCTCAGCATCCGCTCGGCGTCCCCTCAGCGTCCGCTCGGCCTCCGCTCAGCGTCCGCTCGGCGTCCACTCGGCTTCCACTCGGCTTCCGCTCAGCGTCCGCTCCGCCTCCGCTCGGTGTCCACTAAGTATCCGCTAGGCTGCTCTGCGTCCATTCGGCGTCCACTCTCAGCATCCACTCCACCTCCGCTCAGCGTCCGCTTGGAATACGGTCAGCGTCCGCTCGGCGTCCGCTCAGCGTCCGCTCGATGTTTGCTAGGTATCTGCTAGGCATCCGCTCGGTGTCCGCTAGGTACCCGCTAGGCATCCGCTTGGCGTCCGCTCGGCATACGCTCAGCGTCCGCTCCGCATCCACTCGGCCTCCACTCAGCGTCCGCTATGCATCCGCTATGCGTCCGCTCAGCGTCCGCTCCGCCTCCGCTCCACCTCCGCTTGGTGTCCGCTAGGCATCCGCTCGTTATCCGCTTGGTGTCCGCTCAGCGTCGGTAAACATCAACGAAAACTTGCGTCTTCGAAGAGTAGAACAGCATCTAACTGATAAGCCCGCAACTGTTGTACCTGGGCGAAATGTAATATATGGAGTAGAGCTCACGTCTTAATTTGTTAGTAAACATTTTATGAATCAGTAAAAAAGTAGGTATTTTAACTTGTAAGAAAGTCAATATAAACCGATATGTCAACTATTTTTCTTTTTTGCCAGTCATTCGAACGCAACAAGTATATCAGTATAAATACAGTGTAAGTGACCCGATTTACTATCTGATTTTTGTTCACTCTGTATAAAAATGTTTGTAGCGAAAAAGGCGGCTAAGCTAGAGTTGCCCCAGGTGCTCTAAGGGCTAGGAACGGCCCTGCCTAAGTAAGCTTCTAACGACGAATCCACACCCAAAAAAACTCTGCCTTCGCTATCGGTACTAGTTACCGTTGTAAATATAGCAGTCTTTCAGTTCCTTTTGCCTGCGGTCCATCCCAACGCACTTCTTGGATGGTGATTTTATCTGTTTTGAAAGCAGTCCAGGGCCTCCACTAAATGTTCTGCCGCACGTTGTCTAAAGAGATGGAATATTCTACCTGACGATCCGAAGTTCGTTTTCCTTATTTAGTTTGCTAAGTTTGTCAATAGTAAATCGGTATCCGAGCCCTTGCTGATGCTTCGCAACTTAAATGCTGAAGATACGGGGGCGGGAAGTCACCACAACAGCAGACCCCTATGAAGAGAACCAAACTCTTATAATATACACAACCCCAAGGGCGGGGAGCCAGATTAACTGCTTCTCTTTATAGTCCTGAGCTCCAAATATGTCGTAGTAGCCCGAACATCGTACGAGGTGTTCATTTAGTGGTTCAAGGTGTTCACTTAGTGGAATGGCACTGGAGATGACACCATTGATATCTTCCACTATCGCCTTGATGAAAGCAGAAATGCCTTACTCTTCTCGCTCGGTCTCTCTCTTCAAGACTGTTGGTGGCACCTTTGATTCTCTATTTTGAATTCATCCGCAGCACACAATCCCTTTTAAAAGTTCCTCCAAGACTTCAACCGAATTGTAGGGCCATTCATTTCCGAAATATGATTATAATGTAGTTTAGCATATCAAGTCCAGATGGACGCGAGCATGTCAAGACCAGTATCCGATGGTTACCACGAAAAGGTAAAATAAGCACAAATTGAAGTGTAGAATTAGTTGCATTACTAAGGAGGTCGCTATGTTGACGCGTATGAATATAGGTTAGGTTAGGTAGAAGGGCTGACAGTTGATCTCGTTACCGTCACACTTAGATCTATGTTGATCCGTTGTGATACCCTAGGAAATTGTATTCCACTTAATGTAAAAACCTATGTGTTCTGTTAGCAGTCAAGCCATTTAGAGGCGTTGATGAAATTCAGAAGGCTATTAGCCGAAGTTCCAGAAAGTTCCTCTAGGTCATTATAGAAATAATTTCCTAGGTGTTTCTTTCTTAAATGACAAAGTGCTGGGCAGTGGCAAAGGAAGTGTGAGGTATCCTCATGTGCTTCTTCGTCACTGCATCCTCTGCAAAGGTCATCAGTACTGAGCCTCATTTTCTTTTATGGTATCTCAGTAGGTTGTGTCCGGTGATTATGCTGACAAGGGAACGGAGATGTTTCTTGTTCATTTGCATAATTTTGTCTGTTCTCTGCTTATTGAAATTTGGCCATAACTTTCTAGTTGTGGCGCATGTTTCAAGCAGATTCCATCTTTCATTGGTTTTTTCTAATATTTTGTTACCAATTTCCTGTTTGATGCTACAGGTTGGTACTTTGATATTTTGTTCGGCTTGACTTGAATCAAGCGACGAACCCGTTCTCGCCAGCTCATCAGCTCTCTCGTTTCCCTGTACATCACTGTGACCGGGAACCCAGCAGAGTCTAATGTTATGCTGCATGCCAAGAACCCTAAGCTCTTCGCGACAGCAAGTCACAAGCTTCGAATGTATCTCGGTGGCAGAAATTGCTTTTATTGCTGCTTGGCTATCAATAAAGAGGGTGATATCAGCTCGTGGTATCGCCATCATTGATATTTGCGTAGCTGCTTTTGTCACTGCCAAGACCTCGGCTTGGAAAACGCTGCAAAAGTCCGGAAGTCTGAAGGAGCTAGCTAGTCCCAGAGTTTCCGAGAAAATTCCTGCACCAACTCCAGTGTCCATCTTTGAACCATCGGTGAAGACAGTTATCGTAGATGCATTACTGAAAGGTTGGTTGTTTTCCCACTCTTCTCTATTAGGAAAAGAGGTAGTGGAGGGTCTGTTGAAATTTAAATAGGGTGTTGTGTAGTCTGTGCAAACATTATTTCCCACATATCTCTGCAGAATCTGAGTATGGCCCGATGTGCTTTGCTTCCAGCATTTAGTCTGGCTTAGGCGCAGGGCACTGTATGCTGCAGACTCTTGCACGAATAGATCTAGGGGTCTCAAGTTGAGTATCGCTTCCAGTCCCGCTGTGGGAGTGGTTTTCAACGCCCCCGTAATACCCTACGCATGCTAATCTTTGAACTTTTGTCAAGGTTTTCAGGTTTGTTGCTTTCTCAGTCGCGTTCCACCAAACTAAATTACCGTAGGTAAGTATCGGTCTAACTATTGCCGTGTAAATCCACCTGATAATTTTTGGATTGGGTCCCCAGGATTTTCCAAAGATCCTGTTGCAGGAATAGAACGCAACCATAGCTTTCTTTGCTCTCTCTTTAGTGTTGAGACTCCAGTTCAGTTTCTTATCAAGGATCACACCCAAGTATTTGGCTTGATCCGAGATTTTGAGTGGAGTCCCTGCAATTGATGGTAATCTAAACATTGGTATTTTTCTTCTGTTAGTGAAGAGAACCAATTCAGTTTTCAATGGATTAACCATTAGACCACAATTCTTTGCCCATGTGTTGACCTTTGACAGGGCATATTCTATTTGTTCACTAATAGTGGATGGGAATTTACCTGTCGCAAGTAGTACTAGGTCATCTGCATAAGCTACTACTTTGACTCCACTATATTTTAATTTCACAAGAATTTCGTTCATAACTAGTATCCAAAGAAGCGGAGAAAGCACCCCTCCCTGGGGTGTTCCTCTGGATGTGATACTTTTAAACGTGAATCTCCAAGTTCTGTATTAATATGCCTGTTTTTTAACATGCACATAGTCCAATTTATTCAGTATGAATATGACTACCCGCTTCCTACAGCGCCATACCGTTCGAATAATCCATAGTTCCACTTTTCGAAGACCAACAAAATTAAACAAAATGGAATAAAACAGTTTTTATAAATAAAGATTTTGCAAGAAAAGGTTTTAAATATGTTTCCTTTGAAGTTGCCAGGCCCTGTCGATACCAACTAGCATAATTTCGGCTGGAAAGTCGAGTTTAGTGGAACATAGTAAAAGGGCATCAAGGCATGGACCATGTTTTCAAATGATTGAAACTTGATTTGACCAAGACACAACTGATTCCCAAAACCTTAACATTATGGAGTATTGTAGAAATGTCCATCTTTATCAGAATGGGTTTTTCTCCAGAGTCCCACATAAAAATGGTAACAAACTCATGTTTTACAAGGTGATGTTCATTTGTCGTGGACCTTTAATCTGCCAATGGATTCGGATACATCATTTTGAGAATTTATTACTCATTTTAACCCCCAATTACATTGTGCAAAGATATAATGTCCATCAAGATTATCAGCCTTAAACTCTTTAAAAACTCAATTAATAAAAATAAATAAAGGTTCTGTAACAATTTCTCAGAGCTTTTACTCCATAATTCGTAGTAATCTTTAATATTTATTATCTTATGTCTCAATTGAAGCCTTTTTGTAAAACCTATTTCTTTCAGGCGGAGTAGCATTTCCCAACATTTACACATTATGAAGAAATAAAAGCGGAATTTAGTATTTAATTCTCAGACAACTCACCCATTTATTTTATTTTTTTTTTTTTTCTTAAATCGACAATTGACTTTCTAAGTGTCAATTCTTAAGAATCGCATAAAGCGGATCAAATCGTTTGGTCACGTCTAACATTATTAAACTACTTTTGTGGCTTCGCAAGAACCGCAAATAAATATGTGTGTAACATATCTACAATACATAAAAGCGCGAGTCATTCTTCTATATTTGGCCTTTCCGGTAGCCATGATATAAGAACATTATATTCTGTCCGCCCTGGGAAAAGAAACCGCAAACTAATTAACGTGTATTCGTAACAAATAGACCCTCTATGTATATCACTCTGATATAACTACTGCTCTGAGTGTGCTTTTTCCAATTAATTAAGTCATAAGGTATGCAATCTAATGGCGCTCGCGGTTTTTCCCCTACACCCTCCATATATTACCTGCAATGTCCCGCACAGACTATAAGAAATACAAAATTATGAATCATAGCTTCTGTACAAAGAGGGAGCACCTGTCCAACGATTAGCATGTCATTACATGCACTTAACACCACAAACGCAATTATATGTAGGTACTTCTTCTAAGTAAAAAAAAGCTATTTGGCGTGGTAGGTATAGTAGCGCAGACGAAGGTGCAGGTGCACAGAAGTAAGAGCATAGTAACTTACGGCACACTCGAATGTCGTGTCTGACAAGGCGTTGGGTAAACATCTTCAATCTCCCGAAACCAATTGAAGAGTCATCATATAGACGAATTTATGTGTGTTTGGGGGCTTGATAACTTCGATCTTGGATCAAGTTTCATACTTCGTCTATGGTCGCCATTCAGAGACATCGTCGTCTCTGCCATATCACAAAGGCCCGAGAAACTCTTAAGCAAAACGTTCTCCATCATTGCGGCACTGCGTCCCACGCATAAGTTGCCTTAAGATGCCAATCGATAGGTCGCCATCAATGTATCTCAACCTTGAAGCAAATACTAATTTATCGGCCATAAATACAGTTCTATGCATAAATTGTTCCAAACGCTCGCTGCTCTTGTGTAAAGAGTTCCGCTCACTTCATCTTCTTCGTCTTTATCTTCATGTTAGTTGTTAATAATACATAGGTGCCCATGTACTTATATACTCGTGTGTATATATTTTTTTTATTTTATTATTTTTAAATCAAAATTTGGTTTCGTACAATCAACCGTTTGGATCGGATCACATTTCGTTTGGCTGGACTGGACGGCCGGCCGCCTGGCCGGATAGACAGACATTCTGACATTTAAGAGAGATATAATAGTGATGCAATCACTCCTCTGCTTATGATCGTTGGACGGAATGGACTTATGGACGTGACTCAAACTCTGAGGCCAAATGTCTCTGGGAGAGGTGACTATATAGTGGTGATTATAAAATTAACATCGCACGATAGCCATAATCTGGCATAATCAGAGGTGCATTAAGTCCAAGTCGCCTCGTACTGATCCCTAGAGAGTGAGAGAGATGATTTTTACCTTTAAGTATGGTTTAAACCAGCGATGAAGGTAGTTAAGGTAAACTAATGGCAATTTATAAATTCACGAAAAAAAAAATCAAGCACACGACTGAATTGTTTAGGTATTATCCTTAATTCTTTGCAAGGCTGACTCTTAACTATATTCATCATGCCTAGGAGATATGCATTGGACATTTCAAACAGTGATTATCTTTTCACTGAACTTTCTCGTGTACATAGACAGAATTTTCAAAGCAAACAACATAAAAAAAAAATTGTTACCAAACCAACCATAACCGTCTCTTATGAAGGACGTACCCAAATGGGGACCAAACGTCCCAAAATTCTGAATGACAGAAACCCAAATTCCAAGACTTTGCAGTGAATTAAATCCTAACACTCGTATTAATAAAGCCAAATTAAACATTGATTATCTTTAATTTGGTGAGTTTATTGTGAACTTTAACAATAAAAAGAAACAGACTGATTCTTAGGACAAGATACAATAAAGAATTTTTAGTATCTACTCTTACTCTCTGGTAACATACAGAGATCTTGATTGTAGTAGATTATTTGTAAGATTTGGTACTTAATGGGAATTGGTCGTTTAAATTTTTTGATTATCAAATTTTTTTTCAATTCGTTAAACAGCTTTTGATCAAGGTCTTAGTTAATTTGTGGACTTGAAGATATATAATTATTTTTTATTAATAGGGTTGTGTTTAAAAATGTTTTAAATTAATCAGAAATAATTTTTTAAAGTCATGACAACGAGTTCAAGCAACTCCGAACTATTCTTTATTTGTGTTAATTCATTTATTTATATTTTTTCGTTGCATCAGCTTAAAACTGCTACAATGACGATGACCGACGACGACGATGATTCTGCTTAACTTAAAACGCAAAAAAAACACTGAAACCGAATCTGAAACGCGAGAGAGGAGATTTTAATCAATCGTAGTTAATGGCTTTTAAAAGCTTCTCGTGGCCGGCATTCGTATCACATCAATGTGCCCAGTCTTGGCAATTGGTGTTAATTGTTTCAGCCGGACTAAGAGCTTTATGCAACCATCAAAAGTGATATTGTGGGCACTGGTGTAATATCGCCAACGATCAACAGGGGGTATAGTATAGAATTAAAATTGTATATTGCGTTGTTTGCAATATTTAATTTAATGTTGTTTTTTTTATTTTCTTCACATTTTTATGACTTTTTAAGAAATAATAGGATGAATCCGTTATAAAAATAAATTCCATTCGAGATGGGGATTATGACAATTTGCAATCGGTTCAATGTCATACAATTATGTGTATAGGTAATCCGTACCAGGTTGTTGGTGATCTATAGGCTATACCAGCGGTTCCCAAACTTTTTTTGGCAGTGGAACCCCAAATAAGACCCGATTATATTTTGGAACCCCAAAATTTAGCGAAAGCAAAAAATGAAAGACAAGACATATCAAAAACTCATTTTTTTCAATTAAGATATTCCATCAAAGCTAATATGAAGAATGAAACTGTTTCATTACTTGAATAATATTATTTTATGCAGCGTATAGTCTCGATCTATATTTGCTTTTTGCATAAGTTTACTCTGAGAAGCCTGCTTCAGAGCGAAGCAAAATTTAATAAAGCTTTTTTGGCAAACTCATCATAGCAGGTATACACTTCTAATACAAAGCCATAATTCGTTTAATAATACAGAATCAAATACATAAGAGATACCCGCAGATCTATAAGCGATTTTGTTCCTATGCAGACATACTTAGGCCCAGTTTTTCAATACGAGATCATCTTAGTCTTAGGGTTGAGCCCCAGTTAACTTTTTAGTCAATTTAAATCCAACATTTTTCAGAATTAGCTCACTAAGTGAGTTTGATCAGGGACTAGACTGTGTCTTTGAAATGGTTATTCCCGCCATCCTGGTCGTCTCGATATCTAAAGTGAAAGGCATGAAAAGGTGATATCTACTATAGTTTTGAACTTCGATTTTACTAGACTTTTGACAACAAGTAAAGGTTAATCCTCCACTGAATTCTGAGTTAACTCGGTATTGATTTATTTTCAGGCTTAGTAAACTCTCAGCACATGAAAACTGTGTCTGGAAAGTAATCAAACAAATACCTTTCTCGGCTATTCAAATGTCCAGCGTGATCAGCTAGGGCTAGGACTTCCATGCCAATGCATGTTTTTTCTCACAACGTTTAGAAGCCTTAGACCAAATTATCTTTACGAATCATAAAATTTCCTTTAAAATGGCATTCAATCGTTAGTGCATATTTTGCATATTTTATGCAAAACGCATATTCTCAAAATAAATGCATCTTTTCATAAGAAATGCATATTTAAAGTGCATATTTCGTGCATATTTTTCAAAAAACTATCGAATCGAAATTTCAGATGAAAATGCTGGGTCTATTAGTTGCTTTAAGAGATAATGCAATATGTGCCCCGACTCTACTCTAACTCAACCCTATTGGTGAAGTTATAAAAAAAGACTGTTTTTGAAAAAAAAACGAAGGCTCTTCTACAATGAAAATCGTAAATAATGCATTAAATCTGAGCAACAATAACGAAAGCTATTTCATTGAAATTTGTTGAAAAACACTCACTTCACTCTGTCAGTTGAAGTAAAACGTTCTATTTCTTTTTACAAAAGTTTTCAAAGGCCAAGTAGGTAATGTTTTGTTTTTGAAAATTGTAAACATAGTTTTCTTATTTACCTCTACGTATGTGAATGAAACATATGAAAAAGTGTTGTTTTTTATTTAACTCTCGATGTTATCTTTATTTTGTTATTTAAGGCTGAATTAAATTTTTATTAATAAAAACTGAAAGAAAAATTATTTTTTCATTTTATTTTTCGGAAAAATGGCCGTTTAAAGTGCATATTTTAAGCGCATATTTCCGATTTTTAAGTGCATGAGAATCCTAGCCCTAGTGATCACATTGCGAAAATCAAATCTTAGCTCTAACATAATGTTTCCTTGCAAAAATTCATATAAAACTGGAAAACATTCAACATTTTGTGTTTAGGCTATTTATTATGTCTTATAATAAAGAACTAAGACGCTCATGGAATTTTATTGTAAAAATCATCAAAGGGTTCATTGAAGATGGGAAAACCGCGGAGTGCTATTAAATTAGAGGTTGCATTTTGGAGAGGGGGGTGCAAAAGCACCCTTTTTGGTTTCTTGCATATAACTCGAAAACGAAGCAAAATTTCGAGATAATTCCTAAAACCTTTTTTGTAGAAAATAAAATTTACCATCAAAATGGATTCTTTAAAAAAAAATTAAAAAATTTGTAGGTAGCTAATTTTTAAAAAAATCATTCCAAAAAAATGTGCATTTTTTGTTGCTTTTTTTTTTTTACTTATTTGCTGTTAACTTTCTTACCAGCAAATATAGATATATGCATTGCCCCATATAAAAGAAAGATAATTTAATTTCCTTTAAAATAAATTTAAAAAAAATTGTTTGGATAAAAATCGACCGAGAAATAGTAGTTCAAACTCGCTAATTTTAAGTTTTTAAAGCTTTATGAATGGCATTTTTGGCTATTTTGATGGACTTGTTAGATTTTACGCTCAAACTGGGTGTATTAGTGTGCCATGACCAGTTAAGTCAAAAATAAAAATCAAATTTAAAATTTTTCACAGTTTTAGGGTTGCCATCTAATTTTTTTCTTCTTTTCTTTTTAGAATAAATGCCAAAATCAACACACTTGCTCTTACAAAGTCGGGTTTTGAACACATGTTAGCTTATACCTTTTCGAACATGAAAACAAATAGTTCCAGACAAGTTTGACGGTTGAAAGTCCTTGCCAGACGGGCTCAACATTTCAAAAGTAGGTATTATAAGAAATATTTTTTTTTTAATTTCAAATAACTGTCAAACCTCGTTTTACAAAGCCGGGTTTTCAATATATGTTAGCTAATGTCTCCTTTAATAGAGACACAATTGTGCCAGACGAGTTTGGCTGTCGAAAATGCATGCCATGATGGTGTTATTTTTTTTCCATTTGTTTTCTAATTTTTTTAATTAACTATCAAAACTAACAAACCTACTTTCAAAGACCGGGGTATTTGGTAGTTTATGCCTTTCGTTATATGTATGGACAAAATAGTGCCAGACGAGTTAGGTATTCCAAAATAAAAAAAGTTATTTCTGTAATACCTACCTACTTAGAAAATGTTGAGCTGTTTTGGCAAGGACCTAGACCTTCAACCGTAAAACTGGTCTAACACTATTTTTTGTTCATGTTCAAGAAGGTATACGCTAACATGTGTTCAAAACCCGGCTATATAAAAGCAAGTTTGTTGATTTTGAAAATTATTTTAAATTTTGAAAAAATTAGATGACAACCCTAAAACTGCAAAAAATTTGAAACTTGACTTTTATTTTTGACTTAACTGGTCATGACTCCCTAATACACCCAGTTTGAGTGTAATCAAACAAGCTTTAAGAACTTAACATCAGCCTAGTTTGAACGACTATTTCTCGTTCGATTTTTATCCAAACCGTTTTTTGAATAATTCATTTTACAGGAAATGTAATTGTCTTTCTTTTATATGGGGCAGTGCCTATACCTATCTCTGCTGGTAAAAAAGGTATAAGCAAATACGTAAAAAAAAAACAAAAAATGCGATTTTTCACATTTTTTTGTAATGATTTTTTTAAAAATTAGCTAATTAAAAATTTCTAAAATTTTTTTTAAAAAATACATTTGGTAAATTTTATTTTCTACAAAAAAGGTTTTAAGAATTATCTCGAAATTTTGCTTCGTTTTCGATTTATACGCAATAAACCAAAAAGGGTGCTTTCGCACCCCCCTCTCCAAAATGCAACCTCTAATTTAATAGCACTCCGTGGTTTTCTCATCTTCAATCACCCCTTTGATGATTTTTACAATAAAATTCCATGAACGTCTTACTTCCTTATTGCCCTGTTTTTTAGCACATAATTAATAGCCCATTATGTACACAGGTAAGCCAGAACTCAATTGTTTTTAAAGTTTTCAGTTTTTTTTTTCTCGCAAAAAATTTTCTTGTTAATTTTACAAACAAAGCTGTAGGTAAAGCAACTTTCCAAGAATTTCTGCCAGACATACTAATCTTACTCATCATCAAATTATTCGAAAAGGTTTGGTGGTGAAGATAAATTTTGTTCAAGTTACAAAATCTTAAGCTCATGCATGAAGTTCAAATAACCGGGATCAAGTTTTTCCTCTATCGACAGATTTCGGTATGAAGTGATTCACTCTCTAATCTTTCACACTTTTTTGAAAAATCTTGACTGGAGATGATAATTTTTAAAAAATTTAAAATCTTCACAGCTTTTGAAGAGGCCCATTGCCTAGTCTACGTTTCTTATTTCCATATGTTTCTTCGAAACGGTTCCAACGATTTGCATGAAATTTTCAGTTTGTTCTTATGGACGAGAAAAAAAAAATGACAAATAGGTTTTAGTAAAATCCAACCACCTTTCTTAATTCTTTGTTACTTGGAAACGCCTCCTAGGATTTGCTGTAAATTTTCAGGGTTTATTTTTAGAAACGAGAAAAGAAAAACTCAAAAATTGTTTATAAGCGGACGTAAGACTAGGTGAATTTAATTAAAAGGTCTTCTAAGATTTCTTTCTTGCTTATAAAATTAACAATAAACATTTTGTCTAAGTCGTTTAAGCCATTTCTGAGAAACAAAAATATAAAAAAGTGGGCATGGCAGGGGTGGATTTTACTGAAAGAATTATTGAAAAACATTATTCTCGCTAAAGAAAAAATAACAAAAAATAAATATTCAAAAAAAGTGGTCGTGATAGTGGGCGGATTTAAATAAAACAATTTGTATTAAATTTTCTCGTCTATAAAAAAAAACTCTGAAAATCGCTGGAGCCGTTATCGAGAAACAAACAAATAAGAAAAGAGGGCAGTGGGCGGATTTATTTCTTATAAATTTCTTAATAAAACGACATTTAACGGACCGCGATAATTTGATGAAATCAAACTATTTTTATAATTTTTCTCGGCGTTTGTGATGTTTTCTCAAAATAACAAATTATGAATATTTCATCCATTCACGAAATGGTGCATGTGCAGCGCTTCCTTTAAAACCAAGATTGAAGAAAAGTGGGCGTGGCACCACCCCTGCTAGGGGAATGATGTGGTCAACTCAGATTTGGGTTAAGAGACGATCTGCAAAATCACAGCCTGCTTCTGTTTTTACTTGCGATATAGGTACTATAGGGCAAGTTTTGGATTCGTGCAAAAAAAAAATTTCGAGATGACAATCAAACATGACATTACGATGATAGAGAACACGAAAAAAGTGGGTGGCACAATTCTGTCTGTCTGTCTGTCTGTCTGTCTGTCTGTCTGTCTGTCTGTCTGTCTGTCTGTCTGTCTGTCCGTACCTCAACCTACAGCCCAAGCCACTGAAGCGATTTTCTTCAAATTTTGAACTTAAGGTTTTTTTGTAACTCTCCAGAGGGGAAATTGAAATGTTTTTTTTAGCTCAAAACTTAACGGTACTTGCCATACAACCGTTAAGGAAAAGCTTATTTATCTCAAAAACGGCTCCAACGATTTTGATAAAAAAAATCAGTGTATTACTGTAGATATAATATACCTTTTAGTAAGAAAAAAAATCACCAAAAACATTTATTAACGGTACCTGCCATATAACGGTTTTTTTGATTTTTGGTTTTCTCATTAACCGCTCATCCGATCTCAATACAAATTTTTCAACAAAAGCTTTGTTAGAATATAAATAAAACTGCATACCAAAATTTTTGAAAAAATAAATTTTGGATTTTTAAAAAAAGATTGAAAATTTTTTTTTGAAAATTCAATATTTAAAAAACGGGTTGATGAATTAATTTGAATTTTCAGTTTTAAATGTATATTAATAAAAACTCAAAATTGGCATACCAATTTTTTTTTTGAAAATTGTTACAAAAATTTTATATATAAAAAATTAATTTTTAAGAAAACGGCTCCAACGATTTTAAATATTTTTTTGGCATATACCTATTGATATTTTTTTAAGTTATCAAATGGCATACTTTTTTTTGCGCTCTAAGTTATTTATCAGGCTGTTTAAACAATTAAAAGAACGATTTAAATGCTTTTTTATACTTTTTCTATAATTACTTGAATATTTTTTAAAGTTCTTAAGTTCCACACAACTTGAACATAAGAGCAAGTACGTGCGATCCAGTCGTGCATTTTATTTTTTTTTCATTTGATTCCTAGTAAAATCGCTCTATTTACTGGACTTTGAGTGCATAAATTATTGATTAAGCATTGCCGTAGACTTTATCAAAACCTCAAAGAAAAAAAAATCTGATGGTGTTAAAAGGCACTATTAACAGAATAGAGTGCTGCAACTGGAATAGCTGTCAAAAAGTGTCATACGTGATTTTTTTACACGCCCACAATGCAGCTGTACAGCTTTCTGACATTTTAGTATCGAAAATAAAAATGAAAACAAAAATAAAACTGAATAATGATGAAGCTTAAATTTCTTTACGTCTATTATCACTTTAACCCACATGTAAACACTCCGTTTTGCTCACTATTTTGAAACGTCAAAATTGGCCAACTTGTCAAGCTGCGCCTGCGGCTCCGCGAAATTAGGCCCCAGGAAATTTGGCCCCAAAAAAAATGAAATAAGGCCCCAAAAAATGCATACATAACAACAACAATGAAAATTCTTGAATTTTGGGGTGTTATTTCATTTTTTGGGGCCTTATCTCATTTTTTTTTTTTAAAAGACCCTAACATTAAATTTGGGGCTTAATTTCATTTTATTTTGAAAAACAATTTGGGGCCTTATTTCATTTTGCATAATTTACTTAAAATTGCCAAAATAACATTGTTTGCACAAAAAGTATTAAGAAAATCCGCTAATCGAGGACCCAGAGCTAGCAAAATACCGCTTAGTGTGGTCCCAGCAATCATGTTTCAATGTAAAACAAAATCGCGCGATTTGTTGGATAATACATATCTCAATATGCGCTTCGCACCGAAACCACAGCCCAACTGACATACATATCAGCTTTGATTCGAATAGTTTTGGCCCAAAAAACATATTTATTGAAATGAACATTATTTGTATGTTATTGTGTAATAGGAAAATATAGCGTTCGATGGTCTTTATTATCGATTTATTTGAATCAAAAAATTCAAATATACATTTTGTAGAAATAGCTTAAGAAAGAAGGTATTCCGTTTCTAAAACGATAAAAGGAGGTCATGATATCTTGGCTGTCTATGTCTACTCGCAATGGCAAGCGGGTCATCAACTTTATACAAAACGAATATCGAAATTGAAATTTCTCTCTACGAAACAAATGGCAGTCGAACCTCCCCTTTAAATAAGAAACAATAACCTACACGCAACAGTTTCATAAAGATTTCTATTACCTCCTTCATGAATGGTTCCCAGGATTAATTACCATGAGTTTTTAAATGCCAATTACACTCGTCGTATTATTCATGGCCGTAATAGATCTTCGACTAAATGGGAAACTTATATATACCGCCAAGTGCTTATACCCAGGGTATTTCACCTAAGCCACAGCAGCTAATTGCTTTAGAAAAGTACGCAAACTCTCTTGGTTGGTTTGTATATCGTCATCGTCAGTCGTCGTCATCCGTTCACAAAGTATCATAGATCGATCATGCTCTATGGCCTGAGTAAACATTTGCTGACAGCAACGAATATCCCTTTTGTCAAAAGCTAGCAAAACAATTATCCAAGTTTTCAATGATACATCTTTTAGCCAAATCCTCCTCGTGTGGTTGTGTATGTATACAATATCTATGAAAGGAGAAATTCAATTACAATTTCATTAGACTGCCAGGAGCTAGAAGTCGCTTCGAGCTGCAGGCGAAGCTATTTCCACTCAAAGTCCCACAGAGAGTTATCTGTGTGATGCCTTTTTGTAATGGATGTTCAAGCGCGTACCTATATATACACAAAACCGAACCCGTAATTATCTAAACTGTGTTTCCATTTATCAATGACGCTGATGGAATACAACAAAAGTCAGCCAAGCTTCCTCTCTGTGTGCTAAACGCATCTTGGATGGATATTCTTCATTTTCTTCATAGCCCATTCTATCCATCCATCCATCTATCCATCCGACAAAATGGGTAATAATGCTCTCTCCCTCTTTCACATGCACCATAAATAGAATTATAATTGCGATCAATTAATCATCGTAATTAGATGAGATGAGCATCACTTGGTTCGTCGAGTAGCTCCAACAAGAAATTCTTTGCATTTACCTTTCGTTGATGCTCCAAGTTTGCCTCTACACATTTAGCTGGACTAAGTCAAGAGGAATGATCCTCAAATAAAGATAAGGGCGCAACACAACGCATTACATTGGCGCGATGGTCAATAACGCATGTAACCGTGTTGCCATTGTTAAAAATTGAACTTAATTGACCATTATGTAGGTGAAACAAGAGTTATGGGTATTTTCCGTACTATTTACCCACAAGTTAAGTAACAACTTTTTTTTTCGAAAATCAAAATTGCAAACTTCACGCACATTATTATTTTTTGTGCAGAATCGCCAAAGCTAGAACTGTGACCTCTATACATTTTACAAAAACAAGAAACACAGAAAACAAAAAATATATATTAATATGTGGACATTTACTCAAAATGAATTTCCATGAGGTAAACATGGACTTTACAATTATTTTATTTCACAAGCTTGGGGCGACTGGGATTCTGTTTTGTTGATTATTTTTGAAAATTCCAGTACAACGCTCTTCAACGAACACTTCAACAGCAACCAGTTCCGAAAAATGCTACAATCTACCAAACATGAACACAATGCATTCAAATAACAAATGCCACGAAAAATCAATACAAGTCATGCAAAAAGATCTTTTATCAAATCTCAGCCGTTACCACTTAAAAAAAAAGGATCTGTCATACAAAAGTGCTTCTCATCTTAGTCCTTCGGACTCGGCTAGGGCTAGCCACGATACCAGAAAAGTCTCGGCATGGTATCGTTTGGTATTAGTATCGGAATCCGACTTTAGTTAAATCCACCCACTGCTACGCCTATTTTTTCTATATTTTGGTTTTTCGAAAACAGTTCCAACGATTTTTTATAACAATTTTATCAAACTCATTCTTTTAATAGCCAATCACACCAATAGAACTGTTTTTTTATTTGTCCATTAATTGCTTTACTTTTAAACGGCTTACTGCTACAACATTTGAGTAAAGTTCTGATAACTAATAAATTACACAACTAATTTTTTGAATTTACAACTCATTCAAATGTTCCATAAAATAGTTTTGCACTGTTTTCCTGTGAACTTATGACCCTGCGTCAAAATGTATGTTCATGTCGGATACTTAATAAGAACTTTACTCAGACATTGTGAAGCAAGCCCTTAAAAATTGTTAAGTCAACAAAGAAAACTTTAGTTAAAAAGATTATCTTTCATCCAGTTTGCATACAGACGAGTATTAAATCTTAAAAATACCAAGCGAGTTCCACTACAAGACTAAGAACAAGTTCCACTACAAGACTAGGAACAAGTGCATTTTATTTTTGGTTGCGAATGAAACCAGACCAAGTCCAGACTAGACCAAGACCGAAACTGAGACCGAGACTGAGATCGAGACCAAGACCGAAACTGAAACCAAGACCGAAACCAAGACCGAGACCGAGACCAAGACTGAGACTGAGACCGAGATCAAGACCAAGACTGAGACTGAAACCAAGACTGAGACCGAGACCAGGACCGAGACCAGGACCGAGACCAGGACCGAGACGGAGATGGAGACTGAGACTGAGACTGAGACTGAGACCGAGACCGAGACCGGGACCGAGACCAAGACCGAGACCGAGACCAAGATCGAGAACGAGACCAAGATCAGGACCGAGACCGAGACCGAGACCGAGACCGAGACCAAGACCAAGACCAAGACCAAGACCAAGACCAAGACCAAGACCAAGACCAAGACCAAGACCAAGACCAAGACCAAGACCAAGACCAAGACCAAGACCAAGACCAAGACCAAGACCAAGACCAAGACCAAGACCAAGACCAAGACCAAGACCAAGACCAAGACCAAGACCAAGACCAAGACCAAGACCAAAACCAAGACCAAGACCAAGACCAAGACCAAGACCAAGACCAAGACCAAGACCAAGACCAAGACCAAGACCAAGACCAAGACCAAGACCAAGACCAAGACCAAGACCAAGACCAAGACCAAGACCAAGACCAAGACCAAGACCAAGACCAAGACCAAGACCAAGACCAAGACCAAGACCAAGACCAAGACCAAGACCACGACCAAGACCAAGACCAAGACCAAGACCAAGACCAAGACCAAGACCAAGACCAAGACCAAGACCAAGACCAAGACCAAGACCAAGACCAAGACCAAGACCAAGACCAAGACCAAGACCAAGACCAAGACCAAGACCAAGACCAAGACCAAGACCAAGACCACCCAACTAACAATTTAACTTGTATTAGGTCCGATTTTTAAAATCTGATAAGCTATAGCTCACATAGAACTAATATAAGGCTTTCTTATACAATTCAACCATTTTCCAATATTTATTTTTGTTTATAGCCTGTTTAATGCCTTTTAAAATGAAATTAGCAAGTTATACATAAGGCTTGTATACTTAAGTATAAAAGCCGTATTTAAGGCCTGCCAAAGTTGTTTTACTGCAAGTTAACAAAATAAATTCGTATACGGCTCTCTTAAATAAGCTTGCTACACAGCACACAGCAGCAAGATTTGACATTTCTCTGGAGTTGAAAATATTCTGCAGCGGGTGTAACAAATATTCTAAAGTGTTCGTCATTAAATTGAAAAGATTAAAAACAAATATTTTATTAAAAAACCTAATTCGTCAAAAAATAGTGAATAATTAATAAGAAGTTATCAAAACATCAATGAACTTCGATTTCAAGTGTCCAAAGTCGATTAACACTATGAAGCGCGCGCTCGCCGATGTGTTCCTCGATTGATGTGTTTCTTGATAGAATTTGTGTTTTATTTTTTTCTTAACTTTAATGAATGCATAACTATTTTTGTTTATTTAGGCAACTTTTCTCGTAAATATATTTGTTTTTAATCTTACAAAACAATGCGAAAAAATAAATGCACTTTTGAATGTTTGATATGAATTTGTATGCGCATATGTGTGTTTGTTTTTTGCCTCAAATCTACTGACAAATGGCACACACAATCCCACATAAAAAAAAATTACAAATTCCATCGAACCAAAAATCGTTCTGAAATGATTTAAAGGAATTCGGCATTAAATCATTTAAAAATAAAATAAAAATTTTAAAGCAAACTTATTGAAATTATTGCCTTTTTTGGTGAGCTATATAGTTTTGTTTGTATAACAGCTGTATCCCTCCGTGAGGAAATTAATAGTTTTTATAAAATGTTAGTAGCAAACTTAATTTAATGATTGTCTTCTTTGGTGAGCTATTTCGTTTGGCTTGTGACAGCTGTTTGGCTGTGTACCTCCTTGTGGAAATGTATAGTTTTTATAAAACGTTTGTGACAAACTTAATGAAATTATTGTCTCATTTCGTGAGCTATTTCGTATGGGTTGTGACAGCTGTGCACATCTATGACGAAATATATAGTTTTTATAAAATGTTAGTAGCAAACTTATTGAAATGATTACCTTCTTCAGTAAGCTACCCTACCAGCGGACACAAAACATACACCAACGAGTCGCACGTACTTGCTGTTATAATTTAGTTTTTTCCTTAACGAGAAAATTTATTTTTAAAATTGTGATTTGATAGAAATTACATTTTACACTCAAATGGTTATGTAGCTTCACATACTAATAGAGAAATAATTGTTTAAGATTTATACCTACATACATAACTATATAAACTCGTATGTTCTTGTATATTTCTTCTTTCAAACCCTTCAAGAATTAATTGATTCACACTTTTTAAACTTAAAAAAAGTAACAAATATCAAGAAAATCGTATCATATCAGTATGATTTTGGCTAGATGACTCATCTACAAATATATACATAGTTGTAGAAGTTCTCTGTCATCGTATTATTAGGATTAAAATCTGGAGTGATTTTTTTTTTTTAAATCCAAAACGTGACCTTAACTACCTGTACATTGCTGGTAAGATTGTACAGGCACAAGTATCAACTCATTAGAATTTTAACATGCACCTTCTGAATTACGAATTGGCGCAGTGGGTAGCGTGCTGGATATGTGATTGGAGGGATGCGAGTTCAATCCTCGGAAAAGTAAGCAACATTTTTATAAATTAAATAATATTCTTATCATTTCAGAATATAGGAAAACGTTATCCAAATTCCCGTAAAGAAAATAAACTCACAAAATAAAAATAATAAAAATAAATAAAATAATTCCAAGCAAGCAAATTTCTTTTATTACACCTGCATTGAGTGGCTTTTATAAGGCCTAAATGTAAAATGTTTGTATGGCCTTTTCAATGCCTTATTATACAAGCCTTATTATAACTTGTTTAGTTGAGCAATATTTTGTCTTTTTAAGACCTTTTTACAATATTGTGGGAAAGCTATTTAATTGCATAGGACTTGTGACGAAAGGTTTTAAGGGAATCAAATAGCTTCTTCAATGTGCGCCAAAATGATTTGCATAAGGCTAATTTAAGTTTCTAGACAAGTCAGAAAATAGCTTGTATTGACACTTAAACAACTTAAATTGTTAGTTGGGCAAGACCAAGACCAAGACCAAGACCAAGACCAAGACCAAGACCAAGACCAAGACCAAGACCAAGACCAAGACCAAGACCAAGACCAAGACCAAGACCAAGACCAAGACCAAGACCAAGACCAAGACCAAGACCAAGACCAAGACCAAGACCAAGACCAAGACCAAGACCAAGACCAAGACCAAGACCAAGACCAAGACCAAGACCAAGACCAAGACCAAGACCAAGACCAAGACCAAGACCAAGACCAAGACCAAGACCAAGACCAAGACCAAGACCAAGACCAAGACCAAGACCAAGACCAAGACAAAGACCAAGACCAAGACCAAGACCAAGACCAAGACCAAGACCAAGACCAAGACCAAGACCAAGACCAAGACCAAGACCAAGACCAAGACCAAGACCAAGACCAAGACCAAGACCAAGACCAAGACCATGACCAAGACCAAGACCAAGACCAAGACCAAGACCAAGACCAAGACCAAGACCAAGACCAAGACCAAGACCAAGAGCAAGACCAAGACCAAGACCAAGACCAAGACCAAGACCAAGACCAAGACCAAGACCAAGACCAAGACCAAGACCAAGACCAAGACCAAGACCAAGACCAAGACCAAGACCAAGACCAAGACCAAGACCAAGACCAAGACCAAGACCAAGACCAAGACCAAGACCAAGACCAAGACCAAGACCAAGACCAAGACCAAGACCAAGACCAAGACCAAGACCAAGACCGAGACCGGGACCGAGACCGAGACCAAGACCGAGACCAAGACCGAGACCGAGACCAAGACCAAGACCAAGACCGAGACCAAGACCGAGGCCGAGACCGAGACCGAGACCGAGACCAAGACCAAGACCGAGACCAAGACCGAGGCCGAGACCGAGACCGAGATCGATTCCGAGACTGAGATTGAGACTGAGACTGAGACTGAGACTGAGACTGAGACTGAGACTGAGACTGAGACTGAGACTGAGACTGAGACTGAGACTGAGACTGAGACTGAGACTGAGACTGAGACTGAGACTGAGACTGAGACTGAGACTAAGACTGAGACTGACACTGAGACTGAGATTGAGACTGAGACTGAGACTGAGACTGAGACTGAGACCGAGACCGAGACCGAGACCGAGACCGAGACCGAGACCGAGACCGAGACCGAAACCAAGACCGAAACCAAGACCAAGACTGAAACCAAGACCGAAACCAAGACCGAAACCAAGACCGAAACCGAGACCGAGACGAAGGCCAAGACCTAGACCGAGATTGAGACCGAGACCGAGCCCAAGACAGAGACCGAAACCAAGAGCGAGACCGAGACCGAGAGCGAGACCGAAACCGAAACTGAGACCGAGACTGATACCAAGAGCGAGACTGACTCAGTTATACGATACCAAGACAATACTGGAATTTTTCGATTTTTTTCCGAGACTATCCTTACAACAGTATCGTTTGTTTTGGTACTTGGCCGAAAATCCCATGCCAAAAGCAAATACTCAAAAATGGTTGAGAGTTGCAAGTCACTTAGTCAGTTCTGTATAAACTGATGTAGCAAACCAATTCTATTTATTTAAAAGCTCTCAAGATAAAGTTTAAGAATTTCCCAAATACTTTAAAGAAAGAACTACCCAGTGATCCTGCATTTCTAGCGGAATTTAATAGAGCAGCTGAAGCAGACTTACAGTAAAATTGCCAGTAGAAATTCTGCCAGTGTTCCTGAGCTAGCTCTAAGAGCTTCATTGAATCCGAAGCTCAGATAATCTCTCTCCAAGCAGTTTTCCAAAGTCATCGTGAGATTCTGCATGACTATATTTAACAATTACGATTTTCCGAAGAGGTAGGAGGTAGCGAAAATAGTAGTACCGATACCAAAAACAATCGATAAAAGTAAATACCAATTCTGGATATCGTCTGAAATCTCTTCTTTGCAACACCAGCAAAATCTAAAAAAAGCAAAAAGTTCTTCAACTTATCTTCCTAGGCAGAAGGGCGTTTTGGATAGTCACTCTTCTTTCCATTCGCTCTTTGCTCTTTAGATTCTAAAACACCGTTGCAAGCACAGTCAGTGCCTGTTAGGTAACTATTGGATGCTTCCTGGATGCAGAGAAAGCATTCAACAGAATCTGAGGCTGGGGCTCATACACAAGTTAACCATTTCAATGTTCCAAGTACATTAATCAACATTATTTTCAGGGTTGCAGATTTTTCTTCACCCAAACTAGAAACAGCCTGTCAATAATCAAAAGCATGAGAGTAGAAGTTGTCCAAGGATCAATGCCAGGAGCATACAGCATTTTCACGCTGGACTAAACAATGCTTCCCTTATCTATGCTAACGGGATGATTTGCTTACTTACACTAAATTCATAACACCAGTCACTGTAGCCCGAAGTAGAAGAAGATCACGTGAGATGACCGTAGAAATTCTACACAAGATGGAGTATCAAAGTCAATTCAGCAAAATCCAAATAAGTTTGCTTCAGAAGACTTCTTGGATATCGAAACACACGGTCAGCCACAAACTGTCGCCGAACATTATCAAAAATATGCCGACGAGCGATGGCTCGTAACTGCCAAACAAAACTTCGGCCAAATATTTGCGTATCAACTTCTAAAGATTTATTTTTCAAATGGTGACTCTCAAAAATTCAAATCTCAACTTTAAGTCCATGCATCCCTTAATTTGGATAGGAATTTACTCGGCCAAAAGTTAATGTAGCTTCCCTTAGAAACTTCTCAGATCGATCATCACACATGCTTTTCTGTCTGGTTTACTATTTCCAAAACCATCATGAAAAAACTTGGAGTGTTTGAGGTGGAAAATCCTAGGGATATTGCTCCACTTTAAGCAACAGCGACAAAAGCATTTAATCAACAAGCGATTCTATACGTGGCATTCGAACTCAGTGCACCAAAACCTTCGGAAGAATATTTGCTAGTTTATTTCAAAGAACACAATTCAAACTTTGTCACAAAGTGTAACGTCCCGCTGTCCACTGTATTACCCTACTTACACCCACTTTAGAGAAATTACAGAAATTGTTGAATTTATGTTTCGGTTGTGATCATTTATGTAACATGATACAAAAAGTGCATTTTGAATTTTTTGTAGGTAATCACAACTTTTCTCGGCAACACTGATTTGCTTCATGTTGCATTGCTCCTCCATCTTTCAAACAACCAATCGATCTTTTGTCGAAAGCGTCCTCCTCCTCCTCCTTAAGCCAAACAAAGCCCAAAGTAGACCCAGAACTGCGATCTTTTGTTTTAATAGATTTATGTAGATGCAGCCGATTATCTTGCCATATTTGCATTTAATTGATTTGCGACAGGAGGAGGCCGCGCAGCCCATAGGTTCTTTCTTGTAACATGGATTTGATGAACTGGGTAGGGTGCGGCTGCTAGTGCGGCGTTCCATTCGGTCCATTTCTATGCACACTGACTTCCACCTTATCTGTTAAGGTCGGACAAGTAGACTGGACGTCCGTTGTCGTTCGGACGGAACAACGGACAATCCCTCCCTCGTATTATTTTTTGTACAATTTAGCTGAATGCACTTGGAATTCAGATGTCGTTAGTATCTGTATCTTTGGCTGCTCTGATTTTGTATGCTCAAATAGTATAAACAAAAAAATTACTTGCTGCAGGTCGCGCAAGATCGCAAATAGTGCCCAGAGCGGCCATTTGAATTTGGTACGCTTGTTGCACGTCAGCTTGCACTCGAATGACATAATTGCCCCAACAGTGTGCGGACTGTGGCGAGTAGGTATATACGTGTGTGCACTTGGTTTCTTGATGCTGTTGCTGACTTGGCGTTCTTATGGTCCGCTTTTGGGTTCTCAAACATTTCTCCAAATTGACATAATGACAGATGTATAAAAACAACTTGCAAAACGGTTTTCTGTCCGCCAAATGCTAGACACACAGAAGTTAGTCTTTTCGATTCGATTCGAATTGAATTTCGTTTTGTTGTGGTTGTGTCTGTTTGTTTTTTTTTTTTGTCTTTTAAGCTGCAGAATGGGAAATTGAAAAATCTAGGGTTTTATGTGCTGGAGCGTAAGCACCATTAGTCCGGCGACATGCGGCGATGGTGGCGGTCCACGGTCAGTGGTGCGGTTTAGCAGTTGGCGGGTGCTTGGTGGTTGGTCGAGTGGACGGACGGTTGGTTCATTAGTCTAATTAGATCATTGAGTATGCGACGACTGTACGACGACGACGACATCAACAACAACGATGCTGCTGAGCTGATGCTGTGCCTTCAGTGAAAACCCGGAAAACGCAACCAACCCCAATGTCGTTGTTTTTAAATTGAAATTGAAATCAATGGAATGGCTTAGAGATGGAAAAGTCGAGGGCATATACCTATACAAGAATGGTGCTGATGCCAAAGTGGGTGCATTGTCTCGGTGGATAGATTTGTTTTGTTCTCAGACCTTTTTTGGAATGATAAGTTCAGTAACAACAACAACATCAGTGTAGGATAGATATCCAGGTGTATTGAGTGATTTTTGAATATGCAAATTAGAATAGATAGATAATGCGTAAAGGATTTGAACTTTGTTGATTTTCTTTTTTTGTTTGTTATTTGGTTTTTAAGGTCGAACCCATTGACGGGAATACAGGGTGAATCATTTAAGGCTGTAATTTTAATATTTGTTAATAATAGTTTGTCAAGCCATATAATATTTCAGTGATCAGTAATTTATAAGTTTCAATAAAGTAGCACCTCGTGGCTTTATGGTTGATGCGTTAGATTATCAAGACGAAGATCTGGATTCGGTTCCCAACCGCTTGCAATTAAAAAAAACAAATGCTTTTTTCTCGATATTGTACCTCTTGCAAGGAACTGAATAAGTGCTTCTCATTTACCCGTACGTACTCAGATTTAGTTAGTCCTGCAAATGAATATATTTCTTCCATGCACCACGTAACGCTACCGACCGGGGTGGACCATGGCCTCAACCAACAAGTTTCTTCCAGCCGGCTCGGTCTCTAACTCTGTCGTCCTCTACCGCATTGTTCCACGGGGTTGGATTCCGGGCCGGAGCAATGATGTCCATTTGGTTTGGGTGACTCAGCCACCTCAGCCATTGGCTTTTCACTTTTGTGGCTATGTCGATTTTGCTATAGAACCCGTACAATTCGTTGTTGTATCCTCTTCTCCATTCCCCCCCATCTATGCAGTCTGAACCAAAAATCACCCGGAGAATTTTTCTCCCAAAAAAGTCTAAGGCCAGGCATTCTCATCCACCGTTAATAAAGTTCATACCTCTACACCATATACATCTGGACCGGGAAGATAAGTGTGCGTTCCGGATCGTCATCCTGCGTAAACGGAAGAGTTTGGAAATGATGTCAAAACTAGACATGCTATCATACGTGGCCTTAAAATCGATGAAAATATGGTGGGTAACGATTTGAAATTCCTTGTTTTTTTAAAGATCTGCCTTAGTTAGAAAGTTGGACTTTCCTGGCATGAAGCCTCACTAATATGAACCTATCATGTTGTTGACAAATGGCTTCAGGCGTTCACAAAGTACGGTAGAGAAGATCTTGCAGGTGACGTAAAGGAGACTATTGCTTCTGTAGTTGGTGCAGTGCAGAGGATCGCCTTTCTTGAGGATCGCGCAAGCAATGCTGAAGTTCCATTCATCGGGAATGTATTCCTCCGACGTTATTTTTCAGATGAGCTGGTGCATACCTACTCCTTATCAATTTTTCACCATCTGTTTTGAGCAGCTCGCCCACAAGGCCATAAGCAGCGTTCATTTCTTCGATGTCAGGTGAAGGCATTGTTGGTCTACGTGCGTCGCCGTCGCGTCGTCCAGGTTAAATAGTGCACTGTGAATGGCTGCTGAATTTGTTGGATTCGTCATCACCGTTATATAATTTGCGGCAGTGATTATTCCATACTACTTACTTACTTATCCGGCTCCCGATCCATGAAGGGTCTCTGCCTGAGATATTGCGGTCTTCCGTCGATTGCGGTCCCTCGCACGCTCCTTCCAGTCATCGAGACCAAGCGCTCTTACGTTTGTGACTGCCTAGTCCCTATAGTGAAGGTTCGGTCTTTCTGGCGTCTCGAACCTGGGGGCTGGGATTCGAAGATTTTCTTGGCTGGAGCGTTGTCCATTCGCTTGATGTGGTCGAGCCAGTGTAGTCGACGTGTTTTGGCTCTTTGGACTACATCCACATCTTGGTACAGCTCGTACAGTTCACGATTGAATCTTCTCCTCCAATTGCCCTCTTCACATATAGGACCAAATATTATTCCATGCGATTCTACCTTCATGTTTATCTGATCTCCCTTGCAGGCTTCTGTAGCCTTGGGAGGTTCTTTTAACTTTTATTTCCTCGATGGCTCGCTTCACATGCTCCTTATTTTGTCTTCTGAGAAGCCGGTATTCCACTCTACTCTTCTGCTCGATGTCGAGATTCGATCGGAAAAAGACTTGGCGATTTCTTGCGACTGTAGCATTCCTGCGTCGAATTTCCTCACAGTATTTCCCCGTTTTGGCTTTGGTCTGGATATCGGTAGCATTACCTTGTCTACAATGAAGTATTGTTCCAAATCAACGTTGGTTCCTCGAAACGTTACGACATTCTTGATGCCTTATGGTTGACTTGCGTTGATTGCAATGTGGTCAATCTGGTTAGTATTTGATAGACCAGGATATCACCATGTCTCCTTGTGGATATCGAGATGTGGGAACTGCGTGCTGCTCCTCGAAAAGTTTCGTCCCACACCAAAGTCGGTTCACCTGAGGCTGTTTATAGGAGTGGTGTCGTGCGATTGTGCCAGCAAAAAACGTCTTCTCTCCCTGGTTTGGCATTTAAATCACCCAAGACAATTTTAATATCATAGCCAGGGAATTATTTCTCATATGTCTTGTCCAGGAGATCGATGACCTCGTCTTTGGTGTCATCATCTTTCGCTGTGGAGGCGTGCACACAATATGGGGTTAGTGTTGGCAAATTTAGCCTTGATATGATCTGTCGTGAAGCACTCGTTTAAAAGTTGAAACTCAAGTCTTCTTGTCTATGTCTGCCTCTACCAGCCGATGAATCCACATCCAAAAAGACCTTGTTGTCGGTAACAGCCGCCACCGTAGTAGATAACATAGTCTTTCAGTTTCTTTTTGCTCATCATGGATGGCGGTTATATCCACTTTGTAGCAGCCCAGGGCCTCCACTAAATGTTTGGCTGCACGTGGTCTATATATAGAGAGACAGAGTACTCAACGTCTAAGTCCAAAGTTTGTTGTCCTTATTTCGTTTGCTAGGTTTTTCAACAGTAAACCCGTCCATATCCAAGACTTGTTGTTGCTTCGAAACTAAATAGCTTTACGAAGCCGGGAAGACACAAGACGGCACAGCCTGCACCCTGGAGGAGCAGACCCTTATAATATTACTCCATAGAAGGAGAACCGGATTAGTCGCTTCTTATAAGCCTGAGCTCCGAATATGTCATAGTAGCCCGTATATGGTGTTCACTAAGTGCGGTCCAGCCTGACCGAAACCGTAGACGTCATTCCATTGATTCCTTCTGGAGAATTCTTCCATTGTCGCCTTGATGAAGGCAGAAGTGCCTTAGGTCAGATGAGGTAAAAGGACTGACGGTTGGTCTTGTTACAGTTACACTTAGATCTTCATAGTAGATCCGTTGTGATACCCTGGGAAGTTGTATCCCACTTAATGTTAAAACCTATGTGTTTTGTTAGCAGTCAAGCCATTAAGAGGCATTGATGAAGCTCAGAAGGCTATTAGCCGAAGTTCTAGAACGTTCTTCTAAGTCGTCATAGAAATGATACCCTAGGTATTTCTCTCTTAAATGACAGAGTACTGAACAGTGACGAAGGAAGTGAGAGGTATCATCGTGTGCTTCTTCATCGCTGCACCCACGCAAAGGTCATCTGTACTGAGCCCTATTTATATTTTGTGGTATCCCAGTAGGTTGTGCCCGTTGATTATGATGACAAAGGAACGAAGATGTTTTATGTTCATTTGCATTATTTTGTCTGTCTTATTGAAATTTGGCCATACATTTTTAGTTGTGCCACAAGTTTCGAGCGGGTTCCATCCCTCATTGGTTTTTTCTAATATTTTGTTACCAATATCCTGTTTGATGCTACAGGTAGTAGTTTAATATGTCGTTTGGCTTAACTTGAATCAAGTGACGATCCCGTTCTTGCCAGCTCATCAGCTCTTTCGTTTCCCTGTACATCACTGTGACCAGGAACCCAGCAGAGTCTACTGTTATGCTGCATGCCAAGAACCCTAAGCTCTTCGCGACATACAAGCTTCGAGTCTATCTCGGTGGCAGAAATTACTTTTATTGCTGCTTGGCTATCAATAAAGTTGGTGATATCAGCTCGTGGTATCGCCATCATTGATATTTGCGTAGCTGATTTGGTCACTGTCAAGACCTCAGCTCGCTAGCCCCAGAGTTTCCTAGAAAATTCTTGCACCAACTCCAGTGGTCATCTTAGAACCAGCAGTGAAGACAGTTCTCGAAGTTTCATTACTGGAAGGGTTGGTTGTTTTCTCACTCCTCTCGATTAGGAAAAGAGGTATTGAAAGGTCTATTGAAGTAAAGGGATGTTATGTAGTCTGTGAAAACATTGTTGCTCCTTATTGAGACATTGATTGAAAAACTTGTTCAGGATTAAACTTGGGTTAAATTCCTAAACTACCTATAGGATTATCTCACACTGAGAAAATGGGAGCAAGTATCTAAATTGGGAACAAAAATGGTGTCAAGAAAATGTGTTTTTTAAGATCATTATTCACCGGATCATATACCGAGAAAATTCTCTTTTGGATACTTAATTTTTATTTTTCTTGCTTCCATGTGCACACTCTACTCTACACCTTCTTTAACTCTGATAAATTGCTTTTAAAATAAATATCAAATGAAAATTGATTAATCTTCCAAATGAAATAAATTCTGAAAATATAAAATCCTCTCTATAAAGCAGATGTTTTAAGCAATAATGACTCAGTTTTCTAAAATTCAAATTTTATCTTGACACGATCATCTTAAATCATTTTACGCCTAACACATTTATTTGCAAACCCTTTTCCTATTATATAGTCTTGAGCAATTATTCTCGAATTTCTTTCCTTACCATACATCAACAACAACAACAACAGCAAAAAACGGCTACTATCCAGCAACAACTATTCATCATCCCTCCTGTGTCAAAATCGAAATAATTTGCATACACAAAAGGATGTTTTTGTAACGTATGTCCAGTCAACCACCACCAACTCCAGAAAAAAACATAACTAAAGGGTTAAATTTATCTCTTCAAAAACTTCGAATAAATAAAAAAAAAAAAACACAACATACCAAAAAGGGGTGCGTTTCCTTCTGAGATTCATTCCAAGGACATAAATATTATTTTTTCCATGATAATTCATGTAAAAAACGTCCCAAAAGGATTCTTATATTTTAAATCCTTAAGGGGAGATCCTTCTTAAAGAGGACACTCTGATGTCCATATCTTTGACCATGCATAATAATATCTTCCGTTACTCTTAGAGCTATCAAATGTCCAAATGGTCATCTTCTGGTCAAACTTGTTTGACAACTTGATTTTTTCTTAGCTCACACAACATAACCGAATGTCCTTTTTGCCTTGAAGGATCTATAAACATGTCGCTGTTAGGGAATAAATAACAAAATTCAAACAAAAAAATTAAAAATCCGTGAGAACCGCTTCGTTATGTGTGGTACTTTAGCTAATTCAAAGGAGCAGAAAAAAAAACAGGAATTCTTCCACATATTTGAATAAATTATATTTATTTAAAGAGTGTTACAGTGTGTTCCTTTTCGGTGAACAAACGTAACAGCCAGCGTATAAATAGCTTAATTGCAGGTAACACATGATGGTATATGGATGAAATGACCAACGGTCATTGGTGATCCAGCTGTGCTATATGGGTGTCCAGGGAGTCTGTTCCGACAATAGGATGTGATTACTACGAAGAGAGGTACCCTCTAAGTTGGCGGGAACTTTTAACGGATGTAAAGCTGTGAATGATGAGATCATTTTATCTCTAAAGTGGATTTTTTGTTAAAATATAAATTTCAAAGCAAATTGGATGGATAAATTGATTTGTATACATTTTTATGTTAATTATATTACTCCATGCACAAAAACGGTAATGAATTTGATATGGAATTAAATTGTATTGTTTGATTTTATAAATGTCATATGCATCATTAACCATATAAGCACTTAAGAGACTTGATTTCCATGAAAACATTAAATATGATTTTTTTTGTCTTCGATATCATCAGGTTCCATGAAAAAATATTAAAATTTTGGGATGTAATATCATTTTTGCTACTCAAAAGTTCAATACGGAAGAAACTAAAGTTAATTTATTGATCTACAGTAGACGCTCGATTTAGTGAATCTCGAAATAGTGAACTATCCACCATAGTGAACACACAAAATTTTATATAAAAACGTTTTTTGTAAAAAAATGTCGCGCAAGCATTTTACATAGCTTGAGAGCTCTGAGGAAGTGTTTCTCTTTTTCGTTTTAACCTGACTGAAAACTTTGTTTAATGCTTAATTAAAATTAAAAACATTCACATCGAACGAAATGTGCATTTTGGATTAAATTCACCTTTAGAAAGCCTCAGAAAACTCCTGCTCGAAAAAGTGAACAATCTCGAAAGTGTGAACAGGTCTGGTTTTTTTTTACTTCACTATTTCGAGCGTCTATACTGTATTAGCGATTTATAAGGAATTTATCTAAAGCTTGAATAAATTTCTCAAAAAAAAAAGTTAATACAAAAAGTTTACTCGAAACAGAGAAAACGTTTTCGAGAAAGTTTTATAAAACAAAAACCTTTGTATAGCACCTACTCCGCAAGAGAGATTCATATATCAACTGTACTAAATTTAAAGCAAATTCCGTTCGGGTTGTAGATTAGTTTATATCAGACGCATCGACAAGCAGACACCAACACCCCAGACCGACAAGCGCAGGCGGTATAAAGAAAATCACTTTTTTGGACTTTGGTTTTGGAACCGAAACTAATGCTAGGCCTATAGGGCAAGTATGAATGGATCATAGTCAAAACGTTTAATTTTGACTTATGAAACAATAATTCATTGATTCTCTTGAGTCAACACACACAAAACATGCAAAGCACAATACATTTTATCATAAGCGTAGAAGGAAACTGCTTCCTCATTGTCCATGTGCGTGAAGTTAGCACCGCCATTTTGGATTTTCAAAAAAAAGTTTTTTTTTGTATTGTGCTCAATTTGTGCCGTAAATATTTTTCAAAATTTTACGGATGAACGTTTTCTCAAATTTTGCAGTTTTGTAAAAAACTTAAAGTTGTGCTGCTTTGTGCTCAGTTTCTTGTTTCGCAAATGGCGGTGCGAGCTTCACGCTTCGCAAAACTGTTTTTTGGCCGTAAAAGTTTAAAATATGCGATTTTATTTGAGGTGATGAGAACCAAAACTCGCCATATCCATTTCAGAAAATCTCCCCATAACAAAATTTAAATGTTTAATAACTTTTAAATGAGAGTAGTTAGAAAAAGATTTTTATATCTAATCATAGATTTTAAAATGTATTTGTTATGGTTTAAAGGAATTTTTTATTCAAATTTTCGTTAAAAAGATATTTAACAAATACCATTGGCTATGACCAGTTTTTCTGGCATGGATATGGCGAGTTTTGGTTCTCATCGCCTCATTTGTAATCGCTTCGGAATATGGCAGCACAAATTTTGCGCAAAACAGCACAACTTTAACTTTTTAGTAATAACGAAATAAAAAAAAATCATTCGTAAAATTTGCAAATTTGCGATTTTTTTTTTTTTTTAATATTTACGGCACAAGGCGGCACAAGTTGAGTAAGTAGTTGCAGCACAACTTTTATTTTTTAAATCGAAAATAGCAGTGCAAACTCCACGCTACAGCTCTTCGCATAGTTTTGTTGTGGCGATAACAGTTGCAATTATGCGATTTTTATTCTATTCGGTTCTAAGTAGCATTTTTCAATTGAAATTTCGCAAAAATTTTATTCGAAAAATTTGCAAATTTGCGGATTTTTAAAAAAATATTTACGGCACAAGCCAGTACAATACAGCACAATTTTTTTTTTCGAGAATCGAAAATTGGGGTTCTAACTTCACGCTAAAAAAATGGGTACCCTCTGAAAACCAAACCCTTAGTTTGGCACTTTTAACCACCTTTCTTGAGTGTTGAGCCTACGTAACTCATTGAAGAGGATTCCCGCAGGTACATCACGTTCTGTTATGCAGCTATGGTGGATCCGCTGCGGTGCAACTGCCACTGCCCGTTGATGCCTGAAGTAGAAAAGTTCCAATTTTGAAGTGTTCATCTGGATGCCCTCTAGAATTCAAGGTTTTTTTTATATGGGCTTACTTCATGGAAGGCTAGCAACGGCGATGTAAATTTGGCGTAATTGGAGCGGGTCATCAGCATACAGGTTGGTGAGATGTCATCAAGCTGAAGAGGAAGGTGCCAAGTTTAGATCATTGAATGACACCGGCTCTGATGGTCTTTATGTGTGATGTACAGTTGTCCAGTTGAACGACAAATTTTCTAATAGAAAGACAAAAAAATTGATTACTGACGGAGATAAATGTTTGAGGAGAAAGGCTTCTATCCGTACGCTGTCAGATGATTTTTCGATATCCAGAAATCATATTTAATCGAGACACAGTGACTATTGAGCGCTAAGGTGATATCGCATTAGAACATTAGCAGCGGGTGCAGCGTCGCGTCGTGTGTTTTTCTCGAAAGCCAAACTGCATGTCAGGGATGATCGCAATTTTCCTGCAGAATATCTTGAGCCTCCGGATTATAACTTTCTCCAGCATTTCGTTGATACTGTTGAGAAGTGATATGGGCCTGTAGTTGGACACCAAGTTGAAAGTTCCTTTCTAAGAGATGACCACTATCTTCGTTGTTTTCAACTTCTGAGGAAAGTAACAGTAATTTGTGCAGTTATTTTGGATTATTGTGAGGATGATCAAAACTTTATGTGGAAACGTTTTTAAGACGTAATTGGAGACTCCATCTGGTCCAGCTGACTTTTTTGGCCTAGAATCGCCAATAATCTGTGCTACCTCCTCCAGATTGCATAGATGTGAGCTGTCGATTAAGTCACTTGCTGGAATGGTGTCATCGAAAATGACTCCTTCCGGACTAGGCAGGAGAGTCTGCTGATTTGATGCCTCAACTACGTCCAAAAATGCTGCATCAGTAGGTTGGTTTGGTATGAAGTTTCTTTCGAAGTAATTGGCAATCGCTTCCCCATTTTTACTTGGGTTGATTTTGCTTCATTATTGTTATTCATAATAAATAGTTTCCGAGACTAGTGGCTGCTTGCCAGTAATCCAATTGATGTTTTTGAAGGGATCGAGTTCACGCTTAATTACTTTGCAGTCGCTTCTGGAACTGGATATTGTTGTGGTATTTTATCGAATTCCGGAACATTATGTTGACACATTACAGTTCACTCCAAATTGTTTTGAAGTTGTTATTGGTCATAAAGAAATTTCTTTGATGGATCCTTTGGGGACGTTTCCTCAGTCATTGTCTGATTTCACACGTTCTTAGAATGTCTTGGTCTGCTTTTGGTTATCCAGTGCATCGGATACAGCCTTTTGCAAACCATCTGTAGCTGTATCGATTTCTTTGTCCAACAAGTTCCTGTTTTATGGTGGAAGCCTTATGTTGTCTTTGATTTCCCGTTTTCCCTATATGATGTCTTTCCATATCCAGTCGTTTGTAGTTGATGAAGTTCTCTGGGACTTTATATTAAGAAGAATAGTTTGGTTAAAGTTGATCCATAGTTAAACAGCTGCATGGTCGAAATCACTGTGGAGATATTATGGTTCCGGATTTCCGTAATACGGATAGAAACATCAGAGAACGTTCATCACTGTTGACTTCCAACCAATCCTCAATTGCCTTGCCTTCGTTGTTGATTGTTGTGTCCAGCCACAGTTGATGTCTCACGTTGAAATCACAGCCAATGAGTCCATAGGTACTTCACTTCTGAGTGCCGTAAAGGACACACAGGTCACTTTTGATGTTCGTTGGATTATATTAGCACTTAAAGTAGATTCTGATGACTATTACGGTCTCACCTCCACCTAAAGTGATTGTAATGATGGTGGTTTCACTTGTCCCTTAGTCCTAAGATGATGACTTCACAAATGTTGGAGGAGAATTTTTCTTTTATGAATATTGTTGTCCCTCTGTAATTCTCCTTTTTGTACTACCAAAAGGCTTCGTATCCTGCGATGTTAATGTTAATAATGGCGATATACGGAGTGTTTGTTCTTCATAAACATGTTGAATTACGTCCTCTTCTTCAGGCTGTTCAATGAATTGACATTACTCATATACGTAAATGTTGAAAAAAAAATTGCTCGAAATGGAGACGGAACGGAAAAAATCGAAGACGGATCGGAAATGAATCCAAAACAAATCGGAGGTGGATCAAAGATGCGGGTCAGAGCTGCATCTTAGATGAATCAGAAATGGACTCAGGGTAGATCGGCGATGGGTCCAGAATGAAACAGAGATGGATTTAAAACCGATTGGACATGGATTTGAGACGGATCAGATGGATTGGAAGTATATTTCGAGATGTATCGGAGACAGATCGGGAGCGGTTTGGAAATGGATTGGAGATAAATTGGAGATGGATCGGTTATGGATTAGAGATAGGGGTACTAGCCCCCCCCCCCTTTTCCATGCCAAAATTCTGTTCGTCCCCCCTTTACAAGCCTCTGTCCCCCTTTTAAGTTAAAACTCAAAAAGAGAAAACATTCAACCGAAAACTGTAAAAATATATTCATTAAACATTTTTAAAAAGATTCACTGCGAATACATCAATTTGAAGTTCAAAATCCTTTCACAGCCGATAAGTTTAAATTTTTGATTTAGTGAGTTTTTTAAAATAAAAAATCGAATGAAAATTTTTTTCTTTTTTTTTTTATTCTGGTGTTATATTTTTTTCCAAAAACATGTTTTGTCCCCCTTTTTGACCACTTATAACTGGCTATGTCTCCCTTTTCGTCATTTTCAATCTGGGAACCCTTATTAGAGATAAATTAGAAACGGATCAGACATGGATCCAAAATGGATTGGAGACAGGTCCAAGATGGATCGAAGCCAGATCCAAGCGTCATCCAAAGCAGATCCAAGACGGGTCTTAGGTGTATAGAATAGAATAGAATAGAATAGAATAGAATAGAATAGAATAGAATAGAATAGAAAATGTGATTTTATTGAACCACATTTTCTATTCTATTCTAGAAGAAGAGAGAAAGAGAGCGTACAAGCCGTGATTTCCTCCAAGTCTCAGGTGTATACAAGGCGGATTCGCAGACAGATCTAAAACGGTTCATAGATAGATCAGAAACGGACCGGAGATGGATTTGAGATGTCCTAAATATGGCTTGGAGATTGATTGGAGATATATCAAATATGGGTCAAAAAGATCATTGAAGATAGATCGAACACGCTTTTGATAAGCATCAGAGACGGATGAATTTAAACCAAAATTGCAAAAAACTATTCTTGTGGATTTAAGCAAATAATATTTTTTAGCTTAACTCATTAATTCAGAATACCATCCATAATATAATCAGTATCTTATTTTTTCACTTAAGAAATTCTTGTGAGCTTTGAAAATTATTTGCAGAATTTTGAAATTCATAGTCTTGCCATTGGGTAAAACGGTCATTAATTTGTCTTTATTCATTATCATTATTTTGGCGGTAGTATACAAAGGCATCCTTGTATTCATGTGCCTGGAAGCTTACAAGAACCTATGTACATGCATACTAACATCTCAATAACAATTACAAAAACCGCCGTTTTAATATAATTTTATTCGGAGAAAGCAGCAATTTACCTTTAATCAGAATTAAAAATATCATGAACCCTTCTGAATGACAACATCTCCTCAAATTCCAAAATGAAAAAAAAAGAATATTCACGAATATTTATGTTGCCAAAAAAGGGAACAAAATTAAAAACTGAAAGAAGAACTAAAAAATCTTATCTTAAGTTTGGTATTGTATATGTCCGAATACCAGGACACATATAAATACATATAAGTATTATATATCTACATCTCTCAAAGGACACATATTATCCATGGAAGGGAAAACTTAACAAAAATAAAAAAAAGAACAACAACGCCCTGCACGAATAATGAATGTTGCAAAAATTATTTGGTTGTAATATGCGGACCCTTGTCTTTTTGTTTTAATTTTTTTTGTTTCATTTTTGTTTCTGCGCGAGCGCTCCCCAATGTGTAAATCATTCCGGGCTTCTCAATGTCCACATACTGGCCCAGGCCATGGCTCATTCGTTTCCATATCACGATACAAGATCACTTTTCATTTTTGATTGCAGCGAGTGCTCGGTTCATCAAGTGTTGCTCTCTTAAGCAACAGCAATAGCAGCAGCCGCAGCAGCAGCAGCCAGAGCAGCACTTCTTCCCAAAAGAAGAATAGAATTTCGTTCAGATCTCGTGGTCCCATCGAAACCATGGTTTGAGGTTTTTTTTGTATTCATTTTTTTTTGTAAGGATTCATTTACATTATCCCCAGTACACCAAAATGCTCTTTTTACGCTGGCTCATGGTGCAGCATAATCATGCACTATGCCACTGATATATTCCGAGAACTCCAGCGGGATGGTCAAATAATGGAATATAGTGTTTGTGTGGAGATATTTTAGTTTGGAAGTAGGAAGGAGGTTGTGATGCGGTGCTGATTGTGGTGGTGGGTTGTGACTCTTGTGATACATCCGCAATGGGGGAAAAATTGCATTCAAGCCGATTACATTAGCAAAGCTATAGCATTGATCATACCAACCGCGTCATCACATTTGTCGCACACGAATGAGTAGTAGTTTTTGTATGGATCGAAGAAAAAGGGTTCTATATGCTTATGCTCTATACGGTGGCTTTTTCTGCTGCTGTTGATGCTGATGTACTGCAAACAATCGTGTAGGATGTTGCAGTGCATTAGAGCTTATAGCATCCTTCTTTTCGTGCAATGTATGTAACTGTATGCTGTCGACCATCATCAGACATGCAATCAAAGAGAGTAAGCGAAATGAACATTTTTTGTACTTGTCAGTTTGCACTGTGTGGAGGTGGTTGAACAGCAAGCGCGATGAGTCACAAAATAAAGTTCGTGTCTCAACTCTTTTGTTTCGTACTCTAGAAAACATGAGTTTTAGCTTAAAATAAAAATCCTACAGGAACTATACTTTCAAATTTATTCAAAGCAGTCTCCTACACTTATGTATGACTGTTCCAGGATTTATTCATTTTCACCTCAGAGTCACCTCTTTTATTTGCTTCTTAGTAAATCCATTAAACTGAAAAAAAAATGATATCAGTTTTAAGCTGTAACTTTGTGGACAGAGTTTTCATAAGTTATTGATAAATTTCCAAAATGAAGTTCGTTTCTCAACTCTTTTGTTTCTTGCTAAGAATATGAATATTTGATTGAAAATTGATTCCTAACAATAGCTTCTGGTTAAATTTTATTCTATAGTTTGTACATCAGCTCTTTTGTTTTTACTTGCCATTTTGAATTGCCAATGGGCCTTATTCAAAGTTTTTCCATCATTTGTTTCGAAAATATAATGTAATATATTCAAATCATTAATTAAATAGTTCGGGAGTTATTTTTCGAATTTTGCAAATGCCTTCTGGAGCTGAATAGTGAATGATAAGTAGAAAAATAAAGTTTTTTTTCGGAAAATCCCTTGAAAATTAATTGCGTTGAATATTTTTCAAAAATCTTTATTTAAAATAAAAGTTAAAAGACAGCGTTAAGCATAATTGACTAAATAAAAAGATTGAATGTCCAAAGTTCATTAACATTTTAAATCTAAAATAATCAATTCTTATTTTTTCTTCACTTGAGTTGTTTTCAGAAAGAATACCAATTTCCTTAAAATTTTCACAAAGTTTGAACTTCAAGTGTTTTTTTTAAGTTCAAATTGGTATAGAAGCTTTCTTCATGATGAATATACTCATTTATGATTAAAAAAATCTAAATATTTGCCGCCAAGGTATGTACACAGAAACACCCATTTGACTTATAAATTAGCCTGAAATTGCATTTGATGCCCACATCAATCCATACCCTGAGGGCAGAAATGAAGTAAAAAGAGGCTTCCTTGTTTGCATTTTATAAGGTCGAATGTTGTTTATGCTTCACATGCTGCTGTCGATGATGCTAATGCTGCTGCTGCAGCTGTATCTCAGTGACTCTCATTGATTTTCATCATCATGCTACTGATCGCGGAACAGTATATGAACCTCAATGCAATTTACAATTAGGATCGTAAGACCATGTAAATCCAAAAATAAAAAACCAAAAGCAATATGCATGGCAAAGACAGAGAGTATATAGTAATCGGCAGTGGCGGCTCGCGATTTCTTCTTTTCATTTTAGCCATTAACCTTCGAATGGGGCCTATTTGTCTTGAACGCTATGCTCTATGCTTGCTTTACTATTTTTTTCCAATGAAATATATATAGGTTCGGTGGTGCTCCATTGCCCCGATCCCAGGATGGTATAAATTAATTACATGTGATCCTATAATAATTTCGTGTCGTTGTTCTTCTCGTTCCAGAATACGAGGAGAGAGAATAGCACCCTACCGATGAAACTGGATACATAAGTTCCATGCGGTTTGTGTTTACTTATAAACCACGACAAATTCTATTTGGTTTTCTTGCATTTTTTTTGTTTGTTTATCCTTTTGTCGTTTATTTGTGTATATCTTTTGCGTTGACACGGAAACTTAAGTGGACTCATGCAAACAGAGAAGGGATCCTTGAAACAGAAAAAAAAATAAACTGCGGACAACAGTTATTGCATATTGTCACGGTAACTTTAAATGAGAATATAATAAATCATTTTGTTCCTACATGATGCCCATAACAAGCAGCAGGATGACCTCCTTGGTGCTCCATAACCCACCATAATCCATAAAATAGTCATAATAAAAATTGTATTAAGCACTTTTTGCATTAAGTATATTGCTTCCTATAAGAAAACATTTTTTATGACACCATAGAAATTCATTAGAATGTTAAAGCGTATGGATAGAAGGCTGAAAAATATAATTTGACCTTATAATACATGTCACACACCCCACACACACGGTCTTTTTATGTTTTAACGTCTTATCGAAGAATTTTCCAATATAAGTTTTTTTCATTTTTTTTTTTTTGTAAAAAAAGAGAACACTATTGATTGAACGAAAATGGAAAATCTGAAGAAAGAGGTACTTAACGAACGATTGGCAATTGTTTCGTTATTATTTATGCGAAGAATATGTGTGTGCAAAATTATAGTGGAGAAAAAGAAGTACACAGAGAGAAATTTGAATTACTTTTGAAAAAATATTTTTATATGAAATAAACTTTAGACCTGGTGCACACAGAAATGCACCGCACTTTTTTTTGTGCGAATGATCAGTGGCGTATTCATTCTACATAGAACCTTTCACACGACGTTTGTACGTCAAAAAACAGCAACATTTCTAACGTCGTCGTGTGAAAGGTGCAATGTAGAAGGTGTGCCGTGTGAACCAAGCCTGAGTCTGAGTTAGCTTCATTTTTTTAACAATCCCCATTCCGTAAGACTGGTAATCTGTACATTGATTTAAGCTTGTGGACCGATTTTGCTTCGAATTAGCTGGAATGGATTTTTATCAATTTTGATTAAAATGTATAATTTTCTTTACAAAATAATAGGGAGTCTAATTCTTACTGAATATGAATCAACCAGATTTTTTTTGTCCCAGCAGTAATTGAAAGGGGCGTAAGAATCATGCATTTGAATTCTTCTTCGGCAATTCTACTAAAATTTGATCTCTACAACATTGAAGTGATCAGAATTTTTGGCAGAAAGGTAATTTATTATAACTCAGTAGAAGTACCTAAAACTTGCATATATATTTCCAACTTGCCGCACCGCAGAGGTACCCCGTCACAAATGAGCTTATATAATATTATATTGCATATGTGCTCTAAGTACGTGAGAGCCTTATCTTTTGTACCTACATACATTTTTTTAATTTCCTCTGGAGACCTGCACAAAAATTGAGCTGATTTGACTTCAAAATACTCTTAAGAGACTTAAACGCAGTTGATTTCAGACAAGAACTTGCCACAATCGAAAAACTTGCGACTGGAACAGGTGGCAATGGTGCAGTGGATGTAGTGCTTGATTGCTTACTTAGAGGTGTGGGTTTGAGCAGCATTCTTTTCTATATTCTCATAGCTTAACTGGATGCCACCCGTTGGATTTAATGAGACAGTAAACACCTTGATCTCAATCCACTGTGCCAAATCTTTCCAATCTTCCTTCTCTTTCTTACTAGTACCGTATAATTCAGGTTGCATTTAAAAGACCTAAGGTCTTACAGGCAGATTTTTAAAATTAAAAAAAAAAAATAATCAAAAAAATGGCAGTTGCAATCAATCTGTTTCAATAACGTACATGTCGTCGGCTTAGAGTGAAAAGTAGCTAATTCCTACTTTGCATTTTTTACAAAATAGTATTTAAAAAAGTGTTCGCATTATTTGAATAAAACCAAAATTACATTAAATATTTTTCTACACTCTTTTATGCTAAATACAGCAAAATTGAAAAGATTTGATAGTTTTTTGTATTTTTTAGCAATTTTTGAAGTGGTATTTTATGATCAAAAGAAATGTGGGATTTTATGATTAAAAGAAATTGGGCATTCGATTCGGTACTTATGTCCCACGCTACTGAGATATAAGTCTCAAAAAAAAAAACATTTCATTTAAACGTCTAAGAAATTATATCGGTACTCGCATGCCCCACAAATAATTTTTACTTGCGATTATAGGTTCTATAAGTTAAGTTTTGGACTCGTGCAAAAAAAAAAATTTTGAGATAACAATCAAACATGATATTACGATGATAGAGAACACCAAAAAAGTGGGTGGCACAAATCTGTCTGTCTGTCTGTTCGTCTACAGCCTAAACGGCTCGATTGATTTTCTTCAAACTTGGTACATAGTGGTTTTTGGTGATTATGCCCACTCATTTTTTTTTATTTTTGAACCAAAAATAACGGTACCTTCCATACAAAAGTTAAAAAACCGCAATGAAAAATATTTGTTTGCTCAAAAAACGACTCCTACGATTTTTATTAAACTTTTTTCATATACTAAAATTAGCACGATCTACTATCAAAAATTATAAAATTTTACACTTAGCAACTATCATAGAAGGTATTTTGAATTTTCTCGTTATTGGCTAAACGGATTTAGATGAATTTTCTTATAAACAACTTTCAGATAAGATTAAGTAATATTGCATATCAAAATTTTCAAAAAAGAAGTTTCTGGATTTTTAAAAAAAGTTTCAAACTTTTTTTTTGAAAATTCGATATCTCAAAAATGGGTTGACAATTTTTTTTTCAAATTTTGGTTTTACATACACATAAATATACACTTCAAATTTGCATACCAAAATTTGTTCTTAAAAATGTTTTGAGAATTTTATATATAAAAAATTAATTATTTAAAAAACCTCTCCAACGATTTTAAATTTTTTTCCCATACAATCATATTCAAACAAGAATTAAGATGACATGTTTTTTCAGGATTGGGTACGAAATGTCGACTTTTAAAATATCGACTCCATAATATCGACTTTTAAAATCTCGACAGAAAAAATCTCGACTGGTTAAAAGACCGACAGATCAAAATATAGACACAAATTTGACCGACTTTTTAAAATGTCGATTTTTCAAAATGTCGATTCTCAAAATGTTGACAGTGATCGAGATTTTATGAATCGAGATTTCAACAGTCGACATTTTAAAAGTCGACATTTTGATAGTCGACATTTTGATCAGATCATAGTTTAGGGAATGATGTTTACAAGCGCGCGCTTGTAAACATCATTCCCTAAACTATGATCTGATAATTATTATCTAATATCGCATTGTCATAGTTCAATAAATCGCATTTTTTGTAATTTAATTTGTGTTGCCTATATATTTCGACGTCTTAATTGCCTCTTGTTCAGGGTCTGTAATGTGTTTTAATATTAATACAATAATAAAACATCCAGAAAATGAGGCAGTTTAAAGTTCGAAACATTAGGTATAGTGTAGGTATAGGTAGGCAACAAAAATGCGTTTTATTGAACTTTCTTGAAGCTAAAAAAAAAGGTTAAATTAAATTAATAACTACCTAAATGAGTTAATTAATACAAGAATCAAAAAAGAACATGTGTCTTAAACATAGTCTTAAATTTTCCACAGCATCAAAAAACTGTTAAGTTCCTGTTAAAAAATCAGACAAGAATTTATGATTCTTGAGTTTATATAGTTATTCCGTGCAAACATTTAAGGCAGAGCTTTGTTCATTGGGTTACTTTCAAATGACCGACAGACAAAATATCGACAAGTCAAAATGTCGACTGGTTAAAATGTCGATTTATATTTTATATCGACTTTTCTGTATGGGGAAAATACCGACAAGTCGATATTTTTCTCGACTTCTATTAGGGCAGTCGACTTTTTGTAAAATCGACATTTCAAACTGTCGACATTTTAATAAGTCGGTAAAAACAAAGTCGGTATTTTAACTTACAAAAAAGTCGATAAAAGTCGACATTTTAACCAGTCGACATTTTTTTTGTCGGTCATTCGTACGTAACCCGTTTTTTCACCTCAAACTGTCAAAAGAGTTGTTTTAGCCAATTTAAATGTCGTATTTAATGCTTCTCTACATTTTTCATTCATAATTTCCATGTTTTGTGTATACAATTTTTTTGCACCCGCAGTGGAAAAACATATAGTTTTTTTTTTTTTGAGGAACATCATACTTAGCTTAAGCAATTAATGAATTCATCGATTAAAAAATGGTTATATCGGTGGTATTGGTTATGGAAAAAAAATTGGTTTGGTACAAAAGTAGTTGTGGGGCCTTTTTCGGGAAATCAGGATATAAGAAAAAATAAGCGTGGCAGTAGGCTAATTTCAATAAAGTTTCTTCACCTAGCTAGCTTGGGTTCCGAGAAATAAGATAAATGGGCGTGCCATGGGTGGTTTTCACTTAAATCGTTTTCTAAACCTTCTCTTTGCTAAAAAGAAAAACTGTGAAAATTTCATCCAAATCATTGATGCCGTTTCCAGGAAACCGATTACAATGTTTGTTTGCTTGTAATAAATTAACAATAATATTTAAAAATATGTTTTTTCTGCCGATCCCAAACGATACAACTGAGCAGTGATGGGTAACTACCCGGTATATACCATTTGAAGGTATATACCCTGGCTTTATACCCGGTATTTACCGAAATGGGGAAATATAAGAGTATTTATAATTTTTAGTTTAAAATTTTAAAATTTTGTTTCACAAATCGAATAGATATTTTTACACAATGTAGCATGCTATCTCGGCTTTATTTAAAGACCTTAACCTTGAAGATTCGATAAGTAGAACGGGTGCTATGATTTTTAAAAAAAGTCATTTCGATCTTTTTTTTAATTAAAATCCATCTTATTTGTAAAAAAATCTTTAAAAAAAACTCTGGCACCTCTGTTGTTGGATTGATGTTAACATGGTATAATATAATTTAAAAAGAGGAGTGACACAAAAAATGTGCGATTTTAGATTTTCAGAAATATAAAATTTTTCATCAACCTTTGAATTTAGAATAAAATAAATCTAGTTTTGGGAGGCTTTTTTTGCCCTTTCAGTATGAAAACGTTTACCCCTCCTCAATGATATTTTTATACAATGTAGCCTGTTATGTCAGCTTTCTTTATGGACTTAATCTTGAAGATCCGATCAGTAGAACAGGAGACATAATTTTTTAAAGCCATTCTTATCAAATTATAATAAAAACATTCGATGAAGATAACGGAATCTTTCACGCTAATGGATGGTCGTCGACAATGGTCCAAGCAGGAAATTTCAATGCAATTTTATTAATTTTTTGATAAATTTGAATAATTAATTTTGACGCTTGTATACGTTGTAGGATAAGAAATGAGTTATCAAAATAATGGAAATAATATAATGGAAATTTAAGAATAATCAAAGTAATTCATTAATGCACAGAGAAGTTATGAGCTCATATGTATAGCAACCTCAATATGACCGTTACTTCCACTTAACGACACCTGTGGAAGTTAAATATTAATTAAAATCCAAAATTCTTATCAGGTGAGACATTTATCAACACCTTAAATTCACCCCTTAAAAAGATAATCTCAAAAAACCACCAAAAAAACATTTAAAAAAATGTTCAGATTCCAATACCTCCGGTTAACTGTATTTAAAAAATCCAAAATTCACACTCAACATCAAAATCCATAAACTCTTGCAGGTTTTAAAATTTCAGAATATTCGGTTCAATCATTAAAAAGATATAAATTAAAAACAGCTATAATTTTTATACCCGGCATAGGTATTTACCCTTTTTTGGTATATACCCGGTAAATACCCGGTATTTACCCTTAAGTAACTACATACCGGGTAGGTAACAAAAACGTGCCCATCACTGCTACTGAGAGTCTTGGTATATTTCGATCCTAAAAGTATGGTAACGTCTCGGTATCGTTTTGGATGCTTTGGAGCTGGTATCGTCCGAGACTTTTCTGGTAACGTGGCCAGCCCTAGGAAGAAGCTCCTCTTCCAAAATGTTTCGGTACTTGGCAGCATTGACATGTATACCCATGCCATTATAGATGCAAGGAACTTCAAGTAAAGCTAGAACTATAATGCTCGGAGAGGCATTTAAGTGGTCGGAAGAAAACAAGCGAATACACGGAAAGCATTTGACGCGACTATAACTGCGAAGTGGAGCGTTTCGTCAAGTTTCGTTCAACTTTGGTTACGGAAGTGAAGTGCGCTCCCGAGCTTAAACTATAAAGGAGTTGTTTTAACGAATCTAAAAATCGAATTTTATATTTTAAACATATTTTCCTCATAATTTCCATTGAAACATAGCAGCAAGTACCTTCGATCCAGCCATGAATTTTACAAGATATAATGTTATTGAAATCGATTTGTTTTTACAAAAATTCACTAAGCCAACTTTAAAAGAATTCTCCTATCCGGTGATTGCCAAAGAAGAAGAGTGAGCGATTCAAAATATTCTTTTTCAATTTGCAATTGATTTAAAGATTTTAATAAATTTGAAAAAAATACAGTTTTGTATGTTTGATGAATACAAATTGACAATTGAAACTGATCAAGGAAGAACCACTCAAAGTATTACGATTCCTTAAAAATATCACTCAAATATTTCCACTTAACGATTTATTTTGACCAAAAATAAATATTACTCTTTATAAACAAGTGAAAAACACATTTTCATACACAAAATTTTACCTAAGTTATTCAAAATAATATCTTTTATTTATTTCATGAAAAATCTCCAATATCAAATCAATTCAAAATTTCAATACAAAGAAAAATTGTTAACTGATACTTGGGACAAAATACAGAGGTCTTTTGACGTAAAAAACTCTAAAAAAGTTTATTTTCTAATTTCCAAAGGTTTATGATGGATTATAAATCTCATAGATAGTAAACCAATTAAAAGAATTTTCTCAATAAAATGTTTCCTTTTCAAAAAACCTATTATTTTTCCTCTACCCTTACCCTTAAACTATAAAACCAAAAAAAAAAATCCACTCTACTTTAGAGGTGAAAAAAAACAACTCTTTGTTATTTTTTTTTCTATGACTATACACGCCTTAGTTCCCCACAAAGCATTTCCAATCTCCTTCAATTGTCCACCAATTTTCCTACAGGGCATATGGAGCGCCAATGACCGCTTTATGACTTCAATCACCATAAAATCAAATAAATTTTCTTCCAGTGCATCCCCCGTGTATCTATGTTTCAAAAACACAGCATCCAGTCTCCGTTGTTGTCGTGGTTGTAGTTGTAGTCTTCGTCTTCATCTTTGTCTCTACGTTCACCACACAACGATAAACATCTCCATAAAGATTTTCAAATATCCGAGGTGAGTACAGGTAACACAAAACTATCTGTGTATCAATACATTTACACAACGCAACACCGCGCACTGAGCACCTTCGCTATGCCATTCTATCGTCGTCTGGTTGTTGTTGTTGTTTTGTGATTCGAGAGGCGTCCAAGTGCTGCCACACACATACTCTCCATCCATGATCAATACAAATTCACCTGTGCTGCAATTTGGTGGTACAGGTAACCCAACCGATCGTGTCTTAGTATGCTGGTGATGGTAGATTTTTTTCCTCATTCCTCTTTGTGTCCCATGGGGAATTGTTGTTGTATCTAGATACTTTTGGTCTCTTCTGCGGATTTAACACAACATCCACTCACACACACCACCTGTGTTTCTTCTTATAAAAATCAATCGTTTCTCGTGTGCCAGCGCCAGGTAAATGTTATGCCACACTATATCGCTCTCCCTCCTACACTCTGTTGTCCCACAAACAAGCACGAAAGAGTAAAACATACAGGCGGACAACGACGAAGAAAAAAAAAACAATACTAAAAAAAACAGATACTCTCCCGTGAGTGTTTTTCGTACCACAAACCTCCGACCAACAAACCTTTTGCCAAACGACGAAAAATTTTTCCCCCGAACCGACATTTAACGAATCTGTCAGGGAGATTGTTTTTCCAATTTTCTTGTGAAAAGTGCCAAATTAATTGCGGAAAATTATCAAAATCACTGCATTGAGTATGGATTTATCTCAATTCAATGGAAAATTCTATATTTCATCATCGAAAGTGTGTTAAATTGTGATTTTTCTGTTCTGTTCCTTCAAGTGACGACAACAACAACGACGACGACGGCACGGGGGAGTCTCGTCCGTATATACCTCCAAGTTAAAGCTTAGATAGTTTGAAAAATATCTTTTATTCGTGTGGATACAAAATTTTCGGATGAATCTATAGAAAATGTTGCAAAAATTCAAATAAAAGTTTCCCTCATATTTAGTTTCGAATAAAAAAGAAACAAATTTTGTGTTCAATTTGAGAGTGCTGCGTAACAGTTTACCTGTTGAGTGTGTCTTTGAGATAGAAAGATAGATATTTGGTCTTTGTTTAAAGTGCGTGGTAGATCAGAAGAATCTCCTTAAAGATGCTCGATGGATGATAACCTTTTGCTAGATAGTTTCTTAATTCGGAAAATGTGTGGAAATATTCGAGAAAATTTAATAAATTGTTCATAAAAAAATTATGCGCTCACTATAATCCACAATCGTGTATCCGAAAGTATCTCTGTATCTGTCAATTAGTTTTTTTTCCTCGTTTTTGCTACGCGTGTATTTGTGATAAATCGTGTACGAACAGCCATGTTTTTTTAATTTGTGTTTCTCTACCTTTCGTTCAACGTGTGCATTGGTGTATGTGTGTGTGTTAAATTTTATTTAACATTGTTTTGTATTAAATTGTTTTTTTTTTTTTGTTTTATTGGAAATTGTTAGGAAATTTTGAGTTGTTTTTGTTACTTATATTTCCTAAGCCGTGGGTATCGCGTGGAAAAACAATTACACCATCCAAAGTGCCAAATGAAATGGAACATGTTCCCTTCTTCTCCCCCGTCAAAGGATTAACCATGCAGTGCCAATAAAATCTATAAAAAAAATTACGTAAGTATGAAATAAAAAACCGAACATAATATCAAAACAAAAGAAAAAAAAACTAGTTGCTTAGTTGTTTGACAAGTGTATGGTGAAGAAGATGTTTTTGTTGATGTTGTATTATCTGTCGAATTTAGGCGCGTAAATTCAGAAATTATAATTTTCTTCTTGAAATTGTTACATTTTTTTTAAGTCGGACATTTTGAAGCGATAAAACATAAAATCCATGGTAGTGTGTGGTGATGGCGTTTGGCGTATACCTACTCTCTAAGATGGAGGAGATGAAGAAGGAAAAAATCTGTGAAATCGAACTCCCCTTTCCCTCCATGGACCCGCTATTTCATGAACTGTGATATCAACGGTGCTGAGCCTTTTTTCCAATCCAACTCCCAACGTCACATATACACACAGTTACATATCATGTATTAATCCAATGCAGAAACGAAAGGCTTAAGTCGAAAGCCACGAAAACTCTTGAATGTTCTTTTTCCATCCGCCAACCTGGCCCCTTCATCAGTCGGCTCCCCCATTCTTGTCGTCTTGTGATGTTAGGTAGGAATGCAGACTTTGCCTTAACCACCGCACAACAAGCATACTTCGACTCCACTCTATGGGCCAAGCAGGCAGGCAGGCAAGCAGCAGGCATCAGGCATTCTCCTGCTCCTTCTTCTTCACCATCGCCATCGTCATCGTTGTCGTCGTCTTCTCTCCTTGTGGTAAAAAACACACGTAGGTGTTGTAAATTGCTTCGAATGTATATGTGTTTGTGTACCTCTTGTATCTTGTATCTTTCTTTATGGCTAAAACAATTTTTTATTGTGTTATTATTATTATTTTCTTACTTTATGTTTTGAATTGAATTTCCAATTCTTATTGCCTTCGAAAGTAGTGACTATGGCACAGAGGGCAAGACGGGTGGATGCATAGCACAAGAGGCGACCAAAAGAAATTAAATATATGTTCATTTTATCATTTTTGCCCCATTTTGGTTGCTATCTATCTGTCTGTCTCTACATAAGTGTGTGTGTTGGTGTGTATTTTTCTTTTGGGATTTTTACCTTTCCTTTTGCTGGATTGTTGTTGTATAGTTTCGTCGTCATCACCATCGTCGTTGCCGTCGTCGTAGCAAAAAAAAAAATAGATGAAAGATACAAGATACACACATTGTCTCTTTCTCTTGTTGGTTCGGTCTTCATCATCATCATCATCATCATTATTACCATCATGGTTATTATCATCCCATCGACATCTCGAACTTTTCTTCTCTTGTCGGGTCTTTCTTAAGTTCTCTTTTAATCTTCTTTTTCCTCAATTTAAATGGTAGTTTTGATATATTTGGTGGAATTGATGGTAGGTATAGGGTTAGAAGAACCCAAAGAAAAATATACAAATTTTTTCGAAAGAACTGCAAAATTTTTACCAAGAAATTATAAAATACAAAACACATTTTACGGAGATAGAACAAAATTTATTCCAAATCCCAATTAATTGCATTATAAGTCGAGAGAAAAAAAGAGAAAGAAAAAGCAATTATACATTATTTTGCGCAATTGCAATTGTAAAATAATATTTATTTTTTTTTCTATCCAATTTCCATCCAAATTGATATTTATGAGCAATCAATTCTGACATTCTATGTGAAATTTGAAATGAATTGTTGCAGGTTTTGCTCGAAATTCAATTTGAATAGTAATTCACGTTCGCTACTCAGCTCTTTTGTTTCGATTTTTTTGTTTGTTATAGTAGACAGAGGGAGACTGATGTTTTATGTGATTTGTTTATATGATGATGACTTGGAGGTAAGATTGATTGCTTGTTTAAATAATTTTTTACATAAATATTTGAATATCGATAGCGGATAGGCTTGACAAGTCGATAAACCATATTTTATATTAAGAAAAAGCAAAAACAATGTCTTTTTTCAATATGAATTCACATTGTGTAATTTCACTTCAGAAGAAAGACAACAAAAATGAATCATTTGATTGAAATCTCATAGATTGCTTAAACTTTACTATAACTTTATACAGAAACCGCTACAAGGTAAAGATTAAGTGACTCAATAAAGATAAACAACAATGTGATTTTTTTAAATGTCGTCACTTTAGCAGCAAACATTTAAAGTGATTTGCCTTGTTAAGAACTCTATAATACTTATTGAAACATTTCACAATATTGTTTTTATTTTTTTTTTATTTCTGCTTTTCTGACTTATACTCTGTATCTGTCAAGGAAATAAAAATGTACTCAGTTTTTCTTTATTTTTTAAGTAGTTATTCAGTGCATTAAGCTTTAGAATTTAGTGTCGCAAATACTAGATTTCTTTGTCCGAGTATAATAAAACTATAAAGTGCTTTTGTGGTCTCTATTAAACATTGTTACTATGGGATGTGATGCAAAAGCAACACCTGGCTAATGGAATACTGCGATGCATTAAATAACCAATATGGGTTTTTAACAGTAGGTATGCTGTACTTAATTTTTCACTGTGGCTTGTGTCGGGCAGTAAATATTTTACTTTATTTTTTTTTATAGATAAAATGAATTTTGAGATCTTAAAAGATTTTTGGATCGTGAACACTTTTTATAGCTTAAGTGAGTAAAAATTACCTTATGCTTGAATACAAATCTTGAGTTTTATTGTTATTAATCCTGTGAATGAATTAATTACTTTAATTAATTCTTAAAAACAGTGTTCACTAGCACATCGTTGTTGTAGTACAAAATATATTTCATTTCCTAACTCAAAAAACGCTTATTATCTCACTGTTACAAGTATCACCTAAATGGTGTTCTGGGGAGGTGGGGAGGGGCGACCTCTCCATGCTTCTTCAAACTGAAAGGTATTTCAAGTAGGAGAGACATTGAAGTTATCTGCTTTGACAATAATATCCTATCCAACTATATGGAAATACTTTGTTTAGAAACATAACGTAATTTTTTTTTCAAAACACAATAGACCCATTCTATGAATCAGAAATATCTGTATTATTATTATAAATTTTTATATTCTCAAAACGGAAAAGCCAATTTGTGGCCAATGTCGTAACCTTTACTAGAACTAGCACCAACGGATATATAGACATTTTAGGCAGGATTTTGGCCTTCAGATCTTGTACGGGTGTTGTACTGTTGACGTAAGCATGCTGCATATTTTAAAAAAATCACACAATACCAAATTTGCAAAGAACTAAATCAAAAGACTGCGCTGACCATGCCAGTAACCGCCTTTTTTGAAAGATAAGCACTCCAGGAAGTGTTCCTTCAAAACAGCCATCGAAGATTCATGCAGTAATGGGACGCCTCCAATATATTCACATAGGAACCTATCTGTGTTCACTATAACCTCATTTTAAAAAAAAAACCTTTGACCAACAATTTCAGCTGAAGAAATTATTGCACACCTCATACCACATATCATCACACCAGGGTCCAAAGGGGGGTATATTGAAATAATATTGAAAAATAAGTACATAAATTGGGCAACAGCTCGTAGAGAACAAGGGCCTAAGTGACTTACAACTCACAAGCATTCCTGTAAGCGTGTTGTTGGCAGGAATGGAGGGACCTACAGTTTTTTGCGGAGTCCGAACAGCTACATGAAAAGCACTTATTCATAACAAGTATACTCTTGGAGGATTTGTCAGTTCCTCGCAAGAGACAGTATCTCAGATAAGAAATTTCTATTTCAAGGTGGCATAGATGGAAATCGAACCCACACCTTCGGCATGACAGTCCAATGCACTAGCCAGTATGCCACGTGGTACTACAATAAATAATATTGAAAGGTACAAATCAATGTGTGATTAGAAGATTGTATCAAATATAATACATACGCATCTTAACCCCTTCTGCAACACTTTACTGAACAAGTAGGTACCAGCTGATCGGCCATAGATCGAATATTTATACTGAAGCAAGTCCTGGCAAAAATACAAACAAAATAAGTAGAGTAACTCATCATCTGTTGGTTGATCACATAATGATAGGATTCATTGTCAGGAGTTCTGTCTTTATGGTGATGAAGCTATAAGCTAAGGATCTCGGAAACAAAGATCCATCGAACAAATTCTTTGAACTATTCCAAGCATGGAAGATGGAAACGGTTTTGAAAATTAGCTATCAAGTATCTAATTCTTTCAACTTACTTATAGGGCAGATAGAGTGTACGGGACAAGCATCAATATGGACTATTTTCAACAGAGTAGTCCCAAACCTAAGATATGGGAACGATGCCACGCTCCTGAATAGAAAATCGTATTTTTTTTTTATTTTTCTCCTTATATATGCTCTTAATTGAACAATTTTGAAAACAAGGGTAGATGCCACGCCCCCTGAGCAGAAAATCCCAAATCGTTTGATTTTTCTTTCTTACCGTTCTATGACAGCCACAAGTGTACCATATCATTGATAAAAATTTTAAGAATTAGGGTGGATGCCATGCCCCTGAGTGGAAAATCCAAAATTTTTGACTTTATCTTTGTATGCACTTCAAATTCTACCGATTTACCAGTTTTTATCATTCAATTACTCCACTACCTTCGAAAGTGCTTCATATAATTCATACGAATTTTTCAAGCCCTTTAAATAAAAAGTCTTAAATTTTCGATTTTTACTTTGTATGAACTTCAAATACAACTGCTCTCTCTATGCAATTTTCAACGTTCTACAATAATCGGAAATTTCCATAAAATTTATATGAATTTTTGAGAGAGTGGGTGAATGCAAATTTTCCATTTTTTCCTTTGTATGCACCACAAGACCTATAGGCTACTGAATATACCATTTAGAAAAGAACTAACACGTTTAAGGGTTTTTACTGTAAAAATCTCTCATTGAAGATTATGAAACTACGGATAAATTAGATGCTTCGATTTGGAGGGAGAGGGGCAAAAGCATCCTTTTGGTTAAATATTTATTAAATGAAGTGAGAACTATTAGTTTCAGAGATCGAAAATAACAGTTGACCAGTATTTTCAATTGGTTTCTCACTGAGAGATTAATTCCTCAAATTTCATTTTAAATAAGTTTTTTAGGGGTTTTGTTGAGACTTATCATTTAACTTCCAGAATAACTCTTATCTGTTGACTTATTTTCTCAAAAATAAAGGAAAGCGATCAACCTTAAATTTCCATAGAAAATAAATCAAAAATGGTTTTTTCTCTCGAAGAAAAAGTAGATATAAAATCTTTGCTGTTTGAAATATTTCTGATAATTTCAGAACTCAGTAGGCTCAAGTGGTCATCAACATTTATCAAAAATTGATTTTCAGTTCTGGATAGGAAGAGGATGACTACGACGACGATGACGACGTTGTGTTAATATCGCTTTTATCTCGCCATTTGCCTTTACACGGCTATCTGTGTTGAGCTTTTCTTGCTATAGTCTCGCTTTGGTCTCGCCGTGATATTCACAGGTGTTTTTTTTTCATGCAGAATGTTTTTTCATCATCTCGATTTGGTCTCGCTACACGTGTTGTCGTCATCTCACTTTTGTTTCGCCAAGATCCAACTATTATAGCAATTAAGGCCAGTTTTTCAGTGCGAGATAATCCTAGTCTCGGGGTTAAACCTTAATTAACCCCAGAAACGTGTTATTCAGTCAATTGAAATCCTAAGTTAACTCACTTTATTTTACGAGTTAACTCTGGGACCAAATTGAGGGCCTTTTCAGCTGTGGCGCCATCTTGATTTTGATATTGAAAGTTATTGCCAGTGCAATTCCGTTGTGGTGCCATCTCTAATGATGCGTAAAAGGCGTAGAAGGGTGATATCCATAGTGTAGCACATCGTTGGCCCTAGAATTTTGACAGCTGAAAGATAAAGTTAATCCTCAACTAAAAAACTGTTCCTGAGTTAACTCACGGTAAATTTATTTTCAGGGTTAGCTAACTCTGATTTAACTCAGAGTAAACCCTAAACTGAAAAACTGGCCCTTAGAGTTTCATTTTAGCTAAATTTGTCAAGCTGCTGACAACGGTGCCTGACTGGGTAAATAAAACAGTTTGACAATGACAATTGGCAACTTACTGCCGAGTGAGCATACATACCGTAAGGAGGTCAATGTAGTTTCGTGAATGGCACAGAGGATCCAAAGATGGAGTAAAAATCCACATGAGAACTCGTTGGCCAGCCAAGGGACAATCGTTCAAGAAAACTGTTGACTATCCTTATAAGATCATTAAAACATTTTTGCTAAGCCTTCACAATCCATGAGATATAACGTTTTTGTGAAACTATTTTTAATCTATACATCTATACATCTATACATCTATACATCTATACATATAAATAAAATTGGAGTGTCTGTCGTTAATATTGAAATAATTTCAAGTTTTTAAGCTTAGGTGGTTGTTTAATTGCTAAGAAACATAACTGCATCATTTAAAAAATTTTTGTCTGTCTGTCTGTTTGTCCGCGGTAACCTTCAAAATGGAAGAACTGGTTATGACGGGACTTTTCATACATGTAGTGGACAACTCAGGGAGTAATCTAGGCTACTTTTAATTGCAAAAATTTTAACGGTTTCTTTGAAATATTATAAAAACAATGAAATTATGGGAAAATTGTGTCGAAACAAAAAATTAATTAATAGGAAATGATTATAAACAGGTAGAAATAATCGATTTTAAAAGTGTCAGACAATTAAAGTAGAACAATAATTATGTTTATATAGAGGTGGTGAAAGCTTTGCTCAAAACTTTGTCGACGTACTGTTTGGATCTGTGCAAACTACATGCCACCAACAAGCATCGATGCCACGGCCCTTTTACCACCACAATGTATTCTCAAGATTTGCTTGACCTATTTAAATGATTCTTTTCAGGAAATCTTTGGTATTGGGAGTGTTTTTGTCAAGTTTGGGTAAATTCGGTCTTGCGTTTTGCCAAAAAGGTGCAGAAGCACACTCTGAGTACCTGTTTTATGTAAAAAAAAATCAATAGAGTTTGAAAAGAAATCAATCAATCATGAAATTTGGTTCTGACAAAATAAAAAAAATACAGTCGAGTCTCGAATATCCGGAATTCGATTAATCGAGGACACATACATAATTAAAATTTTGTTTTGTTCATTTGTTCTCGAAATTTTTGTCTACCCGGGCGGAGCCAGGGTGGGCCAGCTAGTTAATAAATATGAAATAAAAAGATCCCTTTAAGAAATTTTTTCAAATAACAAGCTATAGCGAGAAGAAGTTATTATAACCATAAACGAGAAAACCTCGTGTACGTGTATAAAAGCTTACGGCGAGACCCCGAAGATATGAGCACCATGGCAACAAACGACAAAACCACGTGTATATGCAATCGGCAAGATGACGTCAAGAAGTCGTCACTATTACCATCGTGCAGTCGTCACCGTCGTTGACGTGGCATTTCGACTTGCGCTATTTGGATGTGCGAAATTTTGCCCACCACCCACATTTAACTGTAAGAAGGAAGATTTTAAATATTTATTTTTTCGATAACAGCTTAACAGATTGTAATCAAAGTTGTATGCAGAAGCTTGTTATAAAATAAATTTTTCAAAAATATATTATAAGAATTAAACTTTTAAAGGTTAAAATTTTTGATTTATGAAAACAAAACTCATAATAACCAAAAACACTAATTGATTTATCAATTAAGTGTTACCGTGTTTCAAGGTTTTAAGCTTATCTTGCGACTCAAATGATTATGCGTGCTATTTAATACAGGAAATAAATGTATATAAAATTAGTTCAATCCAACATTAGCATGATCGAGCACGTACTCATTTTCTATTCATACAGGCTTATATATGTTTTTTGACACTTGACGAGCACACTCCAACTTGTTGTAGCTTATTTATTATTTTTTGTATGGATCCGTTGATCTCTACTAGTTCATTTGCATCCACGACATTTATTGAAACATTTTAAATTGTTTTGAAGGCCTCGCTAAGGTACATATTGATTAATTAGCCGGAATATTTAGCCCTTATTTGTCTACATCTAGTAAACAGACAAGTTTGTGGCATCAGTAGTACAGTGATATTTTTATTCAACTCATCTTAACTTATACCTAGTCAATAGTGTTTTGTAAATAAAATGTTATTGTTTTTGAAATCACATTTTGATTAAGGTATTTTCTTATCAGTTGAAAAAACTCATTAAATTTTAATTTATGTTGATTGGAGGTTCATAAATTGAAGTCTTAATTTAATATGAATGAAAAAGAATGTTTTCTATTTACAGCAATGGGGAACTTATTTATTGCTGGTTTTATCTTTGTTTTGTTTATAAGAAACTAAGAGTAATTAAATATAGAATTGAGTAAAATGAATATCCCATGGAAATCTTTTTCCAAACCCACTTTTCATCCAATCAAAAATCATTTAGTATTAATGGTCATTTTTAAAAATTGTTTTTTTTTTTTTTGGTCAAAACAACACCGTTATGAGGGTTAAGTTATTTCATTTTGACCAAAGCCTATGTGTTATTGAAGACCGCTCACTAACTGGAAGGATACCATTCCCTTGGTTTAATACATCTTAGTTACAAAATTTCAGCTTTCAATTGACTTTGAATTAAATTAAAATAAATAGTGTGCAAAATGAGCGTGAAGGCTTTCTGTTTGTTAAAAAAACAACAACAAACTGTAAAATTGTGATAAAATTGATTGAGAAACTCTTGAAAAAGCTATACAAACCAGCCTTCGTATATCCAGGGGTGGATTCGGCTAAGGTGATTTGTGATAGTTGACAGTCACAACACAATAGCAAGTCTTATGCTATGACTTTCAACCATCACATATCACCTTGGCTGATTCCACCCCAGTCTTTATGTGCTTTAGCCTATTGAAACCGTTTTTCCTTTATAGTTTTTGTATAATAATTAACTTATTGCTGGGCGATGACAAGCAAATTCCATTTCCTTCAAATCACGTTGCGTCATTAGGTATATAAAGATTGTAATAGAAATAAGCAAAAACTTAAACTAGGGCTTTGATGCCCTATGCCCTAATCGGAGTTACAAGACACAACGATGAGAACTAAAAACAAATCAGTTTTTCTAAATGAATTCATTCTTATTTTACAAAGTATTTGATAAGTATTTTATTTATTTACTAGCTGGCCCGCCCTGGCTCCGCCCGGGTAAACAAAAATTTCGACAACAAATGAACAAACAAAATTTAAATTATGTGTCCTCGATTAATCGAATTCTGGATAATCGAAACTCGACTGTATTTTTTTTTATTTTGTCAGAACCAAATTTCATGATTGATTGATTTCTTTTCGCACTCAATTGATTTCTTTTTACATAAAACAGATACCCAGAGTGTGCTTCTGCACCTTTTTTGGCAAAACGAAAGACCGAATTTACCCAAACTTGACACTCCCAATACACAAAGATTTCCTGAAAAGAATCGTCCAAATAGGTCAAGCAATTCTTGAAAATACATCGTGGTGGTCAAAGAGAGCCGTGTCACCGATGCCTTGGTGGCATGTAGTTTTCACAAATCCAAACAGTACGTCGACAAAGCTTTGAGCAAAGCTTTCAGCACCTCTAAGATTATATAATTATTGTTCTAATTTAATTGTCTGACACTTTTAAAATCGATTATTTCTACCTGTTTATAATCATTTCCTATATATTATTTTTTTGTTTCGACACATTTTTCCTTTAATTTCATTATTTTTCTATAATATTTCAAAGAAAACGTTAACATTTTTGCAATTAAAAGTAGCCTAGATTACTCCCTTAGTTGTCCATTACATGTATGAAAAGTGCCGTCATAACCTGTTCTGCCATTTTGAAGGTTACCGCGGACAAACAGACAGACAGACAAAATTTTTTTAAATGATGCATTTATGTTTCTTAGCAATTAAACAACCACCTAAGCTCAAAAACTTAAAATTATTTCAATATTAACAACAGACCCTCCATTTTTATTTATATGTATAGAGTATAGATTATCAAGTTTAGGCAACATTAAGCAGGGATATGCCTCTGTAGTTCTTGCAGGATATAGAATTTGCAGGACAAAGTATTAAGAGTTCCGTAGATAGGCCATCTGAGCCGGCGGATTTGTTGCTCTTAAGCTTGTGGATGGCTTTCTTAACCTCTTCAGTACTGGAAGCTGGGACTGGATCTACATTGACTGGTCTTATGCTTCTTTGTTCCCCTGTCGCCTCCTCTACATTATGCCCCTTAAGCAGCTGATGGAAATGCTGCTTAAACATGTCAAAAATTCCCTGTGCTTCAGTGACTTGGTTCCCTTCGCTGTTTCGAAGAGCTTGCGTGCCAGCCCTATAACCAGATGCCAGTAGCCAGTTGCTTGGCTGTGGACTCTTCGAGATACTTGAGCTGAGAGGCTGCGGATGCTCTTTTTTTTCTGCGCAAGGTTTTTTCTCTTTTCACGGTACTCCTCTCTTGTTGCTCTTGTTTTCCGTTGCATTCGTGAATTTTCCGTCTCGTGCTTCAATACCGCGCATTCATCATCATACCACGGGTTCTTTTTTCTGGGTGGTTGATAGCCTATGGTGGTTTCGGCTGTCTCCTTAATAATGTCGCGATACTGGTTCCACTGGTTGTTGACGCTAGTTGAGTTGCTGGGGATACGGCAGAGAGTTTCCCGGTCAATTGCTCACTGTAGTCTGTTGAATTTCTTCCTTTGAGCGGTCTTCGTTTTTTTTTCGTTGGACAGTCGGCCTCTGAACTTTGTCACAATAAGAAAGTAGTTAGAGTCCACGTTTACACCTCGGAAAGTTCACACATCCAAGATGTTCGATGCGTACCATGCGCCAATTAGCACGTGGTCATTTTGGTTGGTGGTTCGACCATCTGAAGATTGCCAAGTTGCTGTTTGTATCTTACCGTATTACGAGCTGCAGCAAAGTCGGTCAGTCGGAAGCCGTTATCTGTTGTCGTTTTGTGGAGGCTGTGCTTTCCAACAAATCTGCTAAAGATGTTTTCCTTTCCGACTTTAGCATTGAAGTCTCCGAGCACGACTTTGACATCGTACTCCGGACAGGCTCCGTCCAGGAGGTCGTAAAACTCCTTTTTGTTAGACTCCTCAGTTTCATCGGTAGGGGCGTGTGTACATATTAGGCTGTTGTTTTGGGAGGTAGCTTTGATGCGGATCACAGCCAGGCGATCGCTAATCGGCTTAAAATCGAAGACTTTTGATCTGGGTCCATTTCCCACGACGAATTCGCATCCTAGCATGTGCAGTCTTTGATGACAGCTGTAATAAATGTCGTAATCTTTTCTTTTCGTTATTCCTGATCCTATCCATCGTATCTCCTGGATCGCGGTAATATCTGCCTTGTACCGTGAGAGGACATATTCAAGTTTTTCAGTAGCACCTGGCATAGTTTCCTTACATTCCAGGTGCATACTCGTAGGTCATAGTCCATTTTCGTTCCGGCTATGGTTGCTATTTGAGGGGGGTCGTTATCTGAGGCCTCACGCTTCTCTCTCATAACAATGTTTTCTTTACTTTGGTCGAGTCGTTAGCCCAACGCACTAACCTCCAATCTGTAGGGCCGGGTTTAATGTTGCAATTCTTTCCTTGATCACAACATTCGCACATAAACCAAAACCAGACCAGTATCCGGCGGCTACCAACTTGGAGGTATTGTAAGCACTTGATGTGTGGGAACAGATACAGCTCGAAGCCCACAGTTCCTACAACATCCAACCACTCAACCTGACTGTTTCAACATTCCAAAACTTATTTCTGTTGCGCAAATACTAAAGATAAATACTAAAGACATCAGCCACTTTTTTCATTGATTTTCAAAAATTTGTTGTAATTTATAGCTCATTTTCACATCGGGATGATTGAACACTGGCAATTATTAGCTGTTTACTCAAATGCACCTTTAACACAACCTTTTTCGAATTAAACGTACAAAAAAATGTACGCCGTACCTATAGACCACATTGCAACGTGTAATTGAGCTGTTTTTATTTATTTTTTGCAGCTTTCGAAGTAATAAATGATAATTTATATTTTTTAATTGCTTGCTATTATAGCCCTAATAGCTATATAAGTCCGCTTTCATCTTATTAGAGGCTTAAATTGTGTTACTGTGAAAGGGGTTGAAATACGATAGTGATGGGCATGTATGAATACTAGTAAACTCGAGGATGTAGATAGTATTTGAATGGAATAGTAAGCTGTAAAGGAGATGACGTATGAGATATATTTAAATTTTCCTAGACTTCCTTACTGCTAAACCAAAATTCCCTCCGATACCGACATGTTTTTCCACATATAATTCACTTCCTTGTCTTAAACTTACCATTTTCATTCATTATACCTACTCGTGTACACACACATTATCGATCTCACTTTAATTGATAAAATCCCCTTCTTTAGCCAAAACATCATATTATTGGCAACATTGTATATTCACCTATAATAATTGCCCTAATAGCTCAATCATGTGGAGAAAATTCCCAATAAAATGACGAAGTCGTGCTTAATGGGTGAAAATTTTGATTTAAAAAAAATTAAATAATTTTTTTTATTTTCTTTGCTTACAATGTGAAGTTTGTGGAGTTTGTTTGTTAATTTTGTTTTTGGTATTACTGTCGAATATATATGACTATAAATTCGCACGAAACAAAAAAGTATTATAACCAAAACCGCTTGAATAATTGATCACGACTTTGATGTATTGTGTGAGTTTTTTTTGTATTTATTTGATTTTTTTTTTGTTGTTACCATATGTGGCTTTGAAATACAAATCAGCAAATTCTACTGTAAGTGAAAAAAAAAATTTGAACAAAACATCAACACAACACAAACAAAAAACAAAAAAACATTTTCTCACTCATCGGAGACTTTGACTTTTAAGCTTATTACTTCTCGCAAGCCATGGCCATCATGTGAGTCCATAAAATATTTTCTAAGAAAGAACACATTTGACATTTGGCCAATACAATAGAATTTCATTTGTTTAATGAATTTTATTTTTGTTTTTCATTCAACTTGCATACACATACGTGAACTATGGCATTCGTGTCATTCTCATAAATATCTGGGTTGTGAGTAGAGATTAAGTGTTGCCGTTAGAATAAATTTATTTGCATCTTTGTATATTTTTGGCATCTTTGTAAAATTATTAAAAGTTATAAATACTTTTGCATGGTAAGGTTAATTCACTCCTTCACTCTGTAAAATAGTTCTTATAGAATAAATAACATAATAATTTATAAAATCCTAAATTTAAGAGTTTCCATTTTAATCTTCATTGCATTATGCATGCAGTATATACCTACTGTAATTATTGTGGATGAAGTAAATTTTGCCTTGAATTATCTTTAACAATTTATCTATTAAATTCAATGAATATTACTTTGTGAATGCTACCTTTTATCCTATTGAATAAACCATTTAAGAAATGAACATTTTTATTATTGAATATGTTTGGTTGGCCCGTAAGTATGCTTACAAGAGAAAATCTAACTAAAGTAACCCATGCGTTTCTAGGAGAATGGTGTGTCGGTTAGTTTCCGAGTTTACCAAAAATTTTAAAAAGTGCCCGTTTCGAACATTCTCTCAGAAACGTATTTGTGAAATTAATAGCATTTTCGGTTTTAAGTATACAGTGGAGGTCCAGTATAACGAATGATATAATGTCCAAGGTCCATTCGTTGTATCGACATTTTGTTATATTGAATACTTTTTTTCTACAAAGAAGTAGCAATTGTTTATTTTTCAACACATTTTCTGATAGCATTTTCATATACAACCCAGTTTTATCCTCAATTCCACGACAGAAATAAAAATTTAACATTTTCATATTTTAAATAAGCAAAGATGAGAGGATAAATAAAGCAAAACAAAACAAAGTTCATATTATAAGGATACAAGGACACAAATCAAGAGTCGGCTGACACAAATTTATTTTCTTAATTCATGTCCGTAACAGAAAAACTAGTTATTCTTACAAAAATTTTGTTTAATTTTATGAAATTCGTTATTTTTCGTTATAAAGAATACCTAATGGGCTTCCGAAAAGTGTTCGTAATATCGATCATTCGTTATATCGGCATTCGTTATACTGGACCATCACTGTATTCTTATTAAAACGCCCGGCACGTAATTGTTCCTTTATATCCCTCATTTTCCGGTCAATCCAAATCCAATAGCCTTTTTCAAAACATTTTCGTTTTGAGACTGGTTTTAATGATGCAAAGAATGTTTTTTAGAGTGGATTAAGCAACTGTTCTAAAAGTCAACGTCCATTTTGCAATATTCTACCTTCAAACTTTCATATCACCCAAAACAAAATTTCAATGTCTTTTCTAAAAGATCGTGCCATTTTCGAGGCTTATGAAAATACACTTAAGCTCTTTCATTTAAACAAAAATGTAATTTTATATTATTGCAAGGCTTAAGACGACAAAACATATCCAACTTCTTACATTCATACTTGCATTCATATGACTGAAAAAGAAATTGGTGAATTCTTCAAAAAAACTGTTTTTTTGATTTTTTCAAAAATAATCCATTTTTTTTAATCATATTTTTTTCTTAAATGACAATTCAGAGATTTGATACTTTATCTTTCCACTGAAACATTTTCTTGTGTAACAAAAAATTATTGAATATAAATAATGTAAAGAATTAATCGAAGCAAAATACCAAAAAAAAAATTTCATATGATCACAAAAAAAATTTTGTTTATAATTTCATAAAATTAGCCCATTGAATAGACCGGAAAATGAGGGGTATAAAGGAACAATTACGTGCAAGGGTTTTTATTATTGAATATGTTTGTTTGGCCCATAAGCATGCTTAAAACCGAAAATACTACTAAATTCACCCATGCGCTTCTGAGAGAATGGTCACACTGGCCACTTTTCAATATTTTTGGTGTAACTTGAAAACTAAGCCGAATTTGACAATTTTGCATAAAATACTTTTTGTTCAAAATTAAATTTTCTATTGGAATGGATAGTTCAAAAAATTTTACGAAAAAATTTAAGCAGGAAAAGTAATCGAAGACCAACCTTAAATAAATCTAAAAATCAAGGATATCTAAATATTTTAGTAAATTGGGCATAATTTTTTTTGAAGCAAAGATAGGGTCAAGACATGCGGGGACAAAATAAAGTAGAGACTAAAGGCTTTAATATGACATGTTCAAAAATTAATATTTGCTCAAAATTGACGGAGTTATTACCATTCAAACCTTATCATTTCTTATAATTTTTCGCAGTTTTGGCCCGAAAGTCCCTTTTTCGGTACAATATGGCAAATTTCAATTTCGTAAAAATGTTCGAAATCAAAATTTTGATATAATATTACATTAGAACTATAGATAATTTATAAAAAGGATGTAAGTTCGCAATTTCGTTTTTCGGCTGTTTTTAAATGCTTCCAGACCTACAGACCGAACGGCTGGTCCGATTAACATAAGATTTGGTACAAGGTGCTAAGAATGTTAAATTTGTCATAAAGTACCTACCAAAAAATAGGCTCTGGGGCAAAAACTGCGAAAAATGACAAGAAATGGTAAAGTTTGAATGGCTATATCTCTGTCAGTTTTCAAATAATATGGCTTTTTTAACATGTCATATTAAGGCCTTAAGACTCTTCTTTACTTTGTTTGTGCATGTTTTGAGCGTATCTTTGCTCCGACAAAAGTGATGCGCAATTTAGAAAAAAATTTTAAAATCTTTGATTTCTTTTCCTGCTTAAATTTTTTTAAGAAATTTTCCAAGCCATCCATTTCGATAGAAAATTTAATTTTGAACAAAAAGTTTTATACGTAAAACTATCAAATTCGGCTTAGTTTTCGAGTTATACCAAAAATACTGGAAAAAAGGCCAGTGTGACCATTCTCTCAGAAACGCATGGGTGAGTTTAGTAGCATTTTTGGTTTTAAGCATGATTATGTGCCAAACAAACATTTTCAATAATAAAATATTCCTTTTTAAAAGGTTTATTCAATAGGCTTTATGTAATATAAAAACTAATTAATTAATTAGAATTAGTATACATCAGGTAAATAAATATAATTACAAAAAAATTTAAATAAAAAAATATAGAAACAAGTAAGCAATGAAAAATATTAATAAATTATTTATAAGCAATAAACAGACAAATTAATAAATAAATAAATTATATATGTATACATAAATAAATAAACAAAACAAATAAATAGGTGAACAAACAAATAAATTAGTAAATATGTTATAAAAAAATAACAATAATACAAAAAAAAAAATAACTAAATAGTTAAGTAAATAAATAAATCACAAATGAATAAATAAATTTACAGTTTAATTAATAATATAAGAAATAAATAAATTCACAAATAAATAAATAAATAAATAAATAAATATTAAATATAAATAATTAAATAAATAAAACATAATTAATAAATGAAAGCAAACGCAATTAAATTTATAAAGAATATCTTTTAGCTAGTAAGTGAGGAAATTCTCAGAGCTATCACAGCTGTTACTAAAATTAATTGTTAGTTTTTGAATCCTTTCAAAAATCAATTCAACATTCGCCCTTCTGTTGAGATCTAGAGTTGAATTATACTAGGGCAGATATAACATCATTTTTAAATCTTTCTTTTGTGATACCTGCAACTTCTTCAATTGGCATTTAGATGCATTACCCCATATTGGATATATGGATATCCATATACACTGCCCGTCACTTGTTTGAGGCCACTATTTTCGGAATAACTTTTCCTCGATAAATATCTGTAAGAAATATTTTTTCAGGCCATTTTTGGTACCTGTGGGTAGATATATGTACATATTGGCCAACAAAAATGGATAACGTTGAAGAGATAACTTGGAAAATCCGTAGGAATTTCACAAGTAATATGAATTAACTGCCAAAAATTGGTATTAAATCTTGAGTTTTTTCTAACAAAAGCTTATAATATTTGAGAAATGTTCAAAAATTATTTTTTTTTTTTAAATTTAAAGTACGAAAGTGCTCGGAAAACAACTTTGACGGTATAAGAAATAGGGACAATAGAATAGGCCGTAGAATAGCATAGAGAATGAAGGTAAGTACTATCGCTGTGATGAAGAATTATCAAGCAGATACTAAACACTATGGTAAAAAATGAAAAAGACGCAGAACCAAAGCAAAAATATTGGAGTAAAGTGATAAATTCTGGGGAATACCTCGAATTCCGCACTATTATTGCCCAGAATATGGCCAAAAAGTGGTATATTAGCCATTGTTTTGACAGTTTTAAGGATAATTCAAACCAGTGATAGAACCCTACCCAGCGTAAGAAAATGAAAAAAAAAAACAGCGACATGTGAATTTCGCCAGGAACCTTGTTGCTTGGAGCAACGATGGAAATGGGTTGTCTCTTTTGATGAAAAAAAGGTTCAATCTTGACGCATTCGATGGTTAGAATTTTAATTTTTATGATTTAAGAGAAGAGGAACTTATTTTGAGAAGTATTCACAGGTGCTATGAGTCAGGGCGCTATCACTTATTATTGAACATACATATAAATTGTTACAAATATCTTCAACTTGCACCTTGAATTTTCAAACAAGACAACACCTCTATCCACAGATCCAGGGTAGCTAGAAGCTGGATTCAGTCGAAAAACGTGGAACTTTTGCCATGGCCACCCAATTCACCGGACTCAAACATCATCGAAAACTTTTGGGTCAGGCTATATCAAGTATTTTATGAGGCTCGTAGATAGTTTGAAGGCAAAGGCCCATTAATCGAATCTATCTGGGATACCTGAAGCAAGATTTCATTTGATTTAAAAAAAAGCTGTATGACTTAATTCCTTACGACAGGCCCTCCTAATTACAAGAAATAGTGGACATGCTCATTATTTATTGACAAAGAACATGATAAATAAATGTTAGAAAACAAACAAAGTTAACATTTGGGTATTTTTGCTCAATCAAGTGACGCAATCTCTTATACCATTTTTTGCAGTTCATATATATAACTTGTGAAATTCCTATGGACTTTCCACATAACCCCTTCAACACTATCCTTTTTTATTGGCCAGTATGTATACCTACTCTAAGGGATTAAAAATATTTTTCACAGGTATTTATCGAGAAAAAACGATTGCGAAAATAGTGGCCTCAAACAATGTTGTCCAAAGATTTATTTTAATTTTTGAATTCAAAAGATTTCCTGCTAGACCGCCATTTTGTTTTGGTCTTAAGACGTTTATACTGTGGTATTCTAAGAGCGACACTTTGCATGTATAGTTTACAAAAGTCATTTTAGTTTTTGTACGTTGCTGTGCCACACATTTATTTTTCGGTACCGTAGGTAGTATTTTCTAAGCATTATTAACATATTTTTTGTTTATTATCCAGAATTTTATATTCTTTTTACGGCATAAGTGTACAAATTTTCTTGGAAACTATTTTTCTCATTAGCACTGAGGAATGAGGTTACATAAACAGTCTAAATATCAGTACCGTGGGGTATCATTACCGTGACATTTAAATCCTAATTGAACTTAAATTACAGAATTTCTTGCATTAATATTTACTGTCAGCCAATTTTTAATAAAAATTGTAGCAAAAATACCTCGGACAAACTAAAAAAAATTATTCCGTACAGTAAAAACTAAGAAAAATAACCTAGCATAATGAAAAGGGTTGCCATCCAGAAAAAAGGACTATAATACGAAACAAATTTATAATATTTTAAACAAAAAAAGTTAGGTAGACATTTCAAGAGGTCAACTCATATAATAGTCTATCAAGAATCTCAACAAAAATATTGTCAAAAAATGAGTGAAAAATTGTCAAATTAACAATGGGTACATTCAATGCCTCAATTTCAGTACTGAATATTCAGATCTCTGAATTCTGGTAAATCAGAGGATTTGAAAATTGAGAAAACTGAAAATCTAAATGTAAAATTTTGGAAAGTGTTGAACATGCCACAGTACACATACAATGAACTGACAGAGTTTTCTGAGATTTTGACACATGTGCGAACTTCAACGAAAATGTAAACTCGGAAGATACTACTTTGCCTGTGTACCTATTTTGTCATAATGACCCTATGCCAAACAAAAATCCAAGTTCTTAGGTGAAAATATTGAAAGGAGATGGCCAAAAAAAACCCAGAGTCGACAGAAAAAATTCATATGTAGTTTTTAAATTTTTTGATTTTTTTATTTTTATTTTTTTTTTGCTTACATTAATGCACAATCTGTTCAAAAAAAGTATTTTATGACTAGTTTGTGGAAAATAATGGTTAAGAAAACTTGGTATTTACTGCTAAATAACGGGTGATTTGTTAAGAGGTTTAGAACTTTAAAAAAAAAAAAACACAAAAAATTCGAAAAAATGAATGAAATATTTATTTGAATCGATAGTTTGAACCTTGCAATTTAATGTTTAAAGATAATTTCATGCAAATGTTGACCGCGGCTGCGTCTCAGGTAGCCCATCCGCTGAGTCCAATTTTGGCATACTCTTTCACACATATCGGCCGGTATCTCACGAATGAATGCATGGATGTTGGCTTCCAGTGCGTCAATCGAAGCGGGCTTGTCCCTATAGACATTATAGCCTTGACATACCCCCACAAAAAATAATCTAATGGTGTCAAATCGCACGATCTAGGCGGCCAATTGACCGGCCCGAAACGTGAAATTAACTGTTCACCAAACTCGCCTCGCAATTTCGCCATTGTTTCGCGTGCTGTGTGGCATGTGGCACCGTCTTGTTGAAACCACATATCATGCAAGTCAAGAACTTCCATTTCGGGCAAAAAAAAGTTTGTTATCATCGCTCGGTAGCGTTCACCATTGACAGTAACGCTGCGATTCGCATCATCTTTGAAGAAATATGGCCCAATAATGCCGCCGGCCCATAAACCGCACCAAACAGTGGCTTTTTCGGGATGCATTGGTAGCTGTTGCAATGCTTCTGGCTGATCTTCACTCCAAATGCGGCAATTATGCTTATTTACATTCAACCAAAAATGAGCCTCATCGCTGAACACAATTTTTCGATAAAAAAGCGGATCCTCAGCCAGCTTTCCAAGAGCCCATTCACCAAAAATTCGGCGTTGTGGTAGGTCGGCTGGCTTTAGTTCTTGCACCAGCTGTATCTTAAAAGGCTTTACGCCCAAATCCTTCCGCAAAATTTTCCACGTAGTGCTGTAACAAAGGCCTAACTGCTGGGAACGGCGCCGAATCGACATTTCGCGGTCTTCTGTCACACTAGCTGATACGGCCGCAATATTTTCTTCACTACGCACAGTACGTAAACGTGTTGGTGGTTTAATGTCCAAAAAAGTAAATTTGGTGCGAAATTTGGTCACAATCTTCCGAATAGACTGCTCAGAAGGTCGAGAATGCCGACCATAAAATGGAAGCAGCGCGCGATGAACATTTCGAACCGAGCACGAATTTTGATAGTAAAATTCAATAATTTGCAAGCGTTGTTCATTTGTAAGACGATCCATGGTTAAATTGCAAACCAAACTGAAGCTGTTTGACAGTGACACAAGGTACTAAACACACGTCAGCTGTCAAAACCAGTGTTGCCAAAACCAAACCAGCTAAAAAATCACCCGTTATAAACAAAAAACTAAACAATGAAATGGAGCTAGCAAAAATATTATAACTTTAGCAAATATAATATATACGATTTCAAGCTATATTTAGATGCTTTTATTATTAGCTTTGTGAAGTAGGAACAAATAATTTAAGTCTTAGTAGGTTATTTTTGTATTATTTATAGCGTTATTTATTGAATTTTTGAACTGTGATCCAAAAGCTTGTTAGTTTTAGAATTTCTTTTTAAATTGACTTTTGGTTTTTGCATCTTGACTGCCATTTTATTTTTTGTTGAAAAACTACCATTTTTTTTTTTAAATGGCTACAAATGAACATTGTCTGAAACAGAAAAATCGTTGAAATCTCACACACAAATTCTTTTAAACCATTTTTTATAAAAAAAAAAAAAATATGAAGGGGATTTTCATATACCTAGTCATATTTGGTGGCTCATAGCTCCTATACTAGATGGATTTCGGGGTTGCCCTTTTGGTGACGTCAATTGCTTATTATAAGATACCCATTGGCTAACATTTCGTTCCTGTCTATTCTGGGTTTTTTGTCCATACATTTTTGGCCATCTCCTTTACTGGGAACTATTTGTTTTTTGTTTATATCCGAATAGTTTTTTTTTGTATGAAAGCTTTCATATTTTGATATTGTCTTTATATACCATGCAGAGTCTTGGAAATATCGAAAAACATCTTAATAGTTACTTATGACAAAGACACCTATTAGCGATATTGATTTTTTAATGGCGGGGATCAGATCTCCTAGACAGCCGTTTATTTTCATTGAATTATTCTATATAAACTGTAACTAACATTTATTTTTGAAAGGATCATTAGATTCGTTGAGGCTTGATGTTTAAAAATATTTATAGCTTTCGTCATATTATCTGTTCATGATATTGCAAGGTACATGGCAACGCATGTCATTGCCAGCAACTCTCATCATCATCAGGTATCCAGCCAACTTGACCTTTCATGGCCATAAAGCACCGAGTCTGTGAAGGCATGTGTCCTGTTACATATAAAACCACTCTAATGCTCATTGTTACTCGTACAGCATGCCTCATGAATCATTAAAATTCTCCGAAGAAGAAAACGAAACTATACAATGAGTTGAGTAGGTACCTACTTGCACTTTCGTTCGCTAGTCGTTAGTATTTTTGTCTTAATAGTATCTCGGGGAGCAGTTTTCTTGATCTGCATGTTAAGTATTCAAATTCAAGCTTGGCAGTGGAGCTGATGATCATTGCCGCATTCGTTTCCAATCCTCAAAACAACAACAAAAAAAAGAACAATCAACTCAAACTCTGAATCGTTAGAGATACTAAAGTAGTTTACACACGTTTTTTTTATTTTGGTTAGCTTGTTTCGGCTTGGCTTGGTCTTCTTCCTTCAACTGACGACGGTTTTTGTTGTGATGTTTTGTGCTTGCTTAAGACTTCAAGAGGCCACATGACGAAGCCAACTTTGACTTTGATGATGTTTGGCTTTTATGGTTTTTTTGTTTGTGTGTGTCTTCTTTGGTCTTTTTTACTTCAAACTCAAGTTATTTGTTATTCTTCTTCAGTGCTGAGCTGCTGAGAAACGTGAAGAGCTTCACTTTTTTTCGGAGGAATTCTGTAAAAAACATACTTGTTGGTGCCCCCATGTCCAATGTCCAATGCTTATGGAAGATGTGTGTGATTATTGAGCACATGTTTCTTTAGTTTTTTTTTGTGGGTTTTTTGTGTCTCAAGTCTTTGTTTTTTTTTTTTTTTGTTCTATTGGTGTTTGTGTGAAGTAATAAAAAATCATTCCCAAGTGGCACACAACCCAATAGAACGTGATTCATTTTTGTTTTAAAATTCAATGGGCTTATAGTTAGATGCGAGCGGGAAAGATCTTCGTTCTCTTCCTTATGTTTGTGGATATTCCTTAAATTATTGGTTAAGATCTCTATATTCACACAAACGCGGGCTATATGCACAGACACTAATGTAAGAATTTATTACTATCATTTTGGGGCTTAATTCAATGGAGAGCCCATGAGAGATAATGGTGCGGGTCGAGAGAATGAATTTTGACGGTTGAAGTAAAATTTATTTTTATTTCCTTGTGGTTTGATGTGTTTTATATTTTTTTGTTGTTGTTGTTGTTTTTGTTTGGTAAGGACAAACACGATGATGATTATGATGATTTTTTTTTTTTGATATTTTTTTCAATGATTACCACTAATGATGGTCTATTGTGGGTATGGGTATTGGTACCGAATGGAGTTAGCCAGTTGAGTTGGAGAATATATCGATTGGGTTGAATTGGTTATTTGATTTTATTTAAGATACTATTTTTCAAGTGTAAGAGAATAAGATTTGTTTGTTCTTAACCTTAAAGGAAAGAAGGAGTTTTAAATAAGAACTTTCAAGTTCGGATTTCAACTCTTTTGTTTAAAGATGAACACATTTAAAAATATAAGTTCTGTAGGAGAAAACAAGAGGAAATACTGAAACATTAAAAAAGAGGAGATTCATAAGATTATTTCCAAAGTGTAGCTTTAGTGTTTTATATACAAAATTTAGATCTTATCTTATGTACCAAATTTTATAACAGAAAGTTCTTAGTTAATTCGAAAATCATTTAGAGCCGTTGGGTGAAGTAAAACTTAAATATTTATGTTAAACTTAGGAACTCGGGCATAGCAGGCACCCGATGCATAATATTGGCCCCTTCCGTATTTTGCTTTTGAATAAAGTGGCAACTTTAAAATTAAATCTCTCTAGCTAAATTAGTCGTTGGCAATTCCGGGAAAACTCTTTTTTGCCTAAAAGAAGATTTTTTCATTGAAGTTGAGTTGAAGTTATTTTCTAGTGAAATAAAGTACGTTTTTTCGATATATTAAAGTCGATTTTAAATTGGACTTTCACCATCTTTTATCAGAGTAAGTATAAAAACATTTCATGTTAATCCAGTTATTTCAGTTCTACGGTTGAGTTTAAAACAAAATTTTTCTGTAGAAAAGGACATGGGGCAGAATAGACAAGGCATAATGGGCATAGGCGTTCATTATGCCCTATTCATTTTGTGTTCTTGTTATTTGTCGACTGATGTTATCTCCAAGCCCTGTATTCGAAACAAATTGTTCTGCATCTAAAACCAATAAAAAAGTTTCTCCATCTCATACGGTAGCAATTCCGAAAGCACCAGAATAAAAATTTCTAAGCGCCATGGCAGGACTGCAGTAGGAATAGACCGGAAAATGAGGAGTATAAGGGAACAATTACGTGCAAGGGTTTTTTTATTGAATATGTTTTTTTGGCCCACAAGCATGCTTAAAACCGAAAATGCTACTAAATTCACCCATGCGTTTCTGAGAGAATGGTCACACTGGCCACTTTTCAATATTTTTGGTATAACTCGAAAGCTAAGCCGAATATGACAATTTCACATCTAAAACTTAAAGGTAATATGACATCACGACTGTAGGGAATATTTAAAAAGTATGTAAGTTCGCAATTAAGTTTTCGGCTGTTTTTAAATGTTTATAAATGTTTCGTACGCCAAGTTGGTTGAGTTCCTCTTCCACTTGCGCCACCTAATACGCTGTCCACCTCTACTGTGCTGTCCCACGGGGTTGGATTCAAAGACTTTGCGGGTTGAAGCATAATTTATTTGTATTCACTTTCATTTTCCATAATTTTCAATCTATAACGTTTCGAATAACCTTTTTTTTGGAGACAATGAGCTCATTTTTGCAGTTGTTATTTTAAAAAATCCTTAAGGGGCCCGTTATGCCCCGGCTTCTCCTACCTACATATGTACATATATATTTGTTTTTTAGTTATTTTTTTCTTAAACTTTTAGTTTGAAAGTTTTTTTCCAAAACTATTGATTAGCATAACTTATTTTCTAAAAAATATTAAAGAAAAAACTTCAAAATCTAAGAAGGAAATATGATAGGTACTTTTTGTAAGTGTTGCCACTTGTTTTAATTTTTTTTAAATTTAAGTATTATTTTCAGAAAATGGGGGGCGATAAATCCCCCTTAGTGTTTAAAAATGTTTATACTTAGTATCTCAAAAAAACCCTTTTATTATTTAATGTCCCAGTGCGAATCATTTTGGGCCTAAAAAAAGCATTTTCAAAAATTTAAGTCTCACTATCTTTTTATTGGGGCCTCGTATACTGATATTGAAAAAATCTTTATAGAAATTCTTTTAGAAAATATTATAGTTTTTAAAAAATGTATCAAATATTTTTCGAAAAGATTCACCATTTAAGAGGAAGACGCAAAATACAGTTATTTTTTGCTTTTGTCCATTTTATATAAGAAATAATATCTTTTTAATGACCGCTAAAAAAATCACTTTCATGTTTCTTGTCGAATAACCTTTAAACTGTGTTAAAATAAAATTTCTAGCTTTTACAGTTTAAGAGAGGTGCGAAAAATCTTTAATTTTTGATACTTTAGTTTTTTGAAGTACCAATATGTTATGTTACTGGTCACTCGCGCTGAAAAAAGTGTGGATTATACATTGCAATCTATGAACTGAGCATATATTATGTTACGACAACTTCGTTATTTAAGATTTCAAACTTAAAATCTGGAATTTATCTTCAAAATTATCACATATCATAAATAATCTTTTTTTTAAGATTAACATAATGAAAAATCTTTGTAAAACAAATGTTTTCGATAATTTTTGATATATATCTACGCAAAAAAGGATATTTTCGTTAATTTACGATTTTTGAAACACCGATATATTTTTAACCATCAGTCGGAAAAAAAGTATAAACATTTTTTGTAGAAAATCACAGTATCTACCTACCTACAAGTTTTGTATACATTACTTTTTAATATCATGTACAGTTTCAAAGTTATACGTTAAAAACCAGTATTTTCGATTTTTAAACTTGAATAACTTCTTACGCAAGCCAGATTCATTTGAAGACTTACGCATGCGTATTCCTTTTAGACAAATAATGATAAATGTTAACTTGGAATTTTACCGCAGCGAAAGTACATTTTTCCGGGGCTATTAGTGAAGGCTACCTTAAAGTGAAATATGTACCATGTTTCAAAAAATGGTTAAGTATTGATAGTACCTCCCAAAGAAACATTTTTTGATTTTCCAATTTGAAAACATTGTGATTGATTTAAGTCATTTTTTTGTGCCAAATCTCTCAAAAAGTTAAAATAGTATTTTATACTAAAATTTAATTTTTGGATTTTTAAAATAATTTGATAGATTTTTTTGAAATCCTAATATTTCGAAAATAACTCTGTCGATTTTTTTAAACTTAAATACCTAACGGTTCTTAGCACAGTTTAGAATATTTTAAAGGAATATTTTCCCTTTATGCAAAATAGTGACACGTTCCATACAAATCGTCGGCTGAGAATTGGTTTGACGTATACCCCAAAATGCACTTTTTGGACTATGAATGCAGTCTTATATGTCCGACTATGCTCTTTCCAAATATGTTATCTATTTTGTCCTATCTATAATTGCCAATCCTGAAATATCATTTCATTTCATTTCATTTCATTTATTTATTTAATAAAAGCCGTGAGATGGGATCTCATTTATGGCTTACAAATATACATTTTCATTTTGGAATTACAAAAAAAAAACATATATATTTATATGTATGTATTAAAAATTCAAATTATTTAAAAAAACATTGAATATAAATATATAATAACTAATAAAAAGTTTTGGTTTAAATTTATAATAAGATAGTTTAAAAAGTATAGAAAGAAAAAAAAAAAAGAAAGTTAATTAAGGTAATTATTATTGAAAAAATAAAGAGTGAAAATGCAACGCTTCGTCTGGGTTCTGTAGATGGTTACTTATAGAGCTTATAAAATTATTTAAATTTATAATAATTGTTTTATATGGAGCAGGTAAACTGTTCCAAATTCTGGCACCAATCACGAAGAAAGATCTACGCGCCTGCAAAGTTGAACTTCTTGGAATATTGATATTGTTTTTTTTTTTTTTTTTTTAATTCATTTTTATTTTGCATTCATCTTAAAACTATCTTAAAGCTAGACAAAAATTCATAAAAACTAGCCTACTTATCAATATCTTACAACTAACTTACTGGCCCCATTCGGGCGCTCTAAGTTAAACTAATAACTTAATGCTAATGCCTTTCGGCCTAAGAACTATCTTAAAACTAGAATTCATGTTGGTTTTATTTTTCACCAAGAAGAATTGAGAAAAAAACTTGGTATCTTTATTTTTTTTTTGTTTTATATAAAACTTACAAACTAAATAAAACTAAATTAAAACTACTTAAAACTAATTAAAACTAATTAAAACTACTATAAAACTACTTAAAACTACTTACAAGCTACTCATAAACTACTTACAAACTAGAACAGCCACAGCAAGCATTTTCGGGTTTTTATAATTTTTTTGTGTTTTTATTGGTTTTATATTTTTTTTTTTTTTTTTTTTTTTTTTTTTTTTTTTGTGGTGCCACCCTGACTGTCCCTGCTTAAAACTAAATACCTAAACCTATGTAAGTCGGCCATGGCATAGAAAAATGCAGTCAACTTTTAAATATCCGAAGAAACTTCCTGTTCAGGTTTCAACCACCAGAACTGGTTCTCCTGCTTTACCCTATCTCTTCGGTCCCGATCGGACACAGACCTACTGAACCGAAGGTGCTCGGCTCCGTCTTGTGCGAGGACGTCTCGACTGTAAAGGAGCCGCCGATCCACAGTTCTACGGCCGACGTGGTAGATTATCGGAACCGCCGCTCTATCCTGGATCAGCCCTCGACTGTCTAAATAGAGGAATGCATCGGGCGGAATAAAGCCGCTTAGACGCACACTCTCGTAATAATCGTTTTTAGGGTAATACGCCCCAAAAATTAAGCTGTTGGTCGAGGACATTGCTCTCGCAATATGACCTCGAATAAGCTTCAGCAAGAAATTATCTATCCTGTTTATGTTGGCGCCGTTGTATAGAACCAGGTTGGAATAATAATGTTTGTACTCCGACTCTGGTGTTCTGTGTAATCCAAGGCAGCGTCTAAGACACTGCCTCTCAAACACCCGAATCTTTTCCATTTGAGATGGGGCAACGTTGAACCAAACTGGGCACCCATAGGCAATCATCGGCCGTATGAGGGCCATGTAGCAAATCACCTTCACCCTGCTGTCAAGCCGGCTGCTATAAAACAACCGTTTCGTCAGGGCAAAAGCTCCCCTAGCCCTGGACAGAGCAGCATTTATATGTCTGTCGAAATATAAATACTGATCCATCCAGATGCCAAGGTACTTTACTACACTTTTACTCGCCAGTGGCTGTCCATTTGGCCCTACGATCACCAGCTTACGCCAGTTCTTTCTCGTATCCCTTGTGGCTCCACGCAACGGAGTCCTAAACAAGATAGTTTCTGATTTCTGAAAGTTGATTTTCAACTTCCAGTCATCGCAATATCGCTGAATCTTCTCGAAGTCACGCTGCAAAAGAATTCTGATGACCTCGACTTTTGGAGCTGTTCTGTACGCAATTAGATCGTCGGCATACGCAATTGCCTGAGTTAGACTACTTATCAGATCGCTGGTGTAAATGCTGAATAGAATCGGCGAGTTGACCGCTCCCTGCTGAAGACCATTTTTAATATTAAAGGTTGTGGCAGAAGTCACATTGCCACTCTTGACAACAAACTTTCTACCATTGAGCATATCATAAAGCATATATAATAGTGGTTTACTAATGCCAAGTCTGGTCAGCTTTAGATAAAGACCCTCTAGCCATACGGTGTCGAAGGCCTTCTCCAAATCCACCAGACAGGCACCCGTACACTGCTTTTTTGATTTGTTCCATTGGACATCAGAAACGAGTTTAGACGCGGCATGAATGGTGTCATGTCCCGCCTTAAAGCCGAACTGATTATCCGGTATGATATTATTGTCCTCTGCCCACTTAGACAGAGCTCTATTAATAACTTTTTCGAATACCTTGCTGATACTCGGAAGAAGACTTATCGACCGGAGATTCGCCGGATTGGAGTTGTCCTTTCCCTTTTTCGGGAGAGGATGCACCACAGCTGTCTTCCACCGCACTGGATAATATGCATTATTCAGAGCGTTGTTAAACAGTGTGGTATAAATGTCTACTGCTTCTTGGGGTAAATGTCGAAGTACAACGTTGGATATGCCATCGACTCCTGCTGACTTCTTCTTTTTTAATGAATCGAAGATGAGCTGAAGTTCCACCTTCGTAATTAACAGGGAACTGGGCCCATTTCGCTCGGCGATAATGGCGTTTGCCAAATGATCTTCATTGAACCCGGTGAAACCGAGGTTCTCTGATCGCCATTGCGTGATGTCATTCCGAAGGTAGAAGTGGTGGAGCAAGGCTCTGTTCTCCAGGTCATGGTTCGGGCGAATGCATGCATTCACCTTGTACACTTGCTGGAAAGCAGCCCCCACAGCCTCCACTTTCTCCTGCGGATCTTCGACAATAAAGAGGTCATCGTCCAAGACGGCGTCCTCTGGATCAATTCCTGCTGTCAGAAGTACGTCTCTGTTATCAGTCGTTCTCTGGAGCTTAAGACACGGAAGGTCGTTCTGATCATTCCTTCTAAATATTTTGTTAATTTGGGGAAACATACTCGGGTCGCTTGAATTAACAGCCCGAATTTTGTTGTCCCAATACAAATTGATCGACAACCGATAATTTTCCTTAATAAGCTGGTTGATGTTCTTGATCGAAGACTTCAGTGTCCTAATCTCCAGATTGTGTGGGTCAGTAAACCGTCGGTACAAGAGTTTGAGTCTTGTCAGCAGTCCACTTTTTTGTCTGTGTAATGCGTCAATGGTCGCATTCCGGTACATGTCGGTTGCGTCCCGTTGTTTGTACTTTGGTATCGTTCTGTCCATTGTTCGTTTGATTGTCTCGTCCATTTGTTCAAGGTATTGGTCTATTTCGTTATTTGTCAAATTCCTGTCATTTGGTGGGGATATGTTATTCGAACTGATTTCGCTCGATAAAGCGTTGGTAAAGCGTGGCCAGCGCACCTTACTGTAATTGTAAGTATGCACAGGCACATACTCATCCAACTCCACGAGCTCGTTCGGAAGCTGTATTACGGCGGCGAGTCCGCAGTGGTCACTGTCGTACTCGATCGTTCGTAAACAGTTTCTTGGTCTTTGACCCACAGTGTCCGTAATTGTCAGTCTTGAGTCTATTAGCAATAGATCCAGATAGGCACCGCTTCTTGGAAACGATGGCCGATCCGTAGCCAGCAGGTCGACACGATATTCAGTGTTATATTGACTCATCCAATTAAAAAGATGAATACCTCTTGGATTCTGTATTTGATTTCCCCAATCTAGGTGTTTGGCATTCAAATCACCGGCCATGAGAAAGTAATTTTCTTCCAAGCTCAAGCGTAGACATTCGAAAAGTTTTTCAAGCTCTGTCATAAAATCAGTTGGCTGAGGAGATTCCGGTGCATAAGCCGCGATCACATACATTCGCTTCCCCTGTTGGAGAGGAATGCACACGATGCACGCCTCTAACAACCGAAATCTGCGCAGATCACTATTATATATAACTTTATGATTAATGCCTTTTCGTATGAAGATTGCGACGCCCCCCCCTTGAGTGGATTTGGGTCGATCTCTTCTAACGATATTGTAATTGTTGTTAGTCAACTTATGTTTCTGGTTCAGCTTAGTTTCGCTGGCCATAAACACATCTGGACTTTGGTCTTTCAACAATTGGAATAGATTAGCTCTGCGTTCGGTCCTAATCAGTGAATTTACATTCACAGCAAGGATCCTAAGAGGCCTCTCCGACAGCGCGCCTTTAACCTCTAATTTGCGTTAAGCTAGGCAAAACAGAGTAGATATAGTCCACCCTATTCGCCTGCTCCCTTATCTCTTTCTGAAGTCCTGTCAACTGGCCTTGAATTGCCAGTAACATGCTTCTAATTTCGGCCTGAGCGTCCGGAGCCCTAGGCACGAGGGCCGGTTGGGCTACCTTAGCTGCAGGCTGTACCGTGTTTCCCCTTCCTGCCGCCATTTGGGCGTAGGAAATCTGGGGATTGACGGGTGTTGTTGTAGGAGCACGCGTTGATGGGCGTACCACTACCGCTGTCTGCCTAGCTGCTTTATTAGTACGAATTTGCTGAAAGGCTGAGCAACCCCGATAATTAGCAGGGTGCCCCTCCTTTCCGCAAAGTGCACATTTAAGCTGGGTCATATCATCGACCCTTTCCTCACCGAGTTTACACTCCCCCTTAATGTGGTTCTCACCACACTTCACGCAGCGTGACTGCATTTCGCAGTTTGCTGCAGCGTGGCCGAACCTTTGGCAGCGCATACATTGAAGCATGTCACCGCGTCTCTTTAATTTATCCCAAGTTACAACCTGGTAGTTGAGGACGGAGATACTCCTCAAACTATCCAGTTTGCTGTTGGGCGAGAGCTGAACTAAGAAGAACGGCAAAGACCGCTTCTCCCGTCTGGCTCTGACTGTAGTGAACGGCTTGACCCCGATAAACTCGAGATCGCCGCTCGCTTTTTCACGGAGCTCATCAAAGAGCACCTTTGGTTCCGTGCAGGAATCTATGCCCTTCAAGAGGACCGTTTGACATTTATCCACTTTGGGGGTAAAACTGAAGAACTCAGTCGTGGATTGTTTTAATAAGTCTTTTATAATTTTGTGCTGCGCCACTGTGGAGCAGTGGATAGCATGCCTATCGTTGCTTAAACGTTTAATATAAAAATTTTGGCCTATGGCCGACTTACATAGTTCAATGGTATCCTTTAACTCCATCTTATACGTGTTGATGGGTGGCACCTTTTCCTTCTTGTTTTTAGTGGGCTGTGGCTGCTGCTGATGTTCGCTCTGCTGCTGCTTCTCCTGCTGTTGTTTCTGCTGCTGCTGGTTCTGCTGCTGCTGGTTCTGCTGCTGGTGGTTCTGCTGCTGGTGGTTCTGCTGCTGCTGCTGCTTATTTTTTTTACTTTTTTCTTGGTTCTGTTGTTGTTGCTTTTGTTTTTGTTGCTGCTGTGCCTGTTCGGTTTGCAGCTTTTGTTGTGGCTGCTTCTGTTGTGGCAGCTGTTCTTGTTGCTGCTGTTCTGGCAAGTTTTGTTCTTGCTGGTGTGCTGCTGGTTGCCGCTCTTGATTTTGGGCCCCTTTCTGAGGCGCCTGTTGTTCTTTCTTTTGCTCGCGCTCCAGTATTTCCCTTTCGCGGCGAGCTTCTTGCTTTGATTTTAGCTTCAAAATCAGGGGCGCAAGGATGGCATTTAAACGTTCCATCTCCCCTTGAATGGCACCAATCTGTTGGCTGATGGCCTTTTCATCATCGTCATTTTTCTTTGGCGCCGCGTCATCTACGTCTGCGGACGCCTCTGGTGTGGAGAGATCGAGGATGTTGCTATCTCCTGTCGTCGTAAACATTCCCTCTCCCCCTTCGGACATGTAATCTATCTCTTCGTCGGAGTGCGAAGAGTTAAGTTGCCGATCTATATTGGCTGCTGCTGTTGCCATGGCTGATGCAGGCGCCTCTCCCCCCCCAGCTGGCAGCTCTGCTGGAGTGGCGGTTGAGCGCCGCTTCACCTGGTTCGGCGCACTTCTCATTTTCCTTCTTCGCTTTGCGGTGATATCGGCTGATGCCGCCGTTGCTGTTGTTGTCGTGTTTGCTGGTGCCGTTGCTAAGACATCTTTCGATGTACCCGCTACTGGTACCGCTGGACCTTTGGATCTAGTTGCAGGGCCACCTATCGGTGCCCCCGCACTTTTCTGTTTTTCCATCGCCTTATTATCCAAATAAATAATGTTTTCTACCTCCCTGTTGTGTAAAAAAGCCGATAAAATTTGTATGCCCGGCTGGGATTCGAACCCGTGACCCTTGGGTTGACGGTCCGCCACCTCTTCCTCTGTGCTATTGCACTATTGAAAATTGCTTGACTAAAGTTTACTTTGACTTAAACACTCCGAATTTATTTGATAACACTGTGAAAGCCGAAAACGTGTGCACACCTTCACAGATCGAGATCGACTGATTGATATTGTTTGTACGCGAAGAAGTTGAGAATTCAAGTCTCTCGAATAAATAGGTTGGGGTTTGAGATCGTACTAATTTAAACATAAATTTGCAAATTTCAATAATGAAATTTGACATTAATGAAACACCAAAAACACAATGAGACAAATGTGATAATGATCAAACCTTCTTAATGAAAAAATGAAACGGACGCAAGAGTTAAAAGCTACATTTAGTTTTTGTTTGCTTGTTGAATCCATCCCACTATAAATAGGAGAGCCGTAGGTTATAATTGGAGCCAACAGAGTATTGACTAGCATCAACCTTGTGGCTTGCGGAATGTACACTGAAATTCTCCACAAGCGTCTAAGACCTCCATAAATACTTTTTATTACATTTCTTACATGATCATTCCATGTGAGAGTTTTGTTAAAAATGAAACCTAAATTTCTAACTGTAGAGCTAAAAGGAATCACATGACCATTTAAAATTAATTGGGGAAAATAAGAATCATCCAGACATCTTTTGTATATAATAATGCTTTGCGATTTTGCTGGGTTCAAAACTAAATAATTTCTAACTGCCCACTCATGTATGCTATTCAGATCATCATTTATATTGCTGATTGCATTTTCCAAGAGTCCAAGAGGAAAAGACGAATATATCTGCAGATCGTCAGCATAAAGGTGGTACCAGCTGTATTTTATAACATCAACAACATCATTAATAAACATGCTAAAAAGAAGGGGTCCCAGCAAAGATCCCTGAGGGACACCCACTCTTAGATCTACAAAGTTGGAAACCAAGGCTCCAATGCAAACAGCTTGTTTACGGGCTGTTAGGTAACTTTTAATTAGCTTTAGGGCGCAAGAAGAAAAATCGAATTGATTTTTTAATTTATTAAGTAAAATCGAGTGGTTTACTGACCCAAAAGCATTAGAAAAATCAAGCAAGCTTGATATCGACACTTTGTCAGCATTCAATGCAACCCGAATGTCATCCTGCACTTTTAAAATAGCAGAAACACAACTGTGTCTCTTCCGAAAACCCGACTGAAGAGGTGACAGGAGATTCTGGGACTCAACAAAATCGGAAAGCTGACTGAACATCAATTTTTCCAAGCCCTTGGAAAGAAGAGGAAGAATACTTATAGGTCTAAAGTTCGATAGGTCATTGCATCCCGTTTTTTTCAGAAGGGGAATGACTTTTGTTATTTTCCACGAGCTTGGAAAAATTGACTTAGTCAAACAGTCATTGTAAATATTGGCAACTCGTGGAATGATTTGAGGGAGCAACAATCTAATAAATTTGGGAGAAACTTCATCCAGGGCAATCGCATTTGACTTAATTGAGTTAATAGCAGCAAAGCATTCTTCGATAGACACACAATTAAATGAAAAGGATCCGTCAGGGATATTCATAGGAGAAAACAGATTTAGTTGAGGGTTAGTGTTACCAACATTTGATGCAAAAAATTGGTTCAAGTTGTTAACAAAGTTGAGATCTTCACAGCTTTCTATATTATTTCTCCCAATTGCGCCTAGGTTCTTTAGATTATTCCATAGAATTTTGGTAGAGTTTCTTGTAGTGTCTAATTTGTTAAAGTAAAATATTTTTTTTGAATCTCTAATAGCCTTAACTACTCTATTCCTACAAGCTGCATAACGTTCCCAATCAATGCTCGACCTTGAATTTTTGTACACGCTATATAAGAAGGTACGTTCACATATTAAATTATCGATGGCCGCTGTAAACCATGGGCAGTTATTGGAGGATATTTTCGTCTTAATCGGAACATATTTATCATACAAATATTTCAATAGATTTGTTAAGAAATCAACCTTGGAATCAATAGTAGAGAACCTAAAAATATGCCAATCAATGTGTGAAACTTCCAGATAGAGTTCTTCCAGGTTAATGCTATTGAAATCTCGATAAAAAATTAAATTGTTCTGGTCAGAACTTTCAACCTCAACATCAAAAGTTAAGAAAATTAAATCATGATCAGCTACTCCATGAGTTTGATTGAAAAAAGAAACTTTATTTTTGTTTGAAACGACAAATAGGTCGATAGCAGTTGCACTTGTTCGTGTGAATCTCGTAGGAAAGTAGCTCACTATTTCTAATCCATAAGAATCAAAAACGTTATGTAGGAGATTAGATGAAGATATAGGTAGCTGTAGGGGGAGATGGGGGTCATTGATACATGGGGCACATAGATACAGTCGACATTTTTCGAAAACTAGACGCAGTAGACCAATCAAATAAACACACAAAATAACGAATCTATCAACGCTTAGTCATATATGCCCGTCATGCAGTTTCGGTCATCGCTTTGCGCCTGACAACCAAAAACATGTTTTTCAAGCCCACAAGTAAATTTTTGTCATTCCTTTAATGATCGATTTTTGGTTAGTGTATTTTGTGATAACAATTTTTCATGAAAGGATTTGGTGAGTATAAGTCCTTCTTATTGTGATAATCACTAAAAGTTTCATTATTAAAGTGTGTTTTAATTTGTATTTATATTTATCTTCCCTGAAGGGATGTTGGGGCACATTGATGCAAACCACCTCTTGGTCATTTAAGACTATCAATATGCCCTCTCTGTCTGATATATAAGTAGATAAAACGTTTTTCCATCCTTAATCGAAAAAATGGTGGGAACGTACAAACGAAGAACGGATCTTTCCTTACTTCATCGATAAGGTTGCTGTGGCTCCTTTTATGTATCAAACAAACATGTATTAAAGTGCCTACTGGTTGAATTTATTTTATAAATGCACGTTTCAGAAAATAATAAAAATTTGTTTGACAATAAATACTGATAAGTTTGCTATAAATCAAAGTTTCCTGACATGTATCAATGTTCCCCGTGAATGGGGCAGTTTGATACAAATTCCGTTACTTAATATACTGGCCCTAATATTTTTTCTGAATGAGTCTTAGATTTACTTCTTATCATAAAAGCTAGTTAGAAAGACAATGAACATATAAAATATTTTACTTTGTTATTACCGTCAATATGAAGCCCGTTTTTTGAGTGAAAATGAAAATCGTATCAAGGTGCCCCAACTCCCCCTACATCTACGTTAAAATCACCACATAAAATAATATTTTCATAACTCGCACAATGCCTTGAAAGAAATGATTCGAATTCATCAAATGGAAATCGACCTGGATGCCTGTAAATGCAATTGAATAACACTTTTTCATGAGGTAAGGTGATTTCAATGAGCAAGCATTGAATGTCACTGTGTTTTAAAAAATCTAAACAAACAGCCCGAATTCCTTCACGAACATAAATCAAGACACCTGAACAACGAACATCACTATCACACCTAAACACTCGATAACCTTTAATCCTCAGCTCCCAATCTTCTACTTTTTTTGTAGGATTACTCATAAGCCATGTTTCAGACAAACAAATTACATCAATTGTTAGAGATTGAAACATTACTCTTAATTGATCGATTTTTGATAAAACACTCTGAACATTTACATGACATACCTTTAATCCAGGTGAGCGCGATGAGAAAATATTCAACATTGCATTACCCAGGTTGACTACGTTATGTGTGCCAGCTGGAACAAAATTGTTATTGTTATTACTGCTCATTGGATAGAAAAATAACTAATGACAACAACAAGCTCAATAAATAAAACCATCACCAGACATACGAATAGAAGCATTTTCAATAAATTTAAAGATATTTTCATATTTACAAATAATTCAAAAAAGATAATATAAATTCACATTTGTTTACATATTTTTGTTATTATTATTGATTTTCTGTTGCTTTCTTCTTAATTTTTGACATTTAAAGCACTTGCACCAGCAGCAGCAGCAGCATCGAGCACCCGATCTAAATCATCCACACAGCTTATTTTGGTATACTGGTCGTTGGACCAAGTTTGACAGCAACAACACCATTAAATGATTGAACTGAATGAATTTTCTTTTCATCCTTCAATTTCATAGCAGCTTTACGAATAAAAAGAGATCCACCAGAAAGACATTCGAATGCTCCAATAGCACGTTTAGAAGTAAACCCAATTTTATCAAGCGTGACTGGAGCAACAGCGAAAAATAATTTAAGAAATTTAATTCTCTCGCTTTGATAATGGAGCTTCACCACAACAGGTGCATTAATTTTGTCCACTGATGGATTACTGCCCCCGTAGTCCCCTTTCAATTTATTGTTTTCAAGCGGAAAACAAGTATTGCTTTGACGTATATCCGACCAAATTTATAAGTTAGAATATTGGTTTGAAGTAAATGCCATTTATTTGGATATATACGTCAAATTTTCGATACAATTCCGTTTTTTGTTTGTTTAGTATTGTTTTGCGGTATGTCCACAAATTTCTACAATACGACAAGAAAACTAAAAAGTATAATCAGAATTGTGTTGACGTACGTGCATGTTAGTAAGTAAATACGAGAATTTCATTGTATACACGTAAGCGTCGACAAAAACAAAAAGTTTAGTTTTGGTTTGTAGGATGTGTATATGAATTTAAGGGACGAGTAAAAAGGTATAAATAGAATCTTTTCATAAATAATAAACTAAAAAATACTGGGCTTTAAGGTTATTCTAGTTAGAAAGTAGATATTCAAAGTAATACTTTATGAAAAAAATGAGAAACTCTATCGACCCGTTAAACTTTAATGAACCGTAAACTTTTAAATGCGATCTCCCAAAAAATGGAAATGGCGTATACGTCAAACCAATTCTCAGCCGAAGAAATGTTAAAAAATTGTTATGGAAAATATTTTTTGTAACTTCTCCTACGATTTTTATAAAACTTTTTCTGTATGCTTAACTAAGTACGATCTACTTAAACAATTTAAACCCTTACACTCAGCAGCAATTAATACTTCCTTTGATAAAAAGGAAGTTTTTAAATTTAAACAATTTTCAAAATCATAATCGTCTCGAAAATTAGAGCAAGTATACGTGGGATCAAGTCGCGCATTTTATTTTTGTTGCTCATGTAAAATTTTTGATATTATCTTGGGAACTTATAATTTTGTTCCACCTTTCTTCGACAGCTTGTTGATCAGTCCTTTTTTGCACTCTTCTTGAAAGCACTTGAATCCAAAGCCCACTCTTTGAGTGGTGGCAGCAGCTCTATTGATTTAGTTGGTGATGCTTGTCAAAGCTATGCGGTAAATTCTTCTGTCAAATTTGACGGCCTTAATGTTCCACAATGTCTTTGATCATGGCAGGGAGTAAATTTCTTACTTCCAACTAGAGGGTGCACTTTACTATGTTTTTTAAATATGTTCAATATATTTTTTTGCTTAATTTCGATATTTCTAAAAAGTAATTGATTCTCTTTTTCACTAGTGAACTTTTTGACTAGTGAACACCTTGTTTATAAGCCGTTTCTCGTATAAGCAATTCAGAAATTAAGCGTCAATTTCTGAACACTTAAGGCTATTTAAAGTTCGAACTTCAGCTCTTTTGATTTCATACAAAATCCTCGCTTCACAGCATTAATTAAAGAATTGTCAGCTTATTTTCAGCAGGTTAAATCTTTTGTATCGGATCTCTTGACTTATTTAAATTTTATACCCATGCCAATGCCCAATTGAATGCAAAATAAAGTCACTTCATCAGATATTGATCTAATAAATGAAATCCCCATATATTCATCATCAAGTGAAAGGAATTTCAAAAAAGAAATGAGGAAGAAAAGACATGAAAAAAAAGCTTAAAGGCATATAAAAAACTTATTCCAACCGCAGCTACTTTCCAAGAATTCCCTAGGGCTGTATATCTACGTACCAACATCAAAGCTAAATCTCATTAACACTACCATTCACTGTGCAAACAGTTATAGACTCAAGTGGGATAATGATTCATCATTGTTGTATTGTAGCCCTACCCTATGTCATAATAATCTTTCCAACGAATTTATCGTATTATGTGATTCAGAGAAATCAAAGACGGTTTGTCACTCAATATAAAGCAATAAAAAAAAGCATATACCGTCTCTCTGCTTATAGATGTGGTTGGCATAATCTATTTAATTTCACACAATTTATTATAATGGCAAACAATTAATAAAGATTTTTCCAACGTCCATGACATGTGGCACGACAGCCTTCGCTGATTAAGAAAAACAAAGCCAATAAATGCTGCTGGATCAATAAATCATATTACATCGATACCGGAGCTATACCAAGTCTCTTAAGTGCTTTATTGATCTGCAACAAATGGACAAGTTCACTATGACTACGGCTTTGAAATATAACTCGCAACAATATGGAAGGTCGGTACGGCACCGAACGGAACTCGTTGAGATTTATAAGAACCAAATATCAAACCACTGACCTCACCCACAATCATCGGCTCTTACTCGCTCAACTCGATGACTCTGATGTCTCAGATGGCTGAAGCAGGAACAAGTTTTGGTTGAAATACCAAACCAAGACGACATTTCATTATAACCACCATGTGCTGAGTATGGTGCTACGGAGATGAAGCCATCCAGTCTGGTAGTCACATCTCTGGCTGAACTGTAAGAGACCGGGTCAGGGTTGTTATGGAACTCAGATTTTTCCTAATAACACGAAACACAACAAGAAAAGAAAAAAAAAAGACCGACAAAACCATCTCTGCAGCAGCTGAAAGGCAGCATCACAAAAATAGACACTTGCCGTGTTGGGAAAAAATCAAACTGGATTATGAGCTTAAGCGCCACCATATAACAACAAACAGCGTAAACAGGCTTTTTGCTCCTCCAGAGGTAGCAATCAAGGTAGGTATGTAAGGTACCTAACCTACACTTCCATTCTGGCTCACAATTCATTCATAAGGCACCAGAAGTGCTACCAAACCACCGACACACATAACTGGATTGGTAGGTTCAGTGTTCAGTTTCCTTCTTTTTTTTTCATTTTTTTTTTTGGTATTTTGGTCTTCATCGAGTTTTGCATTTGAAGATCATGTCTTTTCGTTTTGGCGCCTCTTGATCTGTTTTCAAGAAGTTTACAAGAGCTTTGAGTTGGACAGAAAAAAATGAATCATCCCCGGTGGTGCGAGGATTTCAGAAAAAAAAAAGAAAAAATCCTCAGGAGACATCCAAATCGAAGAAGGTATCCCCAGACTTTAAAAATGGACGAAAATAAATACAAAAACAGTCTTTCCGAAGAGGAGTCAAACTTGTTGGTCAACCATGTGGCCTCTCCTCCTGGCCAAGTCGTATAAGCACAGGGGAGTTGGGTTTTTGTTATCCTGTTTCTGTTACGAAGGTGCGCTCTGGTGACGCGATAGACGGATAGCAAAACAGATGTGGCTTTCGACAAGTTTTTTTTGTTATTATTTTTCTCTTACCCCAGAATGCAGCAACAAGTGCGATATCCTTACGATTGTTTGTTGTTTCATTTCAAAACGAGTTAGCTCCTTTTTGCTGCTTCATCTTGAATTGAGGTTTCCATGAAGTGACGTATCCTCATGAGCGCAGATTTGTTTTGATTATTGAATCCGGTGTGACAAGGTTATCCTTGTATAACACAGTTCAAAGTAACTGAGAAGATAGAAAAATAAAAAAAAAAGAACTTGATATTCATGATATTGTGATTGCTTAACCAAGTCATGTCTTCTGCATCAGAATGTGGTTCAAGAATTTATTTGGTAGAATTATTATTTGTAGGTGGCTGTCACGCATGGCAATCGTTAACAAAAGTATAAAAGTTGATGATGAGTAACTTAGTTTCTGGAAAAATAATAAAAATTATCATAAATAAGGAAAAATGGTTTTGGGTTAAAATTCTTTTGTTCTGGTCGATATTTATGGAATGAATTTTGCACAATATCGTATGTTAAAACATTCCCAAGCAGTAGTTTAGCTTTGAGTGGTAAAGAATATTAAACAAAATTGCCTACAGAAGATTGAGTATGACGAAAATTTCCAAAGGAAGGTGGTATGTTTAGGTAGTACTTAATTGTAATTGTAATTGTAATTGTAATTGTAATTGTAATTGTAATTGTAATTGTAATTGTAATTGTAATTGTAATTGTAATTGTGATTGTAATTGTAGTTGTAATTGTAATTGTAATTGTAATTGTAATTGTAATTGTAATTGTAATTGTAATTGTAATTGTAATTGTAATTGTAATTGTAATTGTAATTGTAATTGTAATTGTAATTGTAATTGTAATTGTAATTGTAATTGTGATTGTAATTGTAGTTGTAATTGTAATTGTAATTGTAATTGTAATTGTAATTGTAATTGTAATTGTAATTGTAATTGTAATTGTAATTGTAATTGTAATTGTAATTGTAATTGTAATTGTAATTGTAATTGTAATTGTAATTGTAATTGTAATTGTAATTGTAATTGTAATTGTAATTGTAATTGTAATTGTAATTGTAATTGTAATTGTAATTGTAATTGTAATTGTAATTGTAATTGTAATTGTAATTGTAATTGTAATTGTAATTGTAATTGTAATTGTAATTGTAGTTGTAATTGTAATTGTAATTGTAATTGTAATTGTAATTGTAATTGTAATTGTAATTGTAGTTGTAATTGTAATTGTAATTGTAATTGTAATTGTAATTGTAATTGTAATTGTAATTGTAATTGTAATTGTAATTGTAATTGTAATTGTAATTGTAATTGTAATTGTAATTGTAATTGTAATTGTAATTGTAATTGTAATTGTAATTGTAGTTGTAATTGTAATTGTAATTGTAATTGTAATTGTAATTGTAATTGTAATTGTAGTTGTAATTGTAATTGTAATTATAGTTGTAATTGTAATTGTAATTGTAATTATAATTGTAATTGTAATTGTAATTGTAATTGTAATTGTAATTGTAATTGTAATTGTAATTGTAGTTCTAATTGTAATTGTAATTGTAATTGTAATTGTAATTGTAATTGTAACTGTAATTGTAATTGTTATTGTTATTGTAATTGTAATTGTGATTGTAATTGTAGTTGTAATTGTAATTGTAATTGTAATTGTAACTGTAATTGTAATTGTAACTGTAATTGTAATTGTAATTGTAATTGTTATTGTAATTGTAATTGTAACTGTAATTGTTATTGTTATTGTAATTGTAATTGTAATTGTAATTGTAATTGTAATTGTAATTTTAATTGTAATTTTAATTGTAATTGTAATTGTAATTGTAATTGTAATTGTAATTGTAATTGTAATTGTAATTGTAATTGTTATTGTAATTCTAGCTGTAATTGTTATTGTTATTGTTATTGTTATTGTAATCGTCATTGTATCTCTAGTTTATAACTCGACGTGGAGTAAGTGCGCGATGGTTTGGATATTATAATACTGTGGAAAATGGACCTGGATTCAAGCTTTAGGTGGCTCTGACGTGCTTTATTAGCGATGCAGTTGTTCAGTTCTCCATCCAGATAACGTCCTGAAGCACTTCTCTCAATAATTGGGTGATGTTTTCTAGAAGAGATCAAGAACTGTAGCTGAATAAAAGTCGGAAGCCCTTTTTCCTGAAGAAGGTATCAGTTGTTAAAGATAATTGTTAACAGTTCATCACTGCTTGTGGAACCCTTGTAGACTCAATCCAGCCCTGCTGACTCGTTAAGATTGATATTGCAGATGATTTCCGTTATCTTCTCCAGAGTTCTGTTGTGGGATATCCATTGGGTCTTTCGTTGGATTGCCATCCATAATCAAATTCCACTTAATACTCGAATCCGTAGTCAGAAATAAGATATTCTGTCACTTCGCGTTTTTAAGATATTGCCATTTAAAAAATAAAATAAAAGAAGTTTTTTCGCTGTTTCTGCCGATAAGTAATTTGTTTCCAACAGTTCTCTAGAGCTTACTGATTATTTAATAAATAATTATTGTTTTGAGCTACTTAAAAAGACATCTTTAATTTACTGATTTCATGTCAAATTAAATTTTGCAAAGAGACATACCCAATCTTTCAGTACAAATTGAAAATGAAATCATTCGAAACTAAACGGTTATAAGATTATAACCTTTGATTGCCTTTTATCCTCAACAGAACTTATATCTTAAATCAGCAATGTGCAATATTTCCTCAGTTATCCATCCGTACTCTCTAGAAAATCACTCAGTCTATTCTGAGTTTGATTGAAATATCAGAACTTTTGCATACGGATCTTGAAGCAATCCATGAAGTATCCATTTTGCTTATCTAAAGTCTTACAAAATGAATACATTCTCTGGCTGTTGTTGCTGCTACCAGATAATTTCTCCCTTGTCTCGTGTTTGATCCCAGATAATTCAGGATTTGAAGTACAAAATGCAGGAAACCTCAGCACAAACACGCGACGGGATAAAGATGGACCCATCGACCAACTAGAGTTTGTGTGACCGGTCGGTCGGTACCCAATGAGATGCTCGGGGATTTGCGTAGGATGACGTTTGGATGTTTTTCTGATCTTACAAATGGTAAATCCGACATTTTTTTTTTGTGGGACTTTTCAATATCAGTCGCAGGCCTTTTTCACTCTGTTGTTCTTGTTGTTGTTGTAGGTTTTTATTTATTTTTCATTGCACCTTAAATCAAGCTGTCCGTCCGCCTTGCGCGTAGTATTCAAACATCTCGCCGCTGGGCTGTCCTGTGCTGTTGCTGTGACATTTTAATCTTGACATTTCTGTGAATGGTGTACTCGCAGCAGAGCCCAACATTCGTCCTCCACCTCATCTTCATCCTTTTTGTTATATAAATAGCCATCGGTCGTTGTCGCCATCGTTGCATCAGTCGCTCTGTGTTCGTTTGGTCGGATAGCGTTTTTAATTAGATTGATTGATCGGATTACATCTCTCTTCGAGTTTGAAGGCAAACGCCGAATCAGATGGATGAATGGACGAGCTGAAAGGACGGGCTCGATTCTTGACAGCGAGTGATCGGTTCATTGTTATACTTACCAATTGTACTGGACCAATGGTTACTATATATTTCTCTTTCATTTTTCTTTTGCTTGTATATTCCCTGTTGTGATGTGAAATAATTGGGCGATTCTTCCGGTGGACACTAATTTAAGAAGACAGTTCGAGGATTTGCGTACGCATGCCATCATCAGCATCAGGGAATTTAAACAACTTCATTATATGACCAGAAATGCCAAGAGAAATTTTGAAAGGAACTTTGTAAGCTCATTAAAGTAAGATCGATGTAAGCTGCAAAACAATAAAAGCCGCCAATAAGCCGACGAAATAAATTGATCAGGCGGAAAGTTATATAGGATTTGTTGATTGAACTGTTATTTTTTCGGAGATGGTAATAATTTTTTGGCGGGACTTTGATGTAATAAGAAACCGTGAGTGGATAATTTTGTGTCCGGGTTTCAATATTGAATATCAACTGCTTTCTTAGTTTTTTTTTATTAAATTTTAAATTTTTACATGTCCACTGTAGGTACCTACATTAGAGCTAGGAGCTAGAGTGTAAGGGGGTGAACCAATTTTTCAAATTTTGAATATAATTTTTCTAAGAACATGTGTAGATACATTGTATACATATAATTTCCACTCTCAAAGTGTCCCTCCATTTAACCCTTTATTTTCGAAAAATCTTTTAATATAGAGCAATTGAGATCGTTTGAATGATTGCAACGTATGGACAGAAGCAAGCCATCGAGTCCGTCAAATCTTTAAATCAACCCAAAATTGAGAAGGCATTAGATGAAGACTACATCTTTGGTCATACACACAAGCCAGGATTTAAAGATGATCTAAACCAAATTAGTTTGTAACCGAAGGGAGCTAGCTGATAGTTGGCGGTCTATCAAGGCGCTTAGCGTAATTTAAGTACAAAGCTTAGTTAGTTCCCTTGCGAAAAGAAAATCTATGCAAATATTTTCGTATGCCAAAAATTAAAATAAATAAATTGGGTGGGCAACAAGCGTGGAGAACCCGGGCCCAGTAACTAACAACTCTCAACCATTCCTGTGTGCGTGTTGTTTGCAGAAATGGAGGGGACCAACACTTTTTTGCCAAGTCCGAACGGCTTAATGAGAAGCACTTATTCATGACAAGTATACGCTTGGAGGATTTGTCAGTTCTTCGCAAGAGGCAGTACCTCGGATAAAACATTTCAGTTTTTATGTGGTACGGCTGTGAATCGAACCCACACTTCGGCCTGACAGTCCAACGGCCCAACCATTATGCCACGAGGTCAATTTTCTTATATTTTTTTTTGCATGTCAAAAATTATTGAGGTGAAATACAAAATTCTTTGTTTGCATGACTGGCTTACCCTTACAATGTCATGCAAAAAAAAACCCATTGCTGTCATGGAATGTCATGCAAAATAATTGACCGATATCTGTTTTGCATGCGAAAAAATATATTCACCTCACAGCATTATTTGCATGCAAATGGTTTTTCTATCCAAAAATAATTGTTTTCCATTTTTTGGCATAAAGTTTATTGTGGAAGGAGAGCAAGCCCACAGCAGTTGAAGATCGCTTGGTAAAACCCTTAATCTTTGGCCAGAAATGTTTAAGAAAAGCTGCAGTTGTACCCAGCACCAGGATTGAAGAAAAAGCCGTTGCTTTTTCAAATTAATATAAAAAAATTTGTCACTTTTGTAATAAAGTTATTAGTTAAGCCCCTAGTCTTCTGTTAGGAAATTGTTATTTGGTTCGATGATTCTAAATTTGAATTAAACAAATCAAAAACCAGATAGTTAGTTTAGTGCAGCGTTTTTGTTCGTGAAAGCTTCTAATTTTTAATTTTTTTGCATGATATAGGATAATTTCTCGGAAAAAATCTGGTTCCAATTGGATGATTTCTTCTTCAATGGTAGCTTTCAGGATTTGCAAGGATTGTAGTTTATTCCGGTGAACGCGAGAATTCTAATCATGTCAGGGCTAACTTCCATACCTCGTGACTGGCCTAGTGACGAGAAATATTAGCTTTCAGAGAAGTCGAGCTAACAGTAGTACAGGCACTGCATAACAGAAGATCGCTGGGCCCCGAAGGAACACCAACAGAATCGCTGAAAGCAGCCCAAACGCCGTCTTTCCCAATGGCTGAAAGAAACAATGCTTTGTAAAAATGAGGAGAAGATGCTAAAATTACGACTCACAGTGAAGAAAGTTCACGATCGAAGTTATCAAAGAGGTAGTGAATGACACCCAAATCACCCACTCTACGGAGAATGCTTAGCTGGAAACCCTACATTGACGTACGAAATGCTTTGCTTAGCTAATCTCTTCCAGGCGGCAAAGGACTATCTCAGGGATCGGGAGCTAATCAACGAAACCCACCGAATGCCTACAAAGGAAGAAAATAACTTCTAGAGCAGAACAAGGTTTGATGGACACCGTCCTCTGTTAAATAACTCCCTAATGAAAATACTCCCCAAACTGAGAATGAAATTACTCGCCAAAATTTCTATATGAAGATGAAAAGTTTTTTCATATGAAAAACCCTCAAAGAATTCTCTAACCCTTATGCAACCCGGTCCTTATACATATCATATCTGTTTGTCCACTCCTAGAATACGCCTCTCAAGTTTGGTCTCCTTACCAACTAACTGACATTTCCAGAATCCAGTGCATCCAGCGTCGTTTCTTACGCTTTGCTCTTGGAGGTCTATCATGGAACAATCCTCTGATTCTACCTCCCTATCTAGACCGTCTTTAAATAATCAACTTGAATTCGCTGAAAGAATGAAGATATATATCAGACATTCTCTTCATTCATCAACTGCTCTCCGGTTCTGTTGACTCCGTGCGGCTCTACCACTCTATGTCTTTTAATACTTACTTACTTACTTAAGGTGGGGCAACAGTCCGGGGTGGACCAGGACCTCAAAGAAACAAGCTCTTCCAGCCGACTCGGTTTCTAGCTAGCTGTCTCCAGTGTCGCACGCCAAGTTGGTTGAGGTCCTCTTCCACTTGTGTGCGCCACCTTTTCCGCTGTCCACCTCTACTGCGCTGTTCCACGGGGTTGGAATCAAAGACTTTCCGGGCTGGACCATTGGTGTCCATTCGCTCTAGGTGATCCAGCCATCTCAGTCGTTGGCTTTTCACTTTTGTGGCTAGGTCGGTGTCGCTGTACAGCCCGTACCTGGCGATTTCTTGCGACTGTAGCCATCCGACGTTAAACTTCCTTACAGTATTTCCCTGCTTTGACTTTGGTCTGGATATCCGTAGCATTACCTTGGCTACAACGAGGTAGTGGTCCGAGTCAACGTTGGCTACTCGGAACGTTCGGACATCCTTGATACTGGAGGAGTGCCTTGCGTCGATTGCAATGTGGTCAATCTGGTTAGCGGTTGATTGACCAGGAATTCACCTTGTACCCTTGTGTATATCGAGATGTGGTAACTGCGTACTTGCTACCACAACATTTTGCCCTGCAGAAAAGTCGATTAACCTGAGTCCGTTATCGGAGGCTGTGTCGTGCAGTCTATATCTTCCGATTGTGCCACCAAAGATGTCTTCTTTTCCTAGCTTGGTATTAAAATCACCCAAGACAATTTTAATGTCATAGCTAGGGCATTGCTCATATGTCTTGTCCAGGAGCTCGTAGAACTCATCCTTGGTGTCGTCATCTTTCTCCTCTGTGGGGGCATGCGCGCATATAAGGCTAATGTTGGGGAATTTAGCCTTGATGCGAATTGTCGTGAGGCGCTCGTTCACATAGTTGAAACTCAAGACTTCTTGCCTAAGTCTGCCTCTAACAACGAATCCACATCCAAAGAGACGCTGCCCTTGTGGTCGGTAACAGTCACCGTAGTAGATATCGCAGTCTTTCAGTTTTCTCTTGCCCCGCCCATCCCATCGCACTTCTTGGTTCGTCAACAGTAAATCCGTCCGTATCCGAGGCTTGTTGTTGCTTCGCAACTAAGATAGCTTTACGTGGCCGGGAAATCACCCCGACGGCACGACCCCCAACCTGGAGGACCAGACCCTAAATATAACTCCAAGGGCGGGGAGCCGGATTAACCGCTCCTTATATGCCTGAGCTCCGAATATGTCGTAGTAGCCCGTATAAGGTGTTCACTAAGTAGTTCAACCTAACTGGAACTGTAGACACCACCGTTGATTCTATCTGGAGAATTCTTCCGCTGCCGCCTGGATGAAGGAGAAGTGCCTTAGTGGGAACACTCCTCCCTCCCTCTCTCGTTTGCTGCCCCCTTAAACCGTCCACAGGGATTGGAACCCCATCTTCAGTTAAAGGTACTAGGCACCCGATGTTCACCGCGGGGAGGTGAGAGTAGGAGTTGATAGATAGAGGTTCGCTTTGAAACAAAGCTTGTGGACGCTTGTGTCCTCTTGAATGCACATGTCTACTCTTTGAACATCACAACAAATAGTAGACAAAGGATACAAAAAAAATGGGTTAAATTCAAGCTTCTACTTCTAAATAGAGTCTCTCAGCACACATAAAAGAAGGATATTAATCCAACTTTTACAAAAGAGACCATTTTAAAATAATGTTTTGTCCAATTAAGTCACAAAGTCTTTGAATAAAAACTGAGAGATACAATGAAATGTTGCTTTTTATGTTTGACCCTGGATCCGAGAACCTGACTACATTAAAAGTTTCATCACATACCTTTCTGCCATCATAAAATCTATTTTTAGTTGGGAATGCTTTCTAAAAATTCTAAGCTCACAACATCGTTTTTTTCTGAATTATGTGAATTTTTAAATACCTGGTTGTACATAATGTAGGTACAGTCGTATAAAACTTCAAGTATATTCTCATTCATTTTCGACCCTGAGGTGATTTCACTATAATTATCTTTTTTTTTATTATTTCATAATTGGCTTGTAACATACCGTTTCCTTGCAATTATCTGTCATATAAACACTCAGGTCTTTATTGTCCATACCGCCTACTTTTTACAAACTCAAATATGATTCGATCATCTTTTAAAATATACCAGAATACCTACCATAAACTCAAGGAAGTGAATCTTTCATGTTAGCATTTTTGTATCCACATTGTTAAATGTCAGTTCTTAGTTGATTTTTTTTTTGTTAAATGAAGGTGTGTAGCATAATGAAGTGTAAATCTGTATTTTTGTGAGATCCAAAGCATCTGTTTTATTAGCAGCACTTAACATTTTCTTATATTTCTAACAACAACTGGGAGTGCCACCTCCATCACATAAAATCCCCAGAAGGCCTCAATATAAAATATAAAAAAAATCGCACCAAAAAAATAACTATTAAAGTATCCCCCTCATGACGATATGGAAATAATGACAAAACCAGGTAACCCTCGGCCTCGACCCACTTAACTAACCTCATTCCCACGTGTTCAAAACAGGATCTGTTAAAAGCCGACATGTTTTTTTTTTCTTTAATTCAATTTGTTAACAGGAAATACAAAAATAACTACTAAACACTTTCAACCACAATGAAGACGAACAGGACCTATGCGGTGCAGTTTTGTTGCTTCAACACTTGTTTCTCAATGTCAATTTGATCCTCTTATCCTCAAAACAGGATTACCCTCCAACAACTTATGGGTAAATCCTGTTTTTGGCATTTTTATTCTTTGTTGTTGTTTGTATTGTTGTTGTGACTCCTTTTGCTTTCAGCAATGAATCTGGAGGAGATTCATATTTCAATACGTCGCACTGCAGTGAATCCCCTCTCTTCCTCTTCATTGTTGTGGGGCATCTTCTTGATTTTTTTTCTGTTTTGAATCATCTGAAGGCCGCGAAAAACTTTGTTTTTATTTGAAAAGAAGAAGACTCACCGTGTAAACAAACAATAAACCAGCAACAACTAGATTATCCACCAACAACTACTTCATGAGAGTTGGTTTAGTTGATTGAACTTCTGAACCTGATTGACAACAATGTGCGTTCCACTGAGAGTATATTTTGAGATAGAGAGATGAAAAACCTGACCCAACTGACAACAACTACAATCTTTGTTTATCTCCTCTATACTATAGGTCTGGCGTTGGATCTGTATATCTTGATAGTTTTGTTTTTCTGCCGCCAATTTGACAGAAGGAAGAAGAAGAAAAAAAAAATAAAACTGTGTGATTATTAGACGTCATAAAGATGTAAAGTCACACGAGCCACTACCGACCGTACCGCCACCGCTGCTGCCAAGAGTGAAACCTGATCGAATGCGGGCGAGAGAACCTTTTGGCGCGTATCTATATAGTAGGTACTTTGGTATCCATTTAAAAAGTGACAGTTGTTGCTGCTTCTGCTGCTAGTGAAGGTGGTGGTGATGACAGCAGTTGTTGTAGGAAGTTGTGGCGCTATCGCTACTGTTGTTACGTTTGTCATCTTGAATATCAATACTTGGTGACAGCTGCGGGAGTGCCTTAATCGAATTTGACACTTTTCATTAAATAAGGAAATTGGGTCAAGTCAAACGTCAAACATAAAATGTCAGATAAGCTGGCGCCTGCCATTTTGTTTCTCACTTAATAGAGGAAAATCCTAATTTGGTGAAATTCGTGTTCCACAGAGTTTATCTATAGTTTGTGGATCTAGATTAACTATCTTGGATTTTGTTGTTGTTGAGAGGTGACCGTTTTGACAGTTTTTTTTTTTTGTGTGTGTGGCAGGTGCCACAACATACCGTTGGGTTTGATGAAGATGTTTCACATGATTGAGGAGCTGATTGGATTATAGAGAGAGGTGCGAATTCGGTGTGTTGTACCGTACTTATCCGTAATTTTTGCTGTTATTCGAAAGATTGCTCGATATAAAAATGGACGATCGATGATGCGAAATAACGACAAAGACAACGACAACGGCGACGGACGTAGACGCTGCTGCTGGTTGGATATAGAGAGCTCGATATAAAAATAATGACAGAAGAGAAAACCTGCTTTTGTTAAATACGGGAAAAAGGTGGAAACTGGTATTATGGTTGTCGGCATCTGATGTTAGTTTACGACCGGTCCCCGGAATGTTGGCTATTTTGTGTTTACCTGGTGTACTCGTATGCGGCAAAAGGCTTGCCACATCGATGGTGCTGCACATCTGATTTCGCATTGAGATAGGTTATGATTTATTAGTTTTAAATACCCGTTGCTGCCATCTTCGGTTATAGGTTTGTCTACCAACCGATCTCTGTATGAATGTGTGTGTGTGTTTCTGTTTTCATTGTTATTGACAGCTAGAGACGGACTTGCCGGGTTTTAGGTAGGTATATAGTATAAGAAGACAGAGCTTCAGCAAAATGCCTTTCTGGGTGCATTGAACCAAGTGTTGTATTATGGGTGTTGGATATTCTTGTTTTGTAATTAATTTTTTTTTTTTTTTTCAAAATGTGTCTGGGGCGGTCGTCAGATAGTCTGTCATCATCCATTTGGCGGCAGCCCTGATTGGGGTTTGACTATAAGACTAAGCTCAACATCACGCACGCAGAAGTTGACAAGAAGTTAGTTATGTTTGTGTTTTGCGGTGTCAGATCGTGTGATTCTTTGTGGCCAAAAATGGCTGAAACAAGACTTGTCCATAGAGTTAGTATCTCCTATCGTATCGTACTAGTTGAAATTGGAGATTAGTCTTTGACATTTTGAGATTGGGAGCAGCTGCAGTATAGTAGTTTGGTTGTTGTAGACATGTTGGCGAGGTTCAGATTAGGGATGAGAGCAAGTTGATTGATTTGGAAGCGACATACAAGCGGTACTTTGCGTTGATCTGATGATGTGTGGTTCTGTGTCCAATGTGTCATTATATGGGATGACGATGACGAGGGTTGGCCATGTTTGGGCTTAGAGTGATGGCGGTGCAGTATGGGCATTTTAATTTGAAGTTAATTGGGTGAAATGTTGTATCTAAACACATTGAAAACAAGTGATTTGTAGAGTTATTACAAGAAAGCTTTAGTTGGAGATATGTAGGTAATTCGATGTCATTACAGAAGAATTGTGTTGTAGTCACAAAGGAATTGGTGTGCTTAACTGTGATTATGTTCTTAGCTATCATATTTTCTCCTTGAGGGGTTATTTATTTTAAAATCATAATTATTTTTAACGACACAGATTTCCTTCGGCTTTTTCGAAATCTAGATTTCGAATATAGAAAGCCCTTATCTAATCAAATTCAACGACAGCTTCGATTTAAAGATTTCGTAAACTTGTAGATTACTACAAAATCTTCTCTTTGGCCCATTCACAATCAGACTAATTTTTTAGTTTTCCTATAGTAGAGACAGCAGACAAAAAAAAAGATTTCTTATGTAATCGGGTAGTGTATTCTGGTCGAGGGGTCCTTTTTATTATTATTTTTTTTTTATTACAGAAAAAGTGAAATTGTGTCTTTGGTTCATTGCAATGGATCTTTTATTTTTGAGTTCCAATAACCACTTTAATTCTTTTAAAATGTCATACAAAATCTATAGTCAATGTTTGGTGTGAACGATTTTGAAATCTTATTGCTTGAAATCGAGATTTGGATTTGGTGTTAAAAGACTAGATATTATATTAATTTAAGGAATTTGATTCTTATTCCTAAAAGCTTAAGTAATTTTTCTTTAATTTTTAAATAGGTACAAATATCGAAATAATAAAATGCACGACTGGGTAGCACTTACTATGCTGATGCTCTTGCATATGCTGTGCTGTTTGGTAGAAACATGATAGCTCCGTCAAATAATTTACGTCTACTTCGATATAGAGCTTAAACGGGTTGATCGATTTGCTCCAAATTTCGAATATTTATGGAAAATAATCATTGAAAAATTATGTTCCAAATTTTAAGAAAATCGGTCTTATACGTTCAAGCGTAAAGTGGACGTCAAGACGCAAATTATTTTATGGAGTTACCATGTTTCTACTCGAAACTCGATTTCTTCGAGATGAAAAAAGAATGTCACTTAACAACTATTAATAGTACCTCTCATAGAACATTTTTATAAATATTGAAATTTCTCATGAGATCAAAATATATACCAAGTTTTAAGTTCATGAAGTTTAATATCAAATATCTTAAGTAGAGTAATATCGAAACAATTCCAAATCATGACAGAAATTTGGTAATTAATGATTACTGATTAAAATTTGGTGGGTTCACTGGTCAAGTTTTCATACATTTTAAATTTGTGATTAAGTTAGTATTTAAGAGAAAACTTGCCAAGTAAATCCACCAAATTTTAATCAGTAATCATTAATTAACAAATTTCTGTCATGATTTGGAATTGTTTCGATATTACTCTACTTAAGATACACGGAGAGAATTGAAAAATCACCAAATGCTAAATTTTCAGTTGCAATTTGCAAAACATGTTTTAGTAGTAAATTATGGCGTTTCTATGCCAGATTGATTCAAAAACTTGTAAATTTACAGTCAAAACATAGCAAATTACAAAATTTGTCTCTTCAAGATTTACAATTGAAATCAATGATTCAAGCTTGCATTGTTCAAAGTAAATTACAACTTTTTTGGCGTAATTTATTCTCCAAAAGAATGATCTCACGATAGCATCAACTTAAAAATTGATATGCAATCACTTTTTAGTAATTTACATTGCACAATAACTGATTTGCAAACCACCAAATATTTACTCTTGCAAATCATGCTTTCTGTGTCACAATTTGAAACTCCATTAGAATTGTTGCAAATCACAAAATATTTGTTCCCAAATCACGACTTTCCTGTCGCAATTTATTTATGCAGGAAATAAAGCACCATAACATAGCATGTATCTACTTTTTAATTTCTGACAGCAGTGTTCTGTATTGCGAGTTGGCCTAGTGGTTGCGTGCTCGCTCAGTAACTGGAGGAATGCGAGTTCAAATCCAAGTAGAGAAAAGCAAAGTATTTATTTCAAATCAATAAAATAAAATGTGTATACCTCCAAAATGAAGGTTAGAGCAAGATTGCTCTTTCAAATGGCAAATCACAAAATGAAATTGGTGATCAACAAACCTTTTTAACAAATAAAAAAAATATACAACTGAGTAATATTTGGATCAAATTGCGATTTGTTGGTTGCAATTTTTGTTTTCTCTCAATCGAATAATTGATACTAAATAGCTTTGATTCATGATTTTTGAACATTAATACCTTAATTTTGCTTTGATTTGCAAATTGCAAAAAAAAAATAGTTGTAAATTACTAAATCCTGAGCCAAGGTATAAACCGGGATTCATTTTTCGTGATTTGCAGCTCATTTTTCTTGATCTAATCCAAGAATTCTTTCCGTGTATTTGATATTAAACTTCATGAACTTAAAACTTGGTATATATTTTAGATCTCATTACTTTTTTTGGCTGACTTTTTACGCACAGATTTCTTGTACACATAAGAACTTGGCTCCTTTTTTAACATTTATGTTTTTGTTGTGATTTCACTCCTTTTTGCAAAGATTTATTTTTCCAGGTGAAAGTCAAGCCCTACCGCTCTACAAAGTTTCATAATTCTACGACAACCAAAAATAAATAATATAATATAATAATAAAAGTAATAGCAATTCTGATAAAGTGGGTGGATGGCACCTTCCCCCCCCTGAATGGGCAATTCCAAATTGTCGATTGTTTTCCTTTCTAAGTACTTCAAGTCCTACCGACCTACCAATTTTCATCGTTCTACAACAATCGGAAAAGCTCCATATAATTTATAGAATATTTAAGAAAAAGGGTGAATGCCACGCCCGCGCCCCCTGAATAGAAAATTGCAGATTTTCGATTTTTTCCTTTGTATGTACCACAAGGCCTACCGTTGTGCGAAATTTCAAGTTTGTTTGATGTCGGGAAGTGCTCCATAATTTTGATGATCTGTCAGTGAGTCAGTCAGTCAGTGAGTCAGTGAGTTAGTCAGTCAGTCAGTCAGTTACGGTTTTTGCGATTTTTGAAGTCCTATCTTGGGAACTACTAATGCTAAAGAGTTGAAATTTGTTGAGCCACCTGTGTTTGATCAGTTCAGCAAATACTCCGAATTTGAAGTTTCTGACTTTATTGGTACTGAAGTTAGAGGGGGGTTGAAAATTGCCTGAGTTTGTTCCTGTAAAAAGGGTGTAGTGCCGCGAACTTGGCTGGGCACTACCGTGCCCTTTGATACAAAAAATATTTTCCAAGTGGTTACTATGTTAAGATGTTTTTTCCGAAAGTTGTTAACAAGTACTACTTTCCCCAAATACGTGAACGCTACGACCATGGATGATCAATTTTTGCTATTTTTTTAGTTTTGTAATATTCTAGAATGACTGTTGTAATAGAAAGATGGTTAAATTTAATAGTTGTTATTGCATTTTTTGTATTCTAATTTTTTAAAATATTTTTTTTCAGTAAATAAATTTATTTTCACAAAAGTTTGACCACCTCTAATAAATTAAAATTGTATGAGAACATGAATGGCCAATTACTTAAAAAAGTTGTCCATTTAATGCACTTTCCAAAATGGTACACTGAGAAAACTGAACTATGAGTTATTTAAATAGATGCATGTTTGATTATATGTTTAACTTATACAAATAGAATTCGGTTTGAACCTAATTCTAATCTGTTTGAATGTGAAAATACTATTATTTTAGAGTAAAGTGGGTTTAAGTCAAACTGATTCATGTTTGAATATTTCATTAGAACCTGCAAATATTTTTAATATGTGATTCAAACTAGTTTGACTTTGATTTTTGAAATATATGTTTAATTATTTTTCTCAGTTGAGAGTATTTAACATAAAATGAATATGAACGAGGTTGTTTTAAATATGAACCCACTGAAAATGTTAACAAGAAAACGAGGTCGAACAAAATCTTAAATTCAAACTCAGATCAGTTTGAATTGAACTTAAACGAAGTAAAATTTAGGATAAGTTAACCTTGTGATGATGTCATTGTTATTCGTTTTGAGAAGATGAGAGACCAAAACCCAAAATAAAATTTTTGGAACACTTGCAATCCTTAAAGTAGGTTTTTGGTAAGTAATATTTCTTTTATTTTAGATATTGATGTGAAAATTAATTCATGTTTTTTCTCCAGAAAAAGATGAATAGCCTTTTCAATAAATGTAGTGGTACAGCTATTTGGGATTATCTTGTCAAATGCTGCCCTTTAAGGCTCACTTGGGTGTTTGAAGTTTTAAGCCAAACATTTGTCAAAAGTAAGTACATACATATCACATAAAGAGCTTATCCTTCTTTAACTTTTATCAAAAAAGGCTAACCATGTAATTTCACATATAGGTGCTCCAAAGATGCCCCTTCCACATCAATCAACTGGAATACAAAAATACAATTTAGAAGCTTAATTTCACTAGTTTAAGTGGTTTTATTTTTAACTATAAATTTAATGTTTATGCTTGGTATGTTCGATTAAAGATTTTAAAATTTTCATAGACTTTTTACTGTTTTCTTGTGTGTTTTGGTCAGATACCTTAATGGAGTAAAAATAAAAAAATAAGTTCGGGTAAGTATTTGCATCTTTATACACATTTAAAACAAAAAACATAGTTAATTTAAACACGAGAATGTTCAAAAAAAGTAATATGATTCTATTTGAAATAACATTGAATGAAGTTAATTAAAACAAAGAGAAATATGTTCAAATCAAATAGAAAGCATATTTAATTTAAACAAAAACTCGTTTAAATCCAGTCTACGATGAATAAATACGTTTATGTTAAATTCAAACAGAAATCGGTTCCATGCCAAATCATATGTGTTTGAGTTTGATTCAAACATGAATATATTCAATATTTTTCTCAGTGTATAACACATGCTTGTGTATTAACAAAATAACCGAGAAAATTTGTCATCTAACAGCTTTTAACATTTTTCCAAAATGTCTATTAAAATTTTACAATAACCTCAGAATTTGGGTTGGACAAAGATTTTCTCTTTTGATGTGTAAGGGGGTTCAGTGCAAGTATAAAACTCGATTTTAGGTGTTGAAAGCCCAAGCATTTGGTCACCATATTGAAAAACGAGTTCTGAAAATTTTCCATGGCAACTTAAATTTAATAAAAAACTTTGGCACAAATTTGTAGAAAATTAATTTCTCTTCAATTTAATTCAATTAATACACTTTGTACCCTCAAGTTATAAATAAAAACGTTATAATCAAAATTTAAACATTGAAAAAATTCATATGTTTTTGATTATAACTTTTTTATTTATAACTTTAGGGTAAAAAGTACATTAACATAAATTGAAGAGAATTGAATTTGCTACAAATTTGTACCAAAGGAAAAAGATTATAAATTTTCTGGAAGATTTTCTCAAGACGTATCATCTGATTTGTCCTCTCAGTTGGTTTCAATCAGATCAACATTTTTGATAGATATCAGTTCCATGAAAAATGGTAACGAATTGGCTGTTTTTGATAGCTAAAAAATCTTCACTGGCTTCGAGCTATCGAGATGTATGCACCAATCTTAATGTTCCTGACTATTCCTGTTACCTCAGAAAAAGATCAAAAAATAAAAGGGGACATTTAGTTTACCCCTACAACGACTATAGGGGATGAAAATAAAAATCTGAACAGTTAGGGAATTTTTTTCTTCATTTACTTGGAGCTGATTTAGGCCCATCCGTGATTACTTATTTTTTAACGACCACCCTAATATATGTACATATATCGCAAGTAAAAACTGCGTTGTAAAGGTTGTCACAAAACTAGATTCCATTTGTTAAGTTAAGTTTTAGTAACCCCTAAACAAAAATTGACAACTAATAGTTTAAAGTAAATAAAAATGGAGTATTATACGAGAAAACAAGGTGTTAATTCATTGTTGAACAACATTTCAAAAATAATGAAAGCTTAGCAGCCACAGTTCGAAAAAAGGTGTCCCAAAAAATGTACCCGTTATTGTAGTTGGTCCGACAAGTCAAATTGAAAATGTCTACATATCTCCACATTTCGAGCTTCCTATAATCCGAATCAATAATTTTTGAAGAGATATCTGTGTGCAAACGTTCGTATGTTCGTACATTTGTCCGTTTATTTACGTATTTTCTTTCACCTTTTATCAAGAACGAATAAAGATAACGACTTCAGTATAATTTACAATGGTAAACCTTGTTAATACTACATTTTGGAGACCTGTAATAGAAAACATAAGGTTTCTTTGATTTCAGACTATGTTTTTTGTAAGATTTTATCAAAACCTAATAGTCCGGGAGAAGAACGTAAGATTACCTTTCATCGCGACCACGCAAAAAGAGGATACCAACCGATAGGTTCAGTCCAAACATATACAAAACTACTGATGGGATAAGTTTTATCTGGTTAGAGAATGCACTTTTCCGGTTGCATTTTCTGCTAAGTGTGTCTATGTGGTATTAAATGAAAGCTAAGAGTGTCTTCTACACGATATACCAGTGGTCTGACCGACTATTTTTGGCTGTTTGTGACGATTACGACCATTTAAAAAAAAATGCGTTTTGTATTAGGGAAAACCGAGTAAAATTATATCAAAGTTTTGAATTCCGCTCATGGGAAAAAGCCAGCCTTTTCCCACCAAAAAATGGAAGAAAAACACAGAGCCATTCAAAGCATTCCACATTCTTGTTGTGTTGATAAAGGAAGAATATTTGTACTTGGCATTTTGTCTCCTGATGGGCATAGGGGTTAACCGTTGAGCTTTCCTAGAACCGGTGATGTGAAATAAGGCCCAACGAAATAAAGCTAAAAAAAAACTTGCTCTTAAATATTTTAATAATTAATAAAACCCCAATTCTTCTTTCACTATACAAAATTAGAATATTTATATTACCAAATCTCTTTTTCCATTACTTAACCATAGACCACGTGAGCTTAATATTCCCGGTTGTCGTATCAACTTTAAGCTTAACTATCACAATTCAAAAAAGTGAACTTAGAGCTAAAAATGTTAATCAAAGTACATCAACTAACTCTCAATAGCCCCGCATAGTCATAAATTGTAAAACCCATGTGATCTTTCAGGTCATTCGCTGAGTTGAGATTCTACAAGTGTTTCTCATTATAAAAATATAGAAATGTACTGCCGACATACATATAAAAGACTTGAATCTATTCAATGTTGCAATCTTGACGTCCTTCGTTCTCACAAACTCATCAATAAATAAAATTCTGAATAGAGCTTACATCTTCATTTCATCAAGTTTGTTGTTAAAAAAAATATAAAACATCGTTTTTCTGTGTTTTTTCTTCCAGCTTAAACCTATAACAACTACTAACAAGTTACGAGTATGTTAATACATTAATCAAATGCCGTTAGCGTTTGCACGGGTACTTTGTGTAGGCGGCACTTAACTAATTTTTCTATTCGATAATTAAAATTCATTTTCGTGCAATAGACGTTCGTATAGAATTCCTCCCACCACAAAAGTGCATAATTACAATGTTTTTTTTTTTTGTTTTAATAGAAGCCCAAGTCAATATAGCTAATACGAATATGGTTAGGATTTTAAATTTTATTCGAAAAAATGCGGATTAAATACCCTCGGGTAATCACGGACTAATTATATTGGCAACTACATTATGTGTACCTTTGTACATATACGATCCAGCAGCGGTAAATGCAAAAGCAGAAGCAGAAGCTACAACTAAATCTGAGAGGAAACTGAACAAAGTTAAAATCAATTTTAATAAATTTTTATTCCGTCGCACAGCGCATTATTAAGTTAACGTTGTTTGCAGTTTTGAGCTCGCAATAATCGTCAAACTGAATGTTTACATCACCTACTCACTTGGAGCGCTGTAAATGCACTCACGTTCGCTAACTAATTGTTTATGGTTTGTTTTTTTGCTTATGTTGTTGTTTTGTATGTTTGTATTGGGTGTTCTGTTAACCAAGTTAAGTTCGTGTTATAGCCTATAAGGCTTTGACTTTACACTGACTCTGCCTGCAACAACATATCCGTTTTATTTTGGCCATAAATTTTAATGTTTTTGGTCAAAGTTGCCCCACGCCACATACAGACAGAAGTCTAGATCGGTAAAAGATAAAGGTTTATCGATGATCGGTGATTGTTGATTTTGTTTGGACTGTATGTATGTCCTGCAGCGCAGTTTCGAACGAGGGAGTTTTTTTTTCGATAATACCTACAAAAGGAAGTTGTTTTTGGAGGAGTATTGCACAACTTAAAAGACATTTGTTTACTTTGCTTATAAAGATGTTGAACATTGAGAACCTACCCTATTTAAACAAATTAAGAAAGTAGGTACTGTTTGACTGAATGGCTGATTGTGAAAAAAGTATGGATTTTTTTTAAATTAATATTTTCTGCAGATGTCTTAAGAAAAATTTAACATCTCCACTAAAAATATTTACTTTATACACAAAATTTTATAAGGGCCAGAGTTGTACTAACATGTCGAAAGCTTTGATCAGTGGCTTCGCAAATTTAACTCACGATGGTCCAAGCATGTTCCAGAGAACTAAAAATATTTTGTAAACGGGCTGTCTAGAGCCTTCACCAAAGGATGTGAATTTGTTTAGAAATCTTCCCACTTCCACTCCCATTTTTTTTATAACTGAGTTTTAATCTGTTGCTCTAGAGAGCTGACATTTTTAAATGAGCTGACAAAGACCTTCAGCAGTACATTCACAATTTTTAGAAATCCACTCACTGCCACACCTAATTTTCTTATGAAGACCTATAGAATAAGTTGCGTCCGTTGTGTTGACGCACTCAACTAACAGCTCAAATAAATACATGTTTTCTTATGGGAACTGGCCTGTAAGCGACGCATGCGTCAGCCGCAACGAACAAAGTAGCAGAGCTTTGAACTTTTCCCTCCGACAGCAACTTTTGTTTGTGTGTATTTGTATTTCAAGTGTTTGTTAGGTGTGTGTGTTTGAATTTCAATTGGTTGTTATGTGAATGTCAACGGATTCATTGGGTCACATCAATTTGTCGCATCCGGCAAACCTCAATTGATCCGTCACCGTAACGGACGCACCGGATTCTTTGGGTCGGGGACTAAATTGTGTTTTTTCTTTAATCCGTTACCCTAGAGAGCTATTATTGTGTGAATAAGCCATCTTGAAACCACCCCACCTACTGCCCAAAAATCATGATTTAGCATATCTCTGGCTACTATCGCATTTCAAGCGTTTACCGAAGCGTTCCATGCTACTTCACTTTATTTTACTTTGGTACTATCTCATTTTATTAGTGAGAATAGTACTTCATCATATACGAACAGTTCACACTCACCATGGACACAAGACGTAACAGAAAAATCTACTTCATTATTATTTCACGTTCATCACTTATAAAGTTCACATTCAGTCTTTATTGAAAATGTAAGATGAGTACCTGCTGGTATCAGATATCAGACGACAAAAGTAAATTTGATTTAATTGGTCATTTGAGCTCCGGTAATAGACAAGTCGAGATGGCTCGGTCATAATGCTCTATTTCCTTTCTCGGAACTTGCCTGACCTTAGGGGTTTCTTTTAAATATATAAAAGTATGGTTGGAGATAGGGCTACCAGACATCAGCCCTAACGCTTCAGGATTTTTTCGTTTCTGTCAGGTTAAAGCCAGGCCTCGTGCTCTGCCAGGCATTTTCTTTGTTTTGTGATCTTCACCTCTGTTCCTCATAAATTACTCCCACTGAAAAAAAAAAAATACATCATTTGAACTGAAGTGGGTATATCCATAGACATTGCTTAGTAGTACTACCTCGTGGCTTGATGGTTAGTGCGTAGGACTGTCATGCCGAAGGTGTGGGCTCGATTCCCAGCCATGCCACCTAAAAACAGAAATGTTTTATTCGAGGTACTGCCTCTTGCGAGGAACTGACAAATCCTCCAAGAGTATACTTGTCATGAATAAGTGCATCTCATCTAGCCGTTGGGACTCGGCAAAGAATTGTAGGTCCCCTCCATTCCTGCCAACAAACACGTACACAGGAATGGTTGTGAGTTGTAAGTCACTAGGCCCTGGTTCTCCACGAACAGTTGCCGCACCCAATTTATTTTATTTATAGACATTGCTTAGCTCCAGTTTTCCTTAGCAATGGATTAAAATATAAATATAAATATAAATATAAATATAAATATAAATATAAATATAAATATAAATATAAATATAAATATAAATATAAATATAAATATAAATATAAATATAAATATAAATATAAATATAAATATAAATATAAATATAAATATAAATATAAATATAAATATAAATATAAATATAAATATAAATATAAATATAAATATAAATAAAACATAAATTGAACTTTTCGTGAAAGGAATAGATCAGATGGCAGATGGCTTAAACAATATCCAGCGTGGAATAAAACTTCTTCACATCAATACCTGTGGTTATATCCAGAGCAGCGACTTTGTTTTTATCAAGATCCTTAAGTCGTCTTTCAACAGTAACTATGAGGGCGAAGTGCGAACGAATATTTGTTTCCATGAAATCATCCTTTTTCAAATGAGCTGACAAAACCTCATGTGTTAAAGAGGACCGTAGATAAGATAGAAATTCGTTTGCTTTTACAAATTAGCAGAATGTCGTAGAACCCTATGGCTGCATTTGACCGTCACTATTTTAGAAATTGTAGAAGAAACATTTCAATTTCCTATATCTATTCTTCAGATTTTTGTCAATGTTGATTTACATAGTTTTGAAATAAAATCAGTTTTTTGTCGGGCTTTTTTCTCAAAAATCTGGCTTTTCTCTCTTGATGGCCAGGCGTTTAATTTTTTTTGTTTGATATTAACCCTAGTTGGAGAGATTGTCCAGTTATTTGTTACTAAGGCTCGTCAGGTGCCTTAGTTAAAAGTCAATCGTGCCATCAGGGGGTTTGGTACCCGATGATCTGCCAGAGCGTCTATTTTAAGTGCCACCAGGGGCGTCGCTCCTGCTGATGGCATAGAGCATTTTTGCTCCTAGTAAATAAACTGCCACCAGGGGTAACCTGATGATCTACCAGAGCATTTTAGCCTGCTGTTTTGATTACCACAAAAGGGGTCATACCTGCTGATTTAACAGAGCTTTTTAGCTTGCTGTTTTGAAGTGACGCTTAGATCGTAGTACTGCCTGATCCCGTCCCTAACTTGACATCAGAATAACAGAACCAGTTTTAAAATCAGAAACATCCAGAAACCAGATTATCCGAGACGAAATACCACGATTTAAATCCAAAAAGATTTGCTGACGGAGTAAAATTTTAACGGTGGTGACGTTTCTATAACTTAAATGGCCCTAAGTCATAAAGCCAAAAATTAAGCTTAGTCTTCGAGTTATTAAAAAAAAAAAAATAATAGTGGCAGAATTACTCTGTGATTAAAACCGTAGTATTGCACTTGATAGCAGTTTTTTCTTTATAATTCGCAGGTGCCAGACAAATGATACTAAGGGCCAGTTTGTTCAGAGTGGGTTAAATTTTTAATATGAATGTCACATTCAGTGACACTATAGTCAACTTAAATCAGATGTTTAGTGATTTCGATAATTAACAAGTCAAACTATGGAATCATTGATTAAAATTTTGATTGAGTATAACATTGGAGTTTTTTGCCAGTTTTTAGAACAAATTGGTGATTAAAGATGACTAGCTATGAAAAAACTGGCCTTAAATAACAACAATCTGTTAACGCAGTTGTTCCTCAGTTCCCTTAGGTATAGAAGTTTGGTACTTCAATTTATAGTTTAAAATTAGCAAATAAACTTATTCCACTTGATTGAAAACTATCCATCACCAAACCTTACACAACACACCCTATGCTCCATAAGATAAATTAACAATTAAATACAAAAAAAATCAGAATTTAAAAATCTTATACAATATGTTGGTACCTTTATTCCCTACAACCGATATAAAGTGATCATGCATAAAGTCAATTCAAACTAATTGCCACATTTTAAACCAGACTTTATTGGAATTGCCCGCACACACTGCGCCAGCCATAACAAAAGCAACAACAATATAACATTCGAAACCGAACCGTAGACATACCTAGGGTCTCGACGATATCTACACAGTACACGATCAAGTAAAAGAATTGTTAACTGAGTCCAAAAAATATATAAAAATTGCAAAATTGTGTAGATAAAATGCAATAAACCAATTTGAATTGCATTGCTGCATCGCCTGGTTAAAATGGCTGCTGCTGCTGTTGTAGATTTCAGAGTTGTGCTATGCTGCAGCAGAATGTCTCGCACGTTGAAAATATATTTTTATAGTTAAAACTTACTTTTAATGTTTTACAAGATGATTTTGTCTCTTGTCAGTGTGTGTGAGTGTGAGTGTGAGTCCCGAGTTAAATGCATGGAAATGTCAAAAGTACAAACACTGTACTTGCACGCACGTTATGTTCAGATATCTTTGTATCTTAAAGAAATATCTTCACCAACTATAATACCCCTACCAAATGAGATTGGTCAAGCGATACGAATTCAGATAAAATTTATTTATCTCCCTGAGATAGCAGGAATGATGGGCCGGAGATTCCGTGTATGGCAATGACGATGGCGAGCGATATCTTTTAATGAAGATGTCTTTAAAAGAGAATATACCTTCAGACAGAGTGAAGACACCTTCTTTTCAGTAAAAAACAGAAAGAAGTCCTTAATTTATGTAACGATTTCAATATTTTGATAAGACCACCGCACCATCACATACCGCATCAACTGAAGCTGTAGGTAACCATCATCAGAGGAGAAAAAGCACCTCCCTTTCTATTTTTAATGGCAGGATGTAATTTTGGAGGAATGTCGGTCATAATTATAATCGTTTAATCGAAGCAACACAACACAACACACACATCAAACGGTCTCAAGTTGTTGTTGGATTTTTGATTGCTTCCAAGGCTTTTGCTGTAAACTGATTATGTTGTTAACATTAAACTCGAAGCTTGCTCATGCAATCGAATTTATAATCAACTTGCTATGCACATGCTGTGCCATGGGAGGTACACTTTGCACTGCACATGCGCACGCAGTTTATTTAATATTTTTATAATATCTGCACTCAATTAGTTTATTTATTGATATGGAAAGTAAATGAGAAAGACTCATTATGATGCGAATGTAAAAGAGAGGCTATACGGATATGAAACTGCGCTGCTCGTAATTTTATAGGTTATGCGTAATATTTTGTAATATTTTATTAAAGTCCATTATTATCTAGGAGTCACTTTTAGTCCGATTATAACCATGAAAAGCATAAAGAAAGTCGAAACCTCTTAACGAGTGATTTGATTTAAGAATTTATGTCTAGTAAGTAGATATAGGCATCAAGCTGTGGCCTAAAGAGGCTAACCAAAGTGAAAGGGAACTTATCAGGGCCGGAAAGGCTATACGTGCAAGCGGTGCAAATGCGCAGGGAGCTGAACTCAAAAGGCGTCTTGAGCAAGTATCAAGAAATACTTTTTTAAAGATATCAACTATTCCAAAAATAAGTCGATGTCTAGCTTCCTATTCACACCCACAGTAAAAAAAACTAAAAAAACGAAATCTTTGCAAAGCGCACATTTTGTTCGCCTCTTGGGGATACCTCGTTCGTCTCTTGGGGATAGCTACTTCGTAAAAAAAACGTATATCAGAGTCTACACCATGGGTAATGAGAGCATGACTCCCTCCACCAAAAACCGCAATTGAGAGGCGCTAATGATGAAGCTTGCGCAGAGTGCTTATTTAGCTTGGGCCGGCCCTGGAACTAATGGTTTATAACTATCATCTGAGATATTGATGCTCTCTAGCTTTTTGTCGAAGTCATTATGAATTAGTTGTGCAAAAATAATTTAAAAAATTATTGCGGTGCTATTGCTTAAGGCCACGATACCAGAAAATTCTCGGCCTCGTTTGGCATCGATAACGGAAACCGAAACGATACCGAGTTGAAACAACTTGACTTACAACTCTCAACCATTCCTGTGTGCATGTTGTTGGCAAGAATGGAGGCTACCTACAATTTGTTGTCGCTTCCGAACGGATAGATGAGAAGTACTCTTCATGGCAAAGAATCTTGGAGGACTTGTCAGTTCCTTCCAAGAAGGTAGGACCTCAGAAAAAAAATATTTGTGTTTTGAGGTGGTAGCGGCTGGAATCGAACCCATACCTTCGGCATGACGGTCCAAAGCACTTACAATTATGCAAGGAGTGATGATGAATGCGTACAGCAGAAAAATGGGACAGAAGATACACAACATGCGAGTATGATGTAGCAGGAAACAGAAGCAGTGAAAGAGGAGTATGGAGCAAGGAGAAGAGTGGAGAAACAGACCCTGCGTAGAAAGAAGAGGCCGTATACGCAGCCTCCCAGCTCAAGGAAATCAAAGAGTCTCGTGATCAAAACAAACCCCCAAAGTTTTATAAAAAAAAGCCAAGCAATTGGCTACTGGTTTAAAAAACTGAATCATAGGCTCCATTAAGCAGTGAATGTAAACAAATCACCGAAGCACAGGGAATAGTAGATGTATTCAAGCCGCATCTACACTACAGCGGCTGTTAAACGGATATAAGGTAGAGCAGAAATAGGACAAGAAAAGAGATCACCTCCAGTCAATGAAGACACAGTACCACCACCACCTAAAACCTACTACAGAAGAGGTAGATTTAGGTAGCTATAAAGATGCTCAAAAACAACAAGGCCACCGGATCTAAAGGCAGTGGAGCTTTTCCACACGGAGGTCATGTGCTGAAAATGTGTTTGTATTGAGGAAGCATACTTCGCAGGTTGAAACTCAATATCTATTCATCGACTTCAAAGTCGCATATGATAGCATTATAGGATAGAAAATCTAATGGCGTTGGCTGAACTTGAAATCCCGGGAAAACTGAGTCAATTGTTTTGTGTGATATTGGAAAATACGTGATGCAATGTGCAACTAAAGAAAGGATCTTCCGAACTATTTTAATAATGCACAGGGCTTCGGTGAAATGATGCGTTATCATGTGAATTTTTCAATCTCGTCCTTTAGCAAATAAATGCAGGGCAGGTGCTTACACTGAGGGCACTGTTTTTAAGATATCCAAATCTCCGGCTAAGAGACCAAGCCATCGCGGATGCCAGAAAGTTTGGTCTAAATTACTGAAAGCAGCTTGTTCGGGATCATAGAGGATGAAAGGCTACTGTGTGTCAGGCTGTGACTTTTCATGGCTTGGAGCCGGATAAGTAAGTAGTATGTCCACAAAACCAATTTTGAGTTGGAAAGTATATTTCCAGAAATTAGATAATTTCAAGCAAATGTTGAGTTCATCTGCATAAGTCGATTGTGGGATGACTGGTTTATTTTATAGAAATCGCTTCCAGAAGTATCAATACTTTTCCGAAGCGTCTCACATTTTTCCGCAGATATTTCACTGTTCGATCAAGCACCTCTAGTTTTCGAGTGTGTACCATTGAACTTCATTCATCGCAGATGATAATTTTACTAGTTTTCAATACCTGGGCCAAAGACACAGAGTTTCTTAAAATATTGCATGTGTGTTCGTCATTCATCTGAATATTCAATGTCAATTTCAAGACACGCTGAATGAGCCATTCAACCATCTTTCAACAATGTCACCGGTATTCCTGAAGAAGCGACAGCAAGTGCAATGTCGGAAACTAACCGAATTGAAGCCTAGATCAACGACTACTAACATACCTTACTTACGTACTTACTTAAGGTGGTGCTAAGGTACGGGGTGAAACAGGGACTCAACCTTCAAGCTTCCTCCAGTCGGATCAATTTTTAGCTTGCTGTCTCTAGTTTTGCACGTCAAGTTGGTTGAGGTCTTTTTCCACTTGCATGCGCCACCTGTTACCCTGTCTTCTTCTATTGTGCCGTCCCCCGGAGTTGGATTCAATGAATTTCCGGACCAGAGGATTTATGTCCATTCGCTCAAGGTAACCCAGGCACCTCAGTCGTTGACTTTTCATTTTTGTGGATATGTAAGTGTCGCTGTACAGCCCGTACCGTTCATTGTTGTACCCATTTTTCCATTCCCTATCCTTAAAGACGGGACCGAAAATCCATCAAGACTATAAAGTAATGTATTCTTCATCGAGTGATTTAGAGCTGGGATTCCCAATTTACTCAACAGACTGCCACATACAAGCAGAGACATGCCTTCAATCAATATCAGCGACAGGATCTCATTGTTCATTTAAAGTTTGCACAGAATTTTCTAACGTGCTTCCCAAACATTGAATGAATATGTCGAGCTGGTTATGGCGAAGAATGTACGAATTAAAGTCACAGGGGCAAACACTTTAGCACTGGCAAGTTTTGCGTCCTAATTACTATCGGTGGCAAGCAAATTCTTCCGTTGACAAGCTTATCATAAAGTATCGCCCAGCAGACCATCAATAGTTTATAGGTTCTCCAACTAAATTGGATCATTGTCAATGTACATTGACTGCACTATTTCGAGACACACCCGATTCGTTTAAATCGTCAATTTTGAAAGGTCGAATCGCCATCTGTTGGCAAGCTCATTGTCATGAGGGACAAATTAAGCCAATAATTGTCAATTCCTTAGTGTTTTCTCGGTAAAAGTTTTCAATTTTCGACTCAGTAGTCTGTTTGCCTGGTTCAATACGAATCTATGCTCGAAAATCTACTCCGAATAAGTCTACTGTCAAACTCTACTGATCTTTTTCTCCTTCCAGAAAAAGGATTTCTCCGACCCGTCCCTGAAAGCGCGAATCTTTTTCACCTTCAAAATTTCACCGCAATAGGAATCTACGTTTTTCGTTTTAAGCTCTAAGCAGAGCATGGAGAAGAGTTCGAGTGATTGGAGTAAGCTCTGAGTAGAGTATGATCGGAGCTCTCCAATAAAATTTTGAAACTCGCATCTGAGCATCGAACTGTCATACGATTAGAAATAAATCGCTGCACTCAACGCACCAAAGTTAAGTACTGATTTTTTAATTTTCATCTGACAGCTGGCCTATCAAAAACTCTAAAAATTCAAGTCTGAACTGAAATTTGATATGTTCAACGCGTCGATTTCAAAAATTGAAAAAAAAGTAAGAACAAAGAGCCAAGTCTTTTATCCTGAGCGGAGCTCATGGAGGGTACTCCGAGCCAGCTCTGATTAAAAAAAAGAAGCATTTGTTGATTGCTCTGAGCTAAAAAAAGATAAAATTTTCTTTTTTTGACAGCTCGGTGCTAAATAAGAAAAACGCCTATTGTTAACATTCTTTGGTCATGAATTTCTTATGAAAGAACTTCCTAATTCTTGTTATTTTTCTTAGTTTTAAATGACGCTTCGCTGCTTCGATAAAAGACTTGCTTATAAAGTTATATACTCCTTATGCCCTTGCCAATCCCTTTACCTAAGCATCATTTTCTTTCATCTCATACCTATTTTTCTTCAACCCAGAATGCATTGTGGTTGGTTATATCTCTACTTAAATTATTTCCGTCAAATCAGTGAAAATATTATCTCTTCTTCATTGCCAAGGCACGCGAACGACATCTCTGACCTAACTCAACAATTTATTTGATACTGACCTCCAAAGCTAAAAATGCTACGACACTGCATAATAAACAAATCCACCACATCAACATGATAAAGAAAACCCTGCATTTGAACTTCCTTTTGGCTCTTAGCCCATCAGCATTGGTAGGTACATGCGACTCCTCTAAATGCCATTCCTAGAGTCACATTTCACCCGGTGCGGTGCAGGCCACAGCAAACACATGGGCCACCGCCAACAATGAAAATACGGACGCGCATATGAATTGTGCAAGGCGCGTCTTTTAACCTTTTGACTTGAATGGTCCGCTTCGTCGTCATACCTATATAGCCTAGCCATCGCCCGGATGGATGGACGATCGGCTTACGCGAACAACACTCGCATGGCCGGCGAAAGTTGCCATTTTTACATTTGTCTTCAGCTTCACCGCCAAGTTCTGCCTCGGTCTTCTATTTTGATACATTGCAGTATGGCGTGGTGATGCAGCATCACACGCCGACTTCTTCTCATTACGGACGATTAGAGAAACTTAATTAAAAATACTACTCCGCCGCTGCCCGCCCGCCGCCACCGTCACCATCACCACTGCCCGCCCGTTGTCGTCATCAATGTCGTTTAATCTCGCACAAAGGGAGGAAGAGAGAGAAAGAGAGAGACAAATTATCACAGCTTGGCCATTAGAAATGGCCGGCCAGCCAGTCCTTTGCCAATGGCAATTTCAGACCCAGCTTGACGTCCGTTTGGCGTTCCAAAGTATTTTTACCCGTTGTCTTCTTTTTTTTTCGTTGCTGTTGTTGTACATATATTTCTTTTCTCTGGTGTTGTTGCATATTTTGTGACAGCCAAGATGAATGCCTTCGCACTGCGCAAACCTCTCTCTCTCATGAGAAGTGGATTTCTCTTTGCTGCAGCATAGCACTCAACTGCACTGCAACTCATATGTGCAACGCATCCATAACCAGGGGCGGACTGGGGGTCAAAGGGCCTACCGGGACTTTAAGAAAAAGGCCACAGAATACAATAACTCTCAAAATGGTTAAAAATAAAAGTTGATATTTCAGACATTTCTCGAAAGTCATTTTTTATATTTATTGATTTTTTAACTAACATATTGATTGATATATATGCATTGGACTTAAGTATAAGGTACAGATTTGAATTCTAAGGTTAGAATTTAATTTTGTTGAAACAGCTTTTTTCTAATATTATACGTTTATTTTACGACCTTTAGTAGGTGTGACTTTTAGTTTAGTCAAAACAAAATTACGCTAGTCCAAAAAATTATGGGAATCAAAGGAGATATGAAACAAACAGTATTCATAACTATTTCTAATTTTCAAACATTTGTTAGAAATTATTTTTTTTAAGCTACGGTTATTGTGCAATCACAAGAAATGAAAAGCATAAAATATTTTCAAAAAATAAATTGGGGTTGGGTACGAAACCCCGAATACCAAAATCCCGAAATAGCAAAAAATCCCGAGTGCCAAAATCCCGAAAGACAAAATCCCGAATGGACAAAATCCCGAATGAACAGAATCCCGAATGGCTAAAACCCCGAATACCAGAATCCCGAATGCCATAATCCCGAATGCCAAAATCCCAGTTGGCTTAGTACTTTTTTTGGTATTAAAAATCACGCGCGCGATTCTAGCCTTCAAAATATGTATACATTTTGTAATGTCTTGTAAGAACATTATTTATTTTCAATGAAAAGTTGGTCAGTTTTTTAAAAGTTTACTTTTGAAAAATGTTTATCTACTATCAAATTGATATTTGGCAATCATAATAAGAGTGTGTAGCAACCCAAGCAGATGCTGAGAACAATTTATTTCACAGTCCCAAAATCACCCTGTCCAAATAGGCGATGAGTGTTTTAGAACAAATAGATATTACGCGGAAACAGAACAAGAGCATTGAGTTGTCATTATTTGTAAAGAGTAGACATAGATTCGTTTGAATAAAACTTAAACTAAATAAAAGTTACGATTGCCAAGGCGAGCAGAAATCAAAAGTCATACAAAACAGTTTGATTTCTTTGAAATTACTGAATAGTACTAAAAAAGTATTTAAATTCGGGATTCAGTCGCAATGTTTTCGAGATTTTTTGTCATTCGGGATTTTGGGTATTCGGGATTATGACATTTGAGATTTTCATTTTTTGCTTTCGGGATTTTGGCATTCGGGATTTTGTACCCTTCCCAATAAATTGAAGACGAATTTTCTTCAATTTTTTTCTCGAGTGAATCAAATATATTATTAAGCTTTAATTTCACAATTTTTCACTGTAGCATGAATTTTCTGATTGAAATTTTTGATGAAAAATTAAAGGCTGATGCTTTTGATCACCAATATCTCGGCAGTTTCAAGAATTTAAATTAAATAAGGTATTTTAAGAACTATTTCTCCAATAACAGTAGCTGTGATTAATAAAAATAACAAACAAATATTTTAGTAATCCATTTGCAAATTTTCAATAATTGAACAATCCTAATGTTAGGGCAAGTGTGTTCACACCCCGTCAACTTAAACCAATGATTATTCTGGTTGATTATCATTGAATGCGTTTGTTCAGCAAAATTTTCAACAGAAAATCTATAATTTGAGAACTTTATTTGAGAAATCACTAATTTGCTGATTCTGTTTGATAAGTATAATTTAATCAAAGATTTCCTGAAATTTCTTTCGCTCATCATTGGTTAAGACGATATGCTTTTTTGTAAAGGCCTTAGATAAAATTTATAGAAAAACCACAACTTGGAAAAAATTTAATTACAAAATGCCAGCACTACCTTCACTTCTAACTGTCCATGTTCTTTTACACAAAAAATTTTACTTTCTAAAGCTCACTCACCTAAATAAACATCAACTTTGTTTATGGTGAGTGACTGATTACTTCTAACAATTGATTTGACAGATATACTGGAAAATGGGAAGATGATTATTTCAAAAACCATGTTCAAACTGAAATTTGAGTGATTAAACGCTCAATGATTATCACAGATTCATAACTATGGATTAAACAGAATCAGTGATAATCTAGTTGCAGATCTAACCCACTGTGAACAAACTGGCCGTATGCTAGACCAATAACCAGAGCAAAATCATTAGGTTCATAATGAAATCAACTACTTAATTGATTTTTGTTTGAAAATGTTCAGGAGTGCCCCCCGAATGTTAATCCAAGTTGGCGGGCATCAGCTGCCATTTTGGAAATCACGTTTTATCAAATATCTCGTGAATCGTGAACCGACAAAGGTAGTATTATTTTTGTTCTTAGTTTTTGAGAAATAAAAAAAAAACAGAAGGTACCTTCTCCCAAAAAAAGATTTAATAATATATCGTACTTCTTTGTCTATGCCTATTATAAACTTAACAAAACAAACAAGAAATTGGAAAATAATGATTACCTTCTGTTATCTTTTTTTATTTTCTCAAAAACTAAGAAAAAGAATATAAAAATGAAATGTGGTGCAACTACACAAAATTTTGAAATAACAATCAACTTGAAAAAAAGTTCACAATTTTTTCATAAAATATTGAATTTCAAATTAAATTTCTCAAAAACTTTCCACTAAAAAAAACTTGATTCAAAAAACAAATAAAAGAAAAGAATATTAGTTTTCAAAAAAAGAAGAAAATTGCAGAAAAAGGCTCTTGGCCTGTTAATTCATCATTTTATAAAATATCTACTTAATTAACAATCATTGACCAGAGACTTTAATATTTCAAATATTTTTTTAACTAACTTCTCTTTTCTGACAGTAAACTACACGGATATAAGCATTGCGGTTTCAAGGTGATCTTGCGTCATGATATTTCTCCATCGATTTTTGATGTACTTGTTTTAAATTTGAAAATGATCTTTTGCAAGCAACTTATAATAATAATAATAATTTTTAATATGCTAAGAAAAGCTTTTTGTACCTTTTTGCGTCAAAATAATATCGTCGCAAGACATTGAAGCAGCATTTTGCGCAATCTCCACAGTGTTGTTGTTTTTTCTTTTTTCTTTCTGTTTCTTGACGTTCGTCCTCTGCCTCATCATTAGCCGCATTTTACATGATCTGATCCGCATCAATTTTTAACAAGTAATTGCAAAAGCAACATGGGATCCTGCCTTTTATCAGTGATCCAAAAATTGCTATGTGAATTATCTCAGTAGCGCAAAGAAAAGAGGCAACAGATGCATGAAACATAAAAATTTAAGGCAAAAAGAGACGGGTATTTAACACTCCTGTCACTATGATCCTGTTTGTTTTATTTATCATGATCTGATCCGGATCAGATAAAATACGGCAAATTATTCTCATCATTTGAATTCAGGCTATGCGCCTAAGTTTCAGACATTTTAAAGTACTCATCATTGAGAGTCATTTTTATTTATTTTTATTTTGCATATTTGGTTTTTTGGAACTGTTAAATTTTTCTATCAATTTTTGAATAACTAAAGATCCGTAGAGGCCACCAACCGAGTTTTGGAGGAATCCAAAGATTCATAGAGTTCACCAACCAAGTTCTTGGGGCCTCCAGGGATCCGAAGAGACAACCAACCAAATTCTTGGGGTTTCCGAAGATTTCTAGAGGCCACCAACCGATTTCTAGGGGCCTCCAGAGATCTGTAGAGGCCACCAACCGAGGTCTGGAGGCCTCTAAACCAGATCTATGGGGACTTCCAAAGATCCGGAGAGACAACCAACCGAGTTCTTGGGGCTTCCAGAGATCCCTAGAGGCCACCAATCGAGCTGTACAGGTTTCCAAAGATTTATAGAGGCCACCATCCGATTTCTGGGGGCCTCCAGAGATCTGTAGAGGCCACCGACCTAAGTCTGGAGGCCTCCAGAGATCCGTAGAGGCCACCAACTGAGATCTGGGGGCCTCCAGAGATCTGTAGAGGCCACCAACCTAGGTCTAGAGGCCTCCAGAGATCTGTAGAGGCCACCAACCTAGGTCTGGAGGCCTCCAGAGATATGTAGAGGCCACCAACCGAGGTCTGGGGGCCTCCAGAGATCTGTAGAGGCCCCCAGCCGAGATCAAGAGGCCTTTAGAGATCCGTAGAGACCACCAAACGAGATCTGGGGGCCTCCAAAGATCCGTAGTGGCCATTAACCGAGTTTTTGTGGCCTCCAGAAATCCGTAGAGGCCACCAACCAAGGTCTGGGGGCCACCAACCGAGGTCTGGAGGTCTCCAGAGATCCATAAAGGCCACCAACCGAGGTCTGGAGGCCTCCAGAGATCCGTAGAGGCCACCAAACGAGATCTGGGGGCCTCCAAAGATCCGTAGAGGCCACTAACTGAGTTCTGGTGGCCTCCAGAGATCCGTAGAGGCCACCAACCAAGGTCTGGGGGCCTCCAGTGATCTTTAGAGGCCACCAACTGAGGTCTGGAGGCCTCCAGAGATCCGTAGAGGCCACCAAACGAGATCTGGGGGCCTCCAAAGATCCGTAGAGGCCACTAACCAAGTTCTGGTGGCCTCCAGAGATCCGTAGAGGCCACCAACCGAGGTCTGGGGGCCTCCAGAGATCCGTTAGAGGCCACCCAACGAGATCTGGGGGCCTCCAAAGATCCGTAGAGGCCACTAACCGAGTTCTGGTGGCCTCCAATGATCCGGAGCGATAACCAACCGAGTTCTTGGGGCCTCCAGAGATCCAGAGATCTGTAGAGGCCACCTACTGAGGTCTGGAGGCCTCCAAAGATCCGTAGAGTCCACCAACCGAGGTCTGGAGGCCTCCAGAGATCCGTAGAGGCCACCAAACGAGATCTGGGGGCCTCCAAAGATCCGTAGAGGCCACAAACCGAGTTCTGGTGGCCTACAGTGATCCGTAGAGGCCACCAACCGAGGTCTGGGGGTATCCAGAGATCTGTAGAGGCCACCAACCGAGGTCTGGAGGCCTCCAAAGATCGGTAGAGGCCACCAACCGAGGTCTGGAGGCCTCCAGAGATCCGTAGGGGCCACCAACCGAGCTCTTGAGGAATTCAAAGATCGGTAGAGGCCACCAAGCGAGTTTTTGGGGGCCCCAAAATATCCATTTTGATCCACAAAAAGTCTATATTTAGTGTGAGTCCAATTTTGTTTTGACAATTTTTTCTTAAAAAAAATCTTTTTGCTTGCCCAGGGGCCCACCGGGCAAAATCCCGGTTGCCCGGTGGCCCAGTCCGCCCCTGTCCATAACACTAAAGTCACTGAATTTATGCAATCGCATTGGTCCAGCTGCGCGCGTCACCGGTCAAAGCGAACCCGCACTCTGGCCTATACTCCTTAGTCCTAACTCCAATAGGTCTTAGGTATTATAAAATATAAGGAACCTGGGACCGAACCCCACCGCGACCCATTGAAATATTAATTATTGCAGAATTTAATTGCCACTCTAAACAAGGAGCTGAGTGTATTAATGTCGCAAATTATTGCCGCTCGCAATAAAATGTGCGCGAGGCGAGGAATTTATTCCGTAGAACTGTGATCTGTGAATAGGGTTGCCAGATTTTTGTTTTAAAGGTTTGTTTGTTGAGTGTAGTTAAAAAATCATGAAAATCAAACTTGATTTCCCTTTAAATTTGTTATTCGATCTTCCAATAAGGTATAATAGATACTCCCTGTTCTGTTAAATAAAAAAAAACGAGTACGTTCCACAATATCTTTGAAGTCATTTGGTATAAGGTTGTGGAACTTAAAGTTGTGAAATTCTCGTAGGTTAACTTTTTGTTGAATTTTGTTTGAATTAACTTGTGCCAGAAGTAATATTTGGACTTAATGCCCACCCTAGTATCTACTCTTACTTCGTGGAGTGAAAAATGAATGCGTTCCACAGTATCTTTGAAGTCATTTGGTATATGTAGATTGTGGAACTTGAAGTTGTGAAATTCTCGTCGGTTAGCTTTTTGTAGAATTGTGTTTCAATAAATTTATGCTAGAAAAAATACTTAATTGGTCTTAATGTCCACTTTAATACCTACTCTAACTTCGTGGAATGAAACTATTAATGCTTTCCACAACATCTTTGAAGTCATTTTCAAGCAACTCATTTCTTGTAAAATGCGTTCCACACTCTCTTTCATGCAATATGTTTACGATTACAAGCGAATTAGAATTGCTGGAAAAGCTGTGAAATGTAAGAATATTTTTTCTTAAACTGTTTTAGCTTCCACATGGGAAAAAGTGGAGATACCATGAAAAAGTTTGACATCTGTCAAATTACTCGAATTTTTCACGCTGTTATTTGCTTGAAGAAATTTTAATGAACAAATTTGTGAATTAATATTTGAGTTTATCTAAAGCCCCACAGCTACTCCTACTTTGTGAAGTGAAAAATGAATGCGTTCCACAACCTTCTAGTTTTAAGTTAGGTCTGTTTAGCGACTGATAACAAGTGTAAACGTAGATGCAGTTGGGAAAAATGTACGTTTGTAAATAAATTTGAAGTCGGACTTAAATTAGAAGATGTGGAATCTGTAAAAGTAGACAATTTTACGCTGATGATTCTGAATGATTTATCTTCCACTCGAACTATGTGTTATAGACTCAAATATATGGCGTGTATTGAAATATTATTCCAACAAAAAGTGCAAATTGGCAAATTTTTTTCAATAAAACATCAGGATGGCAGCCATGGCTGTGACCTAAGTCGCATGGAATTTCCAACTTCAAGTGAAAAGCTTTGCTCTTAATTCCTTTTGCAAAACTGTGCCTCAGGTGTCAGTGCGCACGGAAACACTCTACACAACACCTCACCACACCGCGCCACCCTGCATATATGTAGGTATGCATTGCCATCACGCCGTGCGACAAATGATCTAGTCCACTCGAACCCGTTCAATAATAAATCCATTAAAACTAGAGACTTACGGCGAATTGAGCCATTTTGCGGAAATATTTATCTATATACTTGGCGTGGTCTTGCAACATTTTGGTTATTATGATTGTGTGTATGATGGTGTACCGTTATATGATATGGTTTGGCAAAAATGGCGCCTCTGGTACGGAAAAAGAGAGCATAGAGTGTATCGGCTCCCACGTGCCTCCGATGATGCATTGTAAGTATATAGAACCCTGTGGCATAGAACAAAGGCAATTATGGGCATGAGACCAAGTTCGACTTTGAAAGGAGGCGCAATTTGCATAATGCAATTACGGCGAATGTATCTGGTGGTGGTCGTCGATATTATTTTGTGTATTTTTTTTTTGTATTTTATTGTTAAAGCCTGAGCTCATTGTATAAGCCCACTATATCTATCTAGCCCAGCCACAATATTCAACTATCGCGTTTCGATTTGATTCGTGTTGTGTAGCGCCCCGGAACACAATATTCGTTTTCAAAAGAATTTATGCTTTATTGGATTCAATTGTTTGATCGTTGTGGTTCAAATTTAGAGTAGTTTGCGGCAGTAGTGGCAGTGGCAATAGTGGTTGGTGTTAGCGGTGGCAGCAGTATGGATATTGCTAGAGTTTGTATATGGCATAAAGACAATACGACAAGACGTTAACAACTTCAAGCTTCGTTGAGTGCTAGTAATTTGAATTATTTTTATACGCATAAAGCCCAGAGGGCAGGGGTGGCAAGAGTTAGGAGTTTTTTTTTGCCCGAAAGACTTTGTGGTAAAGTTACATTGTTAAAGAAAAAAAAAGTAGATAATTAGGACGGTTATGATAGTTAGAAAGGTAAAATTATGATTTTTTTTGTCAGCAATAATTGTATAATTTAGTCCGCGTTCAATCCCAACCAACAATTTTGCCCCTATAATCATCCAAAGAAGCTTCTCATAATCATTTCTTGCAATCGTATAAGCATTATATAATATTCCATAGAGTTAAAGGCGTACTTTTTAAGCTCCTATTGGACCTTTATGGAGTAAATTCAGTTGCCCCGAAAAACACTTACTGTACTCAATTAAGAGGTCTTATAGAAGAAGGTGGAAAAATAAAAAAAATATTTCGCAGGTGAATTATATTTATTTATTTATATTTTTATTTTATATTATTTATTTGCTGGCATTTTAATTGAAAGTTTTTATCTGAAATGTAATTTTAGAATTTATAAGATATTTTGTAAGTTATAAAAACTACAAGGTTTCCTTGGGACTCGAACCATGGTCCTCTGGCACTGGAGGTCCACCACGCAAGCCACTCGGCCATGGAAGAATATATATAGTATAGCAGAAATGGTTTGTGGCTGCACCTAAGCATACTAATACAAGCAATATAGAAACGAAGTAATAGAAACTAACATAGAGATTGTATAATAATTTTACAGGATGACTATAGAAGCGCTATAGAAACAAATAACACTTTAATGTCTGAAATGCGAAGCAATTTTGTTAGTTGTTATACTACGGAGTTATCATTCTGTTGTAATGAAATCAAAATGTTTCATATTTTTACATAATATTGTATTTATCCATTTACTGCTAAGAACATAGATAGGGTGTTCCAAAAAGACATTTTATTTAAAATAATTCATGAATAGCACTTGGTTAACATTTGGATCGAAATTCACCTTTGCCTTCAAAATATAGTTCGTCCCTATCTGTCAATGAACTGTCGAGTGCCATGAAAAAATCAGAAATGTTTTAAATTTGTGTACTGCTCCGAAAAAAGGTATTTTTGGGCAATTGGGTGACAATGACAATTGGTTTGAAATATACTTTTGCATTTCAAAGTATAGTTTTTCCCCCGTCTGTCACGAGACAGAGATGGATGTTAACGTAGGGTACGTTTACATGGCTGCTCCGTCAACGTAAAGACACATTCAATGCATAGGTTAGTAGTCTGTCAATGTATCCTAACTGCGTTGTCAGGGTGATTACACGGCCAACGCATTGACTCTTTAATCGTGACAGCAAAAAAGTCAACGCAGCCGTCAACGGATGGACAGTATTCTGTAATGACGATATCACGACAAGACACCTGTGGGACAGAATTTGACGTCATTTTGAAATCAGAGTATCAACACGGTGGCCATTTGTGATAACCGCCTCATCCAAGCTAAATAAGGGAATACAGTGGGGGCTTTCGTGAAAAAAATTTCCCACGGAACTTTTCCCATCGGTGAAAACTGGGAACGTTAATTGTGGTCGCAGTTTCTGTCGGAATAAATTGGCATCAAAAATTAATATTCCATGGCCACATGGGCAACCATTTTGTTTGACCGAATTTGAGCATGCAAGGAACTGTGGAAAATTGTTGGAATTTCCAATTTTAGAAGATGGGAGAAATTCAGTGGGAAATTTTATCCACGATAGCCCCCAATATCTACTAAATGACTGGCCCTGAAGTCTGCCGTAAGATGGTTATTCTTTTCATGAAATATTGTATTGGTATAACGATTTGGCATGATTGTGGCTTTATTTCACGAATAACAGCTTTGAATTGTATTTGTATTGCCCCAATTCTTTAAGATATCGTTCTATGCACACCTAGGGTATCAGCCACACTCTCAGGACTGTCAAACTCCCGAAAATGCAAACAAAAATTCGAATATCAAAATCCAAAATGAACAACATACCAAATGACTATAATCCCGAATGCCAGGATCTCGAATAAAATAATCCCGAATGCCAAATCCCGAATGGCTTACTACCTCTTTTTATCTATTATTAAAAATAGTGCGACCAAAATAAGAACACCTCAGTTTTCAGACTCTCAGAGTCTGGGAACGAAGTTTCCAATACCAAAATCCCAAATGGATAATATTCCAAATGAATAAAATCCAAAAAAGACAAAATCCCGAATGGTCTAAATCCCGAATGGCTTCGAACCTCCTGCTGTTTATGGTATTAATAACAAAGCAGTCGAAATAGAAACCTAGGTTTTAAGCCACACTCTCAAAGCTTGGCAACGAAGTCCCGAATGCCAAATCCCAAAAACGGAAAGAATCCCCATCCCAAAATCCCAAATGGCAAAATCCCGAATCAACTAATCAACACCAGTTATCCCAAAAAAAAAACAAAATCTCAATTGGATGAATTACCCAAAAACATAAGATCCTAGTTGATAATCTCCCCATGGGGAGGGAGGCCTCATGGACAAAATCCCCAATAAATATTTTATTCTGCCAAGATCCCCAAATCTGCAAAAATCACCAAAAGTACCCAACATAGCTTTGCGAATAGAATACACATACATACTGTGCCTTTGTTGAGATTGCTGTAGAGCTGTTAGGCTTGTATTAGTTTTTTGAAATTGGCTCAAAGGACCCGTGATTAAGTAAAATCCTCTTAACTTGCGAAGCGGACTATCCAAAGGTGTTGTTGTCCAAGAAAACTGTTAACATTCGTGCATTCTATTTAAGGTTGTAGTAATTTTCAGAAGAGTAACAACGTTTGAAATATGAACACCTCATTTCTCAGTCACATTCTTAGCGGTAAGGTATAAAATCCTGAATGCCAAAATCCCAAATACCATAGTCCCGATTGGCTTAGTAGGTACCCACTGTTTTTTGTTTTAAAGTTCATACGAATGAAATATAATCACCCCACGGTTACAGCCACACTCTCAGGGATTGGGTACAATATCCCAAAAGCCAAAATCCCGAATTGACAAAATCCCCAATGTTCAAATTCCTGAATGGCTAAAATTTTGAATTCCAGAATCCTAAATGACAGAACCCCGAATGCCCAAATCTCGAATGGCTTAGTTCTGTTTTTGGTATTAAAAATTTGGGATTATGTACCCTTCGCCACTCTCAAGTTTAATGAGTACCAGTATTACCGATGAAATTTTATATACCTTGATGGGCGAAGTGGTGCTTGAGATTTGACCAAAAGCGGTATACTAACTATACGTAGTACCTCGTGGCATAATCGTTAGGGCGTTGGACTGTCATGTCGAATGTTTGGGTTCGATTCCCAGCCGTGCCACCTAAAAACAGAAATGTCTTATCCGAGGTACTGCCTCTTGCGAGGAACTCACAAATCCTCCAAGAGTATACTTGTCATGTATAAGTTCTTCTCATCTAGCCGTTCGGACTCGGCAAAAAACTGTAGGTCCCCTCCATTCCTGCCAACAACACGCACACAGGAATGGTTGAGAGTTGTAAGTCACTAGGCCCTGGTTCTCCACAGGCTGTTGTGCCACCCAATTTATTTTTTAGTACTAACTTTACAGAACATATCTAAAATATCGAATGATTGGGTCCGCTCCTTTACTTTGAAGTTCATATAAAAAAAAAGATTGGACTAAAAATTATAGAAACTCAAAGTAAAGGATCACCATTTTTATTACTGCACGCTTTGGGTGTTTATTGATCCAAAATTAATAATTGCTTAAAAATCGTCAAAAGTGATCAACATGACTGTTCAATATTGACAGATAGAAAGTGTCACGAAAATTAAAATTAAACCTCTTATTGGAAGACCCTGTAAACCGTTTGTTTCGTCGCATCTAGCTGACAATTATAATTTCACTGACGACAGTTCCATCTTAAAATTTTTACCCTCAACGAATAGAAAAGCTAATTCCTAAACGTCACTTTTACTTTAATTTTTCCCCTGACAACCGACTATGTCAAATAACTTGAAGAACACATTATTCGTCTGAGCAGATGAACACTTCAAAGTGAAGAACTACTTTAATAGTTCAATCTAGCATGCATCATTGTTGTTCAATACTACAAAGCATCATCGGGGTGATTACACACCTGGAAGCCATCTACTTACCACACAACAGCAAAACAGCAACATCCTTTTTATTTCTAAGTGCCCCACGTTCATTTGGTTATATTGTCGGCAAAAGTCTAATATGGCTGTGGCCGTACTTTTCCTATTTAATTTAACAAAATTGCCCGCTTTTCTAGCCATACCCGGAATGTTTCGGTGGTACGTAGAGGTAGAGATACCTTCATTTAAACCGAACATGCCGCATGCCCGTTGTTGCTGCTGCTCTATGCTGGTACTGGTGCTGGTGGAAGACAAAAAGATTTGCATCCGGTCGAATGTACATATAAAAGAGAATAAGAGAAAAAAAATGTTTAAATTGCTTGTTAAGTGGCGCTTTGGGGCAATCAACCGCGCGTTGCTAGTTGATTCAGTGATTCTACACCGCTTTCCGTTCCGGCTATGTGTGTCCAATAAGGGAAAATAGCTTAGTTCCCTTAGGTGGATTTCAGCAGGAGTGGCAAGTTCCAAGCGGACACAAAAAAATAGCCCTTTCAAAGATCGCTTCCAGCTTCAGACCTAGGATTATATAATGTAGCTTGATGGTCTTTGCTTCTTTGCAGTGACCAGCATCAGTGCACGTTACAGAGTCGTCCTCATTTTGTCAAAATTCAACAGTAAACGTCCTGGAGAAATCGACCTTCTATTCGAGCAGACGTTGACGGTGGTATGGTAATGAAAGCCTATCCATTTTCTATTTCCAAACAGTGGCGTTGGAGCTGCCGGATGGTATATAGCAGCAGCATCAGTGCAGCTCTTCATTATACCATGCGACATTCCGAAAACGACTCCATGACAGTGTGGAGGTTATTTGAATTGCTTCTTCTTCTTCTACTACGACTTCGTCGTTGAGGCTGACACTGAATCAAAGCCAATCCTTGATTAATCAAGCTTTTACGGTGTTTCGGTCGTTCGCTGATGGTGCCCTCATTTGGTTTACATAGCGAGATGAAACGATATAGGTAGGTGAGGAGGGAGAAGGGGTGAATCTTGTGATATGTTCACTTCCAGAGAGTGACTCAAGGAACAGACAGAGTGCGGCAGCATTCCTTTTAAAAGATTTATGCCAACATTTCGTGTGCTGCTGCCATCATCGGAAGCAACACACTGGAGGTCGATGGGGGATACGCTTACGCAGTTCATCATCTCGCTGGAGGGTCTGTGTAGGCTCTCTGTGCACTCTAAATCATTCCAGATGCTTTCCCGAGATAATAATGGATTGCGAATACTGGCAATTTGCACCAATTGGTGATCGGTTGGGGCACACACACACGGTACACACCAACGATAAAATTGATCCCACTACTTAAAGAATGGCGGCCATGATTAAGGCCAATAAATTATGAAATTTTCTTTTTTAAACTTTTGTTGTTGTTGCTGGTTTTTGGAGCTGGATTCAATTCCCAAGGAGACCATCATACGAAGTTCTGGTGTGCTTTGGTTGTGGGGTGTGAATGTATAGTCCTTTCTTAGGATGTAAGTGCACAATGCACTCATGGTTGCACAGTTGGGACATCATACACTTGATAGACTTTTTTTGGTTATTTGGTGTGTGCACTCGCTAGCACAGCGCCATAAATATTTTTCAACTTTTTTTTTTTATGTAAGACGCCCCCCACATTAATAGTTAAATTGCAGTTGTTGTGTTCTTATTTATTTTATTTTTGCCAACACGAGGCCGATCGGACGGTATATCATGTGGACTATATGGGGGGTGCTGTTTTATAATGGTTACATGGATATACGTGTGATGTTATATGTCCAATAGCTTATTGTCATAATGATAAACGATTAAACGAGGCGGGAGTTAAAACACAGTAGGTCTGCAGGGGGTCTCTTCAAAATGCCTCTTTTGTCTTGGGCTGACTTTTTTTAATTGTTTCTATTTTTGTAAAGAATTTTTAGTTTAATTTAATCAAGTGGTGGTACTTAATTGTTGTAATACCGAAAGACAAAGTAGTTTCAATTTCACCATAAACTCCAAAAATCTTGGATTTCGATTTTTATTTAGTTTTGCTCCTTTTGGCTGCCAGCATGCTAGGTGAATTTTTTTAAATGAATAATTTATTATTTGGTTAAGTATTGCTGAATCCTGAATTGTAGGTTTTTGGAAAAATGTTCTTCACAATAATTAGAAAAATTGATAATCGAATCTGTCCCAATGGTATGAAACCTCTCAATCCTTTGAAAATTTTAAATTTTAATGTTTTAACTTTTTGTTGGAGACATTAGCTACTCGCTAACAATGGTAAGACAAATGTCAAAGAGCACAATTTGTAACCTTTTAACTGTTCCGTGGCTGTGTTAATGCAATGCTAGTCAAAAATTAGTTTTTTTTGCACTCGATTGATTTTTAAAATATAAGAAAACTTGATGTTAAGAAGTCCAAAATGCATAAATGTAGGTCCTTCTGCTAAGCAAAATTTTGAATAAGGGATTTTGTGATGATGAATTCCTAAAAAAATGATAATTTTTATTGGGAAATTTCAAGTTTATTTTATTTTGTTACCTAGTTATTTTGTTAGTTAACAGTACAGTGGGTTACACCTGCTATGTATATGCATGATGAACTGCAGATACTGAAAAAGAAATGTAGTATTTCATAGAGAGCTAAAAACGTAAATTTTTAGAAACAAAAATAACGGTATCTGGGTGATTGTTTGCCAACTGTTATTCTTAGTGTCCAGTACATTTTTTGTTATTTAATGTAAAATGGTCGAATAAATGCCTGGTTTGAGTTGGGTTAATGTCTTCAACCTACATTCGAGATTATGACAAAATTTTCTACTTTTTCCACAAAACTTGAAAAAGTGTATTCAAAAGTCCATTCCTTATTTTTCCAATAAAATCTACTGTTTTCTAATAAAATATTTTTTAATTGAATAGAAATGTTGTTCTTATTAAAATATTGAGTGCAATACTCTTTTGACAAAAAATTGGAAAAAAAGTCAAAATAATTTTTCCTGAATAAAATAATCATGATTGAATGTTGTTCGAGGATTGAATTTAATTTTTGAATGCAAAGATTGCCCACTGAAGGGCTGAACCGCCATTTTGTTTAAGTTTGAAGACATTTGTGTGGCGTTGTACATACCACTAATTTTTATTAATAGTTTTGTTGAAGGTGATTGTACTTTCCGAGTGATTGATTTGACTTTTGAAAGTGTGTCACAAATTTGTTTTTTTCAGTACCGTGGTAGTATTTTCTAAGCGTTTTATACCATGTTTTCGGTTGATCAGGGCCAGATTTAGACGTCTGGAGGCCCTAGGGCAGCAAAGGAGTGGAGGCCCCTGGCCCCTCATTATTTTCTAAAATAAAAATAAAATAAAAAGAAATTAAGTCGAGTGTAATAATTTATTCACAGAAAATTTTCATTTCTCGATGAACCAATTGGGCCCCAGTTATAGCTATCATTGAAACGATCAATGAAAATTTTGTTCTTCGATTTTGAGGTGTTTAGGAAAAAAATCATTTCCTATTTTGATAGAGGATTGAAGCTCAAGATTAAATTAATATTTCTAGCAAAAAAATTTTCAAATATGTCCATCCTAGTCCAAATAAGTCTGAATATTTCAATCATCATTGGTAAGAGAGTTCAATCCCTAAAATAATAAAACTCATTTTATATTGAAGGCTAGGCCACAATGAAAAATTTTGTTTGACAAGAAAAAATATTATTTGTTTTGGTTGATGCCAACCACTGATTTTCGCCTCAATCTTCTCAGAATCAATCATTAAAATTTCAATGATGAGCTTCAATTTTATAGCTACAACTGGTGCCTTAGTTCACTGTCACCTCGAAAGGCTAATCCGCATTCAGCAATGAATTTGATAGCAGGTACTAAATATAATTCTGAGTATTTTTGTTGCCTCTTTCCTCGCTCTTGATGATTTCAAATGAGTCTTTGAAATTCATATTCGTAAGGACGATCACATGAATGACTTCTCACCACTGAATTTGATGTTTTTGACCGTAACTATAACACGCTTAACAATATAATTTCCCTGTAGTTGGAGAAAAGCAAAGCCAGAAAAGACGGACTCTTGATTTTTATTGTGGAAGAAACTTGAATCTTTTTCACGATACTTTATCGCAATGTAGAAGTTCTGTAAATCCTTTATCAGCCCAATATTCCATCTTTTCATTTGTTTCGCTGTCAGACCTAATACCAATGTCATTTTTGTTTTGTTTTTGTTGGTGCGCTATTTAATTACTCGTCGGAATTTGAAATTCCATCTATTGTGGAGGCCCCTGTTTTGAGGAGGACCGGGGCTGTAGCCCCGACTGCCCTCCCCTAAATCCGACACTGCGGTTGATTAATGAAGTTTTGTATACCTTTTAACGGCATTAGTTAAAATTCTCTTCGAAAATATTTTTTTCGTTAGCATTGAAAAATGAGGTTTCATAAACTGCCTGATATCAGTACCGTGTATGTCAGTTCCATGGTATTTAAATCCTTATTGAACTTTAATTTAATAATATTAACTTTCTGCCAATTTGCCTTATAAGTGTGGTAGCACTTCTTCCAACAAGTCAAAAAAGCACAACGAAGAGGGTTGCCATTCAATAAACAAATACCATTTTAAACATTTTTTTTAATTTTTGATTTTTTGAAAACGGCTGAACTGATTTTATTCAATTTTTTGTATAGCTCCCAAAAAGTTTAAATAGTTGTGAAACTACCAAAATGTTTAAAAATTATTGTTTTGGATTTTTTAAATAAATTAAATTATTTTTTTGAAAACCCGATATTTCAAAAGCTATTGAGTCAATTTTTTTGAAACATGGTATTTAACGGTTTTTCAATAAGGGTATTCATTCATGCAACGGCGTAAGGTCGTCGTAAACGTAGTAAAGTTGTAAACTTCGTAAGCCTGTCTAACTTTCCGTACAAATTGTGACAGATTTACGAAGTTTAAAACTTTACTACGTTTACGAATGGCTTTATGCTTTTGCGTGCATAGCGTTAATATGTTTCAGATTATTTAAAAAATATTTTACTTTCATGCCATACAGGTGTTAAAAAACCATAAAAGAATATCTCATTTTTCTCAAAAACGACTCCTACGATTTTGATATTATTTTTCGTAATCTGAAGTTAAAAGGGTCTGCTATAAAATAAAAAATAAAATGCTCGACTGGGTCACACGTACTTGCTCTAATGTTCAAGACGATAAGGGTTTAAGAAAATTGTATACAAAGACATGGAAATTATGCGAGAAAAATGTTTAAGAACATGAAAAACGATACGAACTAACAACTCCTTTGATAGTTTAGGAAAACTACAATGCCATCTTAATTCTTAATTTAATATGATTGTTTGGAAAAGAATTAAAATCGTTGGATCGGTTTTTTAAAAAAATAATTTTTGATTAATTAAATTCTTAAAAAGTTTTTAAGGAAACATTTTGGTATGCAAATCTTAAGTGGGTATTTATTTATTTGCATATAAAAATTGAATTTTAAAACAAATTGTCATCCCGTTTTTGAGATATCGAATTTAAAAAAAAAATAACTTGAAACTTTTTTAAAAATTCATAAATTTCTTTTTTGAAAATTTTGTTATGCAAAATTATTTTAGCTTATTTGATATTTGTATGTAAAAAAGACTTATCTTAATCCGTTCAGCCGATAATGAGAAAATTCTAAATAAAAAAGTAGCTAGGAGTAATTTTAAAATTATTAGAAATATGTACAAAGATCGCAATAATTCTAGCATACGGAACAAGTTGAATCAAAATCATAGAAGTCTTTTTTGACCAAAAAATATTTTTCTTAACGGTTTTTTCACATTTGTATGGGAGGTACTGCTGTCTTTTATAAAAGTAAAGTTTTTTTGGTTCTTAAAAAAATGAGGAACATGACCAAAAAACGCTATGTTCCATGCTAAAAGAAAATCTATCCAGCCATTAAGCTCAACGGACAGCCTAACAGGCAGACACAGAATTGTGAGTAACATGTTTGATCAAAATATTTTACGAATGCATAACTTAATAACTTAACCATAAACTTATGCAGTACCTATACCTACATATATCTATATACACAAGGCCGTAGCCAGGCCGACATTTTTGAGAAAGGCATTTGTAAATCATACTTTTACATTTTAGTATGAAATTTTTTCCCAAATTTCTGCGATAGTTATTTATTAATTTAATTTAATTTAGCTCACTTACTACATCATTTTTAATGAATATATAATAAAGTATAGATATTGGCACGGAAATTGCAAACTAGGCTTTATAACGATGAATTTACTTTCGAACTGACATTTTTGTTGCCAAAAAATTTGTATTTTGATATAGGTAGTATACAAAAATTGCTTACAGCACAGACATTTTTTCTTTGAGTACCATTTTTTTTTACCACCACGCTTTTTTTACCCAAAAAAAAAACTGTAGATATAGGTGCTTAGCTTAAATGGTGAAATACTTTTTTTTATTTACCGTAATAAAAGAGTATGATGAAAAAAGTAAAAAGTGCCGAAAAAAAACTTAAAAGTTTTTTGGACTATGACCAGCGCCGTAAAAGTGCATTCTTAAAAAATTTAAGTAGTTGTTTTAGAAAAAAGAAAATTTAATTATGATATGAAAAATATTATTTTTTTAAAACCAACCCAACGATTTTTGAAGTTAATATTTCGCATAAGCTTCTATTAATTCAGGATTTCAGATGCCATTATTCAAATCAAACTTTTAAAAAGAGTTGTTATAGCAATTACAAAAATTCCATGTTTTTTTTTAAATATTATTTCATATTATCCATATTCTTATGTATAGATACACTTTTCAAAATTCTAAGAGCAAATACGTGTGACCCAGTCTTGTATTCGTTCGCTTTTAGTTTTTTTTTTTTTTATCCACAATGTACTATGTTTAAGGCGTATTTAACGTCTGTGAAGCTAGCAGGGCAACTTTCACCCACGCAATTGGGACCTTGACAGGAATTTGCAGTTTTTTTTGCATTTGTTTTGCATTTCTATTCCCGATTTTGCAGTTAGCCAAATAACGGTGTAATTTAGTGACCTGCTAACCTCACAGTGAAGTTAGCAGGTCACATGGCGTATCTCAGGAACCAAGCGTGCTAGGAACTTGTAGTAAGGCTCCAAATTTGCAGTTTTTTTGCATTTCAAGAATACGCCATGTGACCTGCTAACTTCACTGTGAGGTTAGCAGGTCAGTATGAAATTTTTTTTTAAAAAAGGACTTCAAAATTCTGACCTAGCCTATTCTTGAAATGCAAAAAAAACTGCAAATTTGGAGCCTTATTGCAAGTTCCTAGCACGCTTGGTTCCTGAGATACGTCATGTGACCTGCTAACTTCACTGTGAAGTTAGCAGGTCACTTAATTACACCGTTATTTGGTGAACTGCAAAATCGGGAATAGAAATGCAAAAAAAATGCAAATTCCTGTCAAGGTCCCAATTGCGTGGGTAAAAGTTGCCCTGCTAACTTCACAGACGTGCGTATTTAAGCCTTTGGGAAATGTGTGACCCAAAGATATTGGTTGGTGTCCTCCTCTGTCTACCTTCATCCTTCACTATTAATGACGAGTTTCAGTAATGAGTTTACTCAAAATTAAATCAGAATTAATAAGAGCAATCAAGATAAAGTTTGATTCGTGGATTAATCACAACTTGAATGGTTAAGAATGAAAAAGAACAAAGATTGAACAAAATCCCATCACATACTAAATTCCTGGTTGAACCTCAGTTAATCTGAATAATTAGGTGTATTAAAATTATGAATCCAAGACATATTGTACAACCACGTTTATACAACTGGCCCTCAGTTTATTAAGTTTCAGTTATTAATAAAGTTATTTTCAGTGGGGAATTAACTTAAAATTTTAGTTTTCGAGTTGTGATACACTTCGTAAGCCCCCGATTCAGTTGAGCTAACTTGGGATCATAATTGACTGAAGATCAACGGCTAGGTTTCGTAGGCTTTGTAAGAAAAATTGACCAATTTTCGTCTGATGAATGAAATTTATTAAATAAAAAATATTTTTCATCGCTTTCTGCTTTATTTTATTTTATTTTATTTTATTTTATTTTATTTTATTTTATTCTATTGGTTTTATTTTTATATTTCAAAGTAAAATTAATCTTTTAAAACTAACTTTCTAAATTTCTTTTTTCATTTCAGATAAAAAAAAACAATTGTCATGTGACCTACAAAGAAACCGTGTCCAACAACCAATGTATATATAATTAATATTATTAAATAAGGAATCATTTGTCAAAAAATACTCGATTCCATAGTGCCATAAATGTATAAGCCCTAAGACAGAGCATCTAAAACCTCAAAATAAAACAAATTCCGTCCAAATTTGCTGAGATTCAAGTGCCTTCACTAAAAGAACAAAAAAAAAAAAAAAAAAACAACAACAACAAAACAAATCAAGCCATAATCATCAATTTTGTTGTAAACTTTAAAAATAAGCTAAGAGCACCATCAAACTAGTATATTTACTACAGAAAAGATCAAAAACCTATAAGGATACTCTCTAAGACACCAAAAGCCGTGCAATCAAAAAACATTTAACAGCTTTAATCACCACACAGACCGATTCCAAGAATCTAACTCTTAAATCAACATGTCATCACCACTCACATCACAAGACCTATCCATGTCGGCTGCGATTCATCAGCAGCAGCAACAACAACAGCAGCAGCAACAACAGCAGCAGCAACAACAGCAACAACAGCAGCAGCAACAACAACAACAGAACCATCAACAGCGTGGCCACATCAACCAGACATCACCATCGCCACCACATGCCACAGCAGCGTCACCCAATTCCGTCCATTCCAACGGCTTGCCATTGATTTCGCCAAATGCCATACATCGATCTCCAGAGAGTCCACAGCCAGAATTAGCCACCATGACAAATGTAAACGTCCTGGATCTCCATACAGATTCGTCCAAGCTCTACGACAAAGATGCCGTCTTCATATATGAGCCGCCAAAAGTCGAGGACCAAGTGATCGACGCCCGAATGGTTGCCCAACTTAACCAGCCATCGATCCCCCAGCCACTGGCCAAGATCGAATTCGACGAGAATCAGATTATCCGCGTGATCGGTCCGAACGGAGAGCAGCAGCAGATCATCAGCCGTGAGATCATCAACGGGGAGCACCACATTTTGTCCCGCAACGAAGCGGGCGAACACATCCTTACCCGGATTGTAAGTGATCCATCCAAACTTTTACCCAATGACAGTGCCGTCGCGGCAGCTATGTTCTCCCAGGCCCAGAAAATGGCCACCGATCATGGAGTCTATCAGACATCTCCCATGGACGCTTCTGTTCTGCAGCAATATGATCCCGTCAAGACCGAGGAGGATATGTACGAGGAGTCGAAAAAGGGTGGCCAGATCTTGTACACCACCCATGACGATTCAAAGCCCATGTCAGGACACATGCCCAACAAGCTCGAAGGGGATCTCTACCAGGATGACAAGCACATCGACTTGATCTACAACGACGGAAACAAAACTGTCATCTACACAACCACGGACCAGAAGGGCCTCGAAATCTACTCCGGCGGCGACTTGAGTGGCCTAGTGGCTTCGGCCGATGGTCAGGTCGTCGTCCAGGGAGGCTTGCAGTATACCACAGCTGGGACAGCTGGTGGACAGCCGGTGTACATTGTGGCCGACGGTAATTTGCCACCAGGAGTTGAAGGCCATTTGCAAAGGTAAGTGGGTTAATGCTTGGCGAATAGTACAAAATAAACTTTGCGTTATAAATAGAATCCACAAGGAGGCGAGCGATCTAGAACTGTGATTGTGAATTTATGAACCATAACCGAAGTCCACTTCTCTCTTTGGGGCTTAATAATATTTTTTTTTTTTTGAAGAGGGCGTGGGTACATTTTAAGTTTCTCTCATGTGATTTCCCTGTGATTGTGCGCGCCGATAAAGTAGGCCATGACGTTACTGCTTTGAGAGTTATAAGAGATAGAGAAGTGGTGGGTTATGTTTACGAGTTGGTCATAAAGTTTGTTTGTGCTTTGCACAAGATTGCGTAAGACAATCACGCTAGAAGCACAGTACAGTTGGTTGTAGGTATGTAGCAGCAGCCAGCGTCCTTGGTTCTGCTTTGGAGAGATAAACAAAGTTCTTCGGATAGTGAATTTGTTTTGTTTGTGCTTAATATGTCAGGAAGCTTGGCTTTTAAGGCTTAAGTGGTTCAGGCAATTAGGTGTGAATGCTAAATTATATTTAATTGATATTTGTGTCAGTTTGAGGAAGGAGGAGTTATATAACGAAGTCAGCTTGAGGTACTAGGTGGGCTGCTATTATGTAAACCTATGCACTAAGAGGATGTTAGCAGACCATGACAGATTTTTAAGTGAAGTTATTTATTGGATTTCGTGCTTCTTAAAAATACCTAGTATCGGTTTCAGATTATAATAGATCGTTGCCTTAGGGACTAAGCTTTGAAATTTACACCTCAAAAGGTAATTTATAGTTCAATGAAAATTAATCGCGTAATTTTTGGCTGTGATTCTAAGTTTGCCTCGCTGCATGAGAGGGTTCTTATGCATGGCTTGACCTGCAATGCACTCGAGACCTTTTCGAAGCCTTTGTCAAATCCCCTGCCACTTACGTTTTCGAATGATAAATGGATTCCTGAATTTTCCTCCCATTAAGTTTATCACTGGAGATACGGCTAGGCCAGAGAACCCTCAGGATGTTTCATTGATATCTATTCACGACCGTTTGCAGCTTTCTTGTGACATCGGGTGTTACTTTCTAAGTGGTGCAACACCCTGTACCTATAAAGAAGCCCGGAGTTAACATTAAAACAGAGAAGTCGTAGCTAGGTCTTTAGGCTCTTTAAGTTATTTCTTCATATTTAGAGCATTTCCTGATTCAGCTACTTATATATTTAGTTCGCCATCAGTAGTGACAATACTATAGCAAGATATTGAAAGCTCTACTGGTCGTCTAAAATTTCCTCTTAGGTAGATGAGGAAGTTCCAAGGCTGATTCTTTGTTTTCGCCGTATTGATCCTTAGCCCACTTTGGATTTCAAATTTCTCTGTATTCCTTCCTTTATGCAGAGCGTGATATCTGGATCCATCACGTGTAACCATAATATTAGTAACCAGTTTAGCCAAGATGCCCTACGTGCACAAAGTAAGCCAAATAATTTCTTGAACGCCTTTTTCAAAATCTGTTGAAGGCCTTTTCAAAGTCAGTGTAATCGATATCCAATGCACTGTTCAATGAAAATCCGCAAGGTGCCTTGATGTGGTCCACACAGGAAGATCGAGTTTATAATCCTGCTTATTCGGGCCGAGCGTGTTTTCGAAGTATGGTAGTTTATTCACTCCAAAACGATTTTTCCTCTTACCTTGATGGCTCCACCAGGCAGCATGCAAATTTCTCTAGGGTTTCCGCACTGCGTATCTAAGTTCTCCTTTCTTTTGGAGCTTTGGAATCATTCTCTTTTTCAAACTTTTAGGAAAACTTTCTGTTTCCCACGTGTATGTGTATGACGCTGCTCGTAGTTAGTCTGCGGAAAGACTCTCAAGTACAACCGCTTTGTTGTCCCTCAGTGCTCTGATTTAGGTTAAGATTTCTTCTCTTCTGGGAGAAAGGAGTGCGTTTTTGGGAATTCGTTACTACGTACGGATCACTGATGTGTGTTGGGTTCACTTCACTTGCGAAAACATGGTTTAAAACCACAGAAAAGTGCTTCTTCCATCCACCTGTTGAGCTTGTCCTCAGCCGAAAGCAGAAGAATCCGTCTGTGTCTATTACCAGGTGTTGTCTTAGAGCTTTGGGCCTTTGGTAGTTCTGTAGACGGCCCTACTGTAAGATCTACTTCTCGCTTCTTCTGCTTCTATAGCCAATGTGTTGATATAGTTACGCTCACCACGTTGCCGTCGGTCACACGCTACGGTGAAATTCTCTTATCCTCTTGCTCTTGCAATACGCAAACTTGCAAACTTGTTTATCTCTGCTGCTGGAGTAGCTATGCGAGCTTTGAGCTGTTTTCTTCCTAACCCAAGTTTTTTCGACCGACCGACTTATACTTTCAGCACCGGATATGAACACATTTTTCACAGTGTAGCAATGGTTTTCGATGGAGGTGGGTTCCGTGCTACTGATTGCTCTCAATTCTTGTTGAAAGTGGTCCCCTAGTTGTTGGCGGACTGAAGGTTAGGTTAGAAGAGGTCATGATACGGCAAGCCGAATTATGTCACTCTGATCTCAATGGATCCATTGCGCTCCCCATAGGATTTATATAAGGTAGGTGTGGGGAAAAGGATAAGGGGGATTTGTGGAGTTTAGGTATGGGTTGCCTCCCTGGATTATTTTGAATTCTGGATGAATTTTAGGATATTTTTTAGTGGCAAGTCATAAATGTCACCCAATTCGTCGAAAAAGTAATATCCCAGAGCTGCCTTTCTACTTCTGGCTACGCTGGGGGTACTTACAAGAAAAGAGTGATATTTATGAACCCTCCTCCATCTCTACATCCTGACACCCTCATCACAAGTCCAACGAGCTAATGCCCATTCTGTGCATGTGGTTTCCTATAGAGTTGTGACCCGTTAGGATTTCATTTAGGATGGATAGTTTAGACCTGCTAATCTTAAACAAGTATTCTTAGTTTTTCTTCGAAATATTCGCCCATAGATTCCACAAAATCCTGCAAATGTCGTCAATTGACCGTCTGACGTCTGCATCTGTAGCCTCGAGGAAACTTTGGTGAATTCTACCTTTTTCTTGCTCCAGACGACGACGATCACCAGAGACCGGTTTGGCTCGGATCAAGAGATGACCCGTTTTCCTCCAGTTCATCTACCACATTGTTCCCGTATATATCACGGTACATGGGATCCATCTAAGGGTAACTGTGTTCATTGCGCTGAGAATCTTCAGCACATTTTGTCAACTATCTAAGGAACCTTAAGTCTTTTGGTAATTAACTTGGGCATTCGGGTACTTTCTTGGAACTTCCGAACTGCAGCTGGTGGTCCCGGGCAATTCCCATGTCTTCACCCTTTTTGTGCTCAAATACGGTACCTCCTATTAAAATTCGGTTGGCGTTACTAAAATCAAAAAGAAAAGTTCGCCATTGTTGTTGGGGTTAGCATCACCATCCTTTCCCATAACATGAGTGAGAGCCCATCATTGTCATTGTCAACCCTGACATTTAAGTCTCACATTACCATTATGATGTCTCCACGTGGTTTTAAAAAGCCTCCTTCTAAAGCCTAGTACGCTGCTGATGCGAAACGAAATTTGTAGTTGGTCTCCAACAAACAACGAAATGCTTACGAAAACGAAGCGGAAAAATATTCATTGACAGTTGCACAAATTCAAAAAATTAAAACAAATGCAAATGCAAAAAAATCACAAGCTTCCATGCGGCAATGAAAGAAGCAACAAAAATAAACAAGAAAAAACACAAATGTCATTTTTTCGCACACAATAAATGGTCTGGCTAATTAATTGAGTGCAAAAAAAGAGTGTAGACATCTCCAAATAATCTGCTAAATTTTTAACAATTTCGCTCATCGAACAGCGTACTGCAGAACGAAAAGTAGAACTAAATTTTTAGTTTATGATTTCGTTGTGTCATTTTTGTATGGGATTTTTCGTTTCGCATCAGCAGCGTACTAGGCTTAATCGAAAAAAGAGATCCCCGTTGGGGCGTAACTCTGTATGATGGTGGAGTTGGATCTGTCATCTAAAAAAATCAATCTTTTGAGAACTGTTTTTGAAAAGTTAGAATCCAACGTCAGATTCACGTTTTGTTCCAGATGCCTTTCCAGAGTGGAGTAATACAGTATCTATTGCGAATTGTAAACTTCCCCAAGCCAAACCATCTAACTTCACTCATCCCTAAGGTGTTCTTCATATAGAGCATGAAATCTTTCTCTAACTGTAGGAATCTGGCATTTTGAGGACCTTCATTTCTGTTGTCTTCTTGATATTCCAGAAAGCAATCTTTGTCCAGGTAAAATTACCAAAACCGTCAACGTATTATCATTTCTTATACAAGATGTAGTGTCAGTTTCGGCTAAGTAGTGTTTATTTTGGTTAAGACGAACTTTCCCTAGAAAGCTAAGCCTTTCGTACTTGTAATTTTAGCCTTTTTGCGTATAAAGGGACACGCAGATAGTTTCCGGGGACCGCCACAAGGAGATAAAATAAGCACTTCATCGTGACAGATTGTTGCAATACTTGCCATTAACTTAACTGTGAATTTACTTTTTTTTATCAGCAATGTGCGGTAATACTCCAAATTTGCAGCTGCTAGCTCTATGCCTGATAAAAGCTAACTAAACACTGGAGTTAACATTGCAAAATTAATTTTTCGATTATTGTTTTTTTGCAAAATAGGACTTCAAAATTTGAACCAAAAATTGCATAAGAAACTTTGAATTTCGACAAATTTACAGGTTTCTAGCTAGCTCCATTGTTGTAAAAAAAGAAACCTAAATAGCTTGGTAGATTTTCCATTTCTCAACTTCTAAATGAATAAATTTTGATGGTGCAACAGCTCGTGGAGAACCAGGGCCTAGTGACTTACGTTTTTATGACAGTAATGCAGGGGACCTACAATTTTTTGCCGAGTCCTAACGGCTATATGAAAACCACTTATTCATGACAAGTATACTCTCTGAGGATTTCTCAGTTCCCCGGAAAAAACATTTCTATTTCCAGGTGGCAGCGGCTGGGAATTGAACCCAGACCTTCGACATCGGCATAAAAGTCCACAACGCAGTAACCATTATGCCACGAGGTACTTCTAAGCTCTGCTGAATTTGTTCGTTAAAAGAAATGTATCAATTGCGAAGAGTAAACATTAATTGACTTCAGCAAGTCTAATACCTGCAAGTATAGATACTCCGATATTTGTCATCTGTAACGGAGAAGAAAGTATTAGTGGAGCAGATAATGTAAGTTTAGTTTGAAGCCATTCAGACATACCTATTTCTTCTTTATTGTAGGAAGTATTCAAATATATTTATTTCTCCCGCTCTTTCCTGTTTGAAGTGTGTTTCCGTAAATATTTTCAAGACTATCTGTATTTTTGTTGGCATACAATGCGTTGCGTTGTAGTCAATCTTATACAGCAACACAAAAAAAAAACTCCAGTAAACTTAACACCAATCTTGCCTAAGAAAGGCGAAGTATTTAGCAAACGGTGTGAGTGTGAATATATTTCGCTATTTTGTTAAAATCCTGAAAACTTCTTACTTTTTCTTCGCTTAAGTCTTGCCACGGAACTTCTGATCTGCAAATTTTTTTCAACTTCAATCCCTTTTTTTTAAGACACTTAAATCTCTTCCACCGCTGCTGTGTTTGTTTATCTCAAATCTCTTCTTAAATATTTTGTGTCTTAAAAGTTTGCTCTTATCATTCAAATATATCATTAGTGTCTCTCTATCTCTTTCTTTCTTTATATTAACCCGACCGTGTAACATATAAGACATGTCACCCAATATTACCATAATTAGTCAAGATCACCAAATGAACGTGCTCTGCATCTGCGCTCGCCTACATGAGTGGTATACAAGAGCGCACACAATCCAAACAATCAGTGAAGCATATAGATACCCTTTAAGAAGTTAAGTGATGAAGAACGAATGCGGGGTAATGGTAAATGTTCATCTTTAACTTTGCTATCTGCATCTCAAGGTAGAAAAACACAGCAGCCATTATGTAGCCTCTGTCTGATGGTCAAAAATGCTCACGCAGCATAAACCAGTGATGGTGTTGCAGTGACCAACCAACAACGGCTGTGCGGCCAGCGCGGCGGGTGGATTTCGATAGTAATAGCTAAGTTACCCCCCTATGGTCAAACGTATTAGCCATGGGACAAATAACAATCAGATCATTGGATGCAATCCTTAACCAGTAACCACTGTGTTCCAGAGCGCAGCAGTCAGTGGTGGAAATGGAAACTATTTTCCACTATAGACCATCTAATAGATTGACGATAGTTCCAAAGACCTATCTTAGGAATGGCATCGGCTATAGTTGCGGTGGTGGCTTGGTCGCATGGTGGTCCTTCGTCGTTCAAACACCAATCCCCGTTAAAGATGCTCGCCCATTTGAAAGCAATTGCTCTGAGGTTGAAGTTGAATGAGATTTTCTCTTATTCATCTTTTAACTGACCGCGATCTGTAAGAGAGGGCTTTTGAAAACGAATACGAATCGTAGAAGTAGAAGAAGAAGAAGAAGTTAAAGATATAGCAGGCCATTGCAAATGGCATCGATAAAGAACTCAAGGACCTAAGGGACAATTTATCACCTGGCGCACAATAGATTGCTTTGCGAGTTTTGTGATCGATTTGGTGTGATTCCTGGGGCCCCATGTAGTACAATGAATTACTTGAATACATTTTCGATGCATTGGAGTTTAAGCTGAAGGTGCCAAATTATCAATGATTCTATACAAGACGACCCCGAAACATCCTTACAGTGGGTGATGAGATGATTATTATGGCGGTAATTTTAGATTATCCGAGGTTGAAAATGATGTTTATCTTGGTCTGAATGGATTTATAGCTAAAGGAAGTAGTTGATGTAGGGTAAAAGTTGTTTTTTTTTTCAAAAGCTATACCTATGATGAAATGGTAGCCGGGACTTGAGCCAGAAACTTTGTTGTGTAAGGTTCAAAGTGCTCGTACTGAATTAAATCATCAAAGGTGCATTCCTAGTTGAGAGTAAACTTTTGAAAATGACTCTCGAAGAGGTGTCTGTGAGTTAATTTCATATGACTTTGCCCACTTTTGAGCTTGACTCTCGATAGCTAATTCTTAATGTAAGCTAAGTTGATGGGAGTCTTTTTACTCTAAAAAAGAAACACACCTTAAAGTGAGTACCTACTCGTACGGAATTTTATCATCAAAGGTGCATTTCTATTTGAGAGTAAACTTTTGTTTCAAAACTCTTGAAAATGACTCTCGAAGAGGTGTCTTACCCTCTGTAAGTTAATTTCATATGACTTCACCCACTTTTGAGCTTAACTCTCGATAGCTACTTCTCAATGTAAGCTAAGTTGATAGGAGTCTTTTTACTCTCAAAGAGATACACACTTTAAGGTGAGTATCTATTTGAGAGTAAAAGGACTCCAAGGAACTCTCAGGCAGCTTTCGAGAATAAAACTCACAAGTGGACACAGCCATAAAATTAGCTCACACAGAAAAAAAACCTTTCCGAGGGTCACTATCGGGAGTTTTGTAATGAAAGTACTCTCAAATGGAAACGCAGCTTAACCCTCTGTGAGCAAATTTCATATGGCTGTGTCCACTTTCGAATTTTACTCTCTATAGCTGCACGCTTAAGAGTTGATTGCAGTCTCCTTACTCACATAAGGATACATTGATAGTAGCACAATGAACTTGATGTTTACTCATGGAAAGCTCTCAGTAGAATCAATTTTGCCGTAGACTTATGTCCTGGTAAAAGTATCTGTATCTCTTCTTCTTATAACAGAAGCTAAAAGTTGTAGAAAAAGTCGATATTTTGAAATTAATTTAACTATTTTTGAAAACCAGGAGCTTTGGAATTGTTAGTTGATTCCTTTTTTCAATTTCAGTGTCGAAGTTTCTACAGAAACTCCATGTTCATTCATTTATTTGGGGAATTTTACTGTCCCCTCATTTCAGAAAGCCTAAGAGATAGTTTTTTTTTTCTTACAGGGCAAAACTACACAAGGAACCCTCATAAGAATATTACAAACTCCCCCATGCCACAATCTACTTAAAAATTGTGTTGCGCGTGCCTGACACTTGATGCACGTCCGTCCATCAATTTGCATATTAAGTGGCTTCTCACAGGCCCTCGCACCCTCACCCTATTATAACATTTTCATATAAATAATGCAACTTACATCACGACAACGATATGTATAGTGACGAAGGAAATTCTTTGGTGAAGTGTTTATTATTGGCAAGTTCACCAGTACCACGCCTTGCAAAATTGTCAGAAGAGTCGCAAATGTATACCTACAACAATTGTCTGGGAAACAATTAATCGCTCGGGTGCTTCGTGTGAATTTTTGTTTTTTTATTAACTTCTCTATTACAAAACGATATGCGCTGACAAGCTTAATATATACGAACTTGGTCTCGTAATTGAATGTGTTTATTTCGGTGAATTAATTGACCAAAAGGGTGAATTTGTCGTGTGGGGAATTATGGGTTTGCCTTTTGACAGGTGGGTTTAAGTCTTTTTTAAATGTTGCGTGACTTTAAGTCACGTATTTATAACCACAGATAAGAATGTTCAGATAAAGAATAAAATTATCTAAAGTTAGGGTAAGTGGGGGTAAATGACAGGTGGTTATAAAATGTTGTATGTATCTGTATCACTATTTCTAGATCATTTTTATGACTGGAAAGGTAAGAATTGAGATATATGCAATGAGAAATGGATATAGATCTATAAACTTAAAATTCTGCAATGAAAAAATATCTACAGTTAAGAGATTGAGACCATATCTATGAAAATTGTCCTATTTAAGAATAAGATAAATCTTAAAGTCTAGAGGTGCCTGTCCATTTGAGAGTACTTTCACTAGTAAACTCGAGAGGGATATTCTCAGTTGGCTGTCCATTTGATAGTAATATTCGTGATATTTTGGTATCGAGAGTTGTTTGTAAGAATTTAGAGAGTTTATTTCCTCAAGAGTTCTTCTGCTAGTTTCTAGTTGGAAGTAGTAAAAGCGTAATGCATTCTTATTTACCAGCTAGGTGCAGGGACATAACGCCCGAATTTTTTATTTCTGAGGCTTGGATCATAAGGCCGAAATTGAATTTTGGGCTTGAGTCCCACCCAAGTGAGACCCAAGCCCCAAATATTTTTGCTAAAAATGAGACATAAATCCCAAAGTTTTATAGAACCACAGAAGAATAAAGAGTTTTCGATCATTTTTGTGTTTTTCAAAAATTCTTTGAGTCCAGATTCTTTAAATGTAAAAGAAAATTTGCATACACCCACTTCGCATCCACCCCAAATCCTATGGTGCGCCCAAGCAGGGGGGTTGCATAAGTTTAAGTTTAAGTTTAAGTTTATTTTTAATAAATATTACAATTCACAATAAGAGTACACTTTTTAGCCTGTGAATGTTAATAACTATAAATTAAAATTTTAAATGAGAAACAAATTAAAAGAAAATCAAAAGATAATGAGCTTATAAAAAAAAATAAATAAAAAATAATAACAAAATTATAATATTCAAAAATTGAAATGATTAATTACATAAAAAGCTAAATTTATCATTGCATTTATATCTTCAGTTATATGTATGTATTATAAAATTTGAGTTTGCTTGATGAAAGGTAAATGGGAGGGAAGGGGATAGTATCAAAATTAGTTGCCTTGGTTAGTGAAGAACAGCCGTAACTCGTCCTTAAACCGATGCGTGTCACTTAGCTCCCTCAAGTTGCGCGGAAGTGAATTCCACAGGCGTATAGCGGAAATAAAAAATTGTCTTTCGGATGTTAGGCAAGAAAATTGTGGTAAAATCAAACAAACAGATCTGTTAGATGCCGAAAACCGGATTTTTTCGAAAAGATAGGTCGGCTGTCTTGATTTTATAATTGTAAATAACAAAAATAGGGTACGAAACTTTATGTAATTGAAAAAAGACATATCCAACAAACTTTTTTCCAGATGTGATATATGGTCAAATCTTCTCAGATTATAAATATAGCGAAGAGTACTATTGAATGCTACTTGAAGCTTTCTTTTACATATACTATCACAGTTATAAAATATTTCACAACCGTATACTAGTACTGGAATAACTAAGGTCTTAGCAAGAATTAATCTCGTGTTAAGCGGTGTATACTTTTGTGCAGTCCATAAAGTTCGAAGAACTCCATATGTCTTACATACCTCATACCTAGTGGGACATTACCCCAACATTTTTGCTTTGGGCTTGGGTCTTACTTGGGTGGGACTTTAGCCCCAAATTCAATTTTGGCTTAATGACCCACTCAAGCGGGACATAAACCCCGAAATCAAAAATTGGGTGCTATGTTCTTATGACCCTGCTCCTACAAGGCGAAAGGTTGCAGATGCAGATGCTTTTATTATTGGCATTTTTCTTTAAAAAGAAAAAAAAAAGTGAACAAAATGGTGGGTAAACTTGGTGCGAGGTCTACGCATACCTACTCTTGCAATAGAACTTCAAATTGTAGTATGAATTTAGCAGTAATACAATCCGAATACAAAATGGATATCAAATTGAAGGAAGCCATTGCCATACCAGTAAATAACATACATAAATTTGGTGGCGCAACAGTTCGTGGAGAACCAGGGCCTAGTGACTTACAATAATCTCAACCATTTCTGCGTGCGTGTTGCTAGCAAGAATGGAGAGATTTTTAGCCGAGTCTGAACGGCTAAATGAGAAGAACTTTTTCATGACAAGTATACTCTTGAAGGATTTGTCAGTTCCTCGTAAGAGGCAATACCTCGGGAAAAACATTTCTGTTTTTAGGTGGTAGCGGCTGCCATAGTATTGGTAACACTTAGATCACTGACGTTTCTGGTAATCGAGTTAATTAAATGTGCAAATTAAGAATGTACATTTATAAATGTCCACTGTTTTGCCATGTTGACTCTTGAAAGCTACTCGCAAAATACGCACTGTGTTGGAATTTTGTGAGTGCAATGGTGGTCAAAACGTGTGTCTGCTTGCGAGTAACTCTCAAAAAGATCAAATTTCAAGAGTGAAAAATAAGCTCTATACGAGCTTATGTCTCAAGACTGTGTGCACTTGCGAGTTTACTCTTAAGAGCTATTAGAAAGCTGCTTGCAGCATTTTTACTCTCAAACGGACACGCACCTAGAACTAGGAACGTTTTTGATAAGTAATTTTTTATGGCTGGTTATTTGATATGATATATTTTCTCTAACTCCTCAAGGTGCGTTTTGAATTTGAGAGTACTTTCACTAAAAGACTTTCGATAATCGATAGTGGCTCTCGGATAGCAGTCAACCCCTTTCCGGTCTATGCGCTCATTTCATGTCTATTTCAAGTTCATAGTTTTACTCTCGAGAGCTGTATGAAAGCCGCTTGCAGTCTCCTTACTCTCATAGACCTGCGTAAAGTGCGTATCTATTTGAGAGTTAAAAGACTGCAAGCAACTCTCAATCAGTTCTCGAGAGTAAAACTTGCAAGTTGACACAGTCATGAAATCAGCTCACAGAAGGGTAAAGAGCTATCCGAGAGTTATTGGCAGTGAAATTACTCTCAAATGGAAACGCACCTAGGGCAGTATGGCTGGTGGGAAATGTTACGTGGTCCGGAATTTTTAAAAAGGGCGTTGGAAAATGTAAATGTATCTTGCTCAACTTTTATTTAACTTAAAGTATACATTTTATTTTATAGGTTGAAATAGCTTTTAAAATTTCTACTTAACAACATTTTTGACATCTCTTTCCAGTAAAAATAAATGTCGAAAATATTAAAATTTTAATTTCTAATACAAAATTTTAAATGAGGATTCTCACCCTGATCAGCATCCTGTGTACAGCTTTGAGTGTAGGCCTTGGTGACTTCTATGAAGATTTCAGCTTCTCATATCAAAGTTACGTCATCAAAGATGTTCTTGGGATGTGCTTTGTTGGTGACAATGTGGCCAATCTGGTTGACGGTGGATTGATTTTACAAAGGAAAGAACTTCGTGGCTCTACGAATATCCTGCTATCCTAAAATACTATTCCTTCTGTGCAAGTGAAACTTTTGCTGTTAGTTTAGATGTTGATTGTCAAGGGGGCTTCGCTTTACAATAGAGTGCACTCAAGTGATTGTTTAAACTACGAACCAGACCGTACACATAAACATTTTTGGGGGAGTGATATCACTTTCCACTGTCCATCGCTTATCTATTACAATATTCAAGGTTTCTTTTTTAAAGCAAGCAATACAAGAGGTCGTCTAGCACCCCAACTAAAATCAAAAGAAGAGGGTTGGGAGGGAGGATGAATTGGGTTCCTCTCTACTGGATGTTTAAGGCTCTCCATAAGAAAAAAAATATTTCTTCCAGAAACTGTTGTTTTGAGCCCCAATTTTTCTTTAATTTTTCTTGTATTTTTTTTTAAGTTGCTATAAAAAATATACATTGAACCTTTTTCTTTGGTGGTAGAAAAACTGTTTTTTGCATTGGACATAAATGTGCAAATAATGGACAAACAGGCGAAGTTATTGGCCGAAAATATCAAATATGAATTTATTTTTATTTTGAGTGGTGCTATAAAAAGGACTGAGGGTGGGAGTACAATTTTGTATTGATATATGAGGCCGTGAGTGCAAAAGTGGTGTAACCCATTTTTTGGCATTTTTGATATTTTTGTCTCGTATTTTTACTAATTTTTACTAAGCTAAAATTTTAATTTCTGAAATATTTAATATATCTTTCCAAAAATGTGACGTATACTCCTTAAATCTCAGTTAAAATTGTGTTAAAAATCGGTTCAAAACAAAAAAATTATGATAAAAAAGGGGGTTACACCACTTTTGCACTCACAGCCTCATATGTACAGTTTAAGAGCAAAAAGATTAAATTTGGCCGCATAGCTGAATGTACCGGATGACATTCTTCTGTTTTTGATGTTTGCTATACAAGAGATGTGTTTAAAATTTTCTCCAGTAGATTAATTTTTTGCTTGAGAGATATGAGCAAGCAGACCCAATCAGCCTCATTAGATTACATTTGAAAGCGTTGAACCAATATTTTTGTTGCTATAAAAAAACCTAAGTGCTATAAATATTTTGTTTTTTCTGAGGATGATGATTTTCACTGATTCACTTCCACAGCCAATAGACAAGTGGACACAATTAGGCTCGGTCATATTTAATTTTTGAGTGTTAAAGCAATGATTTTTCTTAGATATGTTTGCTATAAAAATAAATACTAAATAATTTTTTTCTGTGAATGGAAAATTGATTTTCTTATCGACCCCAATTTGGCCTTATTTTCCAAAAGATTTTACTTTAGGGTGTTGAACCGATGATTTAATTTCTTATGTTTGCTATAAAAAATAAATATTAAATATATTTTTCATGAGGATACGCGAAATAATGATTTTTTTATTTATGCACTTGGACAGTCAATAGACAAGCGGAACCAATTGGCCTCGTTTTCCTAAGTTTTTTCATTTGACGCCCAAGATTGTGATAGATGCTATAAAAATTAATATTTCATTTATAGTCTCCTGAGGATGAACACGATTTTTTTTTATTGAAATGAATGTGAAATAGTAAGGATGCAACGGACCCAATCAACCTCGCCCCCTTAGAATCTAATTTAGGGTGCTGGGTAGCTTTTTTGATACTTGCAATAAAAAAGAGTTATGGTGGTTATTTTGTATCTATGGGTAGATAAAAGATTTTAATGATTGACAAAATGTGAACAAACAATATGATACCATTTACTGGGTTAATTTTGTCTTCTTGTACCAATAGCCCTCAAAAAAGGATGAAGTCCATTCAGTCAGTAGATAGTGTAATCTAAGTAAAAAAGCTTCAATTTAAATAAAAATCAAGTGTCACATAATTATCGACGAATTAAGGATTTTGATTGTGATGCATCAGATTTCTCTCTAAAATATAGTTGTTTAAGGCTCCAATACGTTTAAAACTCTTCTCTTGCCATCATCGTATAGGCTTTACTCTCCTATTAAATTCCCGCTACGCCTAACAAGCCTATACTGTTGGTATGCAACTTTATATTTCAAGTTAAATTATGCATTTTTATTTTACTAGATCAGGTGTCTATATTGAGCGCTCTTATTTATCTCTTCACGCTCCCTCACCTACGGTGCGGAGGCGCTAAAAATATTGACAGTTTATGTTGTAATACCATCAGCGATACACTTAGATAACCACCAGCCTTATATAGATGGCGATAAGATCGCATGCTATAAAAAACTTCGATTAACACTGATCCGGATCACAAGGGGGTATCTTGTGTCTTAGCGTGTGGGTTGCCTGACCAAACCAAACTGAACACTCTCTTACATATATATACGTGGAGACCATAAACTATCAACTTTACGACCTGTCATTTAATTTGTGTACTCGGGCAGGCACATTTGTCACACCGAATATGGTGTTAATTTTCCCCCCAGAATTGGACAGAGATACCCTGAATCTATAAATCAGTTTTTCTGCCCAATTTCTGCATCCCTCACTATGCGAAGCAGCCGTGAGTCGCGTCGCTATCGTTTCCTGTGGGGTTATTTGGTTACATTAAAATGCGCCCCTTCACTTCTTTTCTGCTGAGATGCTGATGCTATAACTAATTCCAATGTTTGTTTTGTTGTTGTTGTAATTATTCCAGGATTTGCATGTTAATTATTTTGCAGTGTCACATGATCCGTGTGTAAACCTCTCGCCATCTTGGTGTATCTATAGTGCGCTAGCACTAGCGCTGGGTGCTATAAGATGGAACCTTTTAATAATTTCTCAAGAAATTAATCTAACGTTGAACCGTTAACCGAAAAAAAACGGAGCTAAATACTAAATGGTCTTGTTGGGTTGTGTGTGGTGGACGAGTGGGACAAATGTGCGCCTCATCTTGGTCTCATTGGGTGCAATGGTGACTCTTTCGGTCTCCATAGATTGAGGTCCATAAATAATGGCGGCATTGCATTTCCGCATTTTGGTCAGCTAAAAGAAATGAGGGGGAAAGGTGAGAGAGGTGGTATCTACTTTGATAAAAAGATGCATAGCAGAAAGTTTTTTTTTTTTTCGTCTTCAAAGTCTTGGATTTAAGGAAGACACACTTTATAGTTGGGTTGTGGCAATGTGTAAGGCAATCCTATTTCTTATTTTTAGTTTTTTCCTTTTTCTTTTTATTTTTTTCTGCTATACACAAAGAATGGCATTGGTGTATCTATGTATCTCGTGTTTGGGTGTTGTATCTGTGGACATGCAATTCGTTGGGATTGAATTATGTTTTATGTAGAAAAGTGCTTTCTTGATTTCAAGAATTCCAAACGAATGAATGTGTCCATTGGATTAGGAGATTGGATTTGCATACAAAGTAGGTTGCTATATTGCATTCAGGCAAATTGATGGTCGATTTAATTGTAAAGTTTTTTATTTTTGTACCTAGCTATCTACTGTTTTCTCGTGCGATTGAATTTGTTCGAGAAATTTAATGGATTTGAAAACTGGGGAGCTGTCAAATAAAATATAACACTTAATTAGTGTGTCGTTTGTTGCTTTTATATGAGATTTTTTTCAGGGTAAACATTAGCATACCTAATGGTGATGCTGTATTTTAAAATTAGAAAATTTGATTTCATAATAATTCATCAAGCCTCAAAAGATTGGTTAACTACAGTTACCCCTGAAAAAAATTATTTTAAAATCTGATTTTTTTAAGAAACAAATTTTAACATGCTGATTTTTTATATAAATGTTAGGATCGAGGTTACTAATAGCCTGACAAAAGTCCTCAACCATCCGTTGACCTCTAGGTCCATTATACATTTTTCAAAGATCAAAATATTAGGGTTTTGCAATATATCGAAAACGGCAAATTCAAAAAAAAATCATCAGTCAAGCAGCTGAGGCTATTTTCCATAAAACAAATTCTTGGAATTTCATTTGCAACGTCAGGAACGTGGAAGAAATAGAGGGGGGGGAGAGAGTGTTGCGAGCTCTAACCTAGGCCCCCCTCCTCAAACTGGGATATAAGTAAACCGAGGATCAACTTTCAAGTTAAAAAACTTGGCTGGGTAAAAAATCTCGCAAATTAAAATCTTGATTTCAAAGTTTTGCATTATTAAATCTCGCAATCGCAAAATCCCGCTTTTCGTTATCTCGTATTTACAAAATCCCGCTCTTAATAATCTAGTTGTTAAAAAACTAAAATCTCTCAAATTAAAATCTTGCCAAATTTATTAACATTGCAACAAATAATTTTAATCAAATCTCACTCGTTACATTTGATATTTGAATTTACGAAATTTTGATTTGCGAGCTTGATTGACTCATGCGAAATTTTTAAGTGTGGGATTTCAGTTGATATTTGCGAGATTTTCTGATGCGAAATGTAAATGCGATATTGTTAAAATCGAGATTTTGTAGTTGCGAGATTAAAAGACAGGATTATTAATTTGCGAGATTTAATTTTTCGAGATTTTTAAAAAATGCGATATTTCGTTAGCGAGATATAAGTTTGCGAGATTTGTGATGTGCTTTTTGCTTTCCAGCCGAGGTTATGCTCGCTGGTCTAGCCAGGGTTGTCCTGAAGAAAACACGAAACTTCAGAGGAAAAAGGTCTTAAAACCTTATTGCAAAATCTTTATTGAAAACAACTCTTATATTTAAAACACACAACATTCTGTTGATATGGGTCGCTGGTACTGCGGTTAGTTCTGGTACTGGAAACAATTCACTTGCGTTTCTGGAATCTGGTCTTGCTGGCTTGTATCGGTTACACTGGTTTCTGACGATTCAGTCCTGTTCCTGGTGTTCGGTCTCGGGTAGTGTAGCTTAGACCTTAAAAATGACGTTAGGTTTGGGTATTATGCTTTAAGCATCAAATAAACAGCAGGCTAAAACGCTCTGGTACATCAGCAGGTACTGCGCCCCTGGTGGCACTCAAAACAGCAGGGTAAAACGCTCTGGTACATCAGCAGCTACTACGCCCCTGGTGGCACTCAAAACAGCAGGCTAAAACGCTCTGGTACATCAGCAGGTACTACGCCCCTGGTGGCACTCAAAACAGCAGGCTAAAACGCTCTGGTACACCAGCAGGTACTACGCCCCTGGTGGCACTCAAAACAGCAGGCTAAAACGCTCTGGTACATCAGCAGGTACTACGCCCCTGGTGGCACTCAAAACAGCAGGCTAGAACGCTCTGGTAGATCAGCAGGTACCGAAGCCCCTGGTGGCAATTAACTTGATAGGCGCAAAGCACTCTACCACATCAGCAGGTAATACGCCACTGGTGGCACTCAAAACAGCAAGCTAGAACGCTCTGGTAGATCAGCAGGTACCGAAGCCTCTGGTGGCAATTAGGACGTTTAGCTTCGAACTAAGACCCCTTACCACTGGTGGGGGAAGCCTTAGTAAGAAATAGTTGGGCAATCTCTCCTACCTAAACTTTCAACGAAACCCCTTACCACTGGTGGGGGGAAGCCTCGAGAAAGCAATAAAGCTATATGACCAGATCGTCTTGAAATGTCTTTGACCGGAAGTAATATGATTGGTTAAACCAAATTTACTATCTTTGTCGTCTGACCGAAGAGGTGCTTTTCGTTACAAAAGATTTACAAAATTTTTTATTGAACGATTAATATTTACAATTTGCTTAATGTTAGTTATCTTAAAGTATACATTGATTATTACATAAAATATGTTGGCACAATAGGGGGCCTAACTGTTTACATTGAGATTTTTTTTTTCAAAATTTATATTTAATTGTCATTTATGTTTATTTCTTTTCTTAATCTATTGGCTGCTTTATTTCTCGGATTGTTCAGGTCCGGTTGTCATTGTTGTGATTGGTTGGGGGGATGGTGAGGCTTTCAGCCACGGTAGTGAGCTGACCTTGGGTCAGCGTAGAAGGGAATGTTCTCTTCGTCGGTGGTTGAGATAATATCCTCTTCTAGCAGCTCCATCGCTTCGAGGTACCGCTGGTTGGGATGTCTTGGCTGGTTTACAATTCCCACTATAAGAGGGTTCGGGTGGTTCATCATATTTCGTAGACATCTTCTGCTGGATTGGATGAGGTATCTGTCTAGTTGTACAATGTTGGCCTCTTCATAGAGTCTCTTGTTGCTGACGTGTTTTCTTCGTATCCTGTCGAAGTGTAGTCCTGTGCAGATCCGCAGAATCTTCCGCTCGAATATTGCCAGCTTCTTCATGTGTGATTTTGTCGTGGTGTACCAGATGGGAAAGCAGTATGTGATGACTGGCCTGATGAGCTGCTTGTAAAGAAGAAGCTTCGTTTTTTGGCTTAGTCCGTTCTGTTTTCGCATTAGCGGATGGATGCGATGGAAGGCGAAGTTGGCTTTTCTTAATACAGCTGCTGTGTGGGGATTGAAACGGTATAACTCGTTGAACTGTATGCCCAGGTATTTCACGTTGTTTCTTGCTGACAGTTGAGTTCCATCGGGAAGGGTGATCTTGGTGTTCCTGCAGTTGGTGGCTGAGCGTCCTCTTCTACTTCCCGAGCTACTTGGTCGTCTGAAACAGATCAGTTCGGATTTGGCCGAATTGATTTTGAAGCCCCAGCGATGGTAGTACTCGTATAAAAGTCTTATGTGGGCTTCAACTCTTCTAGCTGCGAATATAGGTGACATGGACTTAGCGTACGTGAGGGAGTCGTCGGCAAACAGGAGAGTCTGGGCGTATTCTGGCTGTGGCTGGTCTGAAGTATAGATGTTGAAAAGGAATGGTCCTAATTTAGATCCTTGAGCGACTCCGGCTCTGGTTGTCCTCGTAGTTGACTGGCATCTTCCAATTTGTACGAAGAACGACCTGGAATGAAGAAAATTGTAAATAATTTTTATTAGTGAATGTGGAAATCTGAGTTGGAAAAGTTTGTGAACAAGTCCCTGTATCCATACGCTGTCAAATGCTTTTTCGATATCGAGAAAGCATCCCACAGTGACTTGATGACTATTTAGGGAGAGGGCGACATCGTGCTGGAGCTTTAGAAGTGGATGAAGTGTTGAGTGATGTTCCCGGAATCCAAACTGCATATCCGGGATTATGCGATTGTCACTGCAGAATGATTTAAGTCGTCTGAGTATCAGTTCCTCGAGTATCTTGCTCATGTTGCACAGAAGTGATATAGGCCTGTATCCAGAGACGTCTTTGTTGTTGTTCTTTTTTGGTATAGCCACAATTTTTGCTGTTTTCCATTTGGTGGGAAAGTAACAGTTGTTGACACAATTGTTGAGGATAATTGCTAAGAAGATCATCACCGAATGCGGCAGTCTCTTCAGGACGAAGTTGGAGATATTGTCCGGGCCTGTTGATTTTTTTGGATGACTTCTGTGGATGATTTCCTCTATTTCTTCTGGAGAAGTGAACTCGTGGTGATCCGTGGGGTCGCTGGCGGGGTTGGTATTGCTGAAGTGTACAATTTCCTGAAATGTTTGAGCGTTTTGAACTGATGTGTTGACTTCGTCCAGGAACTCAGGGTCTGATGGTGGATTTGGTTTGAAGTGTTCTTCGAAGTAGTCAGCAAAAGCCTTGGCCTTGTCTTCGTTGGTAGTAACATCACCAAGAGTTGTTGTGATGACATCTGGCATTGGCGGCCTCTTACCAATGATAGTATTGATTTTCTTAAATGTGTCGGGTCCCGGTTTGATTGTTTGGAGTCTCTTCCGGAGGAGGTTGTCGTTGTGGTGCTTCACTGAGTTCCTAAACATGATGTTCACACACTGTAGCTCACTTGAAACGGCCTGGTAGTTGGTGTTGTTGGTATTTAGTTCTCTCTGGTGAATTCTCTGAAGCCGCTTTCTAAGCCGCTGTCTGTGGAGATAAAGGTTTTGAATATAAAGTGGCAAATTATGATACCTGTCCCGAGAGGTCATTGGTTGTTTTTGATTCTCAAGTGAGCTGCTGACTACGTCTTCCAGGGCATCTATTGCTGCATCAATTTCTGAATCTTGGAGATTTCTATTTTCTGGGGGAAGGATAACTGACTCGTCAATGTCACTTTGGAGCCTGGTTGCATCTAGTCTCAAATAGTTGATGAATCCTACTTCTGGTTGATTGATGGAAATGAGCTGTTGCTGGAAATTTACTGAGAGCAGGACGGCTTCATGATCAGAGTCACTGGTGAGTGTCGTGCAGACGTAGTTCCGTAACTCAGGTAGGATGCACACCAGGTTAGAAGTTGCGAGGAAGAAGTCCAACGTTGATGGGGTTCTTGGAAATGTAGGCCTTGGTTGAGAGACGATTATTAGGGAATGTTGATCACTGTTGTCATCCAGCCAGTTCACAATAGTATTCCCGTCGTTGTTGTCTTGTGTGTCCATCCATCGGCGATGCCTTGCGTTGAAATCCCCTCCGATCAATCCGTATGTGCTGCTGTTTATGATCCTGTTCATGGTATGTAGATCGTCCTTCATGTCTGCTGGCCTTGCGGAGCACTTGTTGTAGATACTGATTATCGTCAGGGTTTCGTTTGTTCCCAGCTGTATGGTGACGGAAGTAGCTTCAAAGCATTTCAGGCCAGAAATAACCACTTCAGTCGCACTGTCGGAGATCTTCTTGTTAAGGTAGAGAGCAGTTCCTCTTGTTCCCTGCTTCTTGTCGTTTCTGAAGGTTTTGTAGTTGGTGAAATCAATGTTGTTCCTCTTGGTGACGTTTGTTTCGCTTATAAGGGCTATATCCGGGGTGTTTTTCTTCAGGAACAGGTTGAAGGCTGTCCTCTTTTCCAGGCTATATAACGAGTTAACGTTATAAGCCACTATACGCAATTTGTTGATGCGCATTACGCGCTGCATAGTTGGAATATAAAGGTGGCAAGGGCCACGGACTTATGCTCTTCACTTAGCTGTGTATAGTTGGATGGTACGGAACTTCGGGCTTTTTCCATGATTGCTGGAAGGTCGGATCCGAACAGGCGTTTCACTTCATTGCCTAGGTTTGGCTTGGGGGAGGCCTTCGTTGTTGGTAGTGCTGATGTGGATGGTGCAGGTGTCTTCTTAGCTGGGGTCTTCGCCACTGACTGGATTTTCTGCGTTGGTGTGATGTTCTTTCTGGCCATGGCTGCAAAACTGATGGCTGGTTTCGTAAATGTGCATGCTGATTTTGCCACAAATTCTTGTTGCACTTTTTTGTTGACAAGGGCCTGCTTCTTCTCTGCTTGCTTCACCTTCAGTACTGGACATCCTCTGAAGCTTGCTGGATGTCCTTCGGTCTTGCAGTTGGCGCACCAGACATCTGAGTTGGAGTTATCCTTGCGCTTGCACTCTCCTGGAAGATGGTTGTCCTTGCATTTCACGCACACGTAGTTCATCCCGCAGTTTGTAGCGACGTGCCCAAAGCGTTGACAGTTCCTACATTGGATGACATCATTAGCCTTGAGTCGCTCCCAGTGTACCTTTTGATTCATGATCAGTGTCTTGGTGAATACTTCTGCGATGTCACAGGTCTTGCTTAGTTCCACCACAAAGCAGTTGAATGACTTGATTGCTGTCTTCCTTGATCTGAAAAGAGAAACTTTTATTATTGGCAGTCCTTCAAGTCTAAGTTCTTCTTCCACTTCGATGGCGGTGTAAGAATGGTGTACTCCTTTGAGCATCAGAAGAGTTTTCCTGTCTTCCTTGGGGGTAAATGAAAGATTTTGAATCTTCATTGTCTTCAAATAGGATCTTATTTCGTCGTAGTCCTTCCTTGATTTCGTATTTATTATAGTCTTGGTGGTGTTGAGGTTCTTCAGGGTAAATTCCAGCTGCTTTCCTTTAGCAAACCTGCGTATTTCAGCTATGTTTCCTGAGAATACAATAATAGGTGGCATCCCACTCTTCTTCGTTGTCTCTGTCACATTAGGCGTTGCTGTCTGTTTTACGGAAGATGGCTTCGCAGTCGGTGGAGGGATGGCTGGGACCGATTCGGTGTTTATGACTTTTTTGGTAGATGGCTCAACGGTGATTTCAGTGGTCAAATTTGGGATGTCTTCCTTCTTCTTCTTCATGTCCTTTTTCTTGGCGGCTTTCTTTGAGCGTTTTTTTCCAGTGACTTCTTCAAAGCTCGACTGGTTGCTGTCGGTGTCGGATTGTCCTTGTTCGTCTCCTGTTAGACAAATCAGGTTTTCTTCATCTTGGGGAGCTTCTGGGTGTTCCACTGTTGGTACACACTCTTCCATTGGTTGTGGTTCCTCCATTGGCTGTAGTTCGTCCAATGGCTTTGGTTTCGCAATGGTTACATGCTTGGCGTGGATCTCCATAACGAGGTTGTTGATCTGGTTCCAGTATCCTGGACCCAGGTCCTTAATCATCCGTAGAAGGAGAACTCTAAGTGCAGCCCAGGCCGTTTCCGGTGTTAATTTCTCCATAATAGTGGATTACTGGTGAATGGATTATCACTTCACTATAATTCACTGCACTTTTATTAGTTCGGATTAAACGCGCACAACACTATTTTAAGAAAAACTTATGTTGACACCTTTAATCCACAATAATCTTTTACTGGGATAATCCCTTTTTATCTTTGCTGGGGAGCAATATAATCAGGTAGCCCGCAGGTATACCTGTATTATTTGACCCTTTTTTGTTTTACAAGGGGTGGATTTTAATTTAAAATAAATTTCGTCCGCTTGAAATATCTGTCCGCACTGCGCGATGCACACTGACTGAGCTGACTGTGAACGAGGTGCTTTTCGTTCATCCAAGCAGATCGTCATGTTACTTTTTCAGTAGAGACTGAATGTGAATTGAAAAGTGATGAACGAAAAATGATAATATAGTAACGTCACGTATCCATACTATGTGTGAATTGAATGCAGTGAAGTACAATTTTCACAAGTAAATACGATAATACGAAAGTAAAAGTAAAAGAAGTGAAGTAGCATGGAACGCTTCGTTATAGATTTCATACTGCTCCAAAAACAAAACCAATGTCGTATGAGCAACAAGTTTTTAATGAATTTTATAAACATGACCATGACATATATGGACCCCCCCCCCCCCATAAAATGTCTGGACACGGTCCTACGTATTATTAACCGTTAAGTAGTTATAGCACATCAAACTTCAATGGAAAACTCATCTGGCACTCGACCTTTATGTTTGGAAAGAACAACGCCGGGCACACTTTTGGAGAATACTTGGGAAACTTTGAATTGAAGTGCTACAGCCTTCCAACAAAATACCATTTTTTTCCGCTTTCAATATATATGGCAATATCAATTTTTTAGGCCTTTGACCCCTTATAACGGATTTAGCGGTCATCGGATAGTTAAGAATTCTTCTCAGAATACACCATACTTTTTCCTATCCGGCTCCCATTCCATGAAGTGTCACAGCCTGAGACACAGCAAACTTTCCATCCTCTACGCATTCCGAGCTCGCTGCTTCCAGCCATCTAGACCGGAGCTTTCTCGTATCCTCGATGGCTTTTGGTCTTCAAATCGGAGGTTTGGTCTTCTTCGTGCTCTCAAACCAGGGGGCTAGCATTCAACGACTCTCTTGGCATGGTCAATTCGCTCATTGTGGCCGAGCCAAAGTACTCAACGTGTTTTGATTTTCTGGACTACATCTTCATCTTGAAACAGCTCATAGGGTTCCTGCTTGTATTTTCTCCTCCATTCACTCTCCTCTCGCACACAGGACCAAATATTCGACGACGAATTTTTCACCTTGAAATATGAACTTTTTTTTTAAGAGGTAATCGTTTTCTTCAAATGCAAATTAAACTGCAAATTCAGAGCCTGATTTCAGATACCTAGTTAGCCTGGTTGCTGAGAAAAGGACAGGCTCTGCTTACTTCATAGTGAAGTTAGCAGTACAGTCGATTACACCGACTATTTGGTGAACTACAAAATCCGGAATAGAAATGCTTAAAAACGCAAAAAAAACTGCAAATTCCTACCATGGTCCCATTGGCTTAGCTCAAAATTATTATGCCAACTTTACACACGTAAGATAAACTTTACTTCTTAACTACTTCAAATTTGTTGCTATCAGCAGTGAAGATTCGACTACGGTTGACACATCTTTCATTATTTGTTGATAGTATGTATTTGATATTGTCCTTGTTGACTGCAAAACCAACATGATTCACCTTTTCTTCTACTGCTGGCCGTGAAAAATCCTATAACGTGTTGTTGGGAGCGGCTGATGATGTCGATAACATCAGCATACCCTTGAAGTCCGACAAAACTGTTGAAAATAGTGCCTTCACTGTTAACGCCTGCTTTTCGCACTATTTGCTCCATAATATATTGAAGAAATCATATGATAGTGCATCTCCTTGCCAAAACCCTGTGCATGTTTGAAATAGTTTAGAAGAGCTTTTCCCTAGTTGCACATTAAGTCAACTATTTTCCAATGTTACGCCACACAACTGGATCAATTTCCCCGGAATCCCAAGTTCAGCCATCACCATATTCTATGAAGAGCTCCTGACGATGAATGCTATCATAATGTGGCTTTAAACTGGATGAATAGAGATGGTTAGCCTGGATCTGAAATTCGTTAGTCTTTTCCAGGATTTACTATGAGAGTCAATACTTAGTCTGTAGTCTATCTGTATGCATCCAGGACAGCTTTAGACGCCCACAGAGTACGTTGGATAGGATCTTGTATACGAGGTTTATTAGGGATATGCCTCAGTAGTTCTAGCAGGACATAGGATCCCCTTTTTCGAAGATGGGAAATATATGGAGCTGACAGACCAGTCATCGGGTATGCTTCCTTCCACCCAAATTTGATTGATGAGTTATTGCATAAAATAAAAATAAATAAATTGGGTGGCGCAACAGCTCGTGGAGAACCACGGCCTAGTGACTTACAACTCACAACCATTCCTGTGTGCGTGGGCAGGAATGGAGGGGACCTACAGTTTTTTGCCGAGTCCGAACGGCTAAATGAGAAGCACTTTTTCATGACAAGTATACTCTTGGAGAACTTGTCAGTTTCTCGCAAGAGGCAGTACCTCGAATAAAACATTTCTGTTTTTAGGTGGCACGGCTGGGAATCGAACCCACACCTTCGGCATGACAGTCCTACGCACTAACCATCATGCCACGAGGTGAGTTATTGCATGCACTCTTCCAATTTCAACACATCTCCTCTGTGCTTTAAGAGCTCCGCTGGTAAACCATCAGATACGGAGGCCTTGTTGTTCCTGAGCTTCATTATACCTAAGTCTACCTCTTCTATACTGGGTAGTGGTACTGATGCCCATTCAGTAGCTGCTGCTTGAATACACCGACTATTCCCTGTGCTTCAGTGACTAGGTTACCTTCACTGTTTCGAAGATCCTGCCTTTCGGATTTTATTCCAACAGCCAGTTGCTTGGCTTTTTTATAAGACTTCCGGGTGTTGTTTCGATCGCGAGATTCTTCGATCCCCTTGAGCTGGGAGGCTGCGTATGCCTTTTTCTTTCTACACAGGGTCTTCTTTTCCTCTCTTCTCCTTCCTCGATACTTCTCTCTTGCTGCTTTTATTTTCCGCTGCAGTATATTTGCATGGGCATCTTCTTTCACATTTTTCAGCTTTACGCATTCATCATATTACGGGTTCTTTTTCAGGAGTGGGTTTGGCGACTCCAGATATGCTAAGGCAGCCAACGTCGATTTTTTTCTCTAGGGCGGTTCGTAAATTTTTCCACTTGACAGTTCAGCAGTTTACCTTGCCGCAATACGGAACTGGTCAGAGTTGACATTTGCCCCTCAAAAAGTACGCACGTCTGAGATGTTAGAAGTGTGTCTTCCGTCTTTAAGCACATGATCGATTTAAAAAAAATATTGAAGTGTTGGCAACCAATCGGTTTAGAAAAGCATAAATTTAAAGTAGTGCAATTCATCAACTTCTTGAAGAAGTTCCTAGGCAGTTGCTTAAATCAAACAGAAACTACTAACTATAGTCTTCTGACCACCTGTTCGTACCATCAGTACTCACATAAATGGATCTGAGACTTGAGTCGTTGGTTAAGGCCACTTTTACCTCATAACGTTTGAGAGAATAAGTTTATGGATAATTGTTGGCCTCGTATGTAGGAGACTAAAACCAAAAATTGTTAACGTGTTAACAACTCGTAAGTCACCGTCAGCTGATGGGCTGAGGCTGGCCACCTGAAACTGGTATAGAACAGACTTGGAAAGTTAATTGTAGTAAAGATATGCGCTGAAAATACCATTTTCTAGGACATTCGAAGCCTTGGTGTGCACAACTGAGAGAAGATGACGTCGCAAATGCGATAGGTTGATACGTCGCTGTAGTAAGTAAGTAAGTAAGTAAGTAATATGTTTATTCAAAAATTCAGAAGAGAGTAGGTATGTACATAATATAGGTTTTTAAATATAGATTCATATATGTAAATTCATAAAATAGATTGATATACATAGATTTGGTTCAGTATAACATTAAACATTGCATTTTGCATCAATGGCTCGCTTGAGCCGTCTGTTGCGATGAAATATCCTTATTTAAGTAGTTCCTTATGTTAATCGACTAGTTGTTGTGTTGGTGTTGTTGGTGTTGTTGATGTTGTTGTTGTTGTTGGTGTTGTTGTTGTTAGCGTTGTTGTTGTTCTTGTTGTTGGTGTTGTTGGTGTTGTTGTTGTTGTTGGTGTTATTGGTGTTGCTGGTGTTGTTGGAGTTGTTGGTGATGTTGGTGTTGTTGGTGTTGTTGGTGCTGTTGTTGTTGTTGTTGTGTTTGTTGTTGTTGTTGTTGTTGTTGTTGTTGTTGTTGTTGTTGTTGTTGTTGTTGTTGTTGTTGTTGGTGTTGTTGGTGTTGTTGGTGTCGTTGGTGTAGTTGGTGTAGTTGGTGTTGTTGGTGTTATTATTATATGTTGGTTTTGTAGTTGTTGTTGGTGTTGTTGATGTTGTTGTTGTTGCTGTTGTTGTTATTGTTGTTGTTGGTGTTGTTGGTGTTGCCGGTGCTGTTGGTGTTGTTGGTGTAGTTGGTGTGGTTGGTGTTGTTGGTGTTGTTGGTGTTGTTGGTGTTGTTGGTGTTGTTGGTGTTGTTGGTGTTGTTGTTGGTGTTGTTGTTGATGTTGTTGTTGCTGTTGTTGTTGTTGTTATTGGTGTTGTTGGTGTTGTTGGTGTTGTTGGTGTTGTTGGTGTAGTTGGTGTTGATGGTGTTATTGGTGTTGTTGGTATTGTTGGTGTTGTTGGTGTTGTTGGTGTTGTTGCAGTTGTTGGTGTTGTTGTTGGTGTTGGTGTTGGTGTTGGTGTTGGTGTTGGTGTTGGTGTTGGTGTTGGTGTTGGTGTTGGTGTTGGTGTTGGTGTTGGTGTTGGTGTTGGTGTTGGTGTTGGTGTTGGTGTTGGTGTTGGTATTGGTGTTGGTGTTGGTGTTGGTGTTGGTGTTGGTGTTGGTGTTGGTGTTGGTGTTGGTGTTGGTGTTGGTGTTGGTGTTGGTGTTGGTATTGGTGTTGGTGTTGGTGTTGGTGTTGGTGTTGGTGTTGGTGTTGGTGTTGGTGTTGGTGTTGGTGTTGTTGATACGTCGCTGTACATCTGTACTGTTAAAAGCTAGTGCGCCAGTAACTACTCAACAAAATCATTAATGAAAAATTTCGTCCAACTGTTTGTTCAGCGTTATACGCTTTTTGGTGTGTGAAAATGATAATTGTAGCGGATCATATGGAGAAGTCTCCACTTTTGGCAAAAATTTACCATTGATTGTGTCCGGAATAATGAAATTTGAGTTTTCTTGTGCTTGTTTTTGTGATTTTTTTGTAATCGTTTTGGTTTTTCTTTTTGCAATTGATAAAATTCTCCAATAAAATTTGTCTGCCCTATGCTTATGAGCATTCCGCTACTGGCATGTTGGAGACCACAAATAAATTTTATTTTACGTAGCAGCATTTATTAGGCTTAACTCGAAAATATTGACACTCATTGTCTGAAAAAACATTGACATTTATCCGGATTTTCCTAACCACCAGTAATAGAAGAATTTTTATAAAAATCCGTTTGGTATTTTCTGGCAAATTTATGTGACAGTCCTAGGATTTTGACTTCTAAATTATAATGTCTTAAATTGCATTGCAGCTTTATAGAAACTTAAATAAAACCAAACAATGCATAATCTCTATACTCGAATTCTCAAAGCAAACACCATAAAGCACTTGACACAAACATGTCACATATCACACAATTACCGCCTCGCGTTTCAAATCTTAAACTCATTGTTGATGGAAAAAATACCTTGGCTCTTAAAAATTCAGGCTTACACCTAGAGCTATGACAATCTTGATGACTGCCTCTGCGTTGCGTCTCAGTTACAGTGCAGCTTCAACCACCCGCACAAAATTTTAAATTTCATGATGAAAATGTCCGCTCAACGCGCTTTCTCGGTGCAATGAAGTTTTCAAAAAATTTGATACCCCAAATCCACCAAATGGCAGATTTATGACCCAGATCTAGTTCCTTTGTGCACCGCCAACAACTGTGCTCTGCTATACCTACATATATATAACTGACGGCGACAAAGACGCTAGCAAACGCTTTGTGGCAAGTGGGCGGCCATGCTGGAGGTGTTTTTTTAGGAATTCGCCATAACGTTCCTTGGAGAAACTACAAAGGCGCAATGCTGTGCCATTTGGTTATGGTGTGTGTGTGTGTCGGTTGAAAGCTTTTCGTACATTAATGTCCCCCATGGGGAAGCCTAGGCTAAGTGATTTATCGGTAAAGTGTCGCAAGTAAGTTGAGTGCACACAACGAGTGTGTTGCATGATTTTTTGTATTCTTTGGATTTTGTTGCTTTGTATTTTGATTGATCTAAGAGTGGCGGCGAGGACGAAGATACCAACTTCGACTCCAACTCAAAATACAACTTTGACGGCTACGGTGGCGGTGGAGACTTTCGGGGTTCTTTGTCAAAGTGCATTTGAAGGGTGTGGCATGCCTCCCGATGTTGATATATGAAGCTTTTGAATCTCTCTTATTTTTTTATTTGCAGATAGCAAGTGCAATGCGGGCGGAGTGTTCCGTAGAAATAATTTGTGTCTTGTGTTAACAAGATTACAAATGACTGTGAGGACATTTTTGTGTTCCACATGCGAAACAAAAGATAAATTAAAACACTCGCGGGTTGACACTTTTTAAGGTTAGGAGAGAGGCATTGAAAGTTAGCCATAAGTGTATAGGTATATAGGACCAGGAGTGTTGGGTTGGTGTGGTTATGGTCAGTTATGGTTGGGAAATATATGAACTACCTTTGTTCTAGCAATTAGCAAAGTTGACATTAGAGTTTGAAGTAAATTTGTGTCGACTTTGGTGTTTGGAGAACACGTTCTGTGTAAACATGACGTATGGATTGAGCTAGACAAGTTGGAGTGAATTATTTTGAGAAAATTTATATTTCCAAGGTTTCAAAATGGTTTCGGCTTAAGGTTTTGCTTTAAAAAAATGCGATAGTCACTTTTGCTTCCAATTTTATGTAAAATGTAAACAAAACTGTTCATAAATATGTACGTCTCAGCAAGTGGGCGCAAAATTTAGGTAAAGGTGTGGAAAAATCTCAGTCGTCACCTTTGTTTTTTTTAACCTGCAAAATATAAAACACCAGCTTATAGTCGGTGCCAACACTAAGCGTTCCTCAAGTGAAAAATTATTGGCATTTTTAATTCCTTCTTCCCACGTCTTACTTTGAGATTTCTTACAATGCTATTAACATTCTTAAAGGGCTCATAAAAATATCAAATCACTGAACCAAAAGAACTACAAATTACCAAACCTTTCCTTCTTTACTTTCAACAAAATATTTTTCTAAGCAAAAAATGTAGATCTTCTTAGATGTACATATGTTAAGGTTACTCGCAAATTAATAGGCTTTAGCATATCTTTAGAATGTCACCAGCCTGTAAGATCTAAAATTTATGAACCCAGATCAAGACCTTCTGTCCAGATAAGTTCAACACCGATTGGCCTTCATTGATTGGAAATACATACATTATAGTAGCATGTCTATAATAAAATTTCCAATTAAATTACAAAATTAAAAACAATCTCACCAACCACCAAGTGGTTCCAAGTTGCCCCCTTCTCTTCTGTCTTCTCTCTTCTATTTTCATAAAAACACTCACGCAAAAACGTCACGCGTATTGTAGTTAGTTTCATGCATGCAATAAAGAAGCTAAGAGGGTTCTATCTTCATCCGGACGGAGGCGTGCGTAGATTTCCTCAGAAGCTTTTCACCTGCGAAAAACGATCATCATAAAAGCCAATAAAATTTCTATCAAACGATTGGCAAGGGCCAATAAAAAAAATCTAATCACTTCCCGCCTGCAACTGCCGCCATCATACCGCTCAACCGCACTTCATCCAAAAACCTTTAGCTAAAGAAACCGACTTAACAGTCATCCCTCGTTAATCTATGGAAATGATGACGACAGCCGCGTGGCTGCTGATGAAGATCATGGCCATGGGATGAGACGGTCTCATGGAATACAATGCAATAGAGAGACACACAGACTCGGCGATTAAATACGGAATCCTTGAACGGACCTCTCCGTTCGGTCCTCAACAACATCACAAGACTCGCATGAGAGACTGTAAAGTCATTGGATTTATGGAATTCTTATCGCTGACCTTTCGCCAAAGACCATAAAATTTATTTAAAGCATCTTTTGCTATAGCTGAGACCATACAACGACGAGCGATGAGACAGACAAACGATACCATGGTCAACTCTGATTCTGATTCAGAGAGGCAATCAACGGGTTTTTATAAGAGTCCTCTTCTTCTTCACCGCTCACCACTGAAAGCTCATAAAGATAATAATTTTATAGATTAAATTATTATTAAGTGTTTTAACTTTGGAGTTCGAAAATGGATTTAATTTCGTTGGAAAACAAAGCCAGCCAGAGCCAGCCATCATCAGCCAGCCGCTCAGAATGCCTTTGATCAGTAATATAGTAGGGATAGCATTGAGGATAAATTTTGGTCCTATTGCTATTATAATATCGTCAACTCAAAGTCATTAAAAACTACCTTCAAGACAAAACAGAGTCTAAAAATTATTATGAAATTGGGCATTATTTTTTAAAAGAATGTGTGAAGCTTATATACCTACACATCATTTACTCCAGAGAGTGATGAAATGTTAAAAAACTTTTTGGATAGGAAAGCTTCAGTCTGCCTAAGAAAATAATTTTAGCAACATGTAAAGTAGGTATCTACACTTTACTTAAGAAATTATGTTTTAATTTCCATTTCAAGTCGTAATGCTAAAAGGAAATTGCACTGTTAATTTTCCAGTCATTTTTAAAGGCACTTGGCCTTAAGTGTTCTAGTAGTTATGTCTTTATCTCTATTTCTTGTTGGGTAAGACGAGACAGAGTGATAAGCCTAGTCTCATTGCAAGATTTAGTTGGTCTTTATTTTCTCAACAGCATTATTTTTGTGTTCCATAAACAAAACAAAAATAAAAAAAGAAGTGCACGACTGGTCGCAATGTATGGAAGGTACCGTTTATTTTTCATAGAAGAATATTTTCTCAAAATATTCTCAAAAGTGCTATTAAAATATTAAAAAATCACCACGTTATTTTCGAAATATTTAGTTTTGAAAAAAAAAATTGGCATAGGTACATTTTTTTTAAGCCCAACACATTTTTTTTTTTAATTTTTAGGAAAAATGTATTTTTATTTAATTTCAAGTCAAGAAAGTATGTAAATAATACAAAACTGTGAAAAAAGTCCACGGGAACTGTGGTTTTCTTGTCATTTTGATGACGACAGCGCATTGTTTAGGAACAACACAATTTGTTCATTTAACTGGTTTGTTAGATATTGGAAATTTGCTGATAAGAAACGGTGCGATCAATCAATTTGAAAATTCACATGAATATTGATGCTTTGAAAGTCTTAAATCTGCATATCAATACAAGCCATGAAATCAATATTTGCAAAAAAAAAGATTTACGAAAAGACCATAAAACGTCGTTTTTTAGTACTTTTTTTAAACTAACGGTGAAGAGTCAGAAAAAAAATGTTTACAAAACCTTAAAAATATCCAAAACTGTCTTTGAATTTTGTATGGCGTCATTTTTTGCTGAGATATTATGGTAATCAAAGCTAAAAGTATCTTTTTCCATTCAAAGCCAGATAAACCATGCAAACAAAATTGAACGACGTCAAAAAATAATTTTAAATTGAAGCTGAATAAACAAGATATCTGACCACAACATTTCATGGACTCAAACAAAATTATCCATACAAATAAGGAATTAGGACGTTCAAAAAATAAAAAAAAATTTTGTTTTGTGCCCTTTCTTGCAATAACGAAATAACAATACTTCAAAAAAACAATTTTTGCAAACAAATGTCGAAACAAAAAACATAAAGCTGTAGAATGCTTTTTGTTTCAGTTCAATTCGACCACTCATCATATAGGCCAGGAAAAATGGGTTCCGAGGTTGAAAAAATTAATTCATGAAATATTTAAATTGGAATCGACGCAGAATTGCAACCTCTATAACATATCCAAAGTCCCCCAAAATCCGCGCATTGGCTTTTTGTGTAGATGCATTTGAAGAGGTGCAGATGGGGAGAACTTGGAGGTCTATCAAACTAAAATATTAGTTTTGGTACAACCTGACCATACGATACATGCTTTAAGGGTAGTTTTTAACGCTGAATCTAATGAAACCAAATTCAAAATGATACAACCACCCAAAAAAAAACTTATAGTCCTTTTTATGTACACCCAAAAAAAAAATGAGTGTATTTAACCAAAAAGTTCGTACATCTTACGAAACTTTCGTGGTGTAAAACCACGAATAACTTTCGTAATTTGTACAAATTGGCTTTCGTGAATTTACAGAAATCTTTTTTTTTTGGCTTCGTTAATACTACGAAACTTTCGTATTTTTACAAATATTGTGAACAAAAAATTAGTTGAATTAACGAAATATTTTTCAAAAGTTTTGTAGAATATACGAAATGCTTTTGAATATTTTGTATATTCTACGAAATCTTTGGATTATAAATCTAGTACCTAAAAATTATTTGTACGAATTTAAATGCATTTGAGTGATGGGCGGATGGCTCGTGGAGAACCAGAGCTTTTGTGTATACACCCAACTCTAATAAGCATAATCAAACATAAGCTTAGCTAAACTAATGTGTAGTTGGTCGACAATAATGGCGGGATCCAACAATTCTTTGCCGAGTCCGAAAGGGGTTGATAAGACCATATAAAACCCACTTTCATGAAAAGTGGAAAACTACTCCTTGGATGATTTGTCGCTTCTCACAAAATGAAGCATAATCTATAATTCAATCCTGGAAACAGATCAAATGAAGTTTACTAATTATTATTTCCAAAATTACTTACTTCTATTGTCTTTTTTCACCTCCAAACACTAACACGGTTGAAACACAAATGATGAAAATGTCTACCCGTAATCACTTCATATTGAAGAAAGTCTTTCAAATATTAAACACAATAGTGATGAAAATTTTTGTAAATTTTTAATAACATTCGTACTATCTACGAAATATTTTAAAATTATTTGACAGTTTTTTTGATAAATTTACAAATGTTTTTGTTATAATAAGAAATCATTTAGCATTTCCCCTATTTCATCCAGATTTAGTAAAATTAACGAAATGATTTGTACATACAACTAACATTCGTTCAAAAGAAATTTTCGACAGGCCTTTCGTAAATTGTACAAATTGTTTGTAATACAAAATTTTCGTATTCAATTTTTCCTACGAAATATTTGTTGAGTTAACTTAATTTTGTAGAATGCACGATAAAAAGTTTTACGAAATTATTTCGTAGTGATTTTACGAAATATTTTTTCGGGTGTAATGATGACTTTTTTTCAGGCCCAACAGGTAAAATATTACCGAAAACCCTTTGAAAATAAAGGTATATTAATGAAATTTGAAGTGTACGTTCCATTTATCATACAAACTAAGAATCAAGATAGTCATCAAAAATATCCATGGTGAAAGTGTGTTTTTTTAAGGGGGATGGGCAAGTGTAGACAACAAAAATTTTACAGTCATGACACTCGCCACAAGTATTGAATTTGTCATGGCAACCAAGAATCCAAATGGTCCATCTGCACCTCTTCAAATGCATCTACACAAAAAGCCAATGCGGGGATTTTGGGGGACTTTGGATATGTTATAGAGGTTGCAATTCTGCGTCGATTCCAATTTAAATATTTCATGAATTAATTTTTTCAAGAATCCCCATACGATTTGTGCTATTTTTCCTGGTCTAATAGAGATAGGTACAGCTCTTCAAAAAACACTAAGAAAAATATGAACAAAATATTATTCCTTTAATTCTTTTGACAAGTGTATTTTCAACTATCCAAACAGATTTGTGTGTACACTTTTGGTACACAATACTATCAAACTTTTTGGAAGCTTTTGCATAAAAAAATGATTGAAATGAGTTTAACTGCTTTCAAGAAAACAAAAACCACTACAATCATTTTTTGAAAAGTCATCATTAGGCGCGTTTTTTTCTGGGATTTTACATACAGGGTGTCCCAGACCTGAGTGGAAGTATTTTTAGGAGTGGTTCTTGGGGTTATTCTAAGAAAAAAATTGTATGAGGAGAAGTTGTATCTCCCCTCCATCAGGCAGGGGGGGGGGGGCATTTTCTGCAATATTGACTTTGAATACAAAAAAACATTAAAAATCAACGAAAACACATTCAATAATGTGCTATAATTTTTTTGAAAGCTAATACTCTATTCTTGCATTTAATTTTTAGATCGAGTTGTTTAAGCTTATAGTTTTTGAGAAATTAAAATTCAAAGTCAAAACTTAAAAAAAAAAAATTGTGATTTTTTTTCTTAAGTCGATATTTTTCAAAATTGTACGTAATTAAGTTCTTTTTTTGTGTTCAGTATTTAATGCCCTCATTATTTTTTAGTCCATTACCGAAAACTAAATGTAAAAATCTTTCTTAGTTTTTGAGAAATTAAGAAAAAACAAAAGGTACTTTTATCAATTAAGCCTGAAAAAAGGGTTAAATTATGGATAATTCATGAAAAAATTAATTTTTTCGGGCTCTATTGGTAAAAGTACGTTTTGTTTAATCTTAATTTTCGTTGATTTTTAATGTTTTTTTTTGTATTTTAAAGTCAATGTTTCAGAAAATGCCCCCCCCCGGCCCAGGGAGGGGAGATACAACTTTCCCCCTATACAATTTTGTTCTGAGAATAACCCCACACTCTTAAATACTTCCACTCAAGTCCGGTGCACCCTGTATAGTATATAGTGAGAAATTTCCAAAAATAACGCATCCGCAGCGTTATTTGTAATATGGTACGCCTGAACTGCTGTCACGACACAAAAGCGAATTTTGTGAAAGAAATAAACCAAAATTATTAACAAACACTAACTTATTTGCAAGTAAAATGGGAAATATAACTATTTATTAATATACATAATTTATGGATTCAATCAAATGTTTTTGTCCCTTTTTTCTTTATATGCCATTTTCAGAAACGAAAATTGATTTTGCAGCTATAAAAGAAAAGAAAAGGGGTAGGGGTATGTTGGTAGACTATGGTCAAAGTAAAAAGTAATGATTTAGTCTGCTATTACACGAAGACTTTTTAGTTGGCTTTTTTCGAAATTTAATATTGTAAAAGTGAAATCAGAATTTTTTTTCATTTAATTTTGAAAAAAGTTGTAATTTTGAAAAAAGTCATGACTCAAAAGTCTTTTGAGTTTTGACAGTCCGCAGAATATCTTGTTTGTCACTTATAAAATATAAAAATGATTTTACACTTTAAACTAATTTAAGGCAGTGTTTTTTTTAGCATAGCATAGGATAGGATCATTTTTTCATTTTGTCGAAAAGCTAAAACAAAACAACCATGCACTTACGAACGACTCTGTTTAGACTGTAATTGCTCACTACACCACCATGACGATGAATTTGATATTTGATATTTGATATTTGATATTTATTTAAAGAATTAAACAACATTTACAAAGATTACATAAAGTATCTTAAATGACATAAATGTGATCATAAAAATTATTTTACAAAATTTAGTGGATGATAAAGATAAAAATAATGATGAAAATAAGAATTAAAATGTACAAACAAATTAAGGTACAAGTGAATATATAATAATAAATAATATAAAAATAAAAATTAACAATATAAAGAGAACAAAAGAGAAAAAGAAGGTACATATATTTACCACAATTAAAATAAAACAATATTATTTGAAAAGAAGCATTTAAAAGCCCTAACACCTATAGATTGCCAGCCAAGTATGAAAATAGAGATAAACTAAAACTATTAACAAAACAGAGTCTTCTTATGCCAAGAGGAAGAGAGTTCCATAAGCGTACAGCGTAGACAAAAAATTGTCGCTCGGTTGTGATACACGTAGCTCGCGGTAAAATTAAAGCAAAAGTACGAGATGAATTTGAAAAGACTAGTTTATTATATAAATATTCTGGTTTACGAGTGGTTATGATTTTATGGAGATATTTAATTGCACAAAAATCTAAATATTTATCTAATGTTAACCCTAGAATATTGGTTTTATATGGTGATATATGATCATGACGATTTAAACCATACACATAACGAGTAACATTATTAAAAACGACATTAAGTTTTCTTCTAGAATCAGCATTACAGTACATTGAAACTTCACATCCGTATGATAAGATTGGTACAATGAGAGATTTAACTAACATTAATCTTGTTTTGATAGGGGTAAAATGCTGTGACATAAATAGGCTACGTAGACATCCGTATACTTTACCTACAATAGTACGAGTATGAAGGTCCCATCTAAGGCTGCTATCAAACCAAATTCCCAAGTTCTTAGCCCTGTTTACAATTTCTAACTGTTCACCTCCTAGATATATATTTGAGAAATCATTCGAATTAAAATTGTTTTTGGATATGACCATGCACTTCGATTTTGTCGGATTCAGGAACAGATCGTTTCTTTTTGACCACTGAAAGATGCTTTCAAGGTCAAAGTTAAATTTAAAAATGGCGTCCTCAATGAGACCTGTTTTGCAACTTAGATACAATTGTACATCATCGGCGTACATATGAACAGAAGAATACGTTATACTACCTGGAAGGTCATTAATGAAAATTGAGAACAACAGTGGGCCCAAAATAGACCCCTGTGGAACACCCGTGAATGAGTAATTAAAATTCGACATAGAGTTACCTGCCATTACTGCTTGATTTCTACCACAAAGGTACGAATGAATCAATAAGGCTGCTGAAGAGGAGAAATAAAATTCTGTTAGTAGTTTTGACAAAAGTTTTGAATGATTTACCGTGTCGAAAGCTTTGGAGAAGTCCAAAAGGGCTAATAGAGAGATTTGATCTTGATCAATTGATATTCTCAAATCATCCGTTACATTCAACAGAGCCGAAGTACAGCTATGCTGTTTTCGAAAACCTGATTGGTGCTTACAAAGTAAGGCATGCTGTTGAAGATAGGAAGATATTTGGACGTGAACAATTTTCTCAAAAACTTTTGAGAGAAACGGTAGTATGGCGATAGGACGAAAATCAAGAGTTGTTTGAGAGGTTCCCTTATTCTTTGGAATAGGTATTATCTTAGCAGTTTTCCAAGCACTAGGAAAACAGGAAGTCATTAAAATGGTATTAAATAGATGGGTAAGTACTGGAAGTATAAAGGATAGAATCATTTTAATAAATAAAGGATGTATTTCATCAAGACCAGGTGATTTAGATTTAACACTCAAAAGTGCCCTAACAACATCTGTCTGCTCCACGCGGTGAAATTCAAACCCCGCTACTGTAAGAATTGAACTTGAGGAGGAAACGTTTAATGATGATGTCATAGAACATTGCACAAATTTGTTGTTGAGGTCATTCAGATCAACTCCAGAAAAATCGACATTGTCTTGGCTACCAATTCCAATGCCTCTTATATTTTTCCACAATGTCTTTGATGGTAAATTACAATCAAGGTGCCTCCTATAAAAATCACGCTTGGCCTTACGTATTTTGAAATTTACAACATTTCTTAATATGCGAAAATCTTCATAGATCACTGGTAACCTATATCGTTTCCATCTCTTAAAAGCTAGGTCACGCCTGTTCGTCAGTTCAATAATCTCCGGAGTAAACCAAGATGTAACATCATTTTTCAGAAATTTTGTTCTGATGGGGACATGTGCATTATATAAGTTAAGAATAACATCGTTAAACATATTAACTTGTTCATTAGACGAAGGATTATTATACAAACTTTGCCAATTCACTCTTTCAAGATCAGCTTGAAGTAAACTAGTATTTACGGATTTGAAATTTCTATACTTGATAATCCGTGGTGTACTGGAAAACGAAATTTTGAAAGTTGCAAATAAAAGGTCATGCTTGGAGAACATTGGAGCTGAAACTTGATTAAAGAAAACGCCACCCTTGATATTGGAAAAAAATAAATCTATTAAAGAACTACTTGTGTTAGTGAAATGGGTTGGTACTGATGAATTAATTAGATTAAGACTTAGTGATTTCATGTTGTTCAAAAATGATGCACTACTTTCCTTACTTAATACATTACAATTAAAGTCACCACAAACAATTACATCCGAATAGGAAGTTGATATATTTTCGAGCAAAGTGTAAAGTGGAGACATATCAATTTGATTGTTTGGCCGATAATATACACCCAGAAGAGTTTTTTTGTTATGACCAATAATAGCAACGAAGCAGTACTGCGTTAGACTGTCCGGAGGGGATGATAAAACAAGTTGGCATTTGATACTTGAACGAACATATATTGCCGTACCAGAACCTATCCTATTAAATCTGTCACCACGAAATAACCTAAAACCACTCATATCATAAGTAACACTCTGAATATGAGGTTTGAACCAGGTTTCTGATACACACACAACATCAACATCAGAATTAACAAACAGCTTCCTAAATTCATCTATTTTACAGAACAGGCTCTGTGCATTAATATGACACACTCGAAGGCCATCGCATTGTTTACAAAAAATATTAATTAAGATGCGCAAATTTGTATCCACGCCGTCGTCGCTACTGAAGGAACTTGAACTTTGACTCATGAGAACAATAATTTGTGAGTAGTAAAAACTAACATAAATGCTTCCTCTAAAGCAACCAACTCAGAATGATAAGAAAAGTTTAAGAATCTATTAAAAACATGGCTAGCAAAGGTAATAGGCAAAAGGGAAAAATAACAATACAATAAAAAGATCACATTTTTAAACTTATAAATAAATAATATAAAGAATTTAAAGAATAATATCAAAATATTTAAATCATAGATAAATAATATAAAGATAACAACAATAATAATTATAAATGCATTATGATGGGACAGGCTTAAGCAGTCCAAGGCAAAAAGCAAAAAAAGCTTACGTTGGCTGAAAGTTGTTTTCATCATTTATTGCAGTCGCAATCAGCTGGTCCAAGTCGGTTGAGTGATCAATTCGAAAAGCTTTGTCATTGGGTATCAATCGCACATAAACGCATCCATTCCGCGTGAAAACAGAAGAGAGTTTATTTGGGTTTTGTCTCTTCAGTTGGAAAGCTTTTCGGAGAATTATGCGGTTACATGACGTAAGGCTCTCATTTAAGTATATTCGGCTGTCAGAATCCATTCCCAGGTGGCGGAGACAAATTGATTGTTTTGATGTTTTGTACAATTCATTTATTGATTTAAATAAAGTTATTTTATCAGATACTGATTTAAATTTAATAACTATAGCAGTATCTCTTGAGTTATTTTTTGGCTTAATTCGGAAAATCTGCTTTGGTGTTTGTATATCGGGGCAATTAACAGAAGTACAAAATGTATTGAAAAGGTTGTCCACATTTTCACCCGCAAATTGAGGTACTCCATACAACAATGCATCTGCAGCAATTTGTTCGCGCTGTATTCGATCAAGAGCTCCTTGCAGTTCAGATATTTCAGTGTTTTGTTGTGTTTTTTCAATTATTTTTGTAGAGTTTTGGTTCTTAAACTGATTTTCAAGATCGTCGACTCTAATTGTCAGCGCGGATAGGCTCTGGGTAACTTCTTCTATACGGCTGTTAAAATCAAGCACAATTTTGGATAGTTTTTCAGATAATTCTTTGTTGACATCCATAATAAGCAATTTGAGTTCTGATGTGGAATCACTTATTTGTTTGTTAAGTCGACCCTCGAGAGACTTAAGCATCTTTTCACTGACGACAGGTTGCATTGTTGGTGTTTGTTGTTGTCTGGCTGCCAATCTCTGACCTCGTGGTGAAGCTTTATCGGTTGACATTTTCTTCAGCAAGAGTTCTTACACCGAATTAATTAAGTAAAATTTTCGATGATAATAAAGGGTTTAGGCAAAAACCTTGTACTCAGTCGAAGCAAATTAGCTCAATGCGTTAAAATTGTCACTTTTCGAACAATTTAGGTTGGTTATTTAAAGGATAATACTTGAAAACTGTAGCGCGTTTTATTTGACGTTAAGCACTTTCCACCATTTTTTCTCTTTTTGATTTATGGGTGAAATTTTCTCTTCACCGATTTCTTCTTCAAAAACATGGTCATGACGAAGTGAAAAGTTACAGTGTAAACAGGGCCATTCATTCAACATAATTCTATTCTACGAACATAGCCATCGAGAATTCGAGACACATAAAAGTACCAATCGTACAAATGACGACACACTTAAAATCCTATTCAATCGAGTTCGATACTCGAACAAACGTCAAAAGTTTATCGGCAGCAGTATTCTACTTTAACTTTTATCGGCAGCGATGTTTTGCTGTTTTTGAAAAATGCAATAAAATTTTTTCCCAAACCAAAAATGCAATAATTTTTTTTTCTTGTGTAACTAATTCGCAAATCATTAGTTCTCAATAATCAACTTTTTTCAACTCGATTATCTTTATTTTTGAGAAAGTTGTCCTGCTAAGTTCGTATGAAGTTAGCAGGACACCCATTTCTTCACAAACCAAAAATGCAATTAAATTTTTGTTTGCGTAACTAATTCGCAATTAAGTAGCTACTAATGATAGGATACTTTTTTACCTGAATTTCCAAATGTGTCCTGCTTACTTTATATATATATGAATCTTTTGGATGTGGCGTGGACACCGATTCACAAAAGCCAGCATTTTCCTCGAAATGGTATAGTCGTGACTTTGAAGGTTTTTTTGAAAAATACTGTTTTTAATTCACTGAATGTTATTTTGTTTCAAACTATTTAAAATGCTGTTACATCCCAAGTTCAATTTTTGTAAGCGTTATACATAGTAGAAGATCCCTCCATAGGACAACCTGAACCTACCCTCAAAAAGGTACCAGATGAGCGGTATACAGTTTTCTAGGCAGTGCCATACAAAACAATTTGCGCATGGGTTGCTTGTCGAAAAACAGTCAAGGCATAGGGTTGCCAAGCATTTATTCTAAGATGCCATCCATTATAATAGCATTTTTACTATAGGACTTAAGCTCTTTTCAAAATCAAAAATGTTTAAGTTTTTTTTTCTTTGGTAGGAGCTTATGGACTTTAACCCCCAGTTTCAAAGTCTCGTTTAAACCTTGAATTGAGTTCAATTGTTCTGCTGAACTAAAGTTTAAAACAAAAGTGGAGTTTAAACTCGCACTGTGAAACTGGGAATAAGTCTTATAAGAATCTTACTATAGAAATTTTAACTCTATTTACAAAACCATAATATTAATAATCGAATAACAATACACGGTTATAAGCAGCGTTGCCATAATGGCATCATAAATGCTAAGTCTAGCATAATACAGGAGTGAAAAGCATTTTGAAATTTTTAAATTATACCAAATGCTATTTTGGCGCATTATCTGTCTTTGTTTGGCATTCTTGAATGCTAGATTTGATTTAAAAATTATTCAATTATGTATAATCGAAATTGTTAACTTTTTTAAAATTTTGATCTTATGAATTTCAAATGTGACCATATGACGGCTGACTGAATTACATTCTAGGCGATGATGGACTTCCTTGGGCCACTGAATAGTCGTTGGTGAAGCACTTCATTGCACCACCAAATTTTTCGATGAGTCAGTAAATTTGTGTTATAAATTAATGCAATATTACTTGATTTATGATATAACTTCAGGGGCTCAATGAAATATTGGTTGTTTAACAAACAGCTTATTTGCGTATGAATGACTATTGGCTGAATTCAAATACACGCAGGGATTCGGTTCAGGGTAAACAAATATGTTTCAAAGCTACTAATATTCGAATCAATTATATTTGTTGTACTTCTGAAAAAGTAAACATTGATATTTTGTGCACTATGTATTTTTAAATGGATTTTGAAATCTAGCATTCTGTTTTTTGGGCTTCTATACGATTAAGCATTATAAAATTTAAAATCTAGCAGAATGAAATTTTAGATTATGGCAACACTGGTTATAAATCCAAGCTATTATCCTCTACTACAAGTTCTTATGGGAGTAAAAATGTTTCTTCTGGATATATTGCAAGAAAAAAATAACTTTCAAGGTTCCCTTCTAAGGGGTGCCTTTGGATCCCAGGGCATCTTTGAGCGCTCTCATCATTCTTGTTTTTCATGTTTTCTTCCTGTCCTAAGGTAAATTTCTTTAAGCGCAATAAAAAAAACTCTATTCGTTTTCGGCTTGCTTTGGTCACGTCACTGTTATTTTACTGAATTTGCATTGACGATAGGTCAACTTTTTAAATATCGACTCCATTCGATTTTTTTATCTTGACCAACTAAATTTCACCGTCTTTTTAAAATCGATTTTCTAAATGTCCAAATTTCTTTTTGTGGCCAATATTTGTTTTTAAGGTGGAAAATTGAAAGTCAACATTGTTGAAAAGTTTCGCATTGTCAACCACCATTCAAGTACTTGTTTAGAGCTTTTTTAAATTTTAGCAAGAACTTTCTGTCTTAAACGGAGTTTAAAATTTTCAATGGGATCGATCTAATATCTGTTAAGTTCCTGGTACAAAGTCAGACACTATTTCAAGCATTGTTCTTTGGGTTACGTTATTAAAATGACTATTTTCCTAATCGAAAAAAATACCGGCAAGTCCATAAAAGTCGATATTTTATCGATTTTTTAAAGCCAGTCGAGACTTCAAAATGACGACATTTTAATAACTCGTCAAAATTAAATTCTGGATTGTAATATGTAAAAAGGTTGATAAAAATTGACATTTTAACCTTTCGAAATTTTGTTTTCGATTTTTCAACCCAATGAATTTATCTAGATTTTTTTTGTCTAAAACAAAAATGACAAGCAAGAGAAAACCGAAAGGTTTATAAATTTTAAACATTTTTAATGTGATTAAAATTCATTAATATTTTGGTTCATAATTTTTAAGCTAGTATGTTTGGTATGCAGGACCTACGGAAATTTCAATGGAATTGTGATAAGCGAGGTTTTATTCGAGCATTTTCACTTTCTCATGGAAATAGTGCCACATTTTAGTCCTTTGTGATTTCATAATGTCTATTTTAATGTACATTGTGACCTGCGAATTACTTTCAAATAAGAGAAACTACTATAAAAAAATAAACACTTTTATGATCAATTCTTCATGAGCAGATTTGACTTTTCTTTTTTACTTTTTTTCATAGCCGTCCAATCTGATCATTTGCCATAAATCTTTTAAGAGTCATAATATCTTCGAGTATGTATCTTATTTACTGTTGTTAGCTTTGGAGCTCCATTAACAAATCTACCTGCATCCACAAAATTTCATCAGTTTCTCTAAAACCAATTGCGGCAACACCCCCTATCCTTTTTTTTCTAAGAAATAAGCTTAATACAAAAAATCTCATCAAAATAGTTTGACGTTTGAATTTCTACGCTTTTCACTTTGCATAAAGTATAAATTCTTCGGACGTTACTCACACTGTGAAATCTGCCATAAATATTGCACGATGTGTGCGGTCGAGTGCGCATTGTTAAGTCCTCTAGAAAGTTCTTGTGGTACATATAGTGGGTGTTGCAGTCAGTGTTTCCACCACTCTTTGTATAACCATAGCTGCTGCTTTGTTGACGTTGGCGCAGTGGTGGACCAAACTGGCATCATGCAAACATATTCATGTGCACTTTATGAATGGGGTGACCATATTCTAAAAATTAGCGAAAATGAAAATATTTACTTCAGAATTCGGAAATAAACAAAGAACTATTTCTGCAAAAACTGAACTTGAAGTGAATTTGTACCTACATCATGTTGATATCCATAAATTTGAGGACGAGTGGTTTAAGAAGTTTTTCTTACCAATTTTGGAACTACAAGGCTTAGGAAATATCGAGGATTTCCAAATGACTTTGAAACTATTATATTAACTGCGGGTGAGGTATTCTTTTTAGTCCTCTGGGTAACGTCAGATAGAAGTTTCTAGATCAATTAAGAATAATAGAATAATTGTGTTCTGCGTAAAAATAGGAGCGTTGGTCACCTTTGCAATGGATCAACACAAGATTGGATTCCACCGCATGGTAAGCCGTGGGAATTTTCTGCCTTCCATAGACTTTAAGATACGCAAATTGTTGCACGCCATCACAATCACAATCAACATCAAACGTCAGCCTATAGTCTCAGAGTAGTCTCAGCGTCATTGTCATAACGTTTTTTCAATAAACATTCCATGTTGTAGATAAAAGTATCTTTTGCATCTAAACAATTGTATAATGTATATGCGCTTGCGTTCAGTCTCAGCGCCGCCGCCATTTATAAGTTACAAATAAACAATTCGTGGGTGAAACGTTCGCACGTTCATGCGGTGGTAATCGCTATGCGAATGAATATTCGATTATGATTATCATCGGCATCTCAGAGTGTCAGATGGCAGAATTGCGATGGTGATGATGATGACGACGACAACGACATCGACGACGACGGCAAACCACGACAACGAACGACGATGTCCCTGATTTGCGAATGGCCTGGTCTGGCCAAGCTATTTATGTCTCTCGAAGCGCTCTCGAAAATTCATTGTTTTGTGATTAATTAGGCAGCGACATGGTATCGTGCCGAGGCCCGAGAGTGCTTTTGCTGAGTGGAGTTGTTCTTGTTCTTGGTAGCTGTTATAGCTTTGCTTGCTGCATGCATGCGGCACACAGCTTGTTACACGCTGGTGGTGCTGCTTGCTGCTGCTGTTAGTGCTGTGACTACTGCTGCTGCTGATGGTTACTTCAATTCAGCTTTTAATTTGTTTTTATAATTTTATTTTTTTTTTATTTTTCATTGGCTTTATGATGGAGTTATTATTAATAGAGCTCGCGTGATTGTCAGTTTGGAATTGTTGTATAGTTTGGTTGTATCTTTGTCATGTCCCAGGGGTCAAATTGCTGTGAACCAATTTAATTGGCATTTGTAACTCTCGTTACAACAAGGTGAGGCTAATTCAAGGACGTGCGTTTTTTTAGTAAATTTTTTTTTGTACGTATATAACCAAAGGCATTCTCAATCATCTTTTGACGCAAAAATAGAAACAACAAAAACAAACAGATCTCAGTGTGATAAGGCTTTATAGTTGTCGTGGTTTATTTTTGTTTTTTATATCGTTGTCGTTCAAGGAAACTTACTTAGCCCATTTTTTTGATATTTTTTTTAGTACTTGCATTTTTTATGGATATTTTACTCACAAAAATTTCTAAAGGTCTGAATGATATTTTACTGACAAGAATTTCTATAAGGGTCTGAATTCTGCTCGTAGTACGTTTTTTTTATAATAAACGAAAATAAGACTTAGACACCTTTGTCGAATTCTCAAGTACAAAACCGTTGTTAATTAATTTAAAGAAAATCATTCTACGCGAGTTACACATTTTTTCTGGATGAGTTAAGGAAAAAACTCGAATCTCCCCTCCAGGAAGTCACATCTCAGGCATTGACCAATAGATGGAAAAAATAAGGATACCGAATTTTGGCTCTGCACGTGGAATGTACTGTCTTTATACAGACTACGTGCTGGTGAACAATAAGTGGAGACCCTGGATAGGCTAAAGGCTGACGTTCCACATATCCAGGAAGTTTGATGGGATGGAAGAAGGCATATATGCATACGAAGGATGAAATCGTGTGACATCTGCTACGGAAAGTGCTCTTAAGGTATGGTCAGCAGCTATTTGGTTTTGATTTTGTAATAAGACTCAAACTTTGGCAACAAGTCTTGGGGCTACAAGAATATCATGCTGATCTGCTTCCACGATCCACCTCCCAACGGAAAATAGAAAAGACTCATCAAAGGGAAGAACACGTACGATATGTACCCGAAAGTCAACGTTAAGATTACTTTTGAAGACTTCAACACCAAGCTCGGAAAGGTGGGCATCTTTGCGTTGGCCGTCAGAGGTCACAGCCTGCATGACGAAACTTTCAATGATGGACAGAGGATGGTGGATATCACGACGGAGCAAAATGTCATCATAAAGCAAGCACTCGTTCTCCACATCATGATATACACAAGGCCGGTCTTGTTATCAAAAAGCCTTCAGCCCAATTAATCACTTACTTCCAGTCAATAAGACCAAGCTTTTCTGGCATCCGGAATGGCTTGGTTCTTAAACCGGAGGTTCGGTCTTGTTCGTTCTCTCAAGCCTGGGGCTTGGATTCAAAGACTCTCTTGGCTGGAGCATTATTGTCCATTCGCTCGATGTGGCCAAGCCACTGTATGAGGTGCTTTGATTGTTTTGTACTACATATACACATCCTGATACCGCTCTTAGAGTTGTGGTTAAATCTTCTACTCCATTTCCCTCCTCACACACAGGGCCGAATATCCGCCGAAGAATTTTTCTTTCAAAGGAGACTTATCGCCCAACACTTGACACCTTAAAGAAGGACTGGCAGCGTCTGGGTTTAATAGAGCGTGCACTTTGTCTTTCGTGTGAGGAGTGTTGAACCCATCTGTTTTGCCAAATCGAAGTAGCATCAGTTTGCTAGAGAAATTCTTTGTCGGCTTACTCCAAGGTATAGATGAAGTACTGAGCTACTTCGAAGTTCTTGCGACCAAAAGTAACGTTTTGTCCTAGGCAGTTGACATATTTTTCATAGTTCGTTGATAGCAAGTATTTGATGCTGTCCTCGTTTAGTTATAACTCACAAGTTTCACCTGTTCTTCAATTGGCGTGAAAGCCTTTATAACGGCCTATTTGGAGATGGGAGTGGCCAATGATGTCAATGTCATCGGCATACCCTCCTAGATCCTAGACGATATGGATAGATTTGTTGAGAATAGTGCCTTCAGTACTTCTCTTAATCTCTCAGCAAGCCCGCCACCAGCGTCAAGTACGGAGCACCAGCGGAGACGGTGTCAACAAGGCATCAGAAATGCCACCACTACGGACAAGAAATGAGTGTGAAACCAAGAGCGTGTATACGCAAGGGGAGCAGTAAGAGTCACTTTGTCAATTTGTCATCTTTTCAATGCAGCTCAAAGCTATATTTCTATCCCCTGATCGACATGCTGCGTGTGCCCATAAGGAACGCGGACTTTTCAGGAAGTAAAAGAGAGAGAACGAGAAGTATGAGGCCAAGTCTATTGGGGATTCTACCACCAGGACTGATTTTCATAACTTCTTTTAAAGACTGAAACATATTACCCCAGGCTATTAGGCCAGAACGGAAGCCTGTTGAGATGAGCATATGGTAGTAGATGAGGATCTAGAAGAAACACTTTTCTAGATAGCTTTACGTTAAAAATAGACAACATTTCACTGCTATAGGCAAAATAATTCATTCAACTTGGACAATGATGGCCAACATTTCCATCTATCAAACCTTTATGAAGTGCGGTTAGCGATTGCCAAATTTAAGTTGTAAAAGTCTGCTGGTGTTGATTTAATCCCAGCTGAACCATTCAAAGCAGCAGGAGATGACTTGGTTAGGAGCATGCACCAACTAATCAGCAAATTTTTTTCGGATGAAAGTATGCCCGAGGAATTGAACCTTGATGGCAAAGTGTGCCCCATCTACAAAATAAGAGATGTTTAGACCTTTTCCAACTGCAGAGGAATAAGTCTTATATATGCTATCAACGAGAACTGTTTCTCAACGTCACGTAAGGGGGGAGGGGCAGAAGGGTTAACATGGCCCCGTTTTTAATATATATTTCATACATTAGGCCATTGTCCTCTTTTGAATGCTTTTCAAAGCCATGCACATTCTATAACAAAACTATTTTTTGATTGAAATGCCTCAATGTTAGGGCTGGCGAAGACGAAATGAGTCTCGTAGTCAGCTTCACTGAATTTCCACATCATGATAATTGCCGTATTTACCAAATGTTCAAATTTCTGCTCTTCAAAAAATATAATGCCTTAAAACCACATAAGGACTGAGGACTTCAATTTTCTTCCATAATAGTAATACATACCCTATCTTATTCCAAATCCCCTATGAGCTTATCGGTTTGATGTGTAAATTTGCCAATGAAGGTGCCATTATACCAAGAGACTAGATCCCGGAAATTACTAAATTAACTCCTTTTTGATGACCAAGAGGATTAAAGGCCCCACTGCGGCTCATTTATGTTCATCCGAGCCCATTATGGTGAATGTGGCCAAGATATGTTTATGTAAAATTTCACCTCATAAACCTGGTGGTGGCCAATTTGGTGATGATGATGATGATGATGATGGAGCGGGGCCGGGCATAACGCTTGAGAGCGCCTGTTGATGATGATGTTAGTTTAAATATTATATTCATTTCAAACACACTCTTACTCCTTTTGGTGTTGCCTCTTTCCATGTTTTCCGCAAAGTGCGTCAGGAGATTGTCGTAAAATAAAAATCGCTTTTGGAGACGATAAAGGGGAAAGGGAGGTGGGGAATAATAAGTGTCTCGTTGGGGAGATTTATGAATCCTTTCCCAATCATAAAACCATCGCGTCTTCAATATATGTGCAATCACCACTTTAATGTTACCAAAGTTAAACAACATGCCCGACCCGCATGCGCCGCGCTGCTTCAGTCGCATTGGTCGCCTCCAAGTCATCCTCTCCTTGATGCGCGCGCATCATTACGTCGCATTTGCGTGGCAATATAACTTTCTAAAAATCGCCTTTACGACTATGGCGTTTATTTTATGGTAGTAATGCTAATCAGGGTTCAAGACGTATTCACACTATATATAAGAGCGGTCAACTTGCCTCATACTCACATCGCGCGTTGTCGGCAATATACCTTAATGTATACGCGGATGGTTGTCGTTGTCAGTTTATGAATGGATTAGGTACATTTTTTAATTGTTCGAAGCTTGTTTCGAAATCTCAAAGAAGATCTTCTCTTCTTTCTTAAGCTCGAGGAAGATATCGATGTTAAAAAAAAAAAAGTTAACAGGAAAATAATTCCCTCCTGTCTTTTGATGCTTTCGCAAAGATAAGTTCAAGCAGCACTCACACACATTGTCACAATAACAACACGACATGTCCTCTCAGCGTTGTTGTCGCCAGGGTGTGCTGTTGTACATCAAAACGAAGTGTGCTGGTGCACAGCAACAAAATGACACCTAACAAGAATTGTCCCAAGTATATAAGCCCCCAGAGTCAAGGATACACTTTATAACAAATGGCAAGTGGTGTATTTTTTGTGGTGTACCTAAATTTATACGAACTATCTTTGGGATGTTTGGGCTTTGTTTTGGGTTTTTGTGTGAATTCGCTATCTGGTGGTGGTTTAATTTTTGAATTTAAAATGAAGAAAAAATATTGTTAACAACTTAAAATGAATTCAGTCTGTAAATCTTAAATTTTCGAAACGAAAGAGTTGATGTAAAAACCGGAAAATAGAATAATTGGGGATTGAGCTTATGTTACTGAAAATCCCAAGAAAAGTTTGAATAATCTTTAAAAAGACTTTAATTTGGCTTCATAATAAACAACTACCATTCAAGTAACCAAGCTTTTGCAGGAGGTATATAGCTATTTCATGGGCCAACACAATTTTGAGGTTCCTTGAGTTGAGCTCAGTCGTTTTAATTGAAAAAAGATCATTTGTCTTGTCACTGCGGCACTCTTATCCAAAACAAAAACCACATTTCGGGGCTGTGAAGCCTAAGCACCTAAGCAATGCAGTAACCAAAGCAATTGTAATCAGCTCTGTACGTTTTTAACTTATTTGCTGCCTTGATTGTGTGGGGCTCATGCTATATCTTACTTCTTGACACAAATATTATAAAATCCAGATGCCAGGAGTTAAATCGAAAGAGTGAATATTTTAAAATATGGTTATTGTTTTCGAAAGGACAAATGGAGGTCAAGAGGCAAGAAAACACACAAACCCTAGACTCTGGGTGCACCATGTTCATAAAAACTAAAAGACAACATAATTGATTTGTCTTCCAGCGGTAATGTCCCTTAAAAGTAACAATTGTGCCCAATATTAGGGCACATTGCTCGAAAAAATGAATTCACCTCTAACTATAACTCACAGAAGTGTAAATTACAAAACCATGCCAATTCCAGTTTGGATCCATTTATTACACTTGATTATCAGTTATAGGCAGCTGAAAGAACCTGCATCCAATTTTCCATTCAAACCAAATCGATTGAAAGTCCCAAAAACATGGAAAATCGAAAAAACTCTCACAGCCTTTGGAGGCTACTTATATAAAAAATACAATTGAGGCCTAATTTACACGGACCATCACATAAATCACTTGAATCGACATTTTGGTTGAATTTTGACCTCGATTCCGAAGAGAATTTGCTTCTGCTGATGCGCAGCGCAAAATGCTTCGCAGTAAGTCTTTAGAAGCTCAATGGTATAACAATGTAAGTCGACCCGAAAAAAAAATTACAAAAATTATTGTAATTTCTTCACCATTGGTGTGCTCCCATCTCCTGGCGGCTCAGAGATAAGAATCTTCAACAATGCACGTCGTTGGAGCTCCCTTGGGTAACCAAACCAACCAGCGTGGTTCGTCGTCATCAACCCTCTTCTTCGTCTTCCAAAAAGGCGATGATGAGGATGAGAACGACGATAGTGATGATGACGATGTGAACGGAGACAAACAAAAAAAAAGACCAAAAATACTTGGTCACGAATTGTGTTGATGGGGGTTCCAGACCTGGAGTATCTAATGGCTGCCGCTGCTGTAGCTGTAGCAACTGATGTTTTCTGCTTATTTTGGCCACTTTTTCCGCCTGCAACTAGGTGCCTGGACGGCGGCATGCGGCCTCTGCACTTACAACACAAAATCCGAACAATAACTGCACAATAAATCAATACGCTCTCCACTGGCCGGGCCATGATCTTCTTTTGAATTTTCGTTCCCGCTTAATCGCACCTCCTCCTTCAGTTTATTATATACCTCCTTGCATTGTAAGGTGCAGATTACTGCAGCAGGAGAAGGAAGTGATGGTGTCCCATTGTGCATGCGGGGTCCGTCACACAACTCGCCGATCGCCGTCCATTGTCAACTGAATTCGCTTACGCCGGCCGGCTGCACCAGAGGGTTGTGCGTATGAAGACATCTCTATCGGGGACCACGCAGATCAATGACACTCGCCAGTCGGCACTCCATTTTTCTAGACACACAGGTCCCGTCCCGTGCGGATAACCATTCATCACAAGAAGCTTTCCTAGCGTCACATTGTTTGTTGCAGCCGAGCGTTGTCAACACCAAAAGCTGGTCGGTCGCACGGAATAAATCAGTGTCACCTTTCTACTCCCAGAGAGAGGTGTTATAGTTCATGTGGGACATCGACATCGGCCAGGGACACACACACTCAGTTCTCTCAGTTGATGATGGCCAGGTGTTCGCACTCACAGTCTCACATCCTCCTCAAACTCAAACGAGGAATTCATTAGCCATCACTATAATGGATAACAACTTCAACGACGACGACGACGCGGAAGAGGTCAAGTGCTAGTTCTCAGCTTGACCATGGAGTAATAATTGAATGATTGATTGATCGGCGTTAGTGAGTCATCGCACATTGTTATCTAGCAAGACGCTGGTGCTGCTGCGACCGGCGAACCCATTATCCGCATCACTCATCTCGCTCGCACTTATATATCAATGCTGCCAATATACACAACATGATGACTTGAATATTGCCATCCATTTTGAATTTGACCTCCAGGACCACGTGTCTTGGGGCGATTTCCATTTACCTGCGCCTGATGCAATGCAACTTATATGCATGCATTGACCGCACGAGTGAGACAGACGCAGGTAATCTTACGCAGCAGGGCGCTTTGCAATTTCTTGATTAATTGGTCGCCGTTCCAGGTTTGGTCCGGTTGATCTGCCAACCCATCAACTGATGTGTGTTGTTTCCTAAGTAACTGTATGAATCCCACTCTCAGCAGCTTTGTTCGCCAGTCTAACTATATGGAAAAAGTGCGAGATAAGCTCTTGATGAGGTGAGATTTTCAAGACCAGATAACAAATGCGGAAGATTATGAGTTGGCTGGAAATGATGTTGTTGTCGGTATATAGAGGGTTAAGTCTGCTTGTGATTGGGTCGTGACCATCATGTAGGTAAAACAACAACAGCAACGATATTTTGTGAATCCAAGAGTGTGTGAATTCAATTTTGGTTGCTTACATCAGGCTTAAAGGTTTAAATTTTGAAGATTGTTTTTTGTTTTTCTTGGTATGATTGATTTGGTTAGAACTTCTCAAACTGCGAAAAAAAGGTGCGTTTCAAAATTGAATATTTTCCCACAATGTACTTTCATACGACGATCCTTGGATGCATGGAGTTGGTGTTGGTAGGCTTTAATATGTTTTTCCTTTAAATTATTTTTAAAGAAGAAACCTAACTGCCAAGGCTAAGATATGTAATCTCCGTCGATGTTCGTCTATAAATAAAACGCGTATCTCGTAAGGCATGACAAGTAAGCTTCTGGTCCCTTTAACATCATGTGAGTTTTATTATCTAGAAGTAAAAACAAGTAAGCTTTTTTTGCAAAGTTTTGGTTATTTAATTCGTAGCAATGGGTCTTGTGACACTGAATTAACGACAAAGTTTCACAATTGTTAAATCCAAAATATGGACCAAGTGGTAGCTAAAGCGCTCATCATCATCATTAAGTCCTGTAACCCCGATTGGGGCATAGGGCGCCAACAAATCGTTTCCATCCTTCACGGTCTGCAGATAGATATTTTAACTGTGGCCACGTCTTTCTCTGGGAGTCTGCTTCTGCTAGAACTGTTGATTTCCATGTTGTTCTTGGTCTTCCAACCCGCGGTGCACCCTGAGGATTCCATTCAAAGGACTGCTTTGCAATTTCATCGTTTGGTTTCCTCAGTGTGTGACCAATCCATTGCCATTTACGCTTTCTTGTGTCAACGTCCAGCCGCTCTTGACTTGTCCTACGCCACAATTCCTCGTTTGATATAATTTGTGGCCAGCGAATTTTTAGAATATGGCGTAGACAACGGTTCACAAAAGCCTGCAATTCTTTCGAGATGGTAGTCGTGACTTTCCAGGTTTCGCAAGCATATAACAGCATGGATTTGACATTGGATTAGAAGAATCTCAACTTTGGAGATTTGACTGGATTTCCAAATATGGGACAGAGAACCGAAGGCTGCGCGAGCTTTATTTATTCTACTTTGAACGTCCAGATCAGTACCACCATTTGCTGAAACGATACTTCCAAGGTAGTTAAATTGGTCAACCTCTTCAACTGGCGTCTCCTGTATTAAAATACGCTGATGTGTGGAGCGGCCTGTGAGCATTATTTTTGTCTTTTTGCTATTTATTTTAAGACCATTTGACTCTCCTTTTACCTTCAGAGCTTGACACATCACGTTCAGCCCGCTGATGTTATTTGCCAAGAGACATATATCATCGGCATAGTCTTAGTGACTAAGCCTTTCAAACGATCTCCATTGAATGCCCTGCCTCTCTGCTGTTCCAACGCTGGCCGTCAAAACATCGTCAATCGCCAGTAGAAAGAGAATAATTGGCGATAGAACATCTCCCTGTCTCACGCCCTGCCGCACTTCGAAAGAGTCGGATAGCTGCCCATTGTGTAAAACAAAGCACCTTGTGTTGTTATTGGACTCTCTTATAATGGGAACAATTTTTGGGGGAATTCCTCTACCAAGAAGTGATCTTGATCTCTATATACATTCACGGTTGACTCGGTCAAAGGCTAAAGCGCTCAAGTCCATATTTATTTCTAAGCAAAAGATCAGGAAAAATAATTTTTGAAGTGATAGGCCAATTCATACAATTTTTTCATAATTTTCCAAACTAAAACCCTAAAGAATATTTTAAAAGCCGTATTTTAGGATGTGATAAAAGTTTCTGCAAATCAGTATTATATACTAAACTGGCCGTTTATTGATCAAAATTATAATAAATTTAAAATTTTAAAAATCAATTTGAAAATTTAAATGCAAGCGGCCATTTTGTCGGAAATTTTCTTCTTCCAAGCTTCCAAGTGTTTCTTTGTCTTCCAACTCGCCTTACGCCTTGAGAATTCCAAATTAAAGACTGTTTCGCTATGTTCCCGTTTGGTTTCCTCCAAGTATGGCCAATCCATTGTCACTTTCCTTGCCTGATATCAACAAAATCCACTCTTTTCTGATGAGTCTACCTCTACAGCTCAACCTTACTAGTGGTTTCTGACCAATGAATTTTTAGAATCTATCGAAGACAACAATTGATAAAAGCCTGCAGTCTGCTAGTAGCGTTATTATTGTGGAGGTCCACACCAGAGAAAGTATTCCAAAAAGTACGTTGACACCATACTGTCGAGGTAGTTGAAGTGTGTAACCTTTTCAATAGTTTCCTGCCTCAAAATAAAATGGTACGACCGGTTTTCAGGATTTTTGTATTTTCGGTTCTGATCCTTAATTCAGCCAGCTCCTAGTTAAAACTCGTTGGCGTAGTCCAAATGACTAAGCTTATCGAATGAATGGCATTCCTCCCCTTCGTACCAACTGTTGCAGTTGCGAATAACCCTGTCGAACATGAGATAGAGAGGCTACTGATAGGTAAAATAAATAAATAATTTGCGTGGCGCAACAGCTCGTGGAGAACCAGGGCCTAGTGACTTACAACTCTCAACCATTGCTGTGTGCGTGTTGTTGGCAGGAATGGAGGGGACCTACAGTTCTATGTCAAACAGCTATGTGATAACCACTTTTTCATGCCAAGTATACTCTTGGAGGATTTGTCAGTTCCTCGCAAGAGGCAGTACCTCTGATAAAACATTTCTGTTTTTAGGTAGGTAGATAGAAATGGTGGCACCGGCGCGGCATTATACTCGTTCGGTGCCCAATTAACACTGAATTTGTTTTGATACCATAACTCGTTTGATCTGTGGATGAGAGTAGATTAAAGTGAACATTTGTAGACGTCCTCTGAGGATCATCTACAATGCTTAGAAGTTGACGACAGAGAGACTCGGGAAGGTGGTTTGTTCAAATGATTCCTCATTGGGTCTGCCAGCGTACATGATTTCTTCCTGGGCCTCCGTCTGCTCACTCCGCTACCAGATATGTTCCCTGGGTTTTAATTAGAACGGGTTTGGGGTATGGCTGCATAATGTGGGCACAAAAGCCAGGAGGCTGATCATAAGACACTCACTCGATTGGACCCCAACTCACCCGAGGCCAGCAACGGTATGCCAAGCTTAGCAGATCGCAGAATGTATGGTCATAGTTGTCATTGAGCATCATGAAACCCAGCAGAGGCCCATTTTCCGATTGCTTATGGTCAATGGGGTCTGAGGGGGAACATGGTGCAGAATCAACCGATTTTTGTCTTAGATCCATTTTGTCGCGTTGAGGTAGGAGAGAAAGCTTTTGATTTTCGCTTTAGAAATTTCGTTGAGATCGTCAAAAAATGCAACTCCCCTACTAGCCAGTGTTCAGTATACAGATTGCAACGACCCTGGCTATGTCTCGCCTGGGTCTATACATATCAGGGCTAGATCTTTCTGGATATTTTGCAATTTGTTAAGCTGCTCCACCTAAGATTGGATTCACGAAGAAATATTGACAATATATTGCCCTTCACAACTCCAAGGAGAATGTTGACTTCCACGAGTGCGATTTGAAGGGGTGATCCTTGTCTGGCTAGCTCATCTGCCCTCTTTTATTTCGCTCAATGCCACTGTGGCCAGGAATCCAGAGGTTAATATTTAGGCTTGCGAGCTCATCTCGGCACTGCTGGACTTATTTAGAGGATTATGTACCCAAATCAAAGGCTTTAATAGCTGCCTGACTTTCTATAAGGATAGCTGCATATCGAGTTTAGTTTGGGTCTAGGTTATGTATCTTGCATGCCTCCCTGATTACAAGTAATTCTGCTTGAAATACACCAGCAAAATTAGGTAGCCGAAAGGACCTAGATATGTTAAAAGACTCAGAAAAGATTCCTGAACCAACACCACACTCCATCTTTGAGCCATCAGTATAGATAGTTCTGTCAAAATATCTCGTCATGGGGTCATCATTCCAGACCTCTCTGGATGGGAATATAGGCTACTGATACTCAGCTGACTGTTCAAGAATTATTCGCAGGCTGTTAATATGGTCAACACAGGAGCAGCCACTCTGCGAAATCCAGCTTGATGCTTCTTGAGAGATGACTTTATCCTTTCTCTCCACCGCTTGAGAACAGCAGTGGCCATTCATTTTTAGAACACAGGCAGAACAGTTATACCAGGCAAATTATTGCATTTCTTAAGATCGCCTTTTTTAGAATGTTTACAATAATGCAGTCTTTTGAAACAGGCTGATTTTTGGTATACTCGTTGATATTGAAGCTACTTAAAATCTGAGAAAATTCCTCAAATATTCGATGACCATTAGGAAGGGTCAAAGGTTACAAAAATGTGTTTTAGCCAAGTATCTCGAAAATGGTTAGTTTCAGAAAACAGAAACAGCAAAAACTGAAAAACTTTCTTGGAATTTCGTTCGTAACATTAACCGCTACCAAGCTACATATGTACATATATCACTTAAAAATCTCCCAAATATTCTACAAAAGCATGCACTTTTTTCCACCCTCTACTTAGGGGTCGAGTGCCAAGTGCGTTTTTTTTATTGTGATTTGAAGTGCTTCTTAACAATTAATGTTAAGAAACAAAATTCCATGAACGTTTTTTTATGAAAACTTACCGTTTTCGAGATATTTGCCAAAAAAAAACATTTTTGCTACCTTTGACCCCTTATAACGGACAAAGTGATCATCGGATAGTTGAGGACTTTTCTCAGACTATAAGTAACCTCAATACTAGTATACCAAAAATCACTCTGTTACAAATTTGTTCCTTTTTTTGACATTTTTAATTCTTACTGAGGTATTTGGGATTGGTAATTATGTTCTTCCAAATAACATTAGCAAATGAAAGCAAATTAGCATCTGTTGTTTCAGAATCAACCTTCAAGAGCTAGGCAAGTATGTCATCAAGTCCAGCTGCTTTTTTTGCTTTAAGGAGGACAACCGCAAGTTTAAGTTCTGCATTTAAAATATTTGCGAATTTTCTTTCACATTCTGGTCATCTTTGAACAGTTTACAGAAATGCTCCATCCATTCTCTAAGCTGATCTTCCATTGTTACCAAAAAATTGCCATTTGTGTCCAATAGGATGGGTTGTAGTGTTATGTTGGATATGGCCCATCAATTTCCGTGGTGATTCTGTACAGGTCTCTTGTGTCCCCCTCAAGTTTGTTTAAAATTGCCCTTAAGCCACGTCCCACACTGTGCTGTACTATTTTCTGTGCGACATTTAGGCAATTATTCTCGATTTCACAGTTCGTCGGTCTGTGATATTGTAATATCCAGGTACTTCTAAAACGCGCCTCTGCCTGCTAACAGTTGCGGAGCCGGTTTCCATAAAAACATTCCTTACTTGATTCAACTGTCTTGTTGTCTATAGACATAAGACATTTCATCATTTACAACCATGTTCATAGCTGCCTCCATGAGCTTAACGGTGTTGTTTGGACAACTGTATGTTTGGGTCAGTTAGAGCGCTTGTTCGGAATCCTGGGATCCTTGTGTTAACCCGGAGTGTCTCTGAATAGCCGCCCTTTGGAACTGCAGCATGGCTTATACAGGGTGATGGTCCCTACCACCATTAACTTTACAAACGTTCCGACCATCAAACAAAGATTTCCTCCATTGTTGTTGCATTATCTAATGGTCGATTTGGTTTATTGTTCCACAATCAGGATAATTCCATGTGACTTTATGACAAGTCATGTGTAGAAAGAAGGATCCATCGACCACCTGATGAGCGTTGCAGAAGTCAACGAGCATATCAACATTATCGTTTTTGTGAACTAAGCAATGTCAACTTTCGCATTTAAGTCACCAATGATGATGATATCACCTTTAGCAACGCTTCTGCACACCGAGTTCAGAAGAGTGTAGAATGAACTCTTTTCATCATATTCTGCATAATTTGTTCGACCATAATACTGAATATAATACCGTCTTAAGACTTACCAAAATCGGGTTTCAGGATATAAGGCTATTGCTAGCTTCCATTCAATCTTGACCCTCCATCATTGTCATCTTTCTCATTTTGTTGTTCAGCTTTTTAATAGTTTTTTAGAATAAATAGACCCTGATTGTTGTCCTCCATTTTAATACCTAAACCTAGATGATATGACCAAGAGTTACAAGCCTCTTAAGCAAACCAAATATTTTTTTTTTAAGTTTGAATCCTTTTACTGTAAAAAAAAATACGTGTTTCTTTCATCTCTTCTTTCACGTTAACTTATCCTCTTTGATTGCCAAAATGTTTGTAGGTCAAGATTATTAAATACTAAATAAATACAAATTCATCCCAAGCCAACTAAACGGTGATGGTGTACCCTTAGCAACTTTTAATGACAGCAATCCAGAAAAAGTTCTCAGGAATAAACTAAGAATTTGATAAGGAAGCATGTAGCTAATTATATTCATTGAATATGAAGAAAATTTGAAAAGAAATTCTTCTGTTTAAGTGGAGTGACCGAATATATAATTCAAATATAATTCACTTGAATTTTTAACTTTGAGCTAATTATATTCCCCAATGATTTTGATGAACCGCAGAATTATTGTGTATGTAGAATGTATACATTTGAACTTCCCATCTCAAAAGATCTTCAAAGAAGTAAACATCTGTCTTGGATGATCATACTCATAGAGGAGACTAAATTTGCAACATTGTAGAACTTTAATAATCTTAACATAGTCTATTTTAAACCTTATGTTGTTTTCTGTCAATAAAGCTGATAAATGCATATCTAAATTCGACTGATATTTCTGAGAGAGTTACAAGTTCCTTCCTCTGATTCTTTGATTATATATGAAAAAAAAATATCTGCATCGCAGTTCTTACCTGAAGCATTAAAATTTTTGTTTTCTCACACAACCAATCACATTGGAATATTTTATAAAAAATTAATCTCTAAGACACGTTTTTATTGAAACAATGTCCTTATACATCTCAAACTGTCAACATCTTTAAGCCTCTTGACTTACACACTCTCAACAGTGAGTGCAGCACAACAACAACTGCGCAATTGTAATTGCAAAGTTGTAACTATTTTTTAATCACAAAAGCATGTCCCGCTCAACGCACTTAACGTCAGTTCAAAATGATGTATGTTTCACACTATCTACACCTGGTGTCGTTGTAGTCGTCGTCGTAGTTGTTGTTGTTGTTGTGCGGTTGTCGTCGGTTTGTCGGTCGTACGGTTGGTTGGTCAGTTATGTCGTCTTTGCTGAAATATTCACTTGTTGACACATGTAACCAATTCTCTGAAATTCAAATCAATAAGCCTTTTTCTCCAAACAGCACCGCCTTTAGACCTCCCCTCAATATATACTGTCGATGGATTATTTTTATACAAATTACTTGAGAATAGTCTGAGAGGTTTGCAAGTCCTTGTTTCTTGAATATATTGTAGAAAAAATAGCTAAAGGTACACAGTTTGAAAATATAATTTTTCATAGAAAATTGTCGATGTGAAGCTTTCAATTTTAAGAGCTTGTTTCACAATGCCTTAAGTTTTGATAGAATATCCAACACGTTAATATTGCCATAGGGTCATAAGTCCACAGGACAGAAACTCACAATTATCGTTTCTCATTTCCCAAAAGCTTAAAGCTTAGCTCCTACACATCTAGTGAAACAATGAATACGTTCCACAATTTTTTTCACAACTCATTTTAATTCTGACAGCGAATGAAAAAACCTCTTTGGTAAGTTAGAAATTTCGTGTAAGTCAATTACCCAAGTTATTTTTCTTTATAGAAAAAAAAACTGTGGAATGTTAAACAATGAATCTCCCGTGAGTTTTTGTATGAATAATATTTTTTCACTTGAATAAAGTGCCTTTCCTATGAGCTGCGAACTGCGAACAGCGAACTACGAATTGCGAACCGTCTCGTTGCAAGCTTTGACATTTCTTTCACATGAGTGGTCGCCGGCAGAAGCGAATTGTCGCCAATTAAAATGGGTGCTAAAAAAATTCGAGTGAATTTCTAATTCGCAGATTTGTGAAATGCGTCCGGATGTTGTGGATTGCGACTTAGTGTTTAACAATTCGCAATATTCTTGGTTGGTTGCGTAGAAAATATAAAAATGCAAAATTTAACAATTAAAACCAATTTTTGTTAGTCTTTTCTCTTTAAAATTCTATATAAGATCATTTTTTCACTTTGTTGCAAAGAAAAAAAAACATGAATTTGTTGATATCTGCGCTTAGAATTGCCTAAACAAATTTATAAGCATTCGCAGTTCACCTGAAAGGCTATTAATGCTCAACATTCTGAAGATAAATAGCTGTTCTTAAAGTTAATTTATTTAATTTTATCAAAACGGCCTTCTTAAAAATGCAACTGTACCGGTCAAACTATAAAATATAGCTCAGAGTTGTATTGCATGAAACATTGCAGATGTTTTTCCTTTTGAAATTTAAGAAAAAAACAAGAAAAGAAAATAATGCAACAGAGGGAAACGAAGGAAAAAAATATGAACAGATTTTTTTTTTTTTGTAAAAATTGCGACATCTTACACAGATTTATCATTTACATGATTAATGAAGCAATGTTGCAAAATAATTGGAAAAACATTTTTGTGCGCACCGACCGACCATTCTATGACATCGACACTCTAGTGCACAAATCTCCACCATAGATAGATAGATATTATAGGCGTGCGACTGTGATGCCAGTTTGAAACCCCACATAGGATACTGCAATCTTAATCAAGATTCTGCAAAATTTTCTATGAGCTGAACTATTGGGAGATGCACTAGCAGAATTATTATAGGCAGTTTTCAAGAAAATATAAAAAAGTGGGCGTATTCGTAGGCGTTTTCATTAATACTATTTTTTAATATCTTCCGTCCGTACTACCATTCGTAAAAATGCATCAGGATTACATAATTTTAACAATGAATCACCTCGCGTGAAATTATAATGAATACGCTCCACAATTTTGTTCACGTTCTTTATTATTTTTCCAAAGAATCGTCGATCTTTAACGGATGACTTCTGTGAATTTTTTTTTTATTTGGTTGTTTTATGTTCAAATAAATATGAGAAGTTCACGTGTGGAACTTGTTTCTAAAATGGATACAAGAAATAACTCGTCAATTTTTGTTGTGTCTATATTAGTTCATGAAATAAAAACCAAACACATCCCACATCATATAAATATGGTACTCACCTCTCGTGAAATGAAATATGAATGCATTCCACAATTCTGACAGTATGTGGATACAAACACCTAATTCGTCGATTTTCGTTGCCTCTATATTAATGCATGAGATCTTAAATAAACATATTTCATATCATATAGATCTGTTACTCACCTCTCGTGAAATGAAAAATAAATGCATTCCACAATCTCCGAAAAACAGTGTAAGTATTTTTTGATTATGGGATAAAAAGGGAAAAACCTTATCTATTGTACAAAATTCTTGTGATTTGCGATCTATTAACTTTTGGTTCAAGACAGAAGCTGTGGAATATAAAACTAAAAATTCTAAACTAATCATTTTTATTTGTAAATATTTAATTTTCACTTGAACTTCATGCGGCAGAGTACACAGTTTGATTGAAAATGAATTGTTTGTATGAAATTGTCAGCGTGAAGTTTTGAAATTTACATTTTACACCCTCCACTCTACTACACTAAATCAGCTTTTTGCTTAGTATCCCACACCCAGCAATTAAAAATATGCCCCTTAGAAGTTTAGTGGAATGCATTAATTTTTTTAATTTCATGAGAGGTGATTAGCTACTGAGGTGTGAAAATGTTTAAAAAGAGAATTGTTATAACATAAAATATCTGTAAAGCTTGGTGTACAGTTCAAGTGAAAATGAAAAGTGAATTTTTTTAGTTTACGTTCCACAGTTTTTAACTTAAATAAAAGCTAATTTCTTATCAAAAGTAAGACATTTCCACGTCGCTCCATGATAAAAAATATTGTAGAATGAATTCATATTTCACTTCACAGGTGATGAGGGGGTGAAAAATGTAAATTTCACATCAGAAATAAATCGTCTACAGATATTTAATTTTCATTCGAAGTATTAACAATTGATATGTACCAAGATATGTGCAATAAATGCTTCTAAATTGAACTTGTAGCGCCGGAAATAATCCGGAACTCTTTCATTTTCCATTTGAGGTGAAAAAATTGCAGTAAGTTTTTGGTCTTATGAGGTGAAGTTTAAAATTTGAAATTCAGAAAATTTTCGAACCATGAGTTTTTTTTAAACGAATCGAGTGAAAATTAATTATTTACTTGAAAATTTTACCTTAAAATTTACAAATCTAAGATACTTTCACATGAGCTACATTTGTTTGTAAAATTTTAAAATTTTGTATTTTTATATTTTCTACGTGACTAACAAGATATTTTCTGTGATGTTTCAAACCTTAATTCGCAATCCAGAACTTTAGGACGCATTCCACACACAAGCGAATGAAAAATTCACTCAAATTTTGGCTCCTTTTTTGTTTTAACTCATTTTACTGGTTTATTTTTTAAAACTTTTCGCTCTTTCAGCCGTGACCAAACAGATTTCTTATGTGAAAGAAATACAAATTTCACGACTGTTAGCAATTATCTCGCAGTTCATTTTTTCGCAGCTTATATGCAAGGAACTCTTCTATAAAATAAAAATGCATTCCACATTCATTTTCAACTCATTGCCTACTACTAACCTCTTGGGAAATGAGAACTTCATGCATTCCACAATATTCGAATGACCAATTTTTAAATTTTTGACAATGGGGTAGCAAGGGAAAGAGCTGAGGTGGTGTTGAAATGATTAACGGTTGAAAAATATAACCTTTGGTTTAAAACACAAGCCGTGGAATGTATAGTTAAACATTTCGCGTTGACAAATGAAATCTGTGGAACTTTTTACTTTTTACTAGAGGATTATACAGAACTTGGATCACATTTGAATGAATTTGAATGAAATGAAAAATAAACGAAGATTTTTCTACAGTAGTTTTTAAATGAAATAAAAAATCATCAGCGTGAAATTTTAAATTTTACGTTCCTCAGCTTCATGAAAATTTTAAACCAATTTAAAAACATTTCCCCATTACATTTGCCTTTTCACTCGCTTTCCCATATTCAAACATCTTCAAAGTGTTCATTAAAAGATTGTGGAACGCATTAATTTTTCATTTCACGGGAGTCTAGAAGAGCGCATATCACAAAAAACTTCGCGCGAACTTAAATAATTGTTTTTAATATTTCGATGTGGAATGTAAGTTTCATTGATTCATTATGTTGAACATGCTTCATTTTCACTTCGGCTCAGAAAGTAGAAATACACTGAAGAATTGTAAAAAAATTGCAGAAATACAAATCAAAGTCCAATTAACGTGTTTTTACCAAAATTGTCCAAAAATTCTTTAAGTGTTTGAATTTAAGCAGCGCGCATAACTCTGTTTGAACAACAACAAAAAAAAATTACTTAAGTAATTCGTGGATAAATCCTTAATCGTCTTTGGGCCACAAAACGAAAACAATATGCAAATACCTTCCCCACAGAGAGGCATCACTGATCTTCTTGGAATTTCTGTTTACCATGCCTAATCGGCTCCTGATCAGCCAGCACACAAGGGAGAGAGAACTTAAAACCAGGCCAAGATGAACCAAGATACTGAATACCAAAAAAAAAAACAGAAAAAACTCCACGGCATGCGGAAAGAGAGCAGACCGCAAAAATTACCTAACAAGGCTCATTAGTAAACACCTCATCCCAATGACTTGTATAAGCTGTGTGCTGTGCAGTGCAGTGATGATGCCACCAACATGGTTTCATTTCGAAGGCGGTGCTGTGCGGATGCTCTATGCACTGCACATAACTTCCGTGGATGCAGCTAGGAAGATAAATCAGACTCATTCAGTGGAAGCTGCAGCAGCGCAGCAGAAGCAGCAGTATTCATTTTGGGGGCTTTTTTTACCCTGCAGCTTTGTTTGAAGGTACTAGGTACAGCGCGCAGTAGCCAGAGCGATAGTATATGAAGTGAAAGAAGGATAGGTTGTGCAGCATACGTACATAACTAGTGCAACATTTTAATTTATAATATCCCGACTTCCCGAACACCAGGAGTAGGCAGTGAGGAACACTTTGCAAACGGAATGATAAAGAGCTGTGTATATACTCACAATAGAAGGAACAAAAAAGCAGGTCGGTCATGGACTTGGTCGTCGCGTTGTCCATCGTAGTCGGTCGGTTAGTTAACATACGAGTATGATGGCCCCTCTGTGCTAGCTTGTTAGAGAGCAGCATTAGAGTGTGAGATGAGAGGACTTCCTACATAGATTCAATAAACCCTGAGACACACCTGCATCCTATATGCATGCACCTCCACTGCGTCATCATCTGCATCATAATCTCCATCTTCACACACATTCTCTCCGACTGTATCCGAGGAGGCACATATAAGTCGGGTGCCATGAGGCTTCTCTACATCTTTAGCTCAAACTCGACTCCTGCATTTCTATCTTTCTCTCTCTTTCTCGCTCTCTCTCTTTCTGTCTTACTCATTGTGAAATTGGTTATTGGTAAACGAACCAGCAAACGATCATCAATGAACCAACTCTTATACGTTTAACCATACGCAATGCATATATGCAGGTGGTGGTGGTGGTGGTGAAGGTGGAGGAGTAGAAGGCGAAGTGATCTTGGTACAACGGTACAAAAATTGCTTAACGGATGGATAAATCGTCTTTCGGTCGTTTTCCATTTTTATGCGCAGTTATAATGGATGATGGCGCTGTATACAATTGCCTGCCGGCGCAGATTCATCGTTGAATATATCTATCTTCGAGATGGACATCATCACACCAGGCTTTTTTATTTTTTTGTTCCTACTGTCGTTGTTGTTGTGGTGAGCCCACAAAGACCACGCATAGTCTTATAATATTAAGAAGAGGAAGAAGGTCAGGTGAAAATGTCCAAGCGACCAGGAGACATTTTTGGTGAAAGACATATTTTTTTTTAAGCTGTCGGTCGGTGAGCTTAAAATAGCTCCAGAGAGTCCAAACTTTCATTGTTTGCTTAAAATTTCAAATTGTACATGAAGATGCGGATTGGAAGTGCGTTTTCTTCGACTTTATGGTTCTTTATGACGAGATTGGTGTTGTTAGCTCAGCATGAGGTAGTGCGACTTGAACATTGTATGAGAGTTGATGCTTCTTTAACAGAAGCTGCAATTGGTACTCAATTGTGAATTCAAGATGATCATTTTAAACATGAAGACGACCAACACACGTGACGCGGGGATAAGTTGTAACTGTAAGATAACTGGGTGATTGGAAAATGGATAGGGCCAAGGTGAGTTCTTTTATCTTGGAACTTATCCGCAAATTATAACATCAGTCGAATTATTTCAAGATTTTGATGAAGGATGAAGAAAGATATGAAAAAATCTAAGGTAAATCAATGGCAGCATATAGGGACGCTACACGTTGTTAAAAAGCAGCATCTGTGAGATTAGTTGTGAATGCCACAATGCTTTGGAGGCATGGCTTACCGCATATAGGTGTTGCTCCCGAGGTAAGTAAGGGGAAAAAGTCTACAAAAGCGTTGTTCAGAAGTTGCCTAGTGGCTGAGGCCAGCAGCTTTAGTTGCTCTGTGTTGCGAGCAACTCTGCTGGAAACTAAGTTGCCCCATAGGTGCTAAGATGTAGACTTGATTCTATGTGACTTTATTTACCTAATTCCAAGTAAATTTACATCCTCAAAGTCAACTAAAAACGCCATTCAGCAGTTCTTTAAAAGTTGGTGTCCGTCAAGAGCCAGGCGTTAAGTGCGTGTAAGGTTGCCTTCTCTCTCAAACTTGCGATCGCGAGAACTTGACTTCAAGACCGAATTGGGGAGAACATACAACCGGGAACTCTATGAGCTGAACCAAGATGTGGATGTAGTACTAAAATTAAAAAATTCAGCTACTGTACTGCTCAGCCATATCCGAAAATGAATGGAAAACAATGGTCCAGCCATGATAGTCTTCGAATTACTGCAAATAACATCAGTGGGCTGAACGGGATGTGCCAAACACTGCAAGTGAAGGGAGAGTCGAGTGGTCTAAGAATAAACAGCAAAAACACAAAAATAATGCTCACAGGCCGCTCCACACAGCAGCGTATTTTTCAACAAGAGACGCAAGTGGAAGTAGTCGAACAGTTTAACTACCTTGGCAGTATTGTTTCCTCAAACGGTGGTACGGATCTGGACGTTAAAAGTAGAATAAATAAAGTTCGTGCTGCCTTCGGTATTCTGTCTCCAATTTGGAAATCCAGTCCAATCTCCTTACGCACTCAGTTGAGATTCTTTGAATCCAATGTCAAATCAGTACTATAACAGTACTTGTGAAAACCTGGAAAGTCACGTCAACCAATTCGAGGAAATTGCAGGCTCTTGTGAATCGCTGTATTAGCCAAATCCTTAAGATTCGCTGCTCGCTGGCCACAAATAATATCAAACAAGGAATCGTGGCACAGGACAAGTCAAGAGCGGTTGGACGTCGACATAAGAAAGCGTAAATGGCGTTGGATTGGACACACACTGAGGAAACTAAACGATGAAATTGCAAAGCAGTCTTTGAATGGAATCCTCAGGGTGCACGGCGGGTTGGAAGTCCAAGAAAAACATGAAAATCAGCTGCCTTAGCGGAAGCAGAGTCCCAGAGAAAGACGTGGCCGCACTTAAAATACCTTGCAGCAGCGTTTGTTGACGCCCTATTTCCCAGCCGGGGTTGCAGGACACGATGATGATGATGAAGAAGAAGAAGAAGAAGAAGAAGAAGAAGAAGAAGAAGAAGAAGAAGAAGAAGAAGAAGAAGAAGAAGAAGAAGAAGAAGAAGAAGAAGAAGAAGAAGAAGAAGAAGAAGAAGAAGAAGAAGAAGAAGAAGAAGAAGAAGAAGAAGAAGAAGAAGAAGAAGAAGAAGAAGAAGAAGAAGAAGAAGAAGAAGAAGAAGAAGAAGAAGAAGAAGAAGAGAGAATGAAGAAGATTTATTATTTATGGAGACTTTTTTTTCTTTAAAAAAAGTTTTGAATCCAAGCCTTCGTTTCTTCATCGCAATATTCTATTTCTTCCAAAAACCAAATTAAATGGACTTAATGACATGCACTACCCTGGAGGCATTTGTTGCTTCATCTTATATTAGAAACACAATTTTGTCAAGGTCAATTCCCTTAAAAAGGCAAATTAAGCTTGAACGAAAAACTTTCTTCTTAATCCTCCTTTTCAATTTGAATCCGCAGCCACAATGCTGAAAAAAAACAATCATTTCGTATTGCTGATGTCTGTCTAGTCTACTTGACAATCGTACAATTAAAACATAAGACAGCAACAACAAAACAGAAAGTCATTAATAACATTATTCTCACCGTCATCATGCAAAACGTCCGCCGTAGAGGCCACCTTCACCGCGCACCACTGCCTCCGAGTGCCTCCAAAAATGATGATATTCATCTTTTGTTCTATTGTTTTGCAGAAAGTGTTGCTTCCACAATGCTAAACCATTAGGATACTAACCAACATCAACACCAACTATAAGAATCAACCTCTGATACAGAGCTATAAGCTACACACATTTATACGTCCATTGTTCCAAAGCCACTTAGTGGAGTTAGGGCGTGCGCCAATTGACTTCATTTTACGCTGATCGTATGCATAAATGCGAGAATAAGTGCGCGCAGCATGCTCACGCGCAATCATCGAAACGTTTTGTGTTGTGTGTTGCGCATGGAGATGTAAATCTGCGTGGCTGCGGTGAACATGGTGCATTGTGAATGCACGAGCAAGCTTAGAATACAATAGTATAACTACTACTACAACAAGTAGGTACCACGTACTACTCCTCCTCTTAAAATATATGCAAAAATCACCCTTTCTTGCTTTGAATAAAAACTATCTTGAAAAGATCTATGTTTCTATGATAAAGCACCACAAAACACAGGGATGTTATTGTTCTTTTTTCGTTTTTAATTTCTTCATTAAGGTTTTTTGTCGCGTGGGTAGTATTTCCGTCATTGTTCCGTTCTTAAAAAGTTATAGAGAACCTTAAGTTAAATTATTTTATTTCTTACAAAATTGGATTCACAGGGATGTTATAGTGAATTTTTTGTTTTAAATTATAAAGACATGTTTTTTTTAATTTTTTTTTGATTTTATGCTAATGAATTGGTCGATGTTATTTACAAATATGTGTTGGTTTTGTTCTTGTGTGTTAGTTTGACATAAAAAATATACTAAAAACCTTTTGTAGTTTGTACTCGCACTATTTTGTTGAAGCATTTACCGATGTTAAATAATTTTTTTTTATGAGCCAGTCACGTTAGGACCTTCATAAAATTTTTTAACCGAACTCTCATTGATAGTTTATCATTTGTAAGTTTTTGAAAATATTGCTTTCCCAAACTTTGTTATTAGTAAAAAAAGTAACTAAAATTGTAAATAACATCTCTGACCTGATCGAGTCTCGTTTACCATCAATGAAATTTCCAAATGATCCGCACTCACTCGGTATCACTATGCGTGCGTCGTCATCGCCATCCGTCGCACGTTCACGCGCTAACAGGAAGGCATTTAAATTTCTGCGATGGGTTTGGCAGCAGCAGCAGCGCGGCGTAAAATTCCATTGAAAGCTGCCATACTTCGACATTTGAAGCCCGTAAGTGGAAATAAAAGGGTGATTAGGCATCACAAAATGGGTAATTGGTCAGTGAGTGCGTCTGAGAGTATATAAATATACCTACCAAGTATGGTGATGTAGTCTTGGTTGAATTTGACATGAGCGATGCATTAGAGAGACCGATGGTGTCGATATACAAAACATGGTGATCGCGTATAGCTCTTGTTGTTGCTCTCCGTCAGCCGCACCACACAACCACCACTGACAAAACGAGAAGAGTGTGTAGAAATTTGAATGGCATTTTGGGATTTGTGTCGAGTCATTTGCGCCATTAACGTCGAAGTTGTGCATTTGAGTTTGGGAGTAATATGGCAACGATATGATGATGATGATGGCGATGGCGGAATTGTGGGTGCATTAAGTGATGCAGAACTTTTTTTTTGTAGCAAAGCAGCATGCGAGTGTCTATGGTATTTTAACAATGTTACTTTGAAGGCGTAAGCAAAGAGGTTTGGAGTTTCTTTTGTTTTGTTTTTTTTTTTTTTTTTTTTTTAAGTTGTGTTCAATTTTAAACGTGGGAAGTTTTTCTGTGATCACAAATTGATGATATGCCATTTTGATGGATGATTTTTGACAAAGAGTTTGTAACGGTGCAAGCTTTTAGATTGAAAGAAATGAAATTAATACCAAAAGAAGTGAATTTACTTCTAGTAATTTCGATTAGAAAAAGACTTTAAAGCGATGTTAACTTGTTGATATTATGTCAGATCAAGGATCAATGGCACTATGACCGTTAAAATGGATATTCTGAAGTCTTTGTGTAGTTTAAGGAAGTTTCCTCACAAAATAGTTTATAGTCTCAGAGTTGGCTGCATATGCAATGTTTGGGTTGAAAGCATAACCAAAAAATGAGTATGAGCAGCGAAGATCAGCTGTACCAAAATAACCGCTATTAGTACCGAAATTTAACGCTGTACCGCTGTAAATGTACCGAAATCAAAAGGAGTGTCAATGTTTGTCATGCTAGTGCTAGCCTATATCCTTTAAGAGTCACAAAACATGGGCGAAAAAGAGCAAGAGTGGTGCAGGATGAATCAAAATTACGAAAATTTTTATAAAAATTGAAAAATTGAAGGATATTGACACTGTAATCCAGGAGTCGAAAATCAACACTACAAATCCGACAACCCGACGACGATCTGACTTCGTCGGAAAGAAATTTGATTTTCTTGCCACCATCAAGGAAATAAGCTGATTCTTGCAAAAACTATGCGTGAACAACAGTTCAAATGGGCTGAAACGCAAACAGCCAGTCTGTGGGTGCTTTAGATTTTGTAATAATTAACTTTTAGCTGGACGATGACAAACAAATATCATTTCTGTCAAACGACATTGCATCATCCGTCGGGTCTTCGTATCAGAAATGCTGATTACCGGCTCCTGGACCAAAAGTGTCAATATCGTTTTTAACTTTTTTCTTTTTTGTATAGATTTTCGTTATTTGTCGTTCATCCCCCACAGATCATGCTCTTTTTTGTTCAGGTTATCCAACTCTTATAGCATTTTCGACCATTAAAATAAAATACATATTTTCTTATGTACCGAAATCGGCTTTGCGAAAGGTGGTCACCCTTAGTATGAGGTTCTGTAAATGCATACATCTTGACATCGAATACAAAAGTCTGGCAGGATTTTGTTGGTGCCCGTGGTGCATTGAAGTGAATGTGCCCTTGACACAATAGTCTGAGAAATACTATTTTCAACCCCTCGTTCCTACAACGGGTGCTAAAAAGATCCTGCCAGACTTGTATTCGATGTCAAGATGCACGCATCATATCATAGACCCTCATACCAATTTTGTAGTTTTGCTTTCAACCCAAAAATTTGCAGCCAGCTAATAGTATTGGAAAAAATGGAACGGGATAAAACTGTCTGCACTAGCATAGTTCACTTTTATTCAGAGTATAGCTGTTTCGTGCGGGTTGAAGCGAAACCTCTCCTCAAAGTTAACACCCAGATATTTCACCGCTATGGCTTGGTTGCCAGTTGTGCTCTGTCAGGCAGATTGTTGATAATATTGCGGCAGCTTCTTCAATGTCCCGCTGCTGGTCCTCGGGAACAAGCTTTGATCCCTGAGTAACTCTTGCTCTGATGTTTTTGGTTGTTGACTGGATGTTTTCAAACTGAACAAAGAACGATCTGGAATTGAGAAAACTGAAAACTTAATTATACCTAATCCTAAATTAATAAGGATTAGATTATTAATATGCTGAATGCTTGCCAGGAAGCATCCAACAACAACAACCTGACAGTTATTGAGGGTGCTAACAACTTCATTCTGGAATCTCAAGAGCGGATTTTAGCACTGAAGTGTTTTTTTTCCGAAACCCAAAGTAGATGTCCGAAATGATATTGTTAGTGATGCGGAATATCTTCAGTCCCCAAAGAATAAGTCCTTCAAGGATTTTACTGGTGCTGATGCTGTTAAGAAGAGACATGAGATGATATCTGGATACAGTTACTCTATTGACTTAAGACTTGTTCAATGTAAAAATTGGAAAAAGGGCCTCTACGGTCACAGAACCATAATGAATTTTATAGACATAGACATTCCCACAGACTACGTTTCACCGCATATAGATTTCAACCCAGTAACCATAACAGATATCCCAACCAGGGAACTCTGGAATGAAAACAGGGTCATAAATGCAAATCATGTTTCGGTCTTCACTGACGGTTCCAAAACCTCGGAGGGGGTTGGGTCAGGCATCTACTCAGATAACCCACCCATAAATATGTAGATCTTTTAAGCTTCCAAACTTTTGCAGTGTTTTCCAAGTGCTGGCAGTTTGTGAAGCCGCGAAACATCTTTCCTCAGTCAGTGAATTAGTCAACAACAATATTGACATTTTCATAGATAGCCAGGCGGCAATTAAAGCCATTTCCTCACTCACCACAAAGTCCAAACTGGTCGATCGCTGTCGGAATAAGCTAAGAGTACTCAATGCAACGAACACAGTTACCCTTAGATGGGTCCCAGGACATAGGGATATTCATGGGAACGAAATGGCAGATGAACTGGCCAAAAACGGGTCATCTCTTGATCCGAGCCAAATCGAAGCCTCTGTGCTCATGCCAGTGGAGCAAGAAAAAGGTAGAATACACCAGAGTTTCTTGAAGCTGCAAATGTCAGATGGTCATCCATCGACACATGTTGGGTTTCAAGGAATCTATGGCCAAATATTTCAAGGAAAAATACGGATTACTTACTTAAGCTAAGCAGGCCTCAATTATCTCTCATGGTTGGCATCCTTACGGGCCACAACTCAATGGGAACCCACATGAACAGAATGGGCATCAGCTCATCGGACCTATGTAGAGGGTGTCATGATGAAGAGGCAGAGGAGGGCTCCCCCCACTTCCTTTGCGAATGCCCTAGCCTAGCTAGAACTAGAAAAGAAGCCCTTGGAGAATACTTCTTCGACGAACTGGGCGACATCTCTGACTTGCCACTAAAGAACATCCTGAAATTCATTCAGAACTCAGGATGTTTCAGGGAGGCCCCCCAAACCTAAAACTTCTCCTTAACTCCCTCCTTATCCCTCATAACCAACCACCAGTGGCGAGGCGTCCTATTGTTCAATTCGTTCATGCACGACTAGCTTTCAGATAAAATTCTTATGATAAAAGTTTCATAAATTAACCTAACCACCCACAAAATTCTTTTGCTTATCTACGAGTTTTATTGAATTTCGCACTCAATTTCCAATTTTCCAATTCGTGCAACCCTTTTATGCACGCAGTTTAAATAAACCAAACAAACAAAAAACCTGCTACTGCGACAGCAACATTCCTACTCATATTTAACCTTCAACTCGTTCCCATGAATTGTGAACGAAATGTAACCACTAAAAGCATACAAACAACAAAAAAAAGTATAACCAAAATACTACCGACCTATTCGTTCAAATCATCTGTGAACGAATTCAAGCAAGTCTAGTGAGAGTTGCTCAAGTTTTTACACTCAAATTTTGTTTGCTTGGTGTTTGGCCGGGATGGTTTCTGATGGTGGTGGTTTTTGTGGATGCGCAAAGTATAAGTGGTTGTTGTATGATGCCTTTTGCTATTCGTGCAAGAAGAATATGAACGAAATGGGCAATATATACAGATTTGTTCAAGGGATTGAGTTTTTTATGTGAAACTTCTCTGGGTTCCTTAAGAAGAGTTAAATTTCAAAGCAAATTTGAGTGCATGTAAAAATTAATGTAACGTGAAATCGAACATTTCTATAGCTAAAGGGGTGGGTGGTAGAAAGTAAAGTAAAAATTGTATTTAAAGGCTCATTTATTATAACATTTATGAATATGATCCTGCAGTAAAGGAGGGTTTTTAGCTGATTATTCCAAAATAGAATTTTAAGAAAAAAAAGTGTCTATAATCAGGAGAGTGTTTTATAAATTTGAATATGTACCTACCTATTAGGTTTTTGAAAGAAAAGAGATATTTACATAAACAGAGAAAGTAGGTCTCTTATTAATTTTTTTTAATGTCACAGCTATAGGCATTGTTTGAAGTAAACCAATTTCTTATGATTTTGACTGTCAATTTTCATTTATTTCATTTATTTCGTTTTAAACTACATTTTTGTTTTATTAAACCATTGTTTTTTCTTACAGATGCAATTTTTTCAGAAACTTATAAATTATCTGTTTGAAAATCGTTTTCTTAACCTAAGAGATTTAAAATCTTCCTTTTCTAGGACAACTATTGAAAAAAAACTTCTAAGGAAAACAGTTCACCTCACAAAAGTGTAGTGCAAATATTTTTAAACAAATCGAGAAAATTTGAATAAAAAAAACTAGTAGGTACATAACACCTAAATTTGTGTAAACTTAAATCATAAGCCTCTGATTGTAGGTTGCGTCTTGCTCTAAGCTCACTACAGCTAAGAATATTAAGTGTAAAAAAAATAAGAAAATAAAAATAAATGAAGTGAACGACTATATTTTTTATTCACGCGTCGCCACTGCTAACCACCTATACGCTGGGGAGCACAATGGATCCACTGAGATCCGAGTGAGATGGTGTGGCTTGCCGCATTATCACCCCTTACAACCTAACCTAACCTACTCTATTGACTTTCTTCGGAATCGGTACTATTAAAGAAGCTTTTGTTGACGCTGTTGTTGAACAGGATTGTCAGAAACGGACTCTTGGGTTGGAAAAATTCGTTATGATATTGTTGAAAATCATATCTTGTCCAGGTGATTTCTTTAGTCATCCCCTATTGATAAGTTTAGTTAATTCTGCAAAGCTTCCAATCAGCTCTGGATCACTAGCTGGATTTCCATCGTTAAAAATGATAATTACAGCGTCCGTCTGCTGCAGGTGCTCAATTGTTGACTGGACTTCTTCTAATAATGAATGATCGCGTTGTAGGTTTGGCACAAAATTTTCTTCAAAATATTCACCAAAAAATACATCCGCCTTATCCTGAGTTGCCGTGACTTTCCCTTGTCATTTTTTCTGACATTTTTTTGTCTCTTGCCAATAATTTTGATGATTTTTTTGGATTCATTGGAGCCAGGTTTGATGGATTGTAAACTTTTTAAGCACAGGTTGTTGATGAAATGTTGAACTGCATTCTTCAATGCTGGTATCTGTCCCTTGAAGTCTTTGGTTCCTTTGGTTCATCTTAGGCGTTGTTTATGCTGATTTCCATCGCCCACATAACTTCCTCAATTTAATTATTGGTAAAGTTCTGTTTGGAACCAGCATCCACTATTGTTTCCTCGATTTTTCTTTAGAATCATTCGATATCCAGTCGATTGTAGTTGATGTACTCTTCATTTGATGTAAAATTCCATTGGCTTGCGGTCCGCATCACCAATAAGGGACCAGCATGAGTAGTTCGCAGCAACTCTGGAACGATTTTGATGAAGTTCGAAAAAACCAGGAAGAAGTCCAGCCATGATGGTATTCTTGAGAATGTTGGCTTTAGTTGAGAGACCACAAAACGAGTTGTGCTCAAAGTTTTCAGAAATTTTTTGGCGTCGGATGAAGTTTGTGTCGTAGCATCATAGATGTTGGGTATTAAAATCACCTCCAATCAGTCCACAGGCGTCTAAATTACTGAAAACATAAGGAAATCGTGTTGTGTGTCACTAAATTGGTTGTATATTCTGAAAAAAATTAGTGTTGCTCCAACATCGACTTTTATGATGATGGCCGATCTTAGATATTAGATCACGGCTTTTTAGCGAAGAGCGCTGTGCCTTCCTTGACTTGACACATTTCCGTTTAGAAGGTGATGTTGTCAGGGCTAAGAGTTTCGTCAGGAAGAAGTGGAATGTTGTCCTTTTCGAAACACTAGTTCAATGAGTTAACATTGTACGTGATTATCTTTAATCGGCTTTTGCGCATTATGCACTGCATAAATCAAAAATAAAAGTGGCCAAAGCTACAGCCTTCTTCTCCTTACACAGCCAAGCGTAATTGCTGAACACTGGGGAGCTAGCTCTTCTTATTGATGATGACAGATCGGTTTCGAAGTATTCCTTCATTTCCTCATCCAGATAAAGTTTTCTAGCGGTTGCTGGTCTATTTGTCTTTTGTATTTGTTTCCTTGATGGAAGTGCTGCTGTAGGTGGCTGCTGGGATTTGGAGCTAGTTACTGGTATTTTTGAGGCTAACTTTCCATATTGGCTTTGTCTGCAAAACTCACCCAGGGGCCAATGTCAGATTGATTTGGCCTTGAAATCTTGCTAAGCTTTCTTATGTAATTCTGCTTTATTGTTCTTCTCCTTATTTGCCAGTAGAACTTAACATCGAAGAAAGTTTGCTGAATGGCCAAACTCTTTTCAGTTTGGGCAGTAGACTCCTTGATCATTTTCCTTTTGCATGAATTCTCCTGGGTTGTGGTTTTCATTGCAATACACAAACACATTTCTTATTCAGAAGTTAACCTCACCACATATGTTCAATTCTTGCACTGAAAAATCATTAACCGACCTAAACTACAAAACAAACAAAAGAGCTGACATCCGAACTCTTTTTTCTTACGCTATTTTTTTCGTTTTTCTCTTTATAAGCGATCATTAGTAATCAGATTTAAAACTTAAAATTTATTTCAAAAGACTTTTATAAAAACACTTTTAAGCAAAACAAAAGAGTTAAAGTTAAAACTTTTTTTTATTCATTTTTTTTTTCAACTCAATAAAAATATAATTTTTTTTCTTCGTTTTTTTGCAGGTAAGCGATTAATGTCTTTTTATATTGATCAACAAAGCAAATTTATTTTTGGTAAGTTTATTACTTTTTTTTTATTGCTTTTTTTTTTGTTAAAATTTCTCCATCATCAAAATATGATTTATCTTCATACACAATTAGAGATGCCCTCTTCAGTCTCTAAATTATATATCTTCATTTGCATACAAATATTTTTTTTTTTTTGCTCAAATCATACCATAGCCAGTCATTCAATTACAGTCACATTTCTACCCTGAGGTTGAGAGCGCAAAACATTTTATGGACACTGATTGGTGGTATCCAAACTATCATGCGGTGCCGAGTGAATACATGCGAACATGAGTATGCGCGCGTCATAATTGTCCAATTTAACGATGAAAATGTTGGTGTCCTGCATACATTGCCATGATGTTGTGCTGGGTGAAAACAAAAAATTTCAATTTCCTTATGTTTGCATTGGCAGTGCTTATAATTTTAAGTTTTTTTTTTTTTCTTAAACAAAAATTGCTTTGTAATTTAGCATCAAAATAATAATTTTTTTGTTTACCAATCGCTTCAAATTTTTTTGTATGGTTCGTAAATATTGAAGTTTATTTTATTATTATTTCTTTGAATAAGGAAAGCGTCTTGAGGGAAATTTGTTGCTTCATTTTTTTATGAATTGACTTGATTTTGGATACTCATTTTTGTGCTTCTCTTCGGTGTAAATTTAATTGATAATATTGTTGATAACTTCAATCATTGAACTGTGTACTTTATAATCGATTTTTGTGATTTTATCCATAATTTTCATAAAATTATTCTAAAAAACATTTAAAAAAAGACTTAGTAAAGCTTCAAATAGGGTTAGTTAAGATTGTGGCTTTGTAGAATTATTTCGTTAGTGTTGTGTCAAGGAACATAAAATAAAAAAGTCATTTATCATTTTCGAGATGACCAATTCCACTGTCATGCTAAAAGTATTCCAAGTTAACTTCCTCATCTCATCTGATAGTATATGTCCATTGAGTCAGATAAATACTAGTTCCAACCGATGGAAGTTATCTCTTTAACATTTTTTTCTCTTTTTTTACAAAATTCCATTATGTCTCCACTACTCACAATGGAACTTACCACATCACGTAGGTGATGTCAGTGTAAATAAAAACAAAACAAAGCTTCTGACCCCCAGGGGCCATTTTATTTCACCTTACAGGTCAATGAAATACAAACATCTCGCACATATAATACCATCGCCATCAACATTAGAGTTCTCAACTTTCTCCTCTCCAAAGACATAATCCCGCAGCATCAGCAAAAAAAAAAAATATACAAACGTCACTGATTCACCGATCATTTCATAATTCTCAGGTGTGAAGCAGCAAAGTTATGTTGATTACAAGTTGCCAACTATTTCCTCGCTCACAGATTAATAAATAATAATATTCCTAACAAATATAATTATTAACCCGCACTCACGTCGGTCGCTCGGCATATGAATATGATGCGAATAAAACGTGCGGGGCTTTTGCAGATATGTTTGCAACATTTACAGAGGTCTTTTGTTATTCATTTTTTTTTTCAATTAGTATTGGAAGCACGCCTTTGAGGTAAGAAGAAGAAGCTACAATCTTCCCTGCGCATCCTTTAACCTTTTCCATATGTGTGATGATGGAAACCGTTTAATTTTCCTCCATCTTTTTAATTAAATTCCTGCGCTGAAAATTTTTTGTTAGCCATCTGAGCCCGACCCAAGTTGCGACTGACTTTAGACACAAGGACTGTTTTCAAAGGTCCAGAGAGTTTCATGTTGGCTGATAATGAATTTTACGCGTGCAGCTGAATAACGCCCCATTTGCCACTTTGAAGGTGGCTCGATTATAACTTGCCGCCGCCGCTGCCACCATTGCCATAGCGAAACACATGTTACAGGGTTTTGTAATTATTTGATTTGGCAAGACCTCCATTAACCCCTTTTGAACAACCGAATTTACCGCATTTGAAGAGGTCAAATAAGAAATTAAACAATGCCCGCACTTTAGTCGGCTGACCAGACCAGATAGGGCTATATAGCTATTTATAGACAGTGGGCAGTGGTTAGCCATTGAAAACTTAGACCGTTAAATTCCGACAAGCCACATTTGTTACGATTAAAATTATTCGCTGACAATTGTCCCGTTTGTCTGTAGGTGTTAGACACACACGGCTTTTATCTAGCTTCGAACTTAAAGCGCATACTCCAGAACCATAATGGTCTCCTAATTATTATTTATTGCCGGCGTGCTATCGCTTTTCGTTGTTGTTCATTTGCGGCCCCCATAGTAACTTATAGTATCTCTATCTTATAGCCGTTCAATTGTCCGCGACCAATTTTCCCGTAATAACATGGCCGCGAAATCGATTAACAATACGCTCACTACAAGGCTCACATAAACCGCCACTGTTCAACAAGATTGGAACGAACAGTGTACCTACATACCTACCTAAAAAAAAAAGCGTCTTTGTGTATGCTATGGTCGTCTGTATTGCTGCTGGGGAGGAATGTTGCGCATGCGCACATAGCGACACCTGTGAATATAGCGCACCTGAATATGATTTCGAGGGTTGCCAATGTCTGCACCCAAAACGAATAAGCTACGAAAAATTGATTTATTAAGGTCGCCGCATTAAACTATGGTTGCACTCATTTAAAGTTTAAGACACTCCACCATCGATTGCTCTCTGTGATTTTCAGCTGTGTATAAAGTGTTAGAGAACCATACAGACCTTATCACCTATCAGGATCAGTTCAGTGTGCGCACATGTGAAACAAAGCACTGAACCCATTTTTTCACTCACGTCACTATGGGTATATGCAACCACAGAATACGTTTAAGAGAGGGAGCTAAGGTTTAATTATAATTAATTTGAGCTACATATCGGGCTACTTGTGTGCTCGATGGCAGGCTAATTGCATGCACTGAGATTTGTAACTTTAGGTGTGGCCACTTTGGAGCTAAAATAGAGGTTTAACACCCTTCGAAGAGCGCGCGAGAATGGCAAGATTAGAAGATATACTACAGGGGCGGCGGCAGCGTGGTGGTCTGGGAATTGAATTGAGTGTTTTATGAGGGCCTGAGAGACAGGCTAAGATAAGATGAGATTTTTGCTTTTAACACTTCCTGATGGGGTTGAGCTTGTGATGAAGAAAAAGAAGTTGGAGAGTTGGGCTGCTTTAGGGAAGCTTAAGAAAAAAATAGAACATTTTAAGGTGAGATTGAGTGAAGAGATTTTTTGAATTTTGTTGACTTGACATAACTTTCTGTTTGATGATAAACCTATGTCTGTATTAACGAGGTCCAATTCTTCTTACTTAAGTTACCTGAGTCTTGGTTCTCTCTACTGTACCATCTGATGAGGGTGCTTTCAAAGGTTTTCTGGGCCATAACGTGGTAACTTTATCTTGCTTACAAATAAAGCATTTAACGTTTAACGTTCAACGTCAAAATTTAAGGTCTGTCAATTTAAGATACCGTAAAAATGAATATTTGAAAATCAAATGATGGTTGGGTATGTTAAGGAAGTAATAATTTAGTGTTGAAATCCTAATTGAGCATGTATATTAGGTTAAGTTAGCTTAGGAGGAGCGTGCACAGCACAGAGGCCGTTGCATAGACGGGGCCTAATGGTCCATTGTGATCCTCTTACAAAAACAAAGCAGAAATGCTCCTAAACTATTGGTTCACATATAGACTGGTTCATATGCGAACCAGTCTGTACTTCCTATGAATTTCTTCATGTTTTCCATTGAGACCTGCGCTAGATCGTCCAGGTCACCAATAAACCTGTTTCCAAAATAACGGAGGTGATTTAGTTGGAGGTTTGGACAGTCACAGAGCAAGTGTTCAATGGTTTCGATTTCTTCGACATCTTGGTAGCTTCTACAGAAATCGGGGCGCGAACGCCCTCATTCTGGTGTCCATTGTGCCAATGGCACAGTGACCCGTTAGTACCACTATCAAGATAAAAATATTCTTCTTACTCAACGATAAAACATACTGAGTCTTTTTTTCATTAATTCTAGGCCATAAACTTCTAGAGATAACGCAGTCGTTCCTAGACATCCAGGAGTTATTGATAAGCTCTTTCGTTATTAGGTCTATATTCCTTTTAATCACGCCGATCGGGATGTCTGGTCCCAAATCTAATTGGTTACTACTGTTTCTATTGATCCATTCCTTGGTAGCTGATCTGATATATCATTCCCTTCTATATTGCTATATGTCCAGGAACCCAGCAGAGTTTGACAAATATTGTTCAGTATGCCTCGGCATTTTTTGCTACTGCTTTGGATCTTATAGTTTCACTGGCTATGGCTTTGATAGCGGCTTGGCTGTCCACAAAAAATGTGATCTCCGACAAGCTCAGTTTTTTCATGTGTGCCATTTCTGCCACTTTTTCAATAGCGTAATCCTGAGCCTGAAAGACACTACATTCATCTGGAAAATTATATGATTCTCTAATATTAAGAGCTTCACAGAACACCCCAGCACCTGTTCTTTATTCCATTTTGACACGTCAGTATAGTAGCGGATACCCTGTTCACTAATTAGTGAGTTGGGTTTCCATCCATGTCTTTCGGGTATTGAAATAGAGAAGTGTTTGTTAAAATCTATTGAAGGCGGTATGAAGTCAGTCGTCACATCAAGTCCGGCCACTGTATCATACCTTTGCAAGATAGACCCGTGACCATAAGAGCTGTGCTTCCAAGAGCCCAGTTCTTTGAGTCGATTTGCGCTTTTGGCTTCTGTGAATCTTATGTAATCTAGACGATTGCGGGAAGATCCAAAAAATGTCGTAACCTGCTTGTGGCGTAGTAATCTGAGTCCCCGTTATTCCTATACAGGCTAGTTTTTATACCTTGTTCCGGTTTTTGAGATAACTTACTTTTTCAACAGCATTCCACCATACGATAAACCATAGGCTATGGGACGAACAATCAACGTTTACATCCACTGGATATAGTGGTCGCATACCCCACCGTGTACCGAAGGTTTTTTTTTGGATGCATAGAAAGCGCAGAGTGCTCTTTTCATTCTTTCCTCTGTGTTCCGTTAACATGTTAGCTTGGAATCGAGGATTACTCCAAGATATATAGCTTCTTTGGGATGCTTCAAAGGAATAAGGAGTAAAGCCTTCTAATTTCTTTTTATTCGTGAACAGAACTAGCTCAGTTTTTGAAGGGTTGACCCCGAAACCGTATTTTTTCTGCCCATGCAGATAGTTCTTTAAGTGCGGATTCCATAATATCTTTGATGGTGGTAAAGATACTTACCCGATATTCAATAAGTTTTACACAACTTTTGAAGATAACCCTAAGCCATGGGGTGATTATCTGTAAAGCATGTTGAGAAATGCCGGAATAATCTCATCTGGTCCAGCAGATTTATAGGAGCTTATAGCCCACATAATCTGCTCTATGAAAGCCTGTTCCAGTTCTGGTGTTGATTTTAAAATTTCAAGGGAGTCTGGTTGTTTATAACCTGAAACCTCAGGCCTATTATAGCCAGAGAACTGTGTTGCCATAAAGAGTTCGTGTTTCTTGGCTCGAATTCCACCATGATACATCGGGATGTTTATTATATCCCGGAGTCGTGGAGTAAGCGGTAAGAACCTTTTGAAGTCTCGCCGCCTCACTTGTGTTCTCAATGGATTCACCCTAGCATATGAATCCTTCTTGGACCTTCTTAACTCTTTGGTGTATACAAGTTAAGTATAGCTCTATATGAAAAGTTTTCTGACCCCTGTTCTTCGTTTCTTAAATGTTCCACCATGGTGGTGTTAATTCAACTGAGTACTTACTACCCTTCCCCGCCAAACTTGTGGTGGCGCTTGTTTGACGTAAGTGACGTCATCAAAATTTTGTCCAGCCTATTAAAAGCGAATGTATTGACGTAGAAAAATAGAACTTACCTTTTTCTTAGAATACTTAACAGTACTCTTACTTTGCTATGTTATACTTCTTAGATCTTAGGTCGAAGGTAAAAAGTCTACAATTTGTATGCAACTATATACAAGATCTAAACTTTGAGCTCTTGAATAATTGGTATTTGAGTACTAAATGAGCATCTTACTAGCCCCAAACTGTGGTATGTTGCTATGAATATAGCACCAACGTTAAATCAGAATCGAAAAGCCTCAGTTAGCTAGTCATTTCTAGGGGAGAGCACTTGGGTAGAACCCGAATGTGATACCTTGTTTTTCTTTGTGGATCTTTTTTTAAGCAATTGAGTTTTAGGCTAATAAATTGATAAGGTGCATTTCTAAGTGGAATTATTAATTGCTGGAACCCATGTTAAGCCTTAGGTTTGTAGAAAATCTTCGGGCTTTAACAGTATGAAATTTTAATCAAAAAATTTTAAATGAATATATATGAGGCTCAAATTTCTCAAGAGCTGTTGTTTATTTTTCCAATGTTCGTCTTCATGAACTTATCACAAGGAAATTTAATCTATTATTTCCTGAAAATATGATAAGCCTTTAAAATTACGTAAACTTTTTCAAACCTTAAGTAATTTCTGTATGCTATTTTTGTGCCCCGCAAACCATTATCGAAATAAAAAAAAAAAAAAAAAAAAAAAATTTGTTACCAGCGCCCTTCCTCCTTCTCTTTCTTCTTCATCATTATCATTCCAACCCTGATAACATTAAAAGGTATTATACATATTATTAAGGCACAAAACGCTCTCCATACCTTCCATGAATCGCGGAAGAGAATAGCCTCGAAGTCATATTATATGCCAATCCCCCATTTCAACCGTTTGCACATAAAAAAATCCAGAAAAGAACACCACCCGAGTTAATTACCCCTACACCACCATATAAGAAAATACAGGAAGTCTTCATCGAGAGCCATCGCTCATCTTTGAGTTCGAAGAGAATTATGCAAATAACACTTAGCTAGCAATACATACAAATTACATAGACGATGCACTTTGTAATAATTTGAACCCAGAGGGCAAAAATTAGGATGTCACCTATTAGGAATAGCCCATCCCCGATATATACAAAAATGACAACAAAATGTGTGTGTTTCTGGGCTTAATAACCTGCAACTCTCTGTCATACCAGGAATTCCATACATTATGAGCACCATCATCAGACACAAATCACAATGCCACTCACTCTGTGCACTTTGATTTGTTCTTCCTTAATATCTGTTATGAAAAGGGGAAACAAACCTCTGCCCAAAGTACATATATATCTTATCTGCGATAGTTGATCTTGCAGAGCGACATGCACTCATCGGGGGCCTTAAGATACACTGACTATACAGACTCAGCGTCAGCCTCATACTCGAAATGGGCCGAACCGTTCCGTAAGCGCATATACATAAGAGTCGTTCCGAAATGGAAAAAAAAAAAATCTTCACACACGCACACAAACTTGCATTTGCATAAAAATATGGCCTGACGCTTGGCAGGAGCATTAAAAGTGCGTTTTCCACTTAAGAAGACGAAACCAACAAAAGGAGCCAGCAGGTTCATGTTGCTTCATTGCGCGCACATCGATCGCCCCAGAGGTTCCCAAGTGCGTAGCCCCCGAATATTTTATACAATGGGAAATCTCCAATTCAAAATCAATCTCTGTTTTGCCGAGTATAAGTGCTCGTTGTTGGTGATGATGGTGGTGGTGGTGGTAATGGTGCAGGCTCTTTGCGTTGTTTTTCCCATCTTTTGGTAAGAGCACATGTTGGCCGATCGATGAGGCACACACATTGGTTCCGATATAGCAGTACTTTAGCTGTAAATGCAATTACCGTGATAAGCACCAATAAATGACTAATGTTGCCTTTATTGCTTTTATATGCTCTCACCGAGTCAATGGAATGTTATCCCCCTTGGAGCACAGGCTCACTGTTGTGCAGCAACACCACACCACCCATAAGCTCTGATGCAGTGTGCACGTACTATTACAAAAGTCTTCCTTTGCGGTGTTGCCCCTTGGACGACCGACGAGCGACGAAGCAGTACGTTTAAGTTTATATCCCCAAGAGCCGGCACGCATAATAAAGAATTACCGTGTATAATGAATCTAACAACGATTAAGTGTAATAGGTTAAGTCAGTGAGTTAACAACTGTAGTAGTGGCGGCGGCGGTGTCGTGCATCACCAGAAACTACTACTGTTCCTGGGGAAATTAAATAAAAAAAAAAACCGCAGCAGCTAATAATTAAAACTTTCCTTATTTGGATAGTAAACGCAGTTGTTATCATCCCAAAGGAGTATCGAGAGAGCATAGAATATAGATTTAATTGTTGCGATTCACATATTCTTGGAATTTTTTATGCTTTTTTTCGAAATTGCTTGAGTTTCCCATGGTAACATTCTAAAAGGTTGAAAAGTTTGTGTTTTTTTCTCAATAATTGGAAGCTAGTTTAGATGTGAAAGTTGTTCTTGATATCCTTATAAGGAGATGATAAAACATACTTCTAGAGGTTTTGAAACATTTCGGAGAGTTGTCTTATAATGCTCCAAATTCCTACATGAATGAATAAGGTTCTAGTTTACTTCTTCCTATTTCCACCTTTTTACCTAAAAGAGTGCAATGGGTGTATTGACAATAATCCTTATTAAGTTCATGTGGTTTGCCAAATAATTTATATTTTACAAAACCCATGTTTTATAAAGAGTGTCCTAACATTAACGCAAAGATTTTAATTTACTGCCATTTGCTTAGTTATGTTTTAGCAACCCTAAAATAAGCAATTTCATAGCTAACAGTTAAAGGAACTCAAAATTTAGAAAAAAAAATAAATAAATTTTAAGGATGGTCAAAAATAGTTTAAGGATGGCCATTGGTCCAAAAGAGATCAAATTTTTGAACAAAGAATTTTGAGGACAGCGCTACTGAGGAAAACTACATCAAGTTAAAATAAGCTAGAAAGACCTGTAACTGGCCATTATTAACGAACCAAATATTTGAATGATTAAAAATTAAGACAACAGATAAATACCACTTCGTCTTCAGTTCCAACACTCGTCTTCAATAAGACTCAATACGTTAGTTCAATAGAGAAAGCCAGATTGCTTAAGGAAGAGTTTGCTACTAATTCAAAGTTGATAGACTTACTAGACGTACTTGAGAGCGCTAACGATTGCATGGGACGAATCTTCTTTTGAACTCGTGCAGTGGCAAGTGTTCTTTAAGATCTCTTTATGCATAAATCCATCCTGGTCCTGATAGTATCCCTATCATTTCTCTGAAGTGGTGCTCTTAATCGCTAGCAAGACCACTGTGAAAGGTTTTCCATCTGTTCTGCTCTACTGGTTTCTTTTCCAGAAGATAGAAAACAGCATTTGTCCGGTCTTTTATCGAAAATGCGTGCATTTGGTATTGTTGAATCTCTTCTTTGCTGGATCAAAAATTATGTTTCGGGCCAATACAATATCAATGCAAGTTGTTTTTGTTTTGAATAGTTTCTAGTTTGATATTTCTAAAATGAATGCTGAAGTACCTCAGGGCTCTGTTTTGTCTCCGCCACTCTTCCTTATATTCACTTGTTTCTTTGTCTTAAGCTTCTAATCCATTAAAAACCGTTTGCTGGATATGAAACTTTAAGTATTTACGAGTATGTTCTACTTGAATATTTAATTCTTGCTGACCACAGCACCCACAGCTTTTCATATTTGTTTAAGATTCACTTCCTTGTTCCTTAGATGTGGAACTTGAACAGCAGTATTATGATTAGCTCATTAAATTCTGATCTCGATAGCATTGCCCAATGGGGAATACAAATCTGTGGAGAATTTAATTTAAGAAATTTATGTGTGGCACTTGCATTAAGAAAACCGCACAGATTTCAGTTCTGGGTATGTGCATCACAAACCGCTGACGCCGCACAGTGGGGCCGAGGTGGAAAAAACCTCATTTATAAAAATGTTTAATATGGCATTGTGATACACTTTTCTTTCAGTATTTTTCATGCGGAATGCAGCTGTTATGATGATTTTAAAGTAAAAAATTTTCTTTTGGCCGAAATAAGGGGTTAAAACGGACCATTGAAATTTTAAGCCTTTAAAACTGATGTTTTCCATGATTCCTCCATCTTACGGATTTTTTTTAAATTTTTCTTTCAGTGTACTGTGTTAATACATACCTTAATGTTTCTGATGAGAAAATAATTTTCCCCATTTTTTCAATTACACCGAAAAATCTAGCCAAAATTTGAACATCGGGTGTACTTCTGGACTTGAGTAGCCATACAAAAAAAGCTCCACCTTTCTAGGGTCTGTTTCAGCTCTTTTCTGGTAGTCCTGGTGGTAATGGAGATCCTATTAAAATTTCATCGCCAGATTCTACCAGTTTTGGGTTCAGTGAATAAAAATTCAATTTAAGAAATAGGATAATTTCTGATTGAATATAACCGGTTCAATAAAGACGTGATTGTTTTTTCACAGAAGTCAAAATGAAATTTAAAAATTCTATTATTCTTCTTCAAAAATAATTTTGAATCACACCAATCCACATTTTCTTCTCTGAGATATCGTTATTTACTTTTTAGTTTCCACCTGACGTACTTGATACAAAATATTCCACTTTTATGATAAATTAAAAATTTCCCCTAAACTCTGATCATAAAACGGATGACACCATTCAATTTATCGGGTGCAAATACATACGAAATGATACCGCTTAGAGGTTTTTTTTCCCTAAATCTTAGGTTTGGCCCCACTGTGCGCCACCGCCGTCACCAAAAATGCTGCAAAATATTTAAGTTTTCCTCAAAAATGCTTGAATTTCGTCTCCCCTTCTGATTTGGCTGTAATGCTTAAAGCCTGCATTCGTCCAAAGCTTGAGTACAAATCCCATATTTAGGAAGTTGATCTTAAAACTCATTTAAGTCTCTTTGGCCGAGTTCAAAAAAGAACATAAAAAATTATAGGTGATAGAACTAATAACGGACACTGTGATGTGCTTTTTGCTTTCCAGCCGAGGTTACGCTCGCCGGTCTCGCCAGGGTCGTACTGAAGAAAACACGAAACTTCAGAAGAAAAGGTCTTAGAACCTTATCACAAAACCTTTATTGAAACAACTATTTTTATATATAACAAATTATATTAAGTTTATTATTATCTGGTTGACGGCGGTATTTGTACACTGGTATCCTGGTTAGCACGGATTGTGAGCGGTACACTGATGTTGGTTGTTCTGCCTTTAAGTTCGGGGTGTTCTTGTATCGGGAAAACTGCCTTCGGGTACTTGAGACTGCGTTTGGAACGGTTGTAGGTGATATACGTTAATCAGCAGGTACAACGCCCCTGGTGGCACTAATCAGCAAGTACAACGCCCTTGGTGGCACTAATCGGCAAGTACAACGCCCTTGGTGGCACTAATCAGCAAGTACAACGCCCTTGGTGGCACTAATCAGCAAGTACAACGCCCTTGGTGGCACTAATCAGCAAGTACAACGCCCTTGGTGGCACTAGTCAGCAAGTACAACGCCCTTGGTGGCACTAATCAGCAAGTACAACGCCCTTGGTGGCACTAATCAGCAAGTACAACGCCCTTGGTGGCACTAATCAGCAAGTACAACGCCCTTGGTGGCACTAGTCAGCAAGTACAACGCCCTTGGTGGCACTAATCAGCAAGTACAACGCCCTTGGTGGCACTAATCGGCAAGTACAACGCCCTTGGTGGCACTAATCAGCAAGTACAACGCCCTTGGTGGCACTAATCAGCAAGTACAACGCCCTTGGTGGCACTAATCAGCAAGTACAACGCCCTTGGTGGCACTAATCAGCAAGTACAATGCCCTTGGTGGCACTTCTCAGCAACGAAACCCCTTACCACTGGTGGGGGGAAGTTCCGTGAAACCAAAAAGCTTAATTGACCGAAACGACTTGACTCGTCTGCGGCCGGAGCGTAACTGATCAGGTTAACTAAATGCCGTCTGACGTTGAGTATGGTCGAAAGGGTATCTTTCATCCATTCGAGCAGGTCCACTTGTTATATTTCCGGTAACGACTGAGTGGGAACTGTACGAGGATAAATGACAAATAATTATTGTGTCTATTTTCCTGTGACGTCACTGGCTTGTGGTGAATGTGAATTGTATTTTGATGCAATACAATTCTCGCTGAAAGTTAACTGGTGCTGAATATTAACTGGTGCTGAATATTATCTGGTGCTGAATATACTTGTGCTGAATATTATCTGGTACTGAATATACTGGTGCTGAATATTATCTGGTGCTGGATAATAGCTGGTGCTGAATATAATCTGGTGCTGAGTATAATCTGGTGTTCAATATTAACTGGTGAGGAAGGATTTGAAGAAGAAAAGAATGTAACGAGGAACACTTCGTTACAACACATTTGCATCACTCGAAAACCAGCGCAATGTTTAGTGCCTCTCATTATTTTATCGGTATTTTCACAAACAGTATTTTAGTGAAATAGCTAGCTGTATTCCTCGGCATAAACGATTCCACAGTAATACTCGTACTTCTGGGAATGCACATCAGTTTACCCATGAACCTAAATTTCTTAGTTGCACTACCGCAATGTGGAATGCCTTACCTGACTCTGTATTTCCCTCTCATTTTGATAAACCAATGTGCAAAGATATTTGCTTGAATTTTTCCTTATTTTCCTAACGCTCTTAGTCAAAATTTCTTTAGTGGGTAGAAACCGTTTGTTTAAATAAGTTTACCCTTAAGTCCAACTTCGGACACATAATCAAGCTCAAAGGCTCTTTCCTTAGCCACGCAACACCAATTTAGAATGCTCTATTACCAAGCTCCGTTTTCCTCTCGCTTTGATATTCAGAACTTCAAAACCAATGTCTATCGGTATCTTCTTTTGAATTCTTCCCTATTCTCCTGATCACTCACACTGTAATTAATTATTTTAAGGATAGTCAAAACCCCTTTAGTGCTCATTTATTATAAAAAAAAACTCAGTTCAAGCTAAACTATGTGTCCGTCCACAAAATGTTCACATTTTTTCCCCTTTACGTTCAAATGCGGCCAAAACAAATTATTTATCATCGTTTGGTAGAAGTCTGCGTTGGCTGAATTGAGGGCCTTGCGTTCTACGGAACACTGAAATAAGCAGCTGTGATATTTTTGGCAGTCTCTGCAATTCTTTGGGGGTTAATTGAATTCCCTATTTCTTACATGCTAGGTGAATCGCGTAAAGTCTGCCAAGAAATTCAGAGCATTTAGGTTCAAAGTAGACAAGTAAAAAAATTTGCAGGAGGGGGGTAATATTTCCCCCCGCTTGGACAAAGGGGCAATTTTATAAGATACTACAGAAAATAGAAAAAAAAATAGTTTAAGAACAATGGCATCAGCACTTACAGTATTGTTTTGTAGCTTTTTAAAAGCCAGAAGACCTTTCTTAGGGTTTATTTTCAAATTGAATTTTTTGATAAACAGTTTTGGCAAACAAAATTTTCAAACTCAACATTTTAAAGAAAAATAATTTCTTTTTTTTAAATTTTAAGCTTGAAACATTTTTTGTTGACAGGACAGGAGGAACTTTTTTTGTAAAAAATCATATGAATGGACTTCTGGCTTTGAAAAAAGCTACAAAACAATACTGTAAGTGTTACCGTTGTTTTTTAATAAATTTTTTTCTATTTTATGTAAGACTGCCCCTCCTGTCCAAGCGTGGGGAAATATTACTCCCCTCCTATGGGATTTTTTCTTGTCTGCTTTCGACCGACAATCTCTGATTTTTTGGAAGATTTTACCCGAATCACTTAGTATGCAAAACAAAAGGCAATTTAATTAGTCCCTACAGAGACCATAGGGGAAGAAAATCTGAACAAATTTGGGATTTTTTTCTCTTCATTTGAAACTTTAATTTGGCCCATCCAAATATAAAAACTCAAAAAACCACCCTAGTGTGCATGCGGCGTTTCCACAATAGAACACCCATTTTGACAATGAATAGTTGTATTTCTTGCACGTATTGCATAGTGACTTTGGGCGGGTTTTATAGACACTGCTAAAACATTTTCAATCCTTCCCTATATTGGAAACCCCTTTACAAACCCTAAACAAGTTTGAAAGGTTGATACAAAATATTTTAGGAAAAGAAGGCAGTCTAATATAATCTAGCTCGGTGCGGAGTACGTAATTAGGTACGGAGTACGTCATTAGATTTAGTTAAACAATATTTTGAGCAAGAATTGGTTGAAACTACTTTTGCAAAGCTTATAGTTTGTAAGGTGTGACACTTAAGCACCTCAGGTACTTTTGTATAAAATTAAATAATTTATTGACATTACTTAAAGACACTTAAGTTAATTAAGAAAAATTAGCACATGGTAGAAACATCAATAAAGGGGCACCATTAAAACGCTTGCATTCTGTGAGCTTTTAGCTATTTAAAAAACTGACCCTCTATATTTTGAAATGTTCTTTGCAAAGACAATTCGAAAAGATCGGTGAACGATATGACCAAAAGCACTTATTTCATCACTTATATTGTACTCTCAAAACTTTTGTTCTATACGGAACTAGTAGTACTTGCCCTATAGTATAGATCAATTAAGAAAGTTATAACGCCTAACAAAGATCATTTTAGTGCGTACACAACTTCTTCTGGCTAGTTATATGCCATCAAGTTTAATTTATGTAAACAAAATCAAAAAATGCGTATACTCAAAGTCCATTTATATCTCAATATTGTGTTACGCATTTTTAAGCTTTAGCTTTCTAAAAGAAAGTCGATCAAAATCTTCATTTTCTAATTAAAAATAGAATTAAAAAAAATAAAACACCCATTGAATATTCAAAAAAAAAAAAACATTTAAAATTTACAACCTCACTGCGTAATGAATATCTTAACAAACACACAAAATCACGGCCATTAAACAAAAGAGCTGGTGTTCGAACTCGCTTAATTGCATTCTTTTGCTGGCTCATTATTTTTACTCACCCTCCGAGTTTCTCATCTCACTGACATTCCCGATTAAATAACTTAAAATGAATTCAATTCCAAGAGTGCAGTGTCATAAAATTAGCAACCAAATCGATCAATTACTCTAAATAACATAATTTTCTTTTGATTATTTTTTGTATCTTCTAGTTTCGCTTTGAAAAAAAAAACAAGGTACCTACCTACCCAAAGACTCTTCTACAAGATGCATCTTCTTCTTCTTCTTCATCGTTTGAAGATACAATTTCCAATGAAAATGTAAATTTTATGGAAATGTATCCCAATAGGCATCTTTGTTTTTTTGTTGTTGTACTTGTTGTTGCTGTTGTTGAGCGATCTTACACATGCTGTGGTTTTTTTTATAAAGCGATTTTTGAATTCTTCACTCGCTCATGCATATACATATAATATCGTGCCTTGGTCCGTTTGTGCTTGGACATAGGGTGGTTTGGCATGGCTTGTGTTTGCTGGCAAATGGCCAGATCTCTTAGCACTATACGACACTGGCACCGGCACTGATTCGTGAAATGTGTCGCCCAACAATATCGGTTTAATTAATTCCTGTCAGATATGTAGCAACGATAAATTTATCACGGGATGCAAATTATGAATAAATTGAAGTCTCTTTCTGACTCTCTTCGACTATTTCTTTGGTCAATTTGCATGTTGTGCACCATAGTGCATTTCGTAATCTCAATTTCATGTTCGTGTGTGTGTATGAGTGTGTGTTGTTACATCCTTCGAGAGTAAAAGATTGCTATGGATTGGGGAAAAAGCGTGCAATCTGATCCAAAGTGGATGCAACTCCTTCGTTTGTTTGCTTTTTTTTAAATTTTTTTATATTTTTGTCCCAAGCGACGACCATGATGACGACGAACTACAAAATGCACTTAGATGCTGTCTTGATTTTTGGATTTATTTTTTTTTCTTTTCTTCTAAAGTGATAGACATGGCAGCATCAACTTTCCCTTCGAACAAACAGACATACTTGCAATTAACGGCATGGAAATTGTTAATTATATTTTTTTTTTTGTCAGTTCAGTGAGTATATATAAATTTTGTCTCTCTAAGTGGATGCTAAATAAATTCAATTGAATAAAAGAAAGTCCTGTCATCATCGCCGCCACCACCACCAATGCTGCTACTCAAAATTTGACCTCAATTTTCCACGAAGAGTTTCTTGCAACATCTGCAAAAGAAGCTTAAACAACAACATGTACCATTATCTTCAACATCGCGGAGAGAGACAACAAAAAAAAAAGACAATGGCGAGAGGAAATCAAAACCAAAAATGTCAATTAATTATTTCACCCAATATGGTCAACGGACATCAGACGCACTGAGACTAAAAACCCCAACAAGCCATTCAACGACAACGACGACAGACGCACCAAAATTGAAAATACAACAAGACTCAACTAAAAACTGTCAACTTGCGCCAGTCATTAAATTTTATAATACATTCCTGCATTCGTAAACGCACCACGCGAGCATCGAGCTTGAGTGTGTATCTACTTTCAAGACATTCAGTATTTATGTACCCTGCGGGTGCCGAGCTTTGTTCGCTCTTTAAACTACAAAACAAACAAAAAAAATTGGTCCTCAAAACCTCAAGACCATGACATGCACTGTAACAACAAACACACCCAAAAGAAATAAAAAATCTTGACAGCTTCCACCGCGACGCGACGATCGAACCGACCAACGAACTCGTTAATAAAATTTCGAAATCGAATTTTCCGAATTTAGGAACTCGAAAAGGGGTCGCGGTACAAGTATATGAAATATATGACTTCATGATTCGCGTCAAAAATGTTGACTGTCACTTGTCAGGGGAAGAGCCATATTGAATTCGCTACGTATGGCCGTCATAATCAATAACCATAAATAAAATATTAATTTTTCCGATGCTCCGCTGCCGGAGAAACTTTGGAGGTTGTTCCCGTTTTTGGTTGATTTTATGATCATTTTTGTTGAAATTTATTTTTTTCTTGTGAGAACTGTCAAAAATCGCTTACGTGATGTATTCCCTATCCCGCCAGCAGGGGCAGCAGAAAGTGTCTGGTGGCCTGCGATTCAGGGTGAAAATTTAAATTAAGTTTCAAATCAGTTTCCATTCATTCATCCGAGTATGCTTCTTCTTTTTGCTGAGCGATCTGGGCAATTTTCTGTTGGAACATATAACACAGCGGTGGCTGTCCGTCAACCTAAATTCATTTTTCGTTTTTTTTTGCTGCTGCCATATTTTTTAAGTTCAATTAATTGCCAAATAACTTAAATGGGTTTTTCATTCTGAGTGGACAGATAGACGGACGGTAGGACGAACGAACGAACAGACGACGAGCGGGGACACCTATGGTGCATTTTTTTGCGAGTGTTGAAGAATTTGGTGCAAAATGATATTCATTATGTTTCGCACAACGTCAATTTCAGTTCGGTGCGGTACATATGCCTGATGTGAAAAATTAAGATTAAAATTTTCTATAGATGAAGAAGCATTATCCATACGACAGAGCCATATGCAGACGAAACGGGGGGAAAAGATTGAATTTGCATTAAAAGTCAAGCCACATGTTGCATGTCAGATTGGAGATGGTAGCTTATACATACGAAGCCACAGAGTGCAATCCTGTCATGCTTCTGGATTTTATTTTGAACGGTGTGAAGGAGATTGTCAGGCGAAACGAATGCGGAATGTGATGGCGACTAATTTGATTTTGATTTGGCACCATAATCCGAGCGAGCGAGAGAGGGTGATTCCATTAAAAAATATTATTAATACAATTATTGTAAAAAAGAAGTGGTAGCTGTCGCGGAATAATGACTTTACATAAATTCAACATTAAATAATGAACTAATGTGAAAAAATACATATGCTTGTAGGTAAATGAAAAAAAAAACAGTATAAGGTTTACTTTGAGGAAACTTAAGAAACTGAATCGAGGCATAGCGTCGGTTTCGTTAGCGGAATTGATTTCAGTTGCGAAGAGTGCTTACTTCCGTAACCTATACAAGAAAGGTAGGCCTTTCGCACTTGCAACTTGGTATTTTAGCATATTTTTAGGTATTTGAAAAGCTCTATTTTGAACTCTGCCAAGAGACTTGAAAGGGTTTAAAATCACGTGCCCAAATATGAGAATTGTAATCAAGCTTTAGACAAATGAAGCCTTTATAGAAGTCCTGTGAAGTTAGCAAGCAAATTGTTTAGCAAACAAGGAGTTCTAGAGTTCCTCATACTTTTTTCAATAGTTCTGGCGAATGGAGTGTTTAAATTTAAAAAAAGAGTTTTTTTGCTAACTTCACGCAGCAAGGACTTTTTTGAGAAAAAGAGTTCTGAGCATGTTTTTCACCTTCAAATCAAGAGTTCTAGAGTTCCTGATAAGTTTTAGAAAGAGTTCTACAAAATTGGAAAAGTTAGGGCCATTTAAGGTGCCCATTGACTAAGAACCAAAAATTTTCAAAATCAAAAAAAGGAGTTCTAATTAGAGTTCCCGATAGCAAACAAAGAGTTCTGAACATTTGGCTGTTAAGTTTTTTTTCTAAAACTAATTTTTCACAAGTTATTCGCATCTAAATTTGCGGCCCTAACTTTTCCAATTTTGTAGAACTCTTTCTTAAACCCATCAGGAACTCTAGAACTCTTGATTTGAAGGTTAAAAACATGCTCAGAACACTTTTTCTCAAAAAAGTCCTTGCTGCGTGAAGTTAGCAAAAAAAAAGCTTTTTTTAAATTTTAACACTCCATTCGCCAGAACTATTGAAAAAAAGTAGGAGGAACTCTAGAACTCTTTGTTTGCTACCGGGAACTCTCATTTTTTATTCAATTTTAAACAATTTTTTTGCTAACTTCACAGGACTCTTTATAGATTAGTGGGCAAGGTCAGATAAGGGGAGACAAATATCTTGCATCTTTGAAGAAGCCCTGAAGCTTTCAAAGCGCTTTTGGCGACTTCGAATATTATTATGATCATTCCACAGAAGGTGATTTGTGATGCTAATACCAAGAACTGAAAGCTCTTCGATTTCCTCGATGTAAAGTGCCACCTATGGATAGCGATGTATAGGGGGTGGATTTTGCTTTAATGACAGAAAACATTGAACCAATGCTGTCGAGATCAGAATTTAATGAGCTTATCACAAGCTGCTGTTCATTGTTCAAGTTCCACATCTGAGAAAGTGAATTTTGAAACGAATATGAAAAACTGTCGTCAGCAAAACAGTTCAGGCCCATTTGCTAATACCAAATTTAAATATTTAAGTAGAACATAAGCGCTTATGTGACAGTTTACGCAGAAGAAAAAGTAAAATATATTTCGTATCAGCAAACTGGTCTTAAAATGGATTAAAAGTCTTAGGCAAGAGATCATTAGTGACAATGAGAAATAGAGTTGGAAACAAAACGGAGCCCTGAGGGACACCAGCAATTTTTCAATACATATCAAGCCTAAAACCATCCAAATGCAACTTGCACGCAAATTAAAATCTCGCGCGAGATTTAAATTTGCGAGATTTTGATTAAAAAAATGTATTTGTTGCAATGCAATTCAATTTTGCGAGATATCCTACCTACTGCAAAATATATAATCCAGTGTCTGGGTACTTTAAGACCACACTGTTATTTATTAATTTGAACTTTTGATTTTCAATATTATTGCTTTCAAAAGAACAAGAAGGAGAGAGAACATAGAGATGGTACCTCCAGTTGTAAAGTGTCATGTGCAAATCGCATAACTCGTATTTGGCCTTGAACAAGAAAATACTTTTAGTTCCATTATGAACGCGTAAATGACTTTAGAGGTTATTAACAGTAATAAAGGATGTACACATTTTTTTATTGACAGGTACAGTTATTAGTTGGAAGGAAAATTATCCAAAGTGCTCTTGGGTAGGTATATTCTCAAAAAAAAAAAAAAAATTCTAAAAGTCGTGTGTGATTCGTTGCTGTGAAACTTGAAGTTGCGAGATTTTGATTTGCGAGATTTTAAATTGCGAGATTTTTAGGTTCAAACTGTAAATGCGAGATTGTGAAAAGCGAGATTTTGTAATTGCGAGATTATGAAAAACAAGATTTTTAATTTGCGAGATTTCGTTATTCGAGATTTTTAAAAAAAATGCGAGATTTTGGTTTGCGGTATATCGTAGCGCTCCCAGAAAAGATTTGTCATACCTACATAATGCACGCATTTTTGATAAGAGAGCTTGATACCAAACTCTATAAAACGCTTTTGAAATATCTTTCAGCGTGCACTTAAATCTAAACTTAAATTATTGATTGGGGCCCGTAGGCCCACCCACCAGCTATTTACATACAAAAATTAAAAATGAATCCTAAAAATAAATGAAAGACAAAAGGGGCTTTGAATTAGGACGAGTTGGATGGAGAGGTTCGGAGTGAGGAAGAACTAATAGGAAAGTCAAAGACGTCCTGTGAGTTATTGGTTAGACGCAACATTCTTCAAACCAACCGTTGATGCTTGGGCGATGATGAGAAAGGTGGAAAGAGGAGTGGTTATGGGAGTACGCGTGGGTTAGTATTAATAGGAATCATATCCAACAGATGGAAAGAATCAGATGTCCCAGGTAGGAGCTGGTGCAGAAAGATTATGTCAGCATATTCACAAGGGTTTTTTAAGGTGGGCAAATTATCAATTTTTATCGATCTTCAAAAGGGGGTAAGATGAGATTATCAGACCAACGAAGATCACGGAGGGTTAATTGAAGAAACCAACAAACATTGCACAGCTTCAATTCTATGGGAATGAGAACTCTGATTTAGCATAAGTGTATTCAAGGAGGGGTCTTACAAAAATTATATATAGGGAGTTGGTGACATAAGGGTTCGAGAATTCCTTAGACCAACGTTCTATGAAGCCTAGTGAAGAACTGATCTTATCAAAATTGGCACGAAAGTTTTTACAAACAGTCGCAAATTATTCCCAGGTCTCGTATAGAACAAACAGATAGAATAGCTACATCATGAAAGTAATAAGTAAGGAAAGGTAGGGATAATCGCTTACGGGAGAAAGTTATGAACTCACATTTGGCAACATTGAGTTCTAAAAAAATTTTGTCGCACCAGGTTTGGAATGAAATAATATCGCTTTGAAGGAAATTAGAGGCAGTGGGAGTAGAAATGACCTTAATTATTTTCATATCATCAGCGTTAATGGAAAGATTTAAATCATCAATTACATTGATAACGTCGTTTATTGTTTAGACAAAGATCAAAGGTCCAAGGTGACTCCCTTGAGGAACAGCTGAACAAGCTTAAATGGGATCAGAGATTGAAAATATTTATATAATTTTACATTTGACGGATCTCTAGGTATGATGTGAGCAATGAAAAAAGGTTTGAAAACCGAGGGCTTTAAGCTTAAGGTAAATAATTTGATGACATATTTTGTCAAAGGCTTTACTAAAATCAGCTGTGATAACGTCCACTTCATATCTTCTCTCTATTGCATTTAGAGTCTTAGAAACGAATTCCACAAGGTTTGTTGTGGAAGATCTGATTTTTGAGAAGCCATGCTGTTGTGGAGAAAAGATAGATTTGCAGTGAAAGTAATGAGAGTCGTACATAATGCTTTCGAAAGAGCTTAGGGACAGAAAAAAGTTTGCTATGGGACGGTAATTAACAATATTGTTCTTTGCACCTTTTTTATGAACGGGAAAAATAAAAGAATCCTTTCATAATTTTGGGGAAATGGCTTGAAAAAGTGAAAGACGAAATAATGCTGCAAGTGGCTAAGAGAGGGAGTTTGCACATTTTGTTAAGAGAATTGCAGGCAGACCATCTGGACCAGGTAAAGAACGTAAGTGAGACTGGACACATAATTAGAGGGAAAAGAATATTCCTCATTTTTAGGAACAGGCTGGACAAATGCTATTTTCCATCTACTCGAAGAGAGACCTCTGATGTAGAGTTGGACCGATGGAAAGTTTTGCGCAGTGTTTTTTGCAAGCGTTAAAAAAAAAAAACATCTTTGGAACAAAGGGTGGAATACTATCCCGGCCAGCGGTTTTGTATATATCAAAATCTTTAGGGACTCTTGCAATTGCACGATTTGCAAAAGAAGATTCATCCCATGAAATTTTTACCGCTCCAAGTATCGGAGGAGTTATGATACTCGCTGGCAACGTCAAATTAACAAACCTGTTCCACAAGCAAATTGCCTTTTCTAGTTAGCTGACATATGGAGAGTTATTGAAAACGAGCTTTGGAGCCAAAGACGAAGGAGAGAATTGGCCACCAAAATTTTGCGATTTGACACAGAAAGACTTTTTGTGCGGCTTTCTGCCTAATCATTCAGCCGGATGTATGCAGCAGATTCATTGAAAATTGGATTCCTTGGATCCACAACTTGAGTATAGCTAGAGATATAAGTTCACGGGACAAGATTATCTCAAGAGAGCCTACCCATTTTAATGCCCGTGCAGTTTGCTTTACCCAAAATTCAATCGTACAATTGCAATAGCTACGTGTTTTTTTTTCATAAAGATTACCCTTTATCGCTGATAACTAATAAACAAGCAATTACCATTTTATTTTCCAATTTTATTGGAATTTCATCTTCGGAATAGCTGTTGTAATTATCCAATTTTAATTTATGATATTTCCAATCTATTTATTCTGCCGCTTACATCTACACATAAATAAATATGTATAAATATACATACTAACACCAATTAACTTCACACAGAAGCATCGATAAAATATTAATTCTTATATGCATCCTACAAGATCGTTGGAATAAAATTGATTTTATGGATTTTCCGCAACAATAAAATGAAAAAAAAAAAAACAGCAAACAAAAAATAAAAACAAACAAAATGTAAAATAATTAAAAAAAGAAAAGAAAAAAACATAAAATATAAAATGGCAATTCTTTATAACCTGCGAAAGGCTATCATAAAACTTCCCATTTAATTAGACGCAAAGTTGTAAATTTCTGCCATAAATTCGATTAGTCTTTCGTTTTTCCTCTCCGTAGCTAGCAGAGTTTATAATAATACACGCTATTGCCCACCATCAGGGAGGAAGAAACAAATAAAATTATTGCTGATTTCTTTGAAGATTCACCATATCACCATCCCCTTTGCTGCTGGTTTATAACGGATGTGTGTTATTGCGTTTTGTTAACCCAAGGAAGTCCGCAATCGCAATGCTATGCAGATGTCGCTGGAATCATCGTTTCTCGCGTCTTTGCTTACTGCGCATAGTAAATTGCAACATTTTGTTAATTTCATTCAATTCGATTTTTCAATTGAATAAAAGCTTATAGTACGCTCTCTGTTGGTTTATTATCGAACGTCAAGTCATTTGTTCCTCTTTTAACTCGCAAAATAATGCATCCTTAAGTTCTCATTTATTGCAAACGAACGAAGGTAGTAAAATTATAATTAGGCGGTATTTTCTCTACGAAAATGAACGCTGCGCTGTAACTGCACCTCGGCCAACTGAACTCGCCTTGTATAGAAGGATACTTTGTTGTGAAGACAAATATTTTTATGGCTATAATTCTGAGCAATTTTTTGTATTTTTCTTCTCCGTCTTAGCTTGTAATGGAAAATGACCAATGATGATGATGTGGTTTGATAACAACATTGGAGCATCCAACAAACGAGGTCATTCTTCAAACTCGCTATGCAAATTTTTTACCCTTCTCCAATTTTTTTCCAATCAGCAATTTGCCTTTGAGTTTTATATTTAAATTGAACGAAAATTTTATCACACACAGGACTACGAGAAGAAAATGTAAAAAAAAAAAAACAAAAACCTCCGACAAAAGGAAGAATAATTCAAAATTGATTGGGAAAGTTCGTGCATCAGCTCTTTTGTTTACTCGAATTTATTTTCCCCGCATTTTTTGTTTTGTTTTGTTTATCCATTGTTGTCACTGTTGGACAGTTAGTTCAATACAGTGCCAGAGTGCATAGAGATAGAATTCAATCGGTAAATTCTAATCAAAAGTATTCAATTATTCGTTCGTGAGCTTCTTGCAATTTACCATCAGCGAGAAACCACACAGAGAGCGAGAGACAGTGAGAGAGAGGTGTGTTCCGATTGTCGTTTTTATGCTTGCTGGCTTTCAGTCACCGAAAAAGAAATTGTTTTCCTTCCATTTGAAGGAACCTGAGAGATTATGCAAGTGGATATCTAACCTGACAGATTGAGGACATTCCCTTAATGTTGTAATGTTGACATTTAAGGGCATGCCGCTGCCACTGCCACTGTCACCTCTCCTCTGCCGCACCTCTTAAGGAGCCACTTTTCTCTTTAAATTTCATCGCGTCAAGCGAGAGAGAGTGGAGTGGTTGCAAACAAAAAAATGACTTATCTCGTGATAGGATGGCATTTCGGCGTGGTGTGGTGGTGAAAGACAGAAATCAGACACCGCACTCCCGGGAACATAACAGAATCTTTTGCAATCTTTGTGTAACCGCTGCCGGGCAGACAAACAACAGACTACAACGACGATGGTTTCTTTTGCGATTTTTTGTTGGCCATTTTTTGATTGTTTTACCATCGAGGAGTGAGTATATATGCACTGGCCTGGCGCGGTGGTGCTGATGAAGATGATGATTATAATTCGCCTAAATGAAATGCCGCGTGATCGTGGACATCGATAACAAGTAACGGTGCATAGAGTTTCGCTGTTTTTTTTTTACTGCTGTATTTTTCTTCATTTCAGCACATATGTGTGAGTTTATGTATACGCGAGTATGTGATGTGTATGGAAAATTATTATAGTTATTGATCGTTGATCGGATAGTCCAGCAATGGACCATGAAGTTCCTGCTTGCGGGTACGAATGGTATAATAGTATCTTCTTGGTCGTTTCTTTTCTCTTTCTCCATATATCTCCCTCTATTTTCTTATACCTCTGGAGGACAAATCTCAACATCAAAGAATGTACCATAACGTTAACATTATGCGTCGACCTTAAAATTAAATCTGGCAATTCTTTTTTTTTTGAAAAGAAGGAATGGAATTTGATTTGTTTTTTTATTATTTTAATTTTAAATATACAAAATGCAAAAAGATACATTTTCGACCAAGAGATAGTGTATTGACTATTTTTATTGGTTTTTAATGAATTCTTTGTGCATATATTTGAGTGTTCATTTTTGGCGAAAGGACTCCAATGTATCAGATGCTAAAAAAAAATCTTGTGCGTATGAAGAAAATATACACAGCGAGTTGAATCATGATAGCATATGGACACCTGACACCTGACATATTCTCGCATAAGACGCGTGTAGTGTGTGCTTGACTGTTTTTGGGCATATAATTTTGTATGTTTGATTCTTTTTTTCTGAATTTCCATCGAATGATGGATATGGAAATGCGTGAAAGAGTGTGCGCTCAGAAAACCAACTATAATGTTTTGGTGTGGTTTTTATTTTGTTTTAATGCTACTTCGAATGATTTGAGTTGATGTGCTTTGGGAATTCAACACACAGAGAGAGGAGACAAATTCTCCTGGGACTAACTGTTTATGTAAATTTTTGTTTTCAGATTGATGATAGTTGTTTTGTTCTTCAAGATGTAGCTGATGATGGTAGCTTTTCCAAAATGTCAGAGAGTGAATGTTTAAATGTTTGGAGTAAGGTGCGATTAAGATGCGCAAGTTTGCTGTTTATTTGAGGTATGACATAAGAGCTCTTCTGAAATTTTTCGGGATGAAATGTTCTTAGGTATTAGATAAACAAAGGTGACACCCTTCAGTTTTGTATGTAGTGGAAGCCAATTCGACCCTTGGCTCAATAAAAAGAAAATCACCATGTACATCTCCTCACGGTAGAGAGTGGGTAACGCTAACGTGCAAGAGGACCAAATGGATGCCGGGATAAGTAGACAAATCAGCGGTACTGGTCAGGACACAAACTTGTCCTTGGGATGGTTAAAAGCCCCCCAAAGGTGAAAGGACTGGAGGTGGTGGTTAACGGCAAGAATGTCTGGTGGCTGAGGAACCTACCAAAAAAAACCAATGATAGTAGAAAGTAACGTCTGTTAACCCATATCAATCAATTCTTAACCTTAATCATCAGGCAAAAACAATAGTTAAGGACCACCCTGTAATCTAAAACAGGTAATCGAGAGCAAAGCTCTAGCAACGCGATAAACAAGCGATGGAGCTCACTTGATGTTTATAACCAAAAAATTATGGCCCGGTTTCAACAAACAAAAGGCCGACAGCAGCATCATCCAACTGAGTTAAAAATCTCTATCTCTTCTCGTCAGCAACACCACCGGTCACAAACACCTAGCTTATAACAAGAAAAAAGATGAAACTCACCTTGGACGACAGGATATGGTTACATACAAATACACGAGAATACTCCTCACTAACCTGTGTTACTGCCCTGCACTATATTATCTGAGAAACACGATCTGGGGAAACACTTCTTCAACAACTTGGAAGAACTCTCTGAATATTCAAGCAAAAACCTGATTAAATTTCCTAACGCTACCAAATGGCTTGAAAATTCTTAAGCTTTATCAACTACCCGACCACAAGATTGGAAACTTCTCCAATCAATGTGAAATACATGAAAAAGGTCCAGGACGACAGTGATAAAACGAACGAAAACTGAACGCCGTGTGTGTTTCTTATACGATATCGGCAGTAAACGGAGAATAGGCATCTCGTCTATACAGCTGCTATTTTCACCTCTGCGGTGAACATGACCGACAGTGAATTGATGGGACCACATCTCCTTAAGATTGCCAAAATCCACTTGAGGATAAGGACAACCCCTTCAACTCATTCAGCAACCCTGACCAAACGAACGGACACATACACAGAGGGTGGCCAAAGGCGGAACGGTATCGGAATAACGTTGAACGAAGAAGTGAAGCGCAGCCTTCTTTCCCAAGCGCCAATTTCTGCAAGAATAATGACAGCAGGGTAACCTCGTGGCGTAATGGTAAGTGCGGTGGACTTTTATGCTGGAGGTCTGGGTTCGAATCCCAGCCACTGCCACCTAAAAATAGATTTTTTTTTTAGGTACTGCCTCTTTCGCGGAACTGACAAATTCTCCAAGAGTATACTTGTCATGAATAGATGCTTCTCATCTAGCCGTTCGGACTCGGCAAAAAATTGTATGCCCCTTCCATTACTGCCAATAACACGAACACAGAAATGGTTGAAAGTAGTAATAAGTCACTAGCCCCATTAGAAAACAAAAATGCGTTCTTCACTCATCTTAGCTTGGTTAACAGAAGTGTTTCGAGAGTTTACAGAAGTGTCATGGGAGATCTCAATGCCTAAGTCAGATCAAACAGCTACGGTCTGGAACGCGTGATGGGGAAAATGGTTTGTGGTCACTGAATGGAAATGGAGATTTGTTGGTCGACTTTTGTAATGGTAATTGTCTTTTACCGGGTGGGACTTTGTTTAACTTTGCCACAAAATCCCTTGGGTACATCCGGATAAATAATAAATAAATTGGGTGGCGCAACAGCTCATGGAGAACCAGGGCCTAGTGACTTACAACTCACAACCATTCCTGTGTGCGTGTTTGTTGGCAGGAATGGAGGGGACCTACATTTTTTTGCCGAGTCCGAACGGCTAAATGAGAAGCACTTTTTCATGACAAGTATTACTCTTGGAGGATTTGTCAGTTCCTCGCAAGAGGCAGTACCTCGAATAAAACATTTCTGTTTTTAGGTGGCACTGCTGGGAATCGAACCCACACCTTCGGCATGACAGTCCTACGCACTAACCATCAAGCCACGAGGTACTACTGGGGTACATCCGGATAGTCATATTGAAAATAAAATTGAATATGTATGTATAGCATGATCCAGCAACGATAGAGGAAGTCAATGTGTGATGTTCGAAGTATCAGAAATGCTGGCGTTTGTTTCTCGGGCTACGAACTAAAGTCGCGCAATATAATACATATATAATATAATACGAATGCTTTTAATGATCCCAACATATGCCGTTACTATTGCATCAACCTTAACGACAGAGCTTCGTCATTGAGCAGACTTCAAAATACAGCTATTGATAAGATGTGGGTTTTTTGTATCCGATGGAAATCTTCAAAAGACACTCGGTAAGAATCGGTCAGTAGTGGGACTCTTTCCACCGATGAATTAGGAACAATCTATAAAAGATTGACAAATGATTTTTCTTTCTAAACTTATAAATCACATTGGGGGGTGTTTAAATAACACTTTCCAATAGATTTTAGACCATCAGCTCAAGAGGCTTGGTTCTTCTTAATCTCCAAACATTGTCTCGTACATTTAAGACGGTCTTCATTTCGATACAGGGTTGGCCCTAGGACACTTCCTTGTAGTACACTGGCTTCAATTTTCTTTAATTCCAAGTAATTTTGATCGTACCGTACTCTAAAGAGTCGGTTCGTAACGTAGGATTTCAGTATTTCGTAGTACTACCTGGAAAGGTCCCTATGCAATTTAAACTCAAGTCCCAAGTGACAAACCTTGTCAAAGGCTTGAGCAACATCTAAGAATACAGCCGAGCATACTTGTCTTTCTTCAAGTGCCTTTTCCACAACATCCGTAATTCGATGCACTTGGTCTATCGTGGAAAGTTTATTTCTAAATCCGAACTGATGGCTCGAAACAAAGTCTTCTTTCTTCTATTATTTTGCTAAGCCTTTTCGGTAGCAGTTTTTCAAAAGCTTTTGCCAAGATTAGTATAAGCGATATTGGTCTGTATGATGTTACTTCTGTTGGTGGCCTACATTGCTAAGGTATGACAATTACTTCTGCAATCTTCCAATGATGTGGCGCATATCTTAGCTTAAGGCATGCGTTTATTATAAATTGGAGTTTCTTGAAGGCTATTGGAGGCATTTCTTTCAAAACCTGAGCAGTTATTAGATCGTACCCTCGTGATTTTTTGTTAGACAACTTATGTTGACACATGCTTCTTACTTCTTTGAGCGTGACAAAAGGTATTTCACATTCATCGCTTCTATCAACAAGCTGTAAGGGATTTGTAGCTGTGTTTGCTGGGAATGGTTTAAAAAATTCGCGAACATTGTTCAGCGAAGAGATCAGCCTTTTGTTTCGGGTTTCCGATCCATTTACCATGTTGCGATTTTATTGGCGGGTTTTGTGTCTGTGGTATTTTAAGGTGCTTATCTGCTTTTGTCAGACTATTCAGGAATCAACTTTGAATCATTTTTAAACTCATGTTTATGATGTGGGGTGGAATAAAAGTGTTTTCATGGAGACTCTATTGGAAACTATATACCCAAGCAGTTAGGGACTCTTGAAAATCCCAAGACATCTGGGATAAAATCGAGCTTCACAAATCGTTGAATATGCAAATTTATGCCAAAGCAGATGCTCAACGAAAGGCTGAATTGCCAAGCGGGTTTCGCCTAGCACATAAGATGGTCTATCGCTGCGTGAGACGTGACAGGAGGGTGAGATTAGGTGGTCTTGTAGAAAATGTGGAAATAACTTAAAAATTGGGAGATATGAGAGAATTGTACCAGGTAACGAAAGAAGTTGTCAGGAAAAAAACTAACACCAATCATCTTGAAATGGATGTGATTGGCACATTTTTGGTATCAATTGAGGAGCTATGCTGGTCAAAGGATCACTTTTGTGCCTTTCTATATGAGGTTTTCTTTGAGCAGAGTGCTGAAGTCCCCCAGCTTATCGAGATGTGTAGATTTTATACAGGTATAGACATCGAACTCCCTGCAGTAGTGGAAATCCAAACTTCGATAACCTTTCCCAAAAACAACAAAGCAGCTAGACTTGATGGAATACCATACGAACTCCAGAAAGTTGATCCCATCACAGCGGCTAGTATTCTACATCCGTTTGATGCAAGGCTTTTGGGAAAACGAAATATATCCCAAGAACTGGAAAGATGGTGTGATAGTTAAGTTGCCAAAGGAAGGTGAGAACTGGAAATATGCGCGTGGTTCCGTGGTATTGCAGTTTTTCCTTTTTTCCAAAACAACCTTAAGAGCATACATTTATCCCTCAGTGTACAGTGAGCTTACCTATGTCCGAGATAAAAAGAATTACATTTGGCTTCGAAAATGAACATTTCCCTCAATTCTTCTTACAAAAAAACACAATAAATAATATATTGAAATTTTATTCATACACAATCTTAATAAATTATGTCATAATAATGTCCCACATATTGAGCAATCAAATAGTTTTTATATGTTTAACCCCGTGGCTATAACATGTCATTTTTGAAAATATATGTTGGTAGCATTTCATTTGTGCCACACACACAATATAACTATACTCCCAAATGCATGTTATTCAAATTTAATCTTGTCTACCATCGATCGATGTTATTGTAAACCACCACCACCACTACTGGAATTCAATCACATTGTAGAGCAATCCAAGATTAATTGGTATTTTCCCCCTCTTTCCGATTCGAATTTAATGTTTTGTGTTTGGAATGCCAAATGATCGATTGGGTTAGATAATTAAATACATAGCTGACCACTAGTTTTATCGCTCTAATGCGTTATTGCTCTCTCTACTCAAAGAAAATATAATCTCCATCTCGAATTAATGTCCTGTCCTGCATTTATGCGCAGCTACATATTAAACTACAAGAATACAATGGAGGAAGGCCTTCTTGCTGCTTCTTGTGTGCTGCCCGAAATGTCCGATGCCTACACTACATATATGCCCAATGACCAGCCGATTGAAGCCAGAACGGAACGCGCAAAGCGCGCGAGCTATACACATCACACCGATCGCTAATTAATCAATTCCAATTATCAGCGGCTGCTACCACAGTTAAACCCATTATTACTTTAAATCGCTGTTTGCTACTGCCTTTGTTGCAAGCGCAGACATGGACTCTTGGATCTTGCAGTGGTTCTGTGATACCACACGTAGCCAGGTATAGTAGAAGAAATAACTCATACCACGCTGATGTAGCCAAGACACAAGCCATGGTCCAATGTCCGCGGTGTCTATGTGTGCAGATCGATAGATTTTTAGGGGGCTTTTTGCAGAAATTTATGATTATGAAATATGTACTGCGATATTGGAGCAAAATAGTTCCATAGTTTTCTGTGGACATGGGCATTATGGGCAGGTCTACCCAAATTGCCAGAAGTTCTTCGCGTAATCGTTTTGAACTTTTCGCGATTGCACATGGTCTTCAGTGCTGTCGGTTGTTTTGTCCGGTGTGCGCAAATAAATTGGCCATCGTACGATAAAACAGAAACAGGGGGGGGGGGGTAAACGGAATTATTCAATGGCAGTAAAGTTAACACCCGTCACAAATAATCAAATAAAAAAATATAGACCAACATTGTTGTTCTTGTAGTAATCGAAATATGTTCTATGCGCAGGTCTGAGGAATGTGAAGGAATTCAATTGCGAGTTTTTTTTTTTTTGTGTTGAACTGAGGCGGTAGCTGGGTGCTGAATATGAATGGACCTTGATTATAAGGTTGGCTTTTTGTAATTATGTTGAATTATCTTTTGCAAGTTGTACTTAAAAGCCAATGAACACATCCGGGGAATGGCTTATTCCAAGTACTATTATTGCTAGATCTAATTGGGTGGTCTTAAGAAATAAATGATTTTGAGGACACCATAAGGTGTCAAATTAATATTGAAACGATATTTTTACTACTTTGTTAAATACACAAAGCAAAATACTTAAAAATTGTTTTTGATTTTTATAAATAAAGAAAACCTCATTAAATAAGAAACGCAATATTATGATTGCAATTATTTCACAATTCACTTAGGTATAGAAGTTTCAAAAAATCAAACTCCTGAGTATCCTAGTTTTGGTTAACAAGAACTCGATATTTTGAGGCCAAGTCAATCCTGCTTACGTCAAAAAAACAAATTATGTTATATAAAGCTACCGGATTTTTTGGTGTTTGCTACGAAATCTTGCAAATCAAAATCTTGCATTCGCGTACAAAGGTAGTACCTCGTGGCTTGATGGTTAGTGCGTAGGACTGTCATGCCGAAGGTGTGGGTTCGATTCCCAGCCGTGCCACCTAAAAACAGAAATGTTTTATTCGAGGAACTGCCTCTTGCGAGGAACTGACAAATCCTCCAAGAGTATACTTGTCATGAAAAAGTGCTTCTCATTTAGCCGTTCGGACTCGGCAAAAAACTGTAGGTCCCCTCCATTCCTGCCAACAACCACGCACACAGGAATGGTTGTGAGTTGTAAGTCACTAGGCCCTGGTTCTCCATGAGCTGTTGCGCCACCCAATTTATTTATTTATTTATTATTCGCGTACAAAGTCTCGCATTCACAGAATATCACTTTTCACAATCTTGCAATTAAAAATTCCAGCTCTTTAAAATCTCGCAATTACAAAATCCTTTAATCTGAAAACTTGCAAATTAAAATCTCATAAAATTTAACTGTTGAGTATTGCAAATTTTCCTTACTTCTGCAAAATAAATCCTACTACTTCACTAACTTCTTTCAGACCATATTGAAATTCGTTATTGTTTTTGTTTAATTCAATTGAAACATCAAAGTTATAATCCAGATAACTCCATTCTTTGACCAAATATATTTTTTGATTCATAAATAACAAACACAAAATCCCGCACCTTTTTGGTGTTACAAGTTCAAACACAGCTACTTTTACATTAAGCAAGAAATTCACAATTTTGTACTAAAGTTGTCTATTTTTTGCACCGCAGCACAAAGTATGATTTTACATCAAAAACCCGACAAAATTGAAAAAGATCAAACTATTGTGAATGCCCCCCAATTCGGTTTTGCTTGTAGCTGATCTGAACTTAAGAAATTAAAAAATGCAAACATTGTTAGAGGTACCGAAGTTTTGGAGATTTGATTCCCCAACGGCGCCATGGTTTGTAGCTGTATGATGAAGGAAACAAAACCTCCATCTATTTTCACCAATAAAAAAAAACAAGCCAAAGCCAAAACCAAAAAACACCAAAAACAAATTTATATAACTAAAATCTATTTTTTTTTAACTCATGAAAATGTTTTTTTATTTTCATCTGAAGAAAATTTAAATTTTCGTTAATATTTTGTTTTAAATATTTAATTTCTAAGACAGTTTTGACAATTTTTGTCAACACTCAAAAATATATCTGGCTTTTGCAACGCATACTTCAATTGTTGTTAAGAGGACATAGAAATTGTATATCCAGTCAGTTGTAATCACAACAAAAACATAAATGTTAAAAAAAGAGCCAAGTTCTTTTGTGTACAAGAAATCTGTGCGTAAAAAGTCAGCCAGAAAAAGTAATGAGATCTTAAATATATGCCAAGTTTTAAGTTCATGAAGTTTAATATCAAATATCTTAAGTCGAGTAATATCGAAACAATTCCAAATCATGACAGGAATTTGGTAATTAATGATTACTGATTAAAATTTGGTGGGTTCACTGGTCAAGTTTTCATAGATTTTAAATTTGTGACTAAGTAAGTATTTAAGACAAAACTTGCCAAGTAAATCCACCAAATTTTAATCAGTAATCATTTATTACCAAATTACTGTCATGATTTGGAATTGTTTTGATAATACTCTACTTAAGATATTTTATATTAAACTTCATGAACTTAAAACTTGGCATATATTTAAGATCTCATTACTTTTTCTGGCTGACTTTTTACGCACAGATTTCTTGTACACAAAAGAACTTGGCTCCTTTTTTAACATTTATGTTTTTGTTGTGATTTCACTCCTTTTTGCAAAGATTTATTTTGCCAGGTGAAAGCCAAGCCCTACCGCTCTACAAAGTTTCATAATTCTACGACAACCGAAAGTGCTCCATACAAATAATATCAATTCTGATAAAGTGGGTGGACGGCACCCCCCCTCCCTGAATGGACAATTCCAAATTTTCGATTTTTTTCCTTTCTAAGTAGGTACTTCAAGTCCTACCGACCTACCAATTTTCATCGTTCTACAACAATCGGAAGTGCTCCATATAATTTATAAGAATTTTTGAGAATGTGGGCGGAAGCCACGCCCCCTGAACTGAAACTTCCAATTTTTCAATTTTTTTTCTTCTAAGTACTTCAAGGCATACCGACCTACCAATTTTCATCGTTCTACAACAATCGGAAGTGCTTCATATAATTCATAAGAATTTTTAAGAATGTGGGTGGATACCACGCCCCCTGAATGAAAAATTCCAATTTTTCAATTCTTTTCCTTTTAAGTACCCTAAGCCCTACCGACCTACCAATTTTCATCGTTCTACAACAATCGGAAGTGCTCCATATAATTTATAAGAATTTTTAAGAATGTGGGTGGATGCCACGCCCCCTGTATGGAAAATTCCAATTTTTCAATTTTTTCTTTCTAAGTACCTCAAACCCTACCGACTTACCAATTTTCATTGTTCTACAACAATCGGAAAGGCTCCATATAATTTATAGAATATTTAAGAAAGTGGGTGGATGCCACGCCCCCTGAATAGAAAATTGCAGATTTTCGATTTTTTCCTTTGTATGTACCACAAGGCCTACCGTTGTGCGAAATTTCAAGTTTCTACGATGTCGGGAAGTGCTCCATAATTTTGATGATCTGTCAGTGAGTCAGTGAGTCAGTCAGTTACGGTTTTTGCGATTTTTGAAGTCCTATATCTTGGGAACTACTAATGCTTAGGAGATGAAATTTGGTGAGCCACATGTGTTTGATCAGTTTAGCAAATACTCCGAATTTGAAGTTTCTGACTTTATTGGTACTGAAGTTAGAAGGGGGTTGAAAATCGCCTGAGTTTGTTCCTGTAAAAAGGGTGTAGTGCCGCGAACTTGGCTGGGCACTGCCGTGCCCTTTGATATAAATTTTTTAATTGTTAAAATTACGTTTTTAAAAAAGAACAATAAAATCCAAATCGTTTTTAAAATATTGAATAATTGAAAAAGTATTTTGAATTTTTTTTACCGAAAAAATATTTTATAAAAATTTGGATATGCAACATTTTAAGCCCATTCATCAAAAATGAAACAATCTAAAATGAAAGTTAATTCTTTTAATAATGGCTAAATAGTTTCACATTAAATAGTAAATATTATACCTTAAAGTACATAGAAACAAATTTAAAAAAAAATCGTAGGAGCCATTTTCAAGAAATACAAAATTTATATTAATTTTTTTAGATGTGTATCTCTTATTATGTTTGGATAAAAGAAATTTTATTTTTTAAAACTTCTTAGTTAAGTAAAAAATCGAATATATCGTTTTCAAAATATCGTTTTGAAGTATATTTTAAAAATCTCAAAAATACTTTTATGAATATTTGTTTTCAGACTTTTGTAATGACTTTCCACATTTGAACTATATAGACTCCAAAAAGCAATCAAACGGACACAATAAAGCTTACGGTCGTAGTGCAAACATACCCTTAACTATAATTATAGCGACTCTCTAACGAAGAAGCGTCATCTACTGGATTGTAGGAGAAAACCAACTATTGTCAAATAAAAGCTTTAGAAAAGGGAATTATGGGAAATTTTTCCTATGGAAAGCTCTAGAACCAGATACCAGAACCTTCTACTAATTTCCAGAGCTTGTTAAACAAATATAAAAAGGCACATGTTTGACCGGCAGCGATACAATTTGTTTTTAATCGTGAATGAATAAAGTTGGTTGCAACAAAAGTGAAAAGTAAAGTTTATGAATTAATTTCAAGTAATCAATTTTGTAGTTGGAAAAGTAAAGTGTTTTATTTTGTGGTATAAATAAGTGAACGTTTTGAATAAAGTAAATAAGTTTTACTAACGAACCTGAGAAAAAATTACACTATTAAAACTATCTAGATACTTCCGCATAAGAAAATTATCGGTGTTTGTATATCATTTTCAAGAAAATCAAAAATAAATCTTATAAAGAGGTACCTACCATTAGTATCGACCTACCTAAATTAAATATTTCTTGGAAACAAAATTCACCCAAAAGTAATCTGTATGGAGCTGTTTTTGATAAAAATTAGTTTTTGTTAGTAACCTACAAGAAATAAAATGCACAACTGGATTGCGCGTACTTGCCCCTATATTTAAATTGCTTGGAACTTATAACTTTTTAAATATCCAAATCATTAGAAAAATATATTAAAATAAAAAATATAAAAAAGCATTTAAATCGTTCTTAAAATTGTATAAACAACTAGCTTGGCGCTCAAAACCAAGTATGCATTTTATTACTTGAAAAAAGGAATGTATGCAAATATAATTATACTATTTTTTATACAATTTATTAGTAATTTTTTTTTTTTTATTTGGGATGCCAATTTTGAGTATGTATTAATATACATTTATAAATTTATTTTCAAAAAAAAATTTTCAACCTGTTTTAAAAATATTTAATTTTCAAAAAAAAGAATTTAGTATTTTTTAAAAAATACAACATTTATTTTTTTTTCAAAATTTTGATATACAGAGTGTCCCGGACCTGAGTGGAAGTATTTAAGGTTGTGGTTCTTGGGGTTATTCTAAGAAAAAAATTGTGTGGTGGAAAGTTGTATCTCCCCTCCCTGAGGCAGGGGGGGGGCAGTTTCTTAAACATCGACTTTAAATGCAAAAAAAAAATATATTTAAAATCAACGAAAATACATCTAATAATTTGCTATAATTTTTTTGAAAGCTAATACTGCAATTATCCACAATTTAACCCTTTTTTCGGGCTTTCTTGGTAAAAGTACCTTTCGTTTTTTCTTAATTTCTCAAAAACAAAGATAGATTTTTACATTTGGTTTTCGGTAATGGACTATAAAATAATGAGGGCAATGAATATTGAACATAAAAATAGTACTTAATTATGTAAAATTTTGAAAAATATCGACTTAAGAAAAAAAATCATAATTTTTTTAAACAAATTTGACTTTGAAATTTTATTTCTCAAAAAACTATTCGCTTAAACAACTTGATTTAAAAACTTAATGTAAGAATGGAATATGAAGGGTCTAGGAGCTAGCTTTCAAAAAAACTATAGCACATTATTAAATGTGTTTTCGTTGGTATTTAATGTTTTTTTTTGGGCATTTTAAGCCAATTTTTCAGAAACTGCCCCCCCTACCTCAGGGAGGGGAGATACAACTTTCCCCCCATACAATTTTTTCTCTTAGAATATACCCAGGAACCACATCCTAAGATACTTCCACTTAGGTGCGGGACACCCTGCATAATATTTTGACATTTTCGAGGAGCTTTTTTAAAAAAAATTGACTGGAATAGGTTGAGTCGTTAAAGAGAAAATAGAAAATAAAAAAAAAAACGTTATATCTGCCACCGTTAATAACAGTTTTTGGAATTTTTTTTCATACCAAAAAGTTCACCATATATACAATAACACACTTATTTTGTATCAAAATCGTTAGAGCCGTTTTTTAGATAAATTAGCTTTTTCTTAACGGTTGTGTGGCAAGTACCGTTTTTTTTAGCTAAAAAAAATTCAATTTCCTCTCTGGAGATTTGCAAAAAAAAACTTAAGTTCAAAATATGAAGAAAATCACTTAAGTGGCTTAGGCTGTAGGTTGAGATACAGACAGACAGAATTGTGCCACCCACTTTTTTCGTGTTCTCTATCATCGAAATGTCATGTTTAATTGTTATCTCGAATTTTGTTTGCATGAACTTCCATTTTGAGCTTCAATGTTTTTGAAATCGTAAATATTATTTTTTTTGGATTAAAAAACAATTTTAAGTGTTTTCAAATCAAATATTTAGATTTGAATTTGCATTAAAACTCCAAAAAAATTTATTTCGAAAAAGTTAAAAATGAATATCCGTTTTTCAGAAAAAAATTGTCTAAAGATTGATTTTATCAATACACGTGGAACCAGAGAAATACAAATATTTTTTTAATAACTAAGAAAAATTGTTTGTTGAAACCAATGTTGTTGGCGCTAAGAAATAATTATTGGAAAAATCTAAGTGTAAGGAAAATCAGCATTTTACGCACTGCTAATGATGGCATACCGAAGAAGAAGTAACACAATCCATTTTCCTTTGAAAGTAGCAAAGCACTCAAGAGCATTTTATTACCTTCTGTTTTATATTGTTTTACATTCAAGTTTGTTACGGATATTATATTTTCAGTCTGAAACCTGCTTTTGAAAAAGACCACGTGAAATGCTTAACGTTCTGTGCGTAGATAAATACTTCTGGCCAGAGTCACGTAAAACAAATCGAGTTTCAAAAACGGTCAAAATGTGATGCTTCTGAAAATTATTTTGTTTTCAAACTTATATTTTAAAAAGTTTAAAATGTCTGAATAGAAGACAAAACACGGTTTTCAATAACCATTTTCAAAAGAAATTTTCAAAACATTTTTTCGAAATTTTGGTTAATGTGGAAGGTCCTTTTGATCAGTGTATCAGACAAAAAAATTAAGAAAAACTTTTAATTAACAAAAAACGAACTATTCAAAACTAGTCCACCATTTCTTCTCAGGCGTCAATGCAGCTGTCAAGTAGATTGAAGATCTGTTTGTGTGAACTTTGGTTTTTTTTTGTCAAATATGTTTACATAATGTCTGTTCGCGTACCTCCCAAAACTACGAATTTCTACGAATTAAGTCCAAAGTTCTGTCAAAGCTCATATGAAAAAAAATTAAATTCGTAGAAATTCGTAGTTTTGGGAAGTACGCGAACAGACCTAATTTAGTATTTTGTACCTGATAAAATAATTTGTTGCTTTCGTTAATTTTCCTTTGAATTAAGCATTAGTAAAATTACAATTTCATTTTACTCATAATCAGTCCAAGGAGAATTAAGCTGTTTTTCTTCTAGACCCTTCATATTTCATACAATTTGTCTTCTTTTGAATTACACCATAAAGCTAGATTTAAATATAAATACTAATTTTTGAATAAGTTTACCCCCGCAGATCGACTTCCTGCATTCGCCTTTACCTTCATCGCAAGCATAAATCTGAAGGTGTCCTTAAATATTGTATATTTTTGTTGCCACCTTGAGTTGATACGACATTTCAATCCCCACATTATATTATAAATGCAATCTTTTTTCTTAAGAAAATCTTTGCATAAAATGTTAATTTTGCAATAACCGAACCAGAAATACATCAAAAAAGCCGTTCTTAATTGGTTATTAAGTGCATCGTGACAGGTATCATTTTACATGTCAACTTCAATATTTTTTTTTAATTTTATCAAAAAAAAAAGTTAAAACATATCCTCATCTGAGTGATAGCTTGTCACGGTCACATTTATTTTTACACGAGAATTTAATATCATTTTTCACATTTTTTTTTTAATTTTATTTTGTACCAACATAAATTGGATAAATCCAAAAACCACCACCTTGGATCAATCAATCAAGAAATGTGAATTCAATGTATTTTTTTTTTTGTATTTTCGAAAGTCAGCCAAAAAACTCAAGTCGCGCTTTTCCTTTAATCAAAAAATAAAAATTCAAAATCTGATTGTCTAGAATCAAAAAAAAAAAAAATACCCAACATAAAACTGCACAGAGCCACGACCTGCCATTATCAAGAAGAAGAGGCTGGGTTACGTGATAACTTTCGGTTTTCCATGTTTTGAATGTTGCATTCATTGCTCCAGACATGTGCAGTGTGCACATCATGGATGGACGAACGAATGAACGAACATTTAAATTAAACGTCAATCAAGATGGCCAAAATATCCAAGTTTCTTGTATGTTGTTTTTTTTTTTTGTTGTTTTGTCTCTGTTTCTGTTTCCGATTTCTTATTTAATTTCACTTTGGTGAATTTTTGAGATAAGAACCGAATGTGCATCCATGCAGTAGCATCAACATTAACTCTTCATTCGAGGTGGTCAATGGAGGCAGTCCGATTGGTCTTTTTGATTGCGTAACAGAGGTATCAGATCACATCCATGCACTCTCGCTTGGTAGTCAAACCTACTGATCTTTGAATCTGGCTTATATAAGTGGAGGTTAAGCGAAAATCAATAATTATACGACGAATTTATCCCCATGAAGTTATATAAATAATGCCTTTGGCTTTGGATTTTAATGATCATAATGGCAATGGATGAGTACATGCACCACAACATATTTTGAACTTTGCCTTGTCCAACAAGTTCCAATTCTTTGAGTAAACTGCCCCAGTCCTGTTGGTATTGGAAGAGTATGGAGAACGATTTTTTAGGCTAAAATTAACCAGTTTTAAGCATTTTTTGGACTTAAATCATACATTAACTTTGACTTAAACAATGTAGACTTTTATTAGTGTTCCTTCATCTTAAAAAACATCAATCATTGAATAGAATAAACAAAGAGACACCTATAGTAGAACCTTGTGGTAGGCCATTGGTTTTTAAAAAATATAATTATTATGTAAGGACAAACATTCATGTTCATAAGTTGGCCTTAACAGTCGTTTTAATCACATTTTAAATAACAGCATTTCAAGATAAAATATCATTAACAATATCTTATGGAGTTGGAAGAAGTTGGTGGGGTCTGGCTATCAGAATGCGCCCTTCTGGACAGTGTTATCACAATTCATGGAAAATTCAAGCTATAGGGAAGAAAGTGTTAACGATCTAATTTGATTTAAAATTTTAGGTAATATCTAGTTTTGTCAAAAGAAATTCGACACTCCACCTTTAAGCCACTTGAAGCCATTTTCAGCATCACCTTTTAACTTTTCTTCTCAGAAAGTAACATAGTTTCTAGAAGCTCAGAAGTTCATAATTAAAAATTTACAACTTCAACTTAACACCTTCACCTGGCTGCAAGCGGAAGTATCTACAGATACACGAGCCATGATCCTACAGGTGTGCCAACAAATTTAATCTCAGTCAAAAGCAGCACTTTGTTTGCAGTTTATGATAAAACCAATCTGACAACCAACCGCAACAAGCCAATAGACAACCTCTCTGTTAACAATAAATTATAATTAAAACCATCAATCATGTCAATTAAGTTTGGAATGTCAGAATATTTGATGCGGCAAAATGACAGACCTCCCAGTTTGCCCTCGCCCTTTCACTTTACTGCCAAATGGGCATATAGTTTGCAGTCAATTGTTTCACCTACAATCACTTCTGGCTTACTGCGTCTTCGGGACACGGGAACTACTGTTTTGAAGTTTTTATTTTATTATTTTTAATCCAATATGATTTACGAGCGTTGTAATTAATTGGTGTGTCTTGTGGAATTTCTAATGACATAAGCAAGCAATTAAAATCTTTATGTCTTTGACTATGTATTTGCTTTTCAGCAGAGAGTCAACACTCTAAATGCTCTTCACAAAAGACGTTACGCAACGTTATAATGATAAATTCCTTCTTGAAGAAACAATAAATCCACATAGAAACCACACAGCTACTATATGAGTATACTAAATGAACAGCACTCTACAGAACATAAAGTGGACATTTATTGAACTGGACATGGATGCTGGAGCTTTATGGACCTCGAGCTGGACACACCTTTCTTTCGTTTGAAAAGGCAGACTCCACTTCACCGCAAAATAATTTCAACTCAAGCTCAAGTATATTTGACAATCGTCGATTGGTTGTAAATCACACCAAAAGCGGCTTGTAAATTTTTCTGCTTACCACAGATCTCCTTTCACCCTGCCCCTCCCTTGCTGGCACCTTCTTGTAACCAAAGATCGAAACAACATTTTTTTAAGTTGCAATATTGTTGCAAGACAAATATATAGAGACATTGTTGCGGCTTCTAAATAAAACCCAGAAGTGCTGGCAGGAGTTGTATATATTTTTCCACCAAGCAACTGGAACAAATTTAATCACTTACACCCGAGCGTGCTTAATCATATTGACGACGAACGGATGGCGTGGCGCAGCATGACACAGTGCAGAATGGAGCTTTTTTTTTTTGCTTTGAGGTCGTTGGTTGAAGTAGAGCAAGCGGATTAGCCACAGGTTTACACTATGATCTTGTGGTATGCGCCCCCGCACTTGCCGTAGTGATAATTGCAGCTCTAATGAATTCTCATTAATTATGAAATAGAAGTACTTAATAGAAATCAGCAAGAGGCTTCATTTAAGTGATGTTGGTCTGGGCGTTTTGTGTTAGTAGGATTTCTATCTTATTTTGAAGAAATAACTACTTATTTTTGTCTTCAAGATTGGAGAAATCTTAGTTATTTTTAAATCATTTTTTTTATAAATTCTGATATCAAAATCAGTTTCCATTTCACCTGGTTTTTTCTTGTTATTGAGTAAGCTGGGATTTATAAATAAGTTAGATTAGATTTTTTTTGGGAGTCTGTGTTTAGTGAACATAATTGTTGGTTTAAGATTCCATCTTTGAAGAAGTAAGATTCTTCTGAAAAGAGTAAGTTCAGATCCTCAAAGAAAAACACCACCTGGACTACAACAACCATAAAAAGGCATCCTTAACATTTAATTCGAGATCTTTTCCGTCGTATAATGTGAAACTTGGAAGTTTCTCGTCACCAGCCTTTTAGATCTATATCACTGTGCTTTAAACTAGCAAAGTCCACCATCGGCCAAATATTCACATTACGGCTGATTTTGGAAAACTTTCAATTTCTGACACTCACCACCTTTTCACCGATGTCATGGCTCCATGAATGAATGAATGAATGAATGAATGAATTAGTTTAAGGGTGTAAGTGCACTGCGACCTTAAGATCTATTGTGCCCCCTTACTAGAGCTTGATGAGGTTACTCATTCTACAACTCATCCTCCAAATTGATTTCTTTAAGAAACTTGAGTATTTGGAGTACTTTTAGAGAGGATAGTTCTTTCTCCTCTATCTGGTGATTTCCCAGATGCCTTTGTCTTTGATGCACAAGTGCATCACATCTACCCAATATGTGGTTCGGGGTTTCATCGTGCTCATTGCAAAATCTGCATATGGCACTGTTTTCCAGGCCAAGAATTCGGAGGTGTCTCCTTAACTTGCAGTGGCCTGTGAGGAATCCCGTTATTATTCTAAGTCTATTTCTATTTAAGCTGATGCAGGATTGGAATCGTGCTTGGTTGTAATCCCCAAGTAGAAGTTTGGCCTGCCTCAGCTTAGGGAGCTCTTTCCAGGTTTTTGATCTTTTCTCCCTCTCTGTTGTTTTGATTTTGTTTTTAATCACGTTTTCTCCTAATCCGCAATAAGGCTCTGGCCCCATTATGGGTGACATTGCTCCTTTTTTTGCTAAGGAGTCTGCCTCTTCATTGCCCTGTATGCCAACGTGCCCAGGTACCCAGTGAAGAGTAACATAGTTATTCTTGCCCAGTTCATTTAGCCTGCCCACACACTCCCATACCAGCTAAGAGCTAATGCTATACGAGCTTAGTGCTCTGAGTGCGGCCTGGCTATCTGACATGATAGCAATATTTTGGTTTTTATATTTTCTTTCGAGATTTCTTTCTGCACATTTCCCTATGGCATTAACTTCTGCCTGAAAAATGCTGGTGGACTGTCCCATCGGTATGAAAAGTTTGGTTCTAGGCCCAAAAATTCCAGCCCCAGTCCCCTCAGACGTTCTAGATCCATCAGTATACCATTTGATGGTATTTGCTTTAAGAGTGTAGTTTACGTCTTCGTCTACCCACTCTTTTTTGCTACTTAGCTCCGTATGAAAGTTCTTAACGAAGTTATACTTTTTAATCATGCCATCTCTTGGAATGTCAAGAAGGTTTGATTCTGTGGACGTGCAAATCGAGTGTCTTTCCCTAAGACCAATGATTTTCCCCGTCCCAGTTCCCTCCCTTGCAAATCTCATGATGGCTCCCTTAGCAGCACTATCTATGGCCACGTGTAGTGGGGTCAAGTCCAGAATGACTTCCATAGCTGCTGTAGGGCAAGTTCTCATTGCACCGGTGATGCAAATGCATGCGAGCCTTTGTACCTTATCTAGTGATTTCCTAGCTGTACTAAGTTCGGTTCTTTTGTGCCATGCGACCGCCCCATAGGTAATGATGGGTCTTACCATCATGGTGTACATCCATCTCAGGATATTTGGCTTACAGCCCCATGATTTACCTGCAAGTCTCTTGCATATCATGAGAGCTTTTGTGGCTTTTCCGACAGTTGTCTCGACATGTTTGTTCCAGAGAAGTTTGCTATCTAGTGTAATACCTAGATATTTAACCTCTTTCTGGATGTCGATTTCTTCACCAGCCAACCGGATAGGTTTCATGCGTGGTAGAAGCCTCTTTTTAGTAAAAGGGACTATCGTTGTCTTTGTGGGGTTAATGTACAATCCCACTGATAGACACCATTTTCTTGTTATTGTCAATCCTCTCTGAATAATATCACAGAGAGTTTCTTCGAATTTTCCCAAAGCTGTTATAACAATGTCATCGGCGAAACCGATGCAGCGTATTCCTTGAGAAGATAGACTTTCCAGCAATTCATCTACTACAAGACTCCACAGTAAGGGTGATAGAACCCCTCCCTGTGGACAGCCTCTTGTTGTGATGACTGTCTGGACACTATGTCCTGCATAAGCTTCCGCAGTTCTTGTGCCTAGCATACCACTTATCCATCTGATTATAGTGACGGGAACACTCTTCCTTACTAAAGCCCTGTTAACGGCTTCATGTGAGGTGTTGTCAAAGGCGCCCTCAATATCCAAGAACGCACATAAGGCCGTTTCTTTGGAGTCTAAGGCCATACGTAAGGTGTTTGTGAGTTCATACAGGGCGGTTTCTGTAGATCTTCCCGCTCTGTAAGCATGCTGGCGATGGTTTAAAGGTTTGTTTATTAATACTTCTGATCTGAAGAAGTTATCAATTACCTTTTCCAAAGTCTTCAGTAAGAAGGATGTTAAACTAATTGGCCTGAAGGACTTTGGATGTGTTGTATCTTTTTTCCCAATTTTTGGGATAAAGATTACCTTGGCTCTTCTCCATAGACTTGGTGTATGCCCAAGTGCAATACTACTTTGAAGTATTTTTATAAGATAAGGCATTAATTCCTCTTTTCCTTTTTGTAAAAGGGCTGGAAAAATACCATCTACACCCGGTGACTTGAAAGGTTGAAAGGTGCTTATTGCCCATTCAATCCTATTGCCTGAACATAGATAGTTTTGGCTATTTTCCAGTCTTCCCGGTTTGGTCTGAGAGGTATTCTCTCTATTGTGTTTCCTACCGTTGATGTTGGTAAGCTGCCCGGAAAATGAGTATTTAACAAGAGAGTCGATCTTTGCTCCTCATTTTCTGTAAAACTACCATCAGGGTTGCGAAGTGCCAATGATGTTAGTGTCTTTTCTTTCGCAAGAGCTTTATGTAGTCTTGCTGCTGCAGGGGTAGTAGAAATTCCCTCACAGAATTCTCCATTCATAGTGCAATATCTATTTTTGGCATCCCTTCCGAACTCATATGTTTGTACAAGATGACGACAAATTACGTGAACTCATCAAAGACCTCACCGATATCTTTGAAGTCGAAAATGTTTATAAATAAGGTGCTGCGCTGTCATGTAACATTTTTAGCATCTTTCTTGAATCAACAGTGCAAGATCCTCACACAAAAACTAAAAGTACAGTCTGTGAAAATTCTATCGAATAACTTGCTATCATTGGCGATATTAACATAATCGGAACATTACAACAAAAAAGTGGGTGGCACAATTTTGTCTATCTGTCCGTCTATCTATGCGTCTACAGCCTAAACGGATCAATCGATTTTCTTCCAACTTGGTACATAGTGGTTTTTTGTGATTATGCCCACACGTTTTTTTTTCATTTTTTTTAGAACCCAAAATAACGGTACCTGTCGTACAATTTTCTTGAGCAATTTTTTCATAATCGTATTTTTTTCAAAAACGGCTCCACAAAAAAAAATTCAATAAATTTATTTTAGTAAAGGCTTCCCTTAAGCTGGAAACCATTTTTCAAAAAAATGGTTATTAATGGTGTTATAATTTAAGATTAAAGTTCAATAAAGACACAAACACGTCAGTTCAAGGCAAAATTTATTTCACATAGTGAAAATATAATATACTTATTGAATAATTTATATTGAGAAACAATTTGGGAAGTATCAATTAAATACATTAATGGAATTGAAACAAAAGTTCAAATAGATTATGTTGCAATATCGTAAGATTTTCATAATTTAACAAATGGTACCTCCCAAAGAACCATTTTATTAATTTTGTATTTTCTTCAAAACAGTAAGACCGATTTCAATATTTTTTTTATACAGAAGCTTTCAAAAATATAGGTAGGACCATGTATGAACATTTTGAATTTTTTTTTTTGGATTTTCAAAAAAAGTTTCAAAATTTTTTTTTGAAAATCAAATACAGTAGACGCTCGAATTAGTGAATTTCAAAATAGTGAACTATCCACAATAGTGAACACGAAAAATTTTATATCCAAACTTATTTTGTATAAAAATTTCGTGCGAGCATCTTACATAAGCTTGAGAGCTCAGAGGAATTGTTTCTGTTTTTATTTAAACCTGATTAAAAGCCTTGATTAATGCTTCAAAAACATTAAAAGCATCCACATTGAACGAAATGTACATTTTGGATAAAATTCGCCTTTGAAAACTCCCGCTCGAAAAAGTGAACAATCTCGAAACAGTAAACAGGCATGGTTTTAATTACTTTACTATATCGAGCGTCTACTGTATTTCGAAAACGACATGATCGATTTTTATGAAACTCGATATAAGAATTTTTTAGTAGGTACCTACTCTTTAAAATGTTTTTGAAAAAATTCAGATTTATGAAAAAATAACGGCACCTTTGAAGAAAGTTTCAAATTTGTTTTTTTTTTTTTATTCGATGTTAAAAACGGGTTGACAATTTTTTTATTTTTCAAATTTTGCTTTAATATGCACATAAATATACAGTTTAGATTTTCGTACCAAAATTTGTCCTTGAAAATGTTTTAAGAATTTTATATAAAAATATTTTTAAGAAAACCGCTTCAACGATTTTAAACTTATTTTTTCCAAACAATCATATTCAATCAAGAATTAAGATGGCATCCTTTTTTTCGCCTCAAACTGTCAAATGAGTTGTTTTAGTTTTAACTTTTAACTTATTCAAATATTGTATTTCTTGCTTCTCTACATTTTTCTCTCATGATTTCCATCTGTCTGGAATATAAGAGCAAGTACTTGCGACCCAGCCCTGCATTTTATTTTTATGAATTTTCATTGAATTTGTTAAAAAAATTCAAGGTCTAGCGATTTCGGGAGCGCTCGAATATCGAATAACGAAATCTCGCATTTTTTTTTTAATATCGAATAACGAAATCTTGCAAATTAAAAATCTTGTTTACAAAACCTCGCTTTTAACAATCTTGCATTTACACCTCGAAGCTCAAAATATCGCAAATTTCAACCAAAATCTCGCAATTTAAAATGTCGCAAATCAAAATCTCGCAAATTCAAATTTCACAGCAACGAATCGCACACGGCTTTTAGAAAAATTTGTTTTTATTTTGAGAATATGCCTATCCTATAGCACTTTGCATAATTTTTCTTTCCAACTAATATATACCCGTAAATAAAAAGTTTGTACATCCTTTATTACTGTTAATAACCTCTATAATCATTTTGGTTGCTTTTTCGCTTTTATAATAATTGAACTAAAAGTATTTTCTAGTTCAAGAACAAATACGATTATTGCAATTTGCACATGACACTTTACAACTGGATAACCTTCTCTATGTTCTCTCCCTCCCTGTTCTTTTGACGACAATAATATTGAAAAATCAACAGTTACAATTAATAAATAAAGTGTGGTCTAAAAGTACTCAGACACTGGATTATATATTTTGCAGTAGGTAGGATATCTCGCAAAATTGAATTGCATTGCAACAAATACATTTTTTTAAATCAAAATTTCGCGCAAGATTCTAATTTGCGAAATTTTGATTAAAAAAATGTATTTGTTGCAATGCAATTAAATTTTGCGAGATTTTGATATGCAAGATTTTAATTTGCGATATTTCGTTTTTGCGAGATTTCTTTATTGCGAGATTATTGAAATCTGGATTATGTTATTGCGAGGTTATGAAAAGCAAGATTTTGTAATTGCGAGATTTCGAATCCGAGATTTTGACTTGCGAGATTTCGTAGCCAACCCCGATTTTTGGCACCTCATTTATGGGGAATTTGCAAAAATTTAATACCATCTGAAAGGCCCTGAGAGCTTTAAAAAACGTCAGCTAATTTTAGTTATTCGTCAGCCACAGTTTTTTTTTATGAATATTTAAATTATTGTTCAAGGTCGAGCGTGATTTTTGGAACCTCATTCATGGGAAATTTGCAAAAAATGAATACCTACCACCCGAAAGGCCCTAAGATCTATATAAAAAGGTGAGCTTGTTTCAGCAATTGGTCTGTTATAGATTCTTTTTTACGATTTTTTAAAGTATTTTTTTTTCAATCATGAACGATTTTTGGCATAAGGATAAAAATTAATTAAAGCAATCTATGGCTGACCAATTACTAAAACTAACTGACCTTTTATCTAGTTACCTATCAGATAGCATTTTTTTTTTTTGTGAAATTACCCAAATGAGGTGCCAAAAATCGTTCATGACCTTGAAAAAACTTTTTAAAAATCGTATACAAAAATCTATAGCTGACAAATTGCTGAAACTAGCTGATCTTTTATATATGTAGATCTTAGAGCCTTTCGGGTGGTATTAATTGTTTGCAAATTTCCCATTAATAAGGTGTCTAAGACTCGCTATGACCTTTTTTTTTACAAATTCAATAAAAAATTCATTAAAAAAATGTATGGGTGACCAATTACTAAAAATATTTGACCTTTTATCACGATCTTTCAGATGGTAAACATTTTTTGCAAATTTGTCACGTGACATTGCCTGACCTTGAGAAACTTTAAGACTTGATTACAAGTTATCCAGGGCTGACCAATTTCAAGGACTAGTTGACCTTTTCTGGCCAATTAGATTCAAGCCTAAAACAAACATAACATTAAAAAAACTAAAATGATTGAAAGTGATTTCCCTAATTAAAAAGTACTAGTATCCGCCCTGTGGTCGAAACTCGACCATTTAGCTTAGAGGTTCAGAGGCTATTCGTGAGACACGTAAGCGCAACACTAAAATTTTAACACATATTTTGATAGATGCGCAGAACTGAACAAAAATTGAAACGCTATAGTGATATTACCTCTAACATAATGTACTTTGGTTACACAGGATCCTACAACAGCAGAAGGTAGTAACTTCTTATCTACCTTGGGTGGCCCTCTTAAGGTTGTTGTCTTATCAGTTCATCTGGCTTTGGTCGTTCATCCCACAGTCAAAAGTTTCATACAATAATCAAAAGGATAAAAGCAAAGCTTTTTTTTTAAATACTAAAACAAAAAAATATTTGTTTATATGTAACTTTTAAAGCGAAGTATGCTATACAAAAAACATGTATTTCTTTTATATGAGTTATATTTGAACAAAAATTAGAATTTCCATTTTTTCACCAAAAATCCCAATCAATAATCTTCATCATCTCCCAAAATTTCATACTTCTAAACACAACCCCTAAAAAGATAAAATGCAATAACCTCAAAAAAATTCAAATAACCATTACTAAGCTTAACGGCTACATGGACAAATAATTTTTAGATTCTGCACATCTGTGGGATAAAAATCTTTCCAACAGTACTCAATTCACGCTTTTGCGTTGAGTGTTAACGGAGAAAAGTGTACTGAAAGAATTTCCATACATTTTACTAAGCGTATTAATATATGTAGATTTATTCACATACCTATAAGCGCAATGATTCAAAAAATTTGTAAAGTCATTGACGAGATAGTATGCAGAAAAATACAGAAATAACACAATTTTCTCAAAATGAATGCGCATTTTTTGCCATAACCCAAAAAATCAATTTTAAAACAATTTCTTTGGACATCAGAGTTGCAAGGTTTGGCGAAAATCTGGGAGGCTATATGGGATATTCAAAAAAAATAAATTTGTTGTATTGTATAGCGTACGAACTGACGAGCCCTACTAGTCCTACAATTCGATTGTATTGTTAGATTTGATTAAAACCAAAAACATTTTTTTTTCTTGAAACCAAAAATATGTGTGTTCTTTTCAACAAAAAATTAATTAAATAAAGCTTTTTGATATCACCAAAAGACTTTTTTCCTAATCTTAACTCACTCAAGATATTTTAACTACGTTACTATGAACATTGAAAAATACTGAAGGACTAGAAAACGGAATCAATGCCTTGTTAGGACAAAAAAACAGCAACTCACTACTCAAGAGTAAAGTACCCAGATCCAAGTATGTTTTCATATCAAATATTTCAACCAGTACTCATTTCACGAGCAAAATTGAGGTCCTGAGAATTCATTGTACTTTGCGTTTTGGTCTCACCGAATATTATAAGATTTCCAGTGATGAACTTGAGATCAACAAAACTCACTGAATAAACTTTCTAGAAAAATGAAGCAAGAAACTCACGTCTTGCTTGTAGACTAGAATCAATTGAATAAATGCCAGGCTATATGAACTGAAATTAGCTTCTCTTAAATTTTTTTAGAAACAAAAAAAACTCACTGAAACCAATGAATTACTGTCATTAAATCTCAACACTTTAAGGCTTTGTTTATTACATCCAGGTGTCAGTGTCAGAGCCTATATACAATGTATTGACGTTCAACACCCTCTTTAATGCTCAATTTAAAATTGACGCTCGCATTTTTATCCGCGTCGTCGTCGTCGCGGTCGGCCGCAACAACTGAGTAGCACCACTGACCGTCATCATCGATTGGTTCGGTCTAGCATCCGCATGCAATTTTATTCGTTTATTATCTAAATGGCATGATTAGCCGTAGCACTTAGAGGACGAGAGGCAGATTGGCCATCATCACACACATCGTCCACCATCATCAATACAACGTGCCGCTTGCAGTCATCGAATCCTTCAGCAATGCCTGAATTACATGTATCTGATGCTTGCATCAGCATTTTGCCATTTGAAGGAGGAATGTGCATATTACCAACATATATGCACACGCGCCTTTCATTCTTTGCATGCAATTCGACTACTTGAACTCCTCGCAAGGAGTTTTATTGAAATGAAATTTAAATTTTAAATGCAGCTGAGGCGTTTAATGATAACCCCAAAGGTTTTATCTTCTTTCGTTTTTTTTTGTCTTTATTTTGTTTAAGAATTCAAATCCATTTTGAAGTGCTTCTGCAATGTTGCTGCATAGAATACTGCACCGGATGCCATTATACACTTTACAGATGGCTTGAATTGTTTTTGTATAGTTTATAACCAAAGGTGGTAGCGCAACATTGTTGCTTTTTGACCATTTCCAACCACTTGATCCATATGACCCTCGCTCTATAGTGGCAATTGGCTATATGGATGGCAATAATCCTGGCTGTAAAATTCTGGTCATGGGTTATCCTCGTCGAATGGGAAATGTTCTTTTAATGATGAACAGATAAGGGTTCATTTTTACAAGTAATTATGAGCCGTATTAAAATTTTGTGGTCGATCGAATGAACAGTGTATCTCGATGTAATTTGGGATATAAAATGTCAAATTAGCATGCTCCACAGGATACTCAATGTTTTAATGGAAAATTATGAATAAAACCTTGGGGGATCGTAATGACAACAAATTTGTATTTTAAGCTTGAGGTCAATCAAAATGGCATTAAATTAGTCTTTTGAAATGCAACTACAAAGGTTTTTGTATATGCAAATAGCCATGGAACTATAAATATTTACAAATAAGTAGGTGATTGTATAGAGGTATAAAAATATGTGCTTAAAACTTTCCCCATTTAGTGAAGAGATTATAATCTGAAATTAAGGATCCCTTAACTATCGACTATCATACTTTACTTAAAATTATTTTTAGTACTTCCCAGTTTTTATGACATTATTTTTGAGGCTAATGTTATACGATTTATGAATTTAAGACATGGATTATGAAAAGGACCCTCGTTAACCCTTTTGTTGCCTAGTGGTTCCAGCCTGAAACCACGTCATCAAAAATTTCTCACTCGGGTCGCAGTAGTTTTAAATGGAAATTACCTTACCAACTGTTATTTTAATAATCAAAGAAAAATAATACTTCGGGCAACCACAGAAACCTTTCTTATGAACCTATAGAAGCTTATTAATAAAGCAAGGTAAGTCCCTTAACTGAAAATCTTTCAAAAATCATGCGTCAATTTAAGCAAACATTTCCAAGTCTTATTTATTTTCTAGGTTAGACTTTTTCAGTTTTAAAATTAAATAAACAAATAAATTACTTCGCCTATAAGCCCACCATGATCACCATTTTCTTCTCAACTCATCTAATCTATTTATTTAACTACAAAAAAAACCCAAAAGCAATTTACCATTCAACTAAAAATGTCTTGATGAAATATAATACCGCACCCGAATGTTCACGCAAGAGATGATACAATTCGCTTCACATGAATTAGTGTGACAGGTACCAATCCCCCAAAGAAGACTCACCATCATCGGTGACTATATACGAAACGAAGAAGAAGCATCAGACTCCTTTCTCCTTGTTTATAGCGCTGGCTGAATGGTTTAAGTTACGTTCAATTGAATAAACAGAAACCACTCGCATCTTCTTCTCTTGAATGGGATTTTCTAGTTCAATTCCATTTTATTGCTTGTTGCAATATATTTTTTTTTTTATTTTATTTTTGCAACAAATGTGTATTCTTAATGGTCACGTCACATCCATGAAGGAAAATGTAAATTACCTTAAAAGACAGGTGGACTTAATGAAAATCGTTTATTGTGAAGCAGTAGAGAAGCAAATCTTCTTCTCTTTGAAGTGCTGCTGCTGGATAGATGCCAAGTTATTATGCCCCACGTTGAACTACTCTCTAGAACGTAGACAGTAAGTTGTGGTGATTGTTGAAGTAGCCATCAGGGCTGGATCTGTTGGTTTGTTATTAACGCAGAATTGCTCATATTCATATTCTTATCCTTCATGCCGAAAAAAATAATTAATATTTAATTTTTACTGTGCATAAATTAATTTCGTTTATAATATAGTAAGTTAAGTTTTATGGAAGCTTATTACAAACTTAGTTTTGGTAAAGCTTGTAAGCACCCAAAAACAATGTTCTAGCTAAATCGTTAATTATTTAACTAAGAACATTAACTTTTTATTTTTCTGCTAAGTTTTTCGTGCTCAAAATATTCTATTCAAAGAAGTTTTCAACTGAAGAAGTATGAATTTGATCAGTAAATTGTAAAGTGCAGTTTCAGTAATTCATATTCTAAAAGGAACCATTTGAATTCTTATTTATTAAATTTTTATAAAAGAATCAGATTTTCTTATTTTTCCGCAGACTTGTATTAAGGAATTAGCACTTGCACTGAACTGACATATTTTAAATTTGTAACAGCTTTGAACTTCTATGAAACGTATTTTAATTCTTTAAATCTTCCATTTGTATATTTTAACGAAGCTAGATATAACAGAAGTAAATGCTTCCATAAAGGTGGTGTTTAGCTTCTATGTAGATTGAAGGAACTTCGAGCCAAAACTTAAATAAATTGAAACTTTGATTCATTTTCTAGTTGCCAGAAATTTCTTAAAAGAATTTTATTATCTCCATTTATTTCAAAATCTTTAAATTTTTCAGTTTTCTTAACATTTTTGGAAGTTCAAACGAGTAGAAAAAATAATCAAACGAATTTTTTTCTTAACTGTTAACTTTCAATGAAAGTTTTATAGAAATCTTTTCGAAGCCGAAACATACGGCTTACTTAATTTTAAATAAGAAAAAAAAATGAATTTCTCTAGATAAAACGCTGAGAAAAAACATATATTTTTTTATAAAATAATTTTTTTTTCAAAGGATTGACATATTTAAAAGTTAAAACATTTTTAAACTCCTCTGAAACAAAATCCATTGTAATTAATGTGTTTTAAACGAAGCTAAGAATTACCGAAGTAATGCATCAAAAAGATGGTGTTGAGCTTCTTCCTAGACTGAATGAGCTCCAAGCCAATCCTTACTTAAAATTGAAACTTTTATTCTTAATCTAGTTATGTGTGAAAATTTAAAAGAAGTTTTATAGAAATCTCAACGAAGCTAAAAATAACCAAAGTAAATGTTTCTATTAAGGTGGTGCTGAGAATTCTCCCTAGACTGAAAAATCTCTAACGCAAACTTTTCTTAAAACTTAAACTTTTATTCTTAACCAAGTTATTATGTGTGCAAATTTAATAGAAGCTTTAAAGAAATCTTTTAGAAATCAGCTAAAAATAACATAAGTTAATGTTTCCATACAGGTGGCGTTGAGCTTCTCCATAGAGAGAAGGGTCTCCAAGCCAAACCTTACTTAAAATTAATACTATTACTCTCAATCTATTTATGTGTGAAAGTTTAACAGAAGTATTATAGAAATATTTTTAAAATCTAAATGAAGCGAATAATAGCCGAAGTAAATGCTTCTATAAAAGTGGTGTTGAGCTTCTCCAAGCCAAACCTTGCTTAAAATTAAAACTTTTCTTCTTAGCCTAGTCATGTGTGAAAATTTAATAGAAGTTTTATAAAATTCTTTTAGAAATCTAAACGAAGCTAAGAATAACCAAAGCAAATGCTTCTATAAAGGAAGTGTTAAGCTTCTCTCTAGACTGAATGAGCTCCAAGCCAAACCTTACTTAAAATTATAGCTTTTATTCTTAGTCTAGTTATGTGAGAAACTTTAATAGAAGTTTTATGGACATTTTTAAAAATCTAAACGAAGCTTAGAATAACCGATGTAAATACTTCTATAAAGATGGTGTTGAGCTTCTCCCTAGACTGAAGGAGCTCCAAACCAAACCTTATTTAAAATTATAACTTGCATTTTCATCTTGTTGTATGTGAAAACCTAATAGAAGTTTTATAGAAATCTTTTAGAAGCGAAAAAAGTTCAACTATAAAGTATTTATTTGAAACAAAAATTTTAGTTTGAGTTTATGAGATAAAATGCTGAAAAATAGCATACAACTTTTCCAAACTATAATATTTGTCTTAACAATTTTTATCAAATCTCGATTTCTTATCTGGCGCCCGAGAAAAAACACACATATTTTCTGCAAGAACAGCCCTGTTCCATGATGTTGTTGGTGAAATCCTATGAAGCTTAATGATGATAGTATACCATCTAACAGTAGCATTTAAACTACTCTGCTATACAAGTAGCAGCACTTTAGTTTGCTACTTTTGAAAAATGCTTTGAGTGAATTGCACATTAATTCTGCATTTGAAATTAAATCCTTGTGGCTTTTTTCCTTTTTCTCCCTCTTTCATTAGGTTCGTTACATTAAAAATAAGAATTTGGCTGAAAAAGAATTTAGTTAAACCAAACATTATGTATGAATACGCATACAAACACATACACACGCACATACATACAATTAACGTTAATGCCTGGAACTGACTCATAAATAAAATTGGTGACTGCAATATACACAATATTTCTCATTGATAATGAATTTCGTAAATGAGTCGCGTTGACATCGCGGCTAAATGGGAAATTAAGGCCCATTCCGTAGCACAGCAAATGATGGTAAAGATGGCTACCTGGTATATTAATTGTGATGCGGGTATACATACATATTTAGTTGGAAGCACGAAGATGAGTGTGACATTCTGTGGAAAAAAAAGAGAGAAAAAACATAATTTTAGCAGACACACAACAAAATACATTTTAATGATATGCCAACGAATTAATTAATATGGCTATTAGTCGCCAGCAGCTAATGCTTCTCAACTAATATTATAAACATTGTGGAATTCATGTCTCATGTAAGCAACAGTTTATAAATAATTATTCCTTTTTGATCCTTAATGTGATTTGTCTTGCTTGTTGACCAAATGAATAGCCTACAGAGGCTTATGATGCAACATCATACACCCCTTTTAAACTGCCATAAAACGCTATACAACCAACAAATTTCGATTTCATGGCTTTTTTTGGTCACTCTTTCTTTAGTTATTGTTATTTTCTTATTCTTTTTCATCCTTTTTCACTTTTTATTGTGTGTGAAGAGCCGCTAGCCTATTATTTTTAAGCCCAAAATCACCAATATAAATTTCCTGGCAAGGAAAAGTAAAATCAAGTTTGCTTCTCAACTCTTTCATTTGTATGATTGTTTTAACTTTTTATTTTTTTTTTTTTTGATTTCTTACTCTTCCTTTGGTTTCATTGCCATTTGATGATCTCAGATTCTAAAAATGGAGTACCTTTAACAATTTCAAGGCATATCCCCATGGCATAGCACTTAAACTTCTCGATCATTCGATTTACGATGCATTTAACTGATTCCATTTAATAGGACATCACATTATCTTATTTCTTTTTAATGATTATTGGTTTTGGAAAATTTTTTTCATTTTGTATTAAATTACAATATTTATATATGTACAAAGGAAGTTTTATTTGGATTAAACTATATAAATATAAAAAAATAAAAAATAAATAAAACAAAGAATAAAAATAAAAAAACAGAGAAGTGGGAAAAAGAGAGTGAAAGAGGTTTTAGGATGCGAGTGATTTTGATAACGTTTTGGATTCTTATTTGATTGAATGAAAAGAAAGAAAATCAAAAGTGCATTCAGAATTTAAATGAAAAGAATATTGTATCTGGAGGTGTGGCACCTAATTATTGAGGAAGTGGTACGGATAACCGGTAAAGTCATGGAGAGTGACTTCCCTCATTGCTACATAATTTGATGATTATACAGACCGAGGACTACATTATGCATTTAATTGAGTTGATGATAGAGAAGGAGAACAAAAATTAGGGTAGGAATACACTGGCGACTTTAAGTTGCAGTGACTAAAAAAAAACTCTTCGCAGCTAAGTAGGATTTTTTGTGTATCATGCACTTATTCACATTTAAACTTCTATTTCTTGTGACTGAAAAACTATGTGATGGAAAATCATATGTGCGTAACAAGGATTATTCGGGTTATTTGTTAAGGATTTCTCTCTGTTTCAACTTTTGTTTTACAACTTGAAGCATTGAGCCATTCTTGAAAAACATTGTTGTTAAACTTACTTACTTACCCGGCTCTCATCCAAAGGTCACAGCCTGAGGACGTGGGGAACAACTTTTCAACCTCTACGATCCTGGAGTACTCTGCTTTTATCTATCTAGACCAAGCTTTATGGTATCGGCGATGGCTTGGTCTTTAAACCAGAAGTCCAGGCTATTTCGTTCTCTTGAACCTGGTTTCTGGGACTCAAAAGCTTTCTGTCCATTTGCTCGTTATGGCCGGGCAAATTCAGTAGACATGTTTTTTTTTGTTAACTTTATCCACATTTTGATACAACTCATAGGCTTTGAGGTTGAATGTTGTCCTCTGTTCACCCTCCTTGCATACAAGACCAAATATTCGTCAAAGAATTTTCCTTTCGAAAGGGCCCAGTATCAACTCTCCATTTCTGATCTACCTGGCTAGAGACCACACCGGAACTTGCCGATTATAGAGTTGCAGAACGGCTTAAGATGCTCACACAGTATACGTTGGATAGGATCTTGTATGTGACGCTTATTAGAGATATGCGTCTATAGTTCTAGTAGGGAATAGCATCGCCTTTTTTGAAGATCTGATCGGGCATGTTTCCTTCCATTTAAACATGGTTTATGAGTTGATGCATTCACCCTTTCAACACATCCCTTCCACGCTCGAAGAGCTCCACTCGTAAACCATCAGATCCGGCAGTTTTGTTGTTTGTGAGCTTTTCTATAACTAAATCTACCTCCTCTATACTGGGTGGTGGTACTGGGTCCCCATTGACTGAAATTAGGTTCCTTCTTGTCCTATTTCTCGCTTTACCTTATGCCCATTCAACAGCTCGTAAAAAATGCAGCTTGAATACATCTATTTTTCTCTGTACTTCTGTGACTAGGTTTACTTTAATGTTCCAAGGCTCTGCGTTTTGGTTTTAAAACCAGAAGCCAGTTGCTTTGCTTCTATTAAAGCTTTCGGTTGTTGTTTCAAATTTGAGACTCTTCAATCTCCTCGAAATAGGTGGCTGGTTCACAGTTTTTTTTTCATTTAAAAGTCAACCTTGTACTATTATAGTCTCAAGTAATTAGCAGTTGACTTGCAGGTTTTGTTGCCATTTGAGCATTATCATGATCCGAAGCTCCTTGCGTCTCTCTAATAACCAAAATTGTAGTTTGATGGAAGGAAGGTTCACCCGACGACACAACCCCAAACACAGAGGACCATATCCTTGTTAAACCTAAGGACAGCAAATTGGACACTATACTGCCACGTGCCCACTATGGAGATATAAGCGCTGCCGTTTGGCCCGTAGAAGATTCATCCACAATCATCTCTTTTTTACAGCACATTGGCAAGTACTGAAAATCATTACTGAACTCATCTCTTAGTATGCTAGAGTAGCTCACGTAAGGTACCTGTCTTCCAGACTGTTTGCTGAACCGTTTATTGCTTATGTTGAATTCATCCGCCGCATACTATCCTTCTGATAGGCTCGTCAAAGTCAGTTATTTCCAACATAAGATTATAGTATTTCTATTTTTGTCTTTGTTTCAACACTCGTCCTTATTAATTTTGCAATACGGATAGACGACACTAGTATCCAAAGCTTACCACGTGGAGGTAAAATAATCGCAATTGACGTGTAGAATGCGTTACTTCCCCGCCTTCTAGAACCCACAACCATCCGTTATTGCTACAATGTCGTTAATAAGCAACTTGAATACCTCTTGGTCTCAACACCAGACCCTTTATTAAATTTTCTTTCTAAAAGCTTTGAGCTGGCACTGATCTGATGACCTTTTAAACTGTTGAAGCAGCACTTAAATATCAGTGACTAGAATTAAATCTTAAAGATGCAGTCAAACCTTGCCTGAAAATTCTTTAAATATTATTATTTAATTATTAATTACTTTTTATTTATCAGCTCCAGCAAAATGGCTTTCAATTTACTGCTTGAAAAATCACAAATTTTCATTTTATGGCAACATCATAATGACATTCCAGCACCTGCCTTAATCGTTTCTATTTTTCCTTTGCCTAAGGCGTCTTCAATTATGTTTAATATCATACATTTCAAACAGATTATACAAACTATATTTAAAATTCCAAAACAAGGCTATATGCATCCAAGAACAGAGTAGGCGTTATGATTAGATTGATATACATATTTCTTACAAGCCATCATGTGCTTCGATTTATTATTTATTGCATTACGCGATCTAGATGATATCATGCAAATTACTGCAATTGAAAACAATTATTTTAAAACAACTACTACATACTAATCCAATTAATACAAAAAAAAAAAAAACAAATAACAGCATAAATTAGAGCGAAAACGAAAGAGTTGACTTACGAACTTGAAAATAAAGTTAAATCATCCCCTTTTTTGCTCCTTTATTTTTAATTTATTTTCTTTTTTCAATTTTAAATAAAACGACAAAACAATCAAATAGGTATTCAACTTTATTGGTTTGAAATATCGTGGAATAATTCCAAGAATGTATGTTGTATAGGGGCTCCTCACAAACTTCTCAATTAATTGTCTGTTTTGAGTGGAATAGGGAAAATGAACTCATAGAAAAAACATTTTCTGCATAATTAATTCGAATAAATTACTATAGACACCTCCATATAAAAATGATTTTACACACCACATGCTCTGATTTTTGCACCTTCATGATTTTCGTAGTTGTTGTCGTTGTTTTTGTAAGTCGTTGATGCTGTTTTGTTTGTAATCAGAATTTTGCCCGTGGCATGGTTATCACACACTAAATTCATTTCAGTCATTTTTTTCTCTGTTGTCTTATGCTGAACCACTTAACTCACAGATTGAAGTTGCACAGTGAATATATGCAGTAAATGGAAAGCTAAAATTACATGCACACACAAAGGCCACATCAGTAGAAAAGAGAAGCTCTCGCTCTGTGGTGCTGATGGTGGTGGTGTAAGCCTACCTACTTATATCCGATGTGATTATGATAACCATAATTTTGCAGCAATTTATGATTTTTTTGGAGGCAGAAGTCTGCTTGCATTGACCATAAAAATAAACCATTTCGCAGAATGATGATTAACTTTGGCATCTCTCTATCTCTCTCTCTCTGTGGCTATGTTGGTTGGATGGTGTTTGTAAAAGATATGCGCAATGCAACAGCACAACGGAAAACCCATCTTAATATAATATACATTTGTATCTGCGTTGGCCAACGGAAATCTTTCTTTTCTCTTAATGGACAACAGCGGCGGCAGCGTAGTCGCAGCGATTGCTTAATAATCATTCGATTAACCCGCGAGGTAAGAGGAGAAATCTACGTTCAATGTTTTCACTTATTTCTACAATTGCGGGTTGTTTGGTATAAAAGATGCGAATGCACGTGAAGGCCAGAAAGCCAACACCTTTGTACCATAAATTGATCGGTTTCAATATTAAGTTGTTACAGAGGAGAGGAGAATTATTGTTGATATTTACAACAATGGCTATTTATTTTGATGAGAGAATTTGATAGAAATAAAATGTTCAGTGCATAGCAAAATAAAAATCTGGAATAGATTAGGGTTGCCAAATATTCAACAAAATAATTTGTTCAGGAAAAATATAAGAGCTCACGTACAAACTTTAAAAAACGAATATCTAAGTATTTACATATTTTCAAAAAATATCTCACCTTTTTCTTTTATCAATAAAAACTTTTGAATTAACATTTTAAATGTGATGTGATGTGATGACTTTTCAAATTGAAGCCAGTGTCAAAAATAATTCTTCCTTATTTTTGTTAATAGTCCTCTAGTATCAAGCATGCGCAGCATCACATTTTAGATTATCAAAAACGAAAGAGCTGATAAGCGAACTTAGTTTTTTCCTTAAAATGTTTTATTTAATGATTAAATAATTTTTGAATAAACCACTAAACAATTTATTCTTGACTGTACAGTTCGTCAGATTTTTAAAACGAAAGAGTTGATGCTCGAACTTTAAAAACTATCACATTTTCCTATCAGAATAATATGATTTCCTTTTTTTTTTTGAAAAATGAGAAAAAGGCTCTTTACCTTGATAACTGTCAAATTTCTAGTCTTTATCCTTTCTTAATGCATTTATTGCTAAGTTTGTCCTTTAACATATTCATTTATTGAAAAAAAAAAATCAATTTGCAGAATCCAGAGCAGACATTGCAAAAAATAAAAAAAATAAATGAAACAAAATCGTGGTCTAAATTGTCGACCAGTGTTAACCAATTTAACCTGAATGCGCGTCCATCGATAGTGTATTATTGTTTCCTAGTCACCACCTCTCGCGCTGATGCCGCTGTTGTAACGTTACCTTCATCTCTCCATTTGACCACAAAACTAATTCCGATAAGGGGATCTCTGGAGTTGAATTGGATTGGATTGGAATGGGATGGGATGATGTTGCGCGTGTGCTCCATGTTCGTTGCTTAACGATGTGGTTAAAACGCGAGCGCTCCTCGAATGGTTAGGACCATATACAAAAAAAAAAAAGAAGAAAAAAACAACACCACCACTTCGGGCACTTAAGTTGGGTGCTTGTGGCAAAGAGTGAATAGTTGTTTTTTTTTCGTTGCTCTGTCTATCCTCTGACATCCTCGTTGGCCTGTCAGCAGTGTGGGCACACAATGGATCTCATTTCCCGGCTCGCGGAGTTTGTTGTATCGATTGGTTCCCGATGGTGTCTTGTAATAGTTACATTTGTTCATCTACACTCTCTGGGTATATCCTATCCGCGGGTTGTTTCCAAGAAGTGCTGCGATAATTTTGCACTATAGCAAAAGTCTAGGTAGTAGAGTAGGTACCCTACAATGTTTTTAGTTTTTTTTTTTTTTGTACAATCAAGCCAAAGCACCACCTTCTTCTTCTTTTTGTTCATAGCTTCAGCTTCATTCCAATCGAGAGCAGAAGGCAGACACAAATCACAGTGTAATCAAAGGTAATCAACGAAATGGATTACACTAGTAGGCAAAAAGGCTTCTGGTTATGTATACTGGAGCAGATTTTGATTGATTGATAATTTAAAATGGATCAAAATAGTGTATAGAGGATAGTGTTTGGTTGCAACTTTTTTTGTGTAAGTTGCCTTTTGTTATAGAAAAGTGGCTAGTGTATACTGTATAGGAAGATATTGCTAGCTACCAAACTGATTGCTTCGTGTGCCATTGATGATGATATGTGAATTATAGAAAATCACAAAAGTAAACATTAGTTTTGGGGCGCTTATTTTGTCTTTTTTTTTTTTTTTTTGCCTGAGAGATTTAGCTGTGGCAGGTTTCTAGCGCGGCAACCGCAATTTTTATTAGAGGGTAAATTTTTTGATATGGGGAATTAATATAGAAAGGAATGTACAGTTGAAGGTGTTTTAGATAGAAAAAAATGGCCTAGAGTAGTGCATTCCTCCTCTATGGCAAAAAACACTTACATATAAAACGAATTTCAATTTGTATTCAATTTGAATTTTAATGGTGTTCATATACATACTTAAAAGAAAAGATGCTTGCAGCCATCGTATTCTTTGGTAATTTCTGCGTAATTCTAATCCTACATCTGTCCAACAAATATTTCAGTGATGAAAGAAAAATTAAACATCGAATAGCATATTAATGCTTTTATACTTTATACAGCTGAGGTTATCTCGATGGTGTCCAGGATTTTTCCCCAAGAAGCAACAAAACTTGGGCTAGGAGGATTTAATCTCCGAGTGAAACGGTTTAAGTTCCTTTTAATTTGATTGGAAAAACACTATTTGTTCAAAGTTTTTCAAAATAAAGTCCTGAAGGGTAATATTTCTTAAGATAAAAAACATGGTACTTCATATTCTTAACAAGGCTTTCTGACCTCTAATAACTAAAACGGTATTCCATCATATAAAATATATGCCCTCAGCACGAAATAATAATATAATTTTTCGAAAAAAATATATATCACCATTTAAGCTAAGTTACATTTACATTAGTTTTTATTGAACGGAAATTAATATTTACAATTGGTTCTTAATTCTATTCTTATATTATTATTACATTGACATTTTAATTTGTTTTGGCACATAAGGGGCCTAATTTTATACATTGTTTTATTTTTATAAAAATTATTTAAAAGATTGTGATTGATGATTATACTATTTAATACTATGAGGATGATTCATCTCGGGTTGTTAATTTAAGCTAAGTATACAGTTCTTTTGAGTAAAAAAAGCTTAGTGGTGAAAAAAAAATTGTACTTAAAGACAAAATTTCTGTGCTGTAAGCGATTTTTATATTAAAGCAAAATACAAACTCCAAACGCATTTTGTTTTTGTTGGCAAAAAAATGTCAGTAACATTTTTTGCGCGAAAATTAATTCGTCGTTTCAAAGCTTAGTTTACAGTTCCCTTGCGAAAATCTATGCAAATATGTTCGGATGTCAAAAAATATTAAGGTGAAATACAAGAATTACTTTTTGCATGACTGCGAATGGTTTACCGTTTCATGCAAAAAGTAACCATTGCTGTCAAAGAACTGCAAAACAATTGGGCAATTATTTCGCGTAAGATAACGTTTGATGAATACAAAATATTTACACTTCCAAACAAAAAAATATTTTCACCTCACAGCATTATTTGCATGCAAATTGTTGGATCAGGCAAAGGCAAACATTGTGTGCCTAAAATATTATACAAAATTAGGAACAGAAGAGGTGGAAAATTGTTTTGAAAATTTTTATTTTTAATTTGCATGGGAATTGTAAACAATCTTAAGCGTCAAAAATTTAATTTTTTGCTCAAAACTCACTCCTTGGTAAGGTCACTGGCACCGAAAATTGCGAGGATTGTAAGTTAAAATACTTGGAAATTGTATCTGGGTAGTTTTTATCAGAGAAATAGATTCTTCCCATATGATAACTTCCTCAGTGTTAGTCTCAATTTGTCGATGAACTGATATTAACTCTAACCCTAAAAGTTTATCCTAATCTAGAGAATCGCTTAGATAAATTTTTAGACGTTTCACTGTCAAAAAAGTTGTTTCTGGTGTGCATGTTAAGATCGTTAGAGTTGCCAAAATTTTAAGAAGCGTGTGTATGTGAATCAAGAATTCAGCCTTTTAACTTCAATAATCCAAAATTTTGTAGAAAATAAAAGCTGTCTTCTTACAATATTCATTAAAAATTATGTAGTACTTGAACTTAATTAAATTAAATTAATTAATAACTATCGCAGAAATTTGAGTAAAAATTTCATACTAAAATGGAAAAGTATGATTTACAAATGCCTTTCTCAAAAACGGGGACGGGAATCATAGAATTTTTAATAAGTTGCGGAGGTATGTAATAAATGTAGTTTGTGGATAAGATTTCTATCCACTGATGTGTTGATGTCGTGTTGATTGAGTTTTCACTGCAGAACCTCTCGAGGTATTACTTCTTCCAGTATTTTGCTGATATTGTTCAAGAGTTATATAAAGGTCTCTAGTTGGACACCAAATTGGAAGTTCCTTTCATCTGGATCGCCATTATCTTCGCTGTTTTCTTCTTCTGAGGCAAGTAACAGTTATTGATGTAGTTATTTAGGATGATTAAGAAGAGGACCATCACTGTATGGGGAGTGGAAGCATTTTAAGGGCGTAGTTGGAGACTCCATTCGGTCCAGTTGACTTTTGTGACTTCGAGTTGCAAACGATCGTTGCTACCTCTAGGGTTAGCCACAAACAATACTTTAGTAAATATCGCCTCGGTATCGTCAAAATTGAAAAAATTCAGTATTGTCTCGCTATCCGTCTCGGTCTTGGTCTCGTAAGACTCAGTCTTGTTTTGGTCCCGTATAACAAAGTCTCATCTGGTTCTCGGTTTTGGTAAATTGGTCTTTGTTCAAATGTAAACCACGTAAGCCGAATTAAAAGTTTGATCCATATAAAAAAAAATTATTAAAGAAATTAGTGTGGTAAAATTGTTACACAAATCGTTGGAGTCGTTTCCAAGATATTAACATTTAACTAAAGTATACTTCCTAAGCTAAAAAGACCAAGTCTGAAAATTTCATCCAAATCGTTGATGTTAGAGAAACCAAGCATAAGAAATACAGACGCGGAAATAGGCGGTTTCAGCTAAAGTCGTTATGCCTTCTCCCTGCTAAGGAAAACACAAAAAAACTGCGAAACCAATTACAAGAATAATTGTTTGTTTGTAATAAATTAATAATTATAATCAAAAATTCAGTTTTTCTGCCGATACCAAACGATACCACCGAGAGCCTCAGTAAATTTTAGTCCATAGAGTACGGTATCGACTAGAGGTATTGTCTTGGTGTCGCTTCGGATGCTTTGGACCAGGTATCGTCTGGGAATCGTGTTTGGTTTCCGATACCGATACTAATCGATACCAAGATTGTTTTGGTATCTTGGCCAGCCCTAGCTACCTCCTCCAGATGGTATAGATGTGGGCTGTCGCCTGTCGATTGGGTCAGTTGCTGATTTGGTGTCATCGAATATGACTTCAGAGTCTACTGAATGATGCCTCAACTTCGTCCCAAAATGCCGGGTCAGCACGTGGGCTCGGTGTGAAGCTTCCTACGAAGTAATTGGCAAACACTTCTCTCTAATTTTCTATATAAGACACTTATTTAGTATCCACATACAGTCGACTAGAAAAGAGAATTTTGTCACTTTTCTAGCCTCCCCTTATTACATTTGTTGTACCCCGATGTGAACTGAAAGGGTGAAGAACAAATTTATAGGAGTTTTTATAAATTTTATTTTTGTTCCAAGTATACATGAAATAACTAATATAAGTTAGTCACTAGTCAGCTTTACATAAGTGGAACAACTTACGAAAATAATGGATGGTATACATAATTGCATATTTTCGAGGAAAAAGGTCTTTGAAAAATTTGATTTTTCTCACTTGAAATTTGTCAGAAAAATTATTTATAATATCTACATAAATAGAACCTAAGTCTAATTGCTTCCATAAAATATCTATGACTGATATACACCTTCTCTTCGTTTTGAGGTGTGCAAAGGTAGGACAACTATGACTTTACCTAGAAATCTGTTTCAGTTATGAATTTCACTCATCAATGGTAGTCCGGGTAGAAACAATACAAAAATCAATTTCATCACGGCTACTGAAAAAAAGGATATGCCAAACAATTAGAAAATTTTCAGGTTTCAGGTTTAGCCTCCTGTATTTTTGGCTTCGTATGCATATTGATATTGATAATCTTTGAACTGCCTCTCTTACACGTACACGTGCACAAAATACTACGTGGAATGTTATTCAAACCGGAGAATCTAAAAAAAAAATGGGCGTAGTGCAAATTCTGTTGACAATTATGTGCTGGATACTCTTTTTGATGGAAAACAATACAAAGTATGAACATCAACAGTGATCTTACCTTCTAACAGGCGTTAAATCATTCAAATTGCCTCCAGTTCCAGCTGTGTTTACCATACAAAATCTAATTTGAATTCGGGGTAAATACAAGCAAATCGACTGTTCGGCGTGTGATTCTTGGAACTAAACGTTTGAAGAGGTAAAAGTTGAGAAGAAAAAACCTGAATGCCATGCGTAAGGAGCTTCGGCTTAAATTTTTAGAAAATCCCATGGCTTTGACTATAGGCCAGAGTCAAACTAGATAAAAAGAAGTTTAAGTTCGATAGACCAGACGGCGACTGCTTGGGCTTGGGTCGAAATACCGCAAATCAAAGTCCCACAACTCGAAATCCCGCGGGTCAAAATCCTGTTTTCCGAAATTCCGGAAATCGAAATCCCGAAAATCAAAATCCGGACATTTCTACTACAATGCGACAGTGCATTATTAATTCTCATTCTACTTTGAATTCCATGCGGTTAGTGGATATATGTAGAATTTTTCACAGATTTTTTCTTGATGGTGGGTTGGATGGAGAAGTGTCTGAGGGAGGAGATTCTGGAGATAGGTCTGGAACTGGGACAAAGGAACAAGTTTTTTTTAAATGCCTTTTTCCTGGATTTTTTTTCTGTGATGGGTCTGATGGGGTAGGGTTTGACGGAGGAAGTTCTGATGGTGATAGCTTTTTAGCAGGAACAGTTTTTTGAGCAACAGTTCTTTGAGTGGCTCGCTGCACGGGTTCTCAAAATTTAAATTCCCGTTTTTGGGTCCTCTGTCATCCTCACGCAACTCCGTTGCTCCACTTTGGGTATGTAAGGTCGTCTAACAGGTGCCAATGTTAACAGTTTTCTTGAGCAACAGTACCTTGGGTGGCCCGCTTCACGGGCTCTTAGGATTTAAACTCCCTTTTTTGGTCCTCTCTGTTCCAATCACAAAACTCCGTTGCTCCGCTTTGGGTATAAATGGTCGCCTGGCAGGCACCAATATCAACCGTTTTCTTGGATTCTATTATAAAATGGAAGAAAAATTCTTCTTTTTTAATTTTTCAAAAATAGAAAAAAAAGTTAGGTGATAAAGTAAATTTTTTTAGTGATGAAGAAAAATTAAAAAAAGAACACGAAAAGTTGAGAAAAGCCTTATTTTTATTGAAATAAAAAAAAAATTTATAAACCTAATTTGTTCTTCAAAAAAACAAAGTTTTAAAAAACTTGTTTTTTTTTTTAATTTTCAGAAGAAAAAAGTCGTGAAAAGTTTAGATTTTGTATAGTTTTTTTCAAACAACTGTCCTGATCCTGACCCATCTCTGTTCAGTATCCAGACCCATCTCTGTCGTTGAATTAGTCCCTATTCAGCTTTTTTTTTAGTATTTTTGCTGACTTTGAAAAATGTCCTTTTCTTTAAAAAGGGAAATAATTTTTGTAGTTGTGTTCTATGAAGAGATTTTAAACCTTTGCTTACCATTTGTAAAAATAGCTATGCATCGGCTTTAATGGCCATAATCCACTGTTAAATTGTTGCCTTCATTCCAGAGATCAAAAATAACAGTTGACCTTTATTTTCAATCGGTTTCTCACTGAGAGATATTTAATTCGTCAAATTTAATTTTGGTCTCGGTCCTAGATTTATTTGGCATTTATAATGTTTTTGTAGTACCTCGTGGCTTGATGGTTAGTGCGTAGGACTGTCATGTCGAAGGTGTGGGTTCGATTCTCAGCCGTGCCACCTAAAAACAGAAATGTTTTATTCGAGGTACTGCCTCTTGCCAGGAACTGACAAATCCTCCAAGAGTATACTTGTCATGAAAAAGTGCATCTCATTTAGCCGTTCGGACTCGGCAAAAAACTGTAGGTCCCCTCCATTCCTGCCAACAAATACGCACACAGGAATGGTTGTGAGTTGTAAGTCACTAGGTCCTGGTTCTCCATGAGCTGTTGCGCCAACCAATTTATTTTTTATTTATTTTATTTATTTAGAATGTTTTTCCATCATCTCGCTTTGGTCTCGCTATAGTCTCGCCAAAACTTTTTTTTTCCAAATTACCTTTCAAATAGGTTACAATAAGCTAAGACCGTACTTAAAAATTCCAAACGTGGTTTTGTGTTTAATTTACACGGCCACCTGTATCGTGAATTTCTCGCAATAGTCTCGCTATAGTCACCTCGTGACATTTACACGTGGTTTTTGTCATTGTTCACGTCTTATTATCGTCTCGCTGTGGTCTCGCTTTAATGTTACCAAAGTCCAACTATTATAGTAATTACAGTCTCATTTTTGCTAAATTTTTCAAGCTGTTGACAACGGTGCCTGACTGGCAAAAGAAAACTGTTAATAATGACAATTGACACCTTACTGCCGACTGAGCATTCATACCCTTTGGGGGTCAACGGAGTTGTATGAGTGGCTCAGAGGCCCCAAACAAAGAGTAAAAATCCAGATGAGAACCCGTTGGCCAGTTAACGGACAATCGTTGAAGAAAACTGTTGCCTTACCTTAAAAGATCTCTTTAAGCTAATTTTTCAAATAAGGGCATAACGAGATGGAATTATAACCATAAGCGAGAAAACCTCATGTACGTGTACCTAGATGCATACGGTGAGAAGATATGAGCACCATGGCTACAAATGAAAAAACAACTTGTAAACGGCCATGGTGAGGCGTATGCCTTATGGAAAAACAATACACAAAACTACGTGTAAACGCAATCGGCAAGATGACGCCAAGAAATCGTCACTATCACCATCTTGCAGTCATCGTTGTCGTTATTGTGTCAGTTATCGTTGGTGACGTTGTATTTCCACTTTCGAGATTTGAAGGTGCGAGATTTTGACCACAACCCTCATATAGACGCGTGTCCAACTCATAGACCAAAAAGAGTCAATTGCGATCAGCACTTCCACTAAACTTTTATTAAAGAGTATTAATCAATGAATGACCAAACAATTCTTTAAAATTCCAAAAGCAGAGCTTTTTAATCTACTAAACAAAATAAAAATCTCCAAATAAGATTTGTTTTTTCTCTCAGCGATAAGTGGTCAATGGTTAACCGAAATCTAAAAAAAATCAACAAAAAAAGTCAGAAACCGAAAAAAATTCTTTTTTTAAGATAAATGGTTATTAAATTACTATTTTTAAAAATATCGGCAGGCAAGCGAAATTTTAAAACTTTTCAAAAGGTTTAGTTTTATTTTTGACCTCTGCTTTATTCAAGTACCACAGTGTATTTTGTATAAATAAGCAGAACGAAACTTTTTTCTTTTTCATTTTTTTAAATACAAATTTTCGTTTGGCATTAGCAGCTTAGTAGTCTCTATCTAGAATACAAATTTTTAGTTAAATAATAAAATGTAAATAAAATAAATTAAATAAATAAAATTTTATTTTTTTTTCTTTACAGGTAAGTCTTTTGAAATTATTAATTCCCTCAAACTGCTACTACGTAAGTATACCATCATCCCTTTATAAAATATGACATAACCAATACCAAAAAATACCTTTTCCACAAACTATTTTCAAGAGCCCATTTTGGCATTTAATTCCTCATCTAAATGGACACATTAATTGCAAGTTTTGCCTCCATCACACACGAAAGTTAACAGAAAAAAAAACACAAAACGCCCCTAAATTTCACCTCATTCTTCACCATTCGAATTACTACACAAACCTTTACCTTCAAGATCTGTATTTTTCAAACTCTTTTGTTCTACAGATTACAAATAATTAACACATTCTGCGGCAGCGTATACATCATTGTTGGACCGGCTGATGGCCCAACCTCTGATACCCTTCATTTAATAGTGGCCTATAATTAACCTGGCTATAAGAAAATAACAAAAAAAAAGTCAAACCTTTTTGCCGCGCACAAACCAAAATGGCAATAAAACTTTGAAGAAATAAAATTTTAAAAAATCATACATATATGAAGTAATTATGGGTGTAGTCCTGTGTGAGTTGAAATTTATGAAAACCATACTGGTGATTGTCCCATCAGCAAAACAAAAAAAACTACAACAACAACAATTTGTATCTGATGTTGCACTGAATCGTGCAACAACACTTGACCGATTTTTGTTGAAATTTATTGATTGCATCGATTTATCAAAGACACAAACTGATGCGCTTCATCTTCGTCTTCATCTTTTTGGACATTGCGTTGTCGTTGCAAGCAACAGACGCGACCAACGTTGCAGCATTTGGCTGGCCCCATCAATGGCCATCTACTTCGTCGGTCGGGTCTCTCTCTGTCTACTCATGCGCGTTTGGTTATCGTCAATCTCTTAATTGGTTTTACGGTACTTTTTCTTTTGGCTAAAAGTTACAAAAAAAATTACTTACATTCATATAATATAATAAGCACTCTGATGAGATTGTGCAGATAGGGCGCTCTTATGACCCATATCCTTGGGAAAACAGACAGACAGATTCAAATTCATGAATTAACTGCGCCAAGATTTATCGGTCTCGGATGTCTGTTGTGCGGGGTGATGAGTTATTTTGTTTTCCCATTTTTTTTCTTATTACATTTTGCATGCCAAAATGTAGGTATATTTGCAACGTTTCGAATTTCATTGCATTGCAAACAGTTCAGAAAAATAATAATAAAGGTTCAACAATGAGATTTATGAGGACAAATTAGGTGGTGATGAGTTGCATTTGGGTCTTAAAGTTCTCATATTTCGTGGAATTTCTGTGCATCGAGAAATGTCATTAGTTGTTGCATCTATAGAGATTTCTCTCTTCAATTCCACGAACATATAAATTTAAATTACATGTACAGGGTGTTCATGGGTAAGTACTTATTTGATTGATAATTTCTCATCAAGAGAAAGCAAACGAATACTCTTTCCAACTCAATAACTCTTTTAAGTTTGGTTCCTGAAAAATTTTGAAAGGGGTGTGCCTTTTTTTTCATTCAAACTACTGGATCATTTCATGAAGTTTAATCAATATCATAAGAGCCGTTTTCGAGAAAGTCTTTTAATAATTTTTTCATTAATTGTTTCCCATTTATTTTAATTGGGAGATATAGAATCTTAGGCTTAGCGATACAACCTTCAAAAATTGTTCTAAGTAAACTATTCTAAGCTTCCCCCTCTACAATTTCCTTAAATAAAGTAATTTACACGCAAAGGAGCAAGGTCAAGCTTCCGGTTTGCATATAATTATCCATGTGTCGCAGAATTGATTGATAAGCTTAAGTTAATTAATTAATCTACCTAAGCTTTCAAAACTGTTATATACAAGTAGAAATCTTAAATAGTTCAGTTCTCGGTGTTTTGTAGCCTTTACCAGAATTTAAATCCGCAATTACGTCATTCATTTTCCATTTTTCAGAAGAAAAACAAAATTATAAACACCCTGTAAATCAACTATTTTCATCTTGAGAAAGGTTACAAATGGCGGTATACTGTTGTTGTTATACTATATTTAATTTTTCAGACCCATAATTATCTATTATATTAGATTAAATTCTAAGTCACGACGACGCTTACAAGTCTGTGTTGTTGAATTCTTTAATCGAATCCGTTATTAAATTGACAGCTTTTTGCTTCTAGAAATTGATTGCATTGTCTTTGGATCTCTGTAGCAACAGCAACAGCGGCGCAGTAAAGTAACGAAGTCGCACTTTGAAAGCATGTTGTTGCCTCATTGTTTGGTTATTTTTGTTTACACTTTGACGGCAAAATTTAAAGCTAAAGTTTTTACAAACATTTTTTTTTATTTTGATTTTCATGAGAAGACAACACACAGCTTCTTCATTGAACGTTAATTTTGTTGCTATTATTGTTTTTCTTTTTTTTTGTATTTTATTTTGTTTAATTTGATACCATTGACTTTAATGTGCACCTCGATTATTTGTAATTTTGCCTCGCGGTATTGTCAAAAATGGTGTTCCACAGCACGATCATCGACATGAAAAATAAAATAAAAACAACTCCAATTTGGTTAACAAGATGCTTGGATTGCTGGAGAGCGGTGTACATATTATATTGAATATTGAACGAAATCAATCAATATTGTGACTGCTGCAAACTACTGTAGTAAAGAGTTTTAAAACAATGGTGAACCGTCTAGTAAGCGAGATGATGGGGCAAATCGATTTTAAACAGAGTTTTATGCTGAACACACAGCAAGCGCGACGACCGACATCTCGTATTAAAACGACGACCATGGGTTGAAATAATTAAAAGTAATCACTTGTAATTATGAGCTCCATGATACGATGGCTGGGTTACTTGATTTCAATTAAAGATATAAATTAACGTGCTTTTTGCTTAGTCAAGAAGCACAAACTTTCAACAAAACTTACAATGTAAAATTTATGTTTTAGAACAAATTCAAGTTCGAAGCTCAGCTCTTTTGTTTCTTTTTTGATATTCTGTGAATCTGTTGGATTATTCTAATTATATATATAAGTTTGAGTGATGCAGAAGGTCATGACAATTGGTAATTAGTTCGATAAATGGTGATTTATTTATATTTTATATTAAGATGGATAAGAATGGAGAAAGGATGATGGATGATTGATTTATTTAGCTGATGGAGCTATGAAAGGCAAAGATTAACATTATGATCAAGTCAAGGCAATGGATAGTTGAAATCTTAATTGTTTTAGTAAAAAGTCTATTTTTTTTTTTTTTTGAGACATCAAATTAATTGTGAGTAAAAGTAGTAGAAATAGAATACTAAATTTAAAATGAAGGTTCACTCTGAAAAATTAAGTAAAGAAATTATGTATAATAAAACAAGAAAGTATAATTTGGAAAGTGTTTCTTAAAAATTTTTAAATAATTTTAAATTTCTTAGGGGTCTTTCTTGGGAGGAATTCCACACAATTCAATGGGTTTGTCTTTTTAGTATTTATTTGGTAGAGTTCAAGAAAAGGTTAACTTATAAGTGTGGAAAATTATTTCTATATTATTTTATTTGACTTATTGACTACCAGAGCTGACAGAAGGTGTCAGATTTGATCTGGTAGTAGTAGACAAAAATATTTATTTTGAAAAAAAAATTTGTACAATTTTTGTTTTTAATTTTCGTAATTTTGTATCAACAAAGAAAACCAAGTTTTTTTGAACAAACTTACTCCGTAGTCAAGGTAAGATCATTAAAGCCTTTGGGTTGAACAATACAACTCATTTTAACTTGCGATATATAAGTACTATACGAGCATATATGCTATATGGCAAGTGATACGAGCATTCGTTATAATAATAAACTTGCGAATTTTATCAGAACCAGAGATAACGGTATTATTACAACGGTTGTATTACAATGTCTTTTTAGCAATTTTACAAAATTTTATTTTTCTCAATAGCAGCTCCACAACTTTTCTTGTGTGGGCATAAGTCTGTATATCGTACAGGAAAAGTGGAAATGCGCATAATAACTCTTGCACTGCACTATTACTCTTTCCTTGCACAAGTTGCGTTGCAAGCGTTGTAATACCTTTTGAACTATAGCATTGGAAAGATTTCAATGAGTGCTTTTTTTTGTGTATGAACAGAACATGGTTCTGTATCTCATGCAGGGACACTTTTTTTGCCAATAACTGCTATAAGTATTATAGCGCATTCCAGGAGTTATAGGACTATAACACTTTCCCTGCACGAGATACAGACTTATATATAATAAATAATAAATTGGGTAGCGCAACAGCTCGTGGAGAACCAGGGCCTTGTGACTTACAACTCTCAACCATTTCTGTGTGCGTCTTGTTGGCAGGAATGGAGGGGACTTACAGTTTCTTGCCGCGCCCTAACGGCTAGATGAGAAGCACTTATTCATGACAAGTATACTCTTGGAGGATTTGTTACTTCCTCGAAACAGGCATTACCTCGAATAAAACGAGATACAGCCTTATGCCCGTACAAAAAATTAAAGCATTCATTCAGACATTCTCACTGATAAAGGCCCGAAACTGTTATAATAACGGGTGATTTTTTAGCTGGTTTGGTTTTGGCAACACTGGTTTTGACAGCTGACGTGTGTTTAGTACCTTGTGTCACTGTCAAACAGCTTCAGTTTGGTTTGCAATTTAACCATGGATCGTCTTACAAATGAACAACGCTTGCAAATTATTGAATTTTACTATCAAAATTCGTGCTCGGCTCGAAATGTTCATCGCGCGCTGCTTCCATTTTATGGTCGGCCTTCTCGACCTTCTGAGCAGTCTATTCGGAAGATTGTGACCAAATTTTGCACCAAATTTACTTTGTTGGACATTAATCCACCAACACGTTTACGTACTGTGCGTAGTGAAGAAAATATTGCGGCCGTATCAGCTAGTGTGACAGAAGACCGCGAAATGTCGATTCGGCGCCGTTCCCAGCAGTTACTGTCAATGGTGAACGCTACCGAGCGATGATAACAAACTTTTTTTTGCCCGAAATGGAAGTTCTTGACTTGCATGATATGTGGTTTCAACAAGACGGTGCCACATGCCACACAGCACGCGAAACAATGGCGCAATTGCGAGGCGAGTTTGGTGAACAGTTAATTTCACGTTTCGGGCCGGTCAATTGGCCGCCTAGATCGTGCGATTTGACACCATTAGATTATTTTTTGTGGGGGTATGTCAAGGCTAATGTCTATAGGGACAAGCCCGCTTCGATTGACGCACTGGAAGCCAACATCCATGCATTCATTCGTGAGATACCGGCCGATATGTATGAAAGAGTATGCCAAAATTGGACTCAGCGGATGGGCTACCTGAGACGCAGCCGCGGTCAACATTTGCATGAAATTATCTTTAAACATTAAATTGCAAGGTTCAAACTATCGATTCAAATAAATATTTCATTCATTTTTTCGAATCTTTTGTGTTTTTTTTTTTTAAAAAGTTCTAAACCTCTTAAAAAATCACCCGTTATAACATATGGGACGAAACACCTATTCTCCTTACTTTTTGTGAAGGCTACTTTTGGATTTAAAACCTAAGAGTTGTTATTGATTGCACCTACCAAAGAACCGTTTTCTTTATTTTTGATTTTCTCGAAAACAATGTGACTAATTTAAACCATTTTATTTAAGCTCCCAAAAAGTTTAAATAGTGTTGTGTACGAGAACTAAAAAAAGGATTTTTCGGATTTTAAAAATATGTAATATTTTTGGAAACTTTTTTACTTTTTTACTACGAACTAGTAGACTTATTCCAAACATGGTGCTTAACGTATTTTAAAAACTTTATATAATATTTTAAAATTAACATTTAAATTTTATCTTTAATAAAAAAATGTTTAAGAACAATCGACGAAATTTTTCTCAAAAATGACTCCTCTGACTATATAAAAACGGTTTACCAGAAAATATAAAAATTGTACACTAACTATTAACAGTAGGTAGCTCCCCTAGCATTCTAATTTTGATTTCCAATTTTGTATTATTGTTTTATCGGATAGAAATAATTTTTTTTTACAAAAACTTCCAATAAGTATTAATAATTTGCGTATAAAATTTTCAAAAAAAAAATTGTGAATTTAAAAAAATCAAAATATTTTTTAATATGTTTCAAAATCAGGCTTACATTTTTTTTATTTTTTTTTTATTTTTGTTATTAATATGTATTAATTTGTTTGTATCTCTTAGTCGCTGTAAGGGTTAATTAGATTCCCTTTTATAGGTTGGAAGTAGACAAGAAAAAAATCCCTCCACTTGACAGGAGAGGCAGTTTCATAAAAAAAAAACATACAACAGATAAAAACTAATTAAGAAACAACGGCAACACTAACATTTTGTTCAGCTTTTTGGAAAGCCATTCTTATGCTTTTTTTTTAATTCTTGAATTAATAGGCTGTTTTCTGTTTTCAAGCTTTTAATTTTTGATTTGATATTGGAGATTTTGAACGTGTTTTTTCATGAAATAAATAAAAGATATTATTTTGAATAACTTAAAAACACTTATTTTATTTATTTATTTACTTAAATGCATTTCGGAAGCAATGCTTCCATCGTCAGTAAGTTTTATATAAATAATAATACAAACAAAATAAATAAATAAATTTGTTTGTGTAGTTTGTTTTGTTTGTATTGAGTTATTTGTATTTAATATCAATCAATAAAATTTTGTTTGTATTATTATTTATATAAAACTTACTGACGATGGAAGCATTGCTTCCGAAATGCATTTAAGTAAATAAATAAATAAAATAAGTGTTTTTAAGTTATTCAAAATAATATCTTTTATTTATTTTAATTTTTCTTGATAATTTTGGGTTTGAACAATAGTTTGCCAAAACTGTTCATCAAGAAAAATTAATTTGAAAAATAAACTTAAAGAATGGTTTTCTGGCTTTTCAACAAGGTAAAAAACTATGCTGTAAGTGTTGCCGTATTTTATGTATTTTTTATAAAATTGCATCTCGCCTAACCATAAGTGGGGGGCAATATAAACAAAAATTCGAAATTGTATATTTATATCTTTTTAATGATAAACAAATCTGAAGAATTTATTATAATTGTTTCAAAATGAGCTTTCAATAAAACATACAAAAGTAAGAATCAATATTACAGTTTTGAAATTAAAAATAGTCTTTTCAAAAATGTAGAGGGAAAAAGAGGACATATTTTGACAAAATTAAAAAGCCTCGAAAATACCGGTGAACTTTTCAGTACACCGAGTGAGAATTCTTTATAAGTATTAGTTTTGGAAACCAAATTCTACTTCATCCGTTTTCTGCCATCAGCTAAGTTTTTCAGGAAATTTCCGTGAGAAAATGATCAATAATGTTTTCAAATTTTCTTCATATTCAATTATTATAATAATGTTTTTATTTTTATTTTTTTGAGCTCTTCTCAAAATCTAGAAATAACTTTTTTAAACACAATTTGCAAAACTACTTAAAACATTAGTGTTCTTCTTCAAATATCAGTTTAAGTCTTTCCATTTTCACACTCCAAGAAATTTTAGCTTGATATTAGTCTTTACTCGATGTGCTTTCAGATTTTTGATCATTTTCTAACAGGAATTTCTTGAAACCCCGAGCTGATGGCCAATAACGGAAAACGGTTTTTAGTTCGGCATCCAAAACTAATACTAAGTAATAGTTCTTACTGATGGGCGTACTTAAGAGTTAATCAATATTTGCGAGCCTTTATAACTATGTCAAAATACTTTTTTCCCCTTCCGTTTTTGAAATAAAATTTTTAATTATTTATTAAATCAAAGTAGTGTAAGTTTTTTTGAAAGCTCATTTGGAACCCATTATAATATATTTTTTTCAGATTTGTTCTATCAATTAAAGAAAGATATAAAGAAAAATGCGAGTTTTAATTTTGTAAAAATACTTTTTCCGGCTATTTAGTAAGTGCGACACAGTCATTTTATTAGTCTAAGTTTTCATAGGCATAGACATGGCTACATTTTTTGTTCATTTTGTTAAATTGGGTGCTAGTTGCTTGTGATGATCGCATGATTATTTACTGAATATGTACACTTTATATGCACTCATAAGACACCTTACTATATGTTAATATTTTATGTATATGCATTTAAAAAAAAATATGCTTGTTATATTTTATAAATAAAGTTACTATGTACTCATTACATAAATCAAAATTATCTATGTACTTATTACATTCATTCGTTTTGGTTAGATGTGATGAGTACATGATAGTGGGTATAGATTCTATGCAATGATAGTTCATAGATATAAATATTCTATGGACTCTTTACATACAAATGTACTGAGTACATATTTGTAAATGAGTCCATATGACACATCTACTGGGCCAATTTGCGGCATAAAAACTGGTGTTCAGAAATTGATAAGTTTAAACTCATAATTTTGATGGATGACCAGGTCTTAAACATTTATGTATTGAGTTTTTTGTATATTAAATGCATGCCAATACAGACTCAACACAATATGTTACGTAGACTCAGAACTATAGACGACCCATAGAAATAGAGGTGCATGTGTTAAGTAAATATTGATCCAGTCAACACTCTTGATGGTAAGTTTCATGGACTTAAATTTAAATGTAACTTATGCACGTCAACTTTACTCTGTAAATAGAGCTTCCACAGCAATCCTATGCTTAAACTTAATTTTGATATTTTTTTTAAATCTTTTGAGTATATTTTGAGAAAATGTTGCCTTTTTGACGTTACTATGTTTTTAGTATTTATTATATTTTTTTTTCCTTTTTCCTCAACTAGAAAAAGAGACCAGGAAAAGTTACAAAAAAGTACATAGGTATATTTTGTTCACCAAAACTGAATTAAAAAAAAAAAAAAACACAATTAAAAACACTATCACTAACTTCTTACACTCCACAAATATGTTTAAAAAAAAAACAGTAGCAGTAATTGTTCTAAGGCCCCCAAAGGATACCTACTTCATCTGAGATTGTATTTTCACGTGGTAGGTATATTCTAATCGTTAGATCAGCGTGTAATCATAAATCTTTCCAGCAGTTTGCACTTGTACACTCCTTCCGCTTTGCAATTTCCTCTAGAATATTGGCCCTCCCTACTAGCTCCTGGAATCAGCAATCAAAACAAAACAAAACAAAAAAACGACGAAATAACTATTTTCTATACTCTCCTCAGTATGCCAAGGAGCATTTAGGATAATTATTATTCTCCTGGATATAGGCAATTAATTGTGTTCCTGGTCTCCATGGACCTCATTTCATTTTTTTTTTATTTTTTTTTTGTCTAAGTTCAGTTTTACCCTTTAAAAAAAAGCAATCGTGCAACAACACACTATATTATCCTCTATGTGCTGTCCATGTTTTGTATTCTTTTGAGTGCGCACCCTAGTCGCGTAATCAATCTTGTTAACAATCTCAACAAAGAATACAACAAAAAGTATCTAGCCGAGGCTTTTGTTCCGAGCTTGTTACCCGTTGCGAGCACCATCAGAGCCCGAGAGTGCGCAGTGCCAGATCGATTGCATAGATAGATAGATTTATATATCGCGAGCGAGTAAGACTCTATATATGAAGTGCAATGAAGGTACGCAACAAGTGCGCCTCTGTGCGCACTCTGATGAATGAGAAATAACTGGGCACATATATAATAACCTCTGAGAAAAGTGTCCCCTTTTGAGTGCAGTGCGGTGCTGGTGGGGTGTATGGTGGTAGTGACATGGTGGCGCACATGTGGCTTAGATGCTATCGCTAGCTTGAGATTGCTCTGATCGATGACTATGCGACGGCCGGCAGTGGCAGTGGTAGCTACAGCGGCAGTGGTTCGATGTTATGCATTATTATCTATAAGTGCGGCCGTGGATCGAATTATTATATTAAGTATGCACTAGGCGACCAAACGGCAGCACCAACGATGTAGATCGCCCTATGACACCATATTCTACGTTATACCTAGAGATAGGATATGCACACTTTACAGAAGCAGGGGGCGTTGTTGTGTAGATTGACTTGGAGGACGCAACGTCAACGCAGCGATGGAACTAGATCGGGCTATTCCATGCCAATTAATTCGGGGGCAACTAGTAATTACTTGCAAAGAGATACACAATTGCGCAATTATTCAAGAGGCCTTCGCTATCTCCACAGTACCACAGGGATGTCGTTTGCTATTTAATACATTTGACAAACATTTCTGCTAACAACCTATGAATTGGCTTAGGTAAAGACTTTATTCTGTGAGATAGTATCACAAGTTCCACGTTGAATTTCCTTGAACCGTTTTCTTAAACTTTTTTTGAGCTTTTTTTAAATTAGTAGTAGGTAGTATCCAGGGTTGTTTTCAGAGAGCATTTCTACTCATTATAAGCTCACTCTTGCAAATTTTGAAAAAACTTAAAAATGTGAGTAAATCAGTTCCGACTTTTACTGTTGCTGGAATCAAAGTTGTACTTTTGAATATATTTTCAATATTTTTCACTTTTTTCAAAAAATCTATAAAATTGGAATACCACCATCACATAGAAAAAGAACATACGAAACATTCGTGCGTTCCATTCATCCATTTCCGATTATGATACAAATGTATCAAATTCTTTCATCATTCGACACCACTGCTGATTGCCTCTGATCATGCGCACCTCAATGTGGTTGAACTTTTGGCCTCTCTTTTGGCCAGTTTGGGTGCGCGCATGCGCATGCTCACAGCATGTAATGCAATTTTTGAAGCAAATCAGAGAAGTGGAGCGGAAGAGAGGTTAAAACGATTTCAGCAGATGTGCATATTTTTCCGAATGTGTGTCACGACCAATTGTTGCATATATGTACATTCCCACAAAACATCAACGGCCAAGGTTCTGGGTGTCTTCATCTCTGCACCAAACTGAAAAAATTCAAACTTACAAAAAAAAAAGGGGGCGAACGTGTAATTTCACAGAGGAAACAACGAAACGGTGCTTCGCTCTGCCCTCGAAAGCAGGACAATTAGCAGTAAATACAAAAATTCATACCTCCAGGGGAAGATTCATTGCTACATATCGCCTCTATCACTTCCTCTGCTGCCCGCTGCTTTAGGATTTCTTTTTTTTTCAGAAAAATCCTTTGTTTTACCAGAAAAGTACGCATATCCTTTTGGTAATTGCAACGCACACACAGCGCTCGAAAAACAACGAGAGTTGAGAGTAGGTTTGGTAACTCCTCTTCTTCGTTGCTGATGCGTGTATAGAGGGAAAACAATGCGCAGCGTTATCTGCTCAACTAAATCGGCAGCACAGAGGAGCAGCACTCGCTCTTTTGCTAATAATTTGTCGAATGTATGAAATAATCATCGTAATCAGAGGGCTTAATAACCAACAGCATAACAACGACGACCACAAAGACGATGAAGATGAAGTATCCCTGGGAATCGGCGCGCTGCAGTAGGAGCAGCAGAAGAAATTACATGGTACCTTTGCACCATAGGTACCATCACCAGGGATAGGTACATTTTTCATCTTTAGGTGCATTTTGGTGGGCATCTTTGCCACTCTGTTTGTCGATCGATTGATCGGTCGTGGTCGTGGTCATTTTCGTGGCAATTATGTCAATTTTTCATGTTCGGTTCGAGGGGGGATGTTGTTGCTGCTTCTGCTGCACCGGCTGCTGCTTTATATATGCAAATTGCATATTGGTAACATAAATTAAAGGGATCGATGTTGTTAAAGCTCTTTCGATCGCATTCTTGTCTATCTTTTTTTTTTATTGTAATTTTCCCTTCTACTGTCCTCTAGGGAAGCAATTAATCGAACAAGTGTCATTTGGTCGATAAATACAACAACAAAAAAAGAAGAGGCTGTACGGCTGTGTGTGCATCAGTAATCATTGAAATTGCTGTGTAATTAACAGTGACAATATTATGTACAGTAATGGACTTATAAGGATTGGCTGATGTGGTTTTCCAATAAACAAACTTTTCCGCTGGCAAAGGAGTGGTAACGACTAACAATAATTCGAAATTTGCAGGCTCGGCTGAAAGTAATAACTATATTTCTTGATAATGAGCCAGCAATTAAGTTGGTCTCGCAATCAGAAGAGAATTAATTGGTTAAGTTGAGAATTTGTTAAAAATCATCATGAAGATGCCAAATGCATTCTATGCGTTAAGTTTTTTTATTATTTATTATTCAGGCCGTCGCATCTCACTCGGATCTCAATGGATCCATTGCGCTTCCCATAGGATTTTTGAAACCAGGAGGCCACACGAGCGAGCACTCGCCAGCGAGTTGGGTACATACATTAATTGTCAAATCACTCCCCGCTCTACTCGCTTCTCAACTGGCTTCGAAAAAGGCAAGCCAGTTGACTAGCGAGTAGAAAAAGTTTCGATGTATTAGTAACTCCCTTGCGATTACTCGCTCGTGTGGCCTCAGGGTAAGGAAGGTTTGGGGAAAAGGATAAAATGGATTGGGTGGAGTTTAGGTATGGAATGCCTCCCTGAACCACCCTGAATTCTGGATGAATTTAAGGATGTTTCTTAGTGGAAAGTTAGAGATGTCGCCCAATTCGTCGAAAAAAATATTCTTTTCTGGTTCTGGCTAGGCTGGGGCATTCACAAAGAAAGTGATATGAGCTCTCCTTCACCTCTACATCCTGACATCCTCTACACAAGTCCGACGAGCTAATCCCCATTCTGTACATGTGGGTTCCCATTGAGTTGTGACCCGTTAGAACTCCAACTAGAGTGGAAAGTTGAGGCCTGCTTATCTTAAGTAAATATTCTGTCTTTTTTCTAGAGATATTCGCCCATGCATTCCTCGAAACCCTGCTAGAGTCGATGGTTGACCACCTGACGTCTGCAACCTCGAGGAATCTTTGGTGAATTCAACTTTCTTTTTGCTCCAGTGGAACGAGTACAGAGTGATCGGTTTGGCTCGGATCAAGAGATGACCTGTTTTTGGGCAGTTCATCGGCCATTTCATTCCCGTATATATCACGGTGTCCTGTGACCCATCTTAGGGTAACTGTATTCAATGCACTAAGAATCCTCAGCACATTACGGCAACTATCTGCCAGCTTGGACTTTGTAGAAATTGAGGAAATGGCTTTTATTGTCGCCTGACTATCTATAAAGATATCGATATTTCTATTCACGTGAGGCAAGATATTTTGCGGCTTCGCATACTGTAAGTACTTCCGCTTAGAATACACTAGAGAAATTTGGAAGCTTTATTGATCTGTTATAATAGGTGGGTTAACTGAGTAGATACCAGACCCTACCCCCTCACATGTCTTGGAACCGTCCGTAAACACCGAGACACGATTAGCGTTAATGACCCGGTTTTCATTCCAGGATTCCCTTGTCGGGATATCTGTTATGTTTGAATGTTTATGTCTGTGAATTTAATAATAGTTCTATGACCGTAGTGGCCCCTCTTCCAGTTATTGCACTGTTTAAGTCTTAAAGCACTTTTGGCCGCCAACTATTTTGTAAACAAATCGAGTGGGGCTATAGTGAAAGAAAAGTCTCAAGGGCTGCCGTTGGTTTGGTTCTAATAGCACTAGTTGTACCAATGCACGCTAGTCTCTGAATTTTTGTCATGGTCATAAGATTGGTTTTCCTGTCCAAGGCTGGCCACCAGACCAAGCATGCGTACGTAAGAATAGGCCTTATTATGCAAGTGTAGAATGCAATTGAGGCTTTTTTCCCTCTTTCTTTAATGTTTTCTTTCCAGTTTATAGTTTACGGTCAAGCACAATACCAAGATACTTGGCAGTTCCCGAAACCTTTAGCGGAATTCCGTTAATGGTTGGCAGGTATATGTTGGGAACGTTATGCTTCCTCGTAAACAACACAAGTTCTGTCTTAGGTGGGTTAAGGTTAAGTCCACAGCTACTGCCCAGTTACTGAGCTTGTCAAGGGCTGTTTGTAGGAGTTCGCTCTGCTTAGGAGCAAATTTTCCCGAGGTCATTAATACGATGTCATCGGCATATGCAACGACCTTGACACCACTTGGACTTAGCTTAACTAATATCTGGTTAACTCGATAAGCCAGAGCAGAGGAGATAACACTCCACCTTGTGGAGTACCTTTACACGTCCTGGCTTTTAGTTTGCTGTCACCTATTTCTGCATTTATAAGTCTTGTTTGAAGCATACATTCTATCCAGTCTGTCACCATCGGATCGATGTTGATGGAGTTAAGGGCTTGTCGAATTGAATCGTTATTAACATTATTGAAGGCCCTTCTATGAACAGGAATGCTGCTAAGGTAAATTCCTTGAACTGAATTGAGTTTTCAATTGCGCCGACCACTTCATGAAGTGTTGTCTCAACAGATTTGCCCTTCATGTATGCATGTTGGGCCTGCGAGAGCACACCATCATTCAGTTTTAGGCGAATATGGGTTTCAATTAGTCTTTCTAGGGTCTTGAGGAGAAAGGAGGACAGGCTTATTGGCCTGAAATCATTCGGTTCAGTGTGCGTGGGCTTGCCAGCCTTCGGGATGAAGATGACAATGACTTCTCTCTCCAACAAGTAGGAATGTAAGTGATATTAAGACATCCCCTAAAGATGTCCACTAGAATTGGAACAATTAAATCTTTAGAGCTTTGGAGCATAATCGGAATTATTCCATCCGGCCCTGCAGATTTGTATGCTGAGAAGGAGTCAATGGCCCAAGCCACCACAGGAGATGTATCGATAATACATCCTAGGAAGTGAGTGATAACAAGTGATTCTTATGTCTTGGAGCAGGAGTCTGTCCATGTTTTATCGGGTCTCCCCGGGGAGTGTAGACCTTCGATAAGACTTTCCTGAGTCTAGCAGCATCATTTGTAGACTCAATGTCAGTACAAAATGTTTGCTCTTTATTTTTTTCTCTTTTGAGCTACTCTTCTAGAAGCTTATTAGACAAGTTTGTGCTTCGAGGCTTCTGACCGCTTGATTCCTTATTTGCTGAGAATATAGGGCTTCCGATAAGAATTTCCGACCCCGTTTTGTTCCTCTGAGGGTTCTTTGAGAAGCTCATTGAACAAGGTTCTCCTTGAGAGCTCTACCCGTTTCGTTCCCAGGGTTATGTGCCAAAGACAATCGTTTTCTTTCTTTCAACATTGGACTCCTGTGAAAGAAGTTCGCTGAACAAGGTTTTCCTTTGAGGATATAGGACTTCCGGTAAGAGTCCCTGATCCTATTGTGTTCCTCTGAGGCTTCTTCGAGAAGCTCATTGGAAAAAGTTCTCCTCTGAGTGCTCCACACGTTTCGTTCCGTGGGGTATGTGCCAAAGACAATCGTTTTTTTCCTTTTTACATTGGTTTCCTGTCCAAAAAGTTTACTGGACAAAGTTTTCTTTTAAGGGTACCGACCGTTTCTTTCCCTTAGTAAGAATCCCTGATCCAGTTTTGTTCCCTTGCAGCTTCTTCGAGAAGGTAATTTGACAAGGTTCTCCTTTATAAGTTCCACCCGTTAAGTTCCCTGGGTTATGTGCCAGGGAAAATCGTTTTCTTCCTTTCAACATTGAACTCCTCTTCAAGAAGTTCACTGGATGGTTCCGACCATTTCATCCCCTTAATTTTGTGCCAGAGACACTTAGTTTAGTTATTTTGATTTACTTTTCTAGAAGCTCATTAGCCAAGTTTCTTCTTCGAGGGTTCCGATCCCTTGATTCCTTATTTGCTGAGGACATAGGGCTTCCGATAAGAATCCCCGAGCCCGTTTTGTTCCTCGGAGGCTTCTTCAAGAAGCTCATTGGACAATAATAAAATAATAATAAAAATAAAATTGGGTGGCACAACAGCTCGTGGATAGCCAAGGCCTAGTGACTTACAACTCTCAACCATTCTTGTGTGTGTGTTGTTGGCAGGAATGGACGGGCCCTACAGTTTTTTTCCGAGTCCGAACGGCTAGATGAGAATCACTTATTGATTACTCTTGGAGAATTTGTCAGTTCCTCGCAAGAGGCAGTGGCTTGGATAAAAATTTCTGTTTTTAGGTGGCACGGCTGGGAATCGAACCCACACCTTCGGCATGACAATCCAACACACTAACCATTATACCACGAGGTACTACCTTCATATATTTATTGGTCAGTCAGTTGTAGACTGACCAATAAATATGTTTCAATACCATTTTTTTTTAAATTTATTATTATAATGATTTTTTTACTAAAAAATCGATAGTAAATGAAACAGTCTTTATAATAAGCTACTTCCTCAATATATTGTTTACCTGATGATATCAAACTTATGTCAGAAACACCTTAGGCTATCCCTATCATATCTCCAAATTTATTAACACACAACAAAAAAAACATAAAAAATATTTTCTTAAACATTGGAATCAATTTGTCAATTGATTTATCTTCCGATAAACAAAAAAAAAATCCCTCATCCGCAAAGTGAAAATTAAGTGCCTTATTACCACTGTAAAGCAAAGCTTATAACTCCTGCTCGCTATAACAATGGCCAACAAAATTCAGATCCACACCATCATCAGCACCAAACACCTCAAGTTTTCACAACAAACGCCACAGAAACAGTAAATAACCAACAATGAGGCAGAAAATTTCCAATAAACAATAAAAAATTCGTTAAGACTAACAAATAACGCCGACTGTAAATCATTGACTCACTTACAACATCCGATGGATGGATAGATGGATGAATGTCAATAAATTTGATAAATGGCTCTTTAAGCTGTCTGCGCATTGTGAGCGAGCGCGCGCGGGTTCTATCGTTTGTTTGCTTGTAAGCTACGATCCTTTTGTGTGAGCTTGAATATTGAGCGATGGCTCGTAACTTATTGCAACTTTTAGTAGCAACAATGTGCTTATAGATAGATGCCCAGCCAAAGTACTTAACATCTTTATGGACGCGCACATCCATTGTGTGATCGCGAGCGAGTATATGGCGCCCCCTTTTAACAGTGATAATGCTATTCGACGACGACGATGCACGACACGATACACCAGACTCCAGCTCATAAAATCATAAAGGTGAAACCGCAATGAATTTGAAATATTTCAAACAAGATAAACAAAACGATAACCATCAAAGTGAACACATTTTGATAATCTACGCCCATTTTGAACCAACATCAGCAGTGGTATTGTTGTTCAGCAGGCAGGAGCGACATCTGTGTGTGAGGTGCGACTATATCAACAAAAGAACTACCTGCAGAAAGCGTGGGTAGTGTGCTAATTGTGTCGACTACAAGACCGCGTAATTATGGATCTATAAAATGGTCGATTGAAATGCATGCGAGTAGTTAAACATCGCTTAGGCATTTTAAACTGTTTACCCCTGCGTTCTGTGTCGGTCGATTAATTAATATCTCGTCGTTGTTGATGTCGACGTCGACAACAACAACGACGCCATTGCGCTGCTGCCGTCACTACTCACTACTGCCACCCACCGATCTAATCTACTACTGCCATTCCAACTATTATGCGCCAAGCACTGTGCTTGTTGTTGGTTTTGAAATTGGAATTTTTCAAATGGCGCGCTATTAGACATCGAATGAGGAGCAATATGCAAAGTTAATTAATCCGTGTTCAATTGTATCTCATACACGATACACGATGAAATGTCAAACGGTCAGCCATTTTGCATTGCGATTTGCAACTTGATATAGAAATTCTCATTAAAATTTTGACAGCTCTTCGAGGATAAATCGTGTTCGATTGAGATTGAAAGACATGAATGGCGGTTGGTTTTGGTTGTGATGGTGGTGGTGGTGTCAGTCGTCGCGGTCGGTGTGTGACCTTTTTGCATTCTGATTGGGAGCATATTTGATAGATTAGCTTACTAAATGGAATTGCTGCAAAGAGACCGTGAATTTAATTTATAACTCTTTTGACTTTGATGCAATATACAAATATTTTTAATAAGTAAATTATATTGTGGGATACTCGTTAGTATTTGTTTTTTTTTTATAATTCTTAATTAAACTACACATCATCTTTGTATAGAACTCTCATTAAAAATGTATGGCTATTAGAAGGTTATTTTTAAAATAATTTGATGCGAAAGCTATAAAGATCGAAAATATCTTCGTTTGAATTTGAATCATTAAAAACAATATGAAATTGAACGTTATTCAATATGTCTGGCTGGCTGATTCAGGATGTTCTTTTGAGTCGTAAAATCTTTAATAGTCACGTCACGTTGTCGTCGTTTGATTTAATCTTTTGATTACAGATAATATCATTGCCATAACGAGATGTCATTTTATTTGAATTTTTTTTTAATAAGCTGCATCGCTATACATATGTACCTACATGTGTTGCTAAGCAGTTATAAAAATATCAAAACAATTTGAATAAAATAAGTTGGTTAAGTGTTATATTTTGTGTGCCAGACATTTGTAGATTGTTTTTCTCCAAATTGGCAAACTAGAGACAATTTTGTATGTTGGGCTAGCCAGTGGTGGACGAATAACCTCTTAGAAATTAATACATCGTGCAGATCTGGGCTGTATGCAACTTTTGAGTTTGTCCGCTTCCATAAGAACCTGTGTTATTCAATTTCGCTACCAAAAAAAGGGCTGCACTTGTGTCTAAGCAATTTCTCTGCACAAACAGCGTCCCAAGTGTTGTAACACCTTTTGACCCTTTTTGAGGGAGACCTTTTTTAATATTGGAATTAATTTCTTACATACTGTGACAAACGTACCTGATTGTCAAAAATTATAAAATGGCAGTCCAACGAAATGACAGTGGAAACTGGAAAACCACTGGAATCCACAGAAAGTGCTATATAAACCCATCGGAATTACACTAGAGAGAATTCGTATTTTGGGATCGGTTTTAGAAGTTAAAAAGGATTAAGAAATACCAAAAATAAACCAACCCCCTCAGGAACCAAATTTTTGAATCTTCATAATTGACTTTATTCTTTTCGACGATCCTTCCAGCGCACATAGGAGTATTTGTATGCAAAAACTGGACAAAATTATTTTTTGTCTTGATTGCAATATTTTCATCTTAAACCATGTAATAAATACCGTTTTTAATAAATTTACCCTCTTTTAAAACAAAAAAAAAAATTCAAGTTTTGTTTTAATTTTTCAACTGGAAACAAAAAAAAAATGCATACAATCGGATATACGATATGACCAAAAAAGATAAAAAGGATCAAAGTTGCAGCCAATATTTTTTTTAAATCAATACTGGGAGCTTTGCTAAACCATATTTTATACAAATAATTACCAAATAACTCCAAAAAATAAAAATAAAAGAAATCCCAAAGAAAAGTAACAGCACAAATAGTCAGTTTGAATGGGCATAAAAGTGGGAATACGATATGACAAAAAACAACTACATCCGCAAAAATCCGCAGCCGATTCTTTTTGAAAATGAAGCTTGATGGTTTATTTTATCCACCCATATAAAAATGAGAACGCAATTCCACCTACACCTATAAAAAAATCACTTTCCAATGAAAAAGAACCAACAAAAATGGTGTTTTTTTTTTGCATTTTTAGAACAAAAATTCGAAAAAAATATAAATATTAAAATATTTGTCGTAAAAATGGCTCAATATAATAGTGAACATCTGTAGTTGACTTTTATATACCAAAAATTTCATCAGACTACACAAAATTTTTAAGAAATAATTTAATAAAATGTTTCAAATTTTTTGAAGGTTGATTACAAAAAGAAGTGACAAATTCTTAATCGAAGACTTTGAACTAATATCATAGCCAAAATATGTTGAGCAATAAAAAAAATATTTTAGCCTATTGTTCCATGGGATCTTAGCTATTGTCTGGAAAAAGTTCCCCTTTCAATTTTGACACTTGAAAAATCGACTTTTGGCCGAGTTTTGTAGGCAAATACTCCTATGTGCAGCGGTCGCCAAGGCTTCACTTTTTTAACAATACTAACAATGAAATTAAGCTTGGGAGTAATTTTTGTAGTCCTATCGCTTGGACTCCATTTTCAAAAATGGCACCCAATCTGTAGTCCAGTCAGGAAATCAAAATCCCTGTGCTATTTTGTAGGAGGACCTTATTTTTATATTTGACATTCTTAGGATGAAATTTAACTTGAGAAACATTGTTGCCATCCTGTCCCTTAGATGCCATTTTAAAAAATGGCGCCCAATCGGGGCCAAATCGTAAATAACTTGGAAAATGTCCATGGTAAAAATAACAGTTGATGTCCTTAAAGATACGTGTTGGGTAGCCGCACCTTCGAATATAATATCAGTGTTGCCACTTATCGGGAACAATTTGTTTCTTATTGCAAATGGTGGGACCTCAACTTTTCTATTATTTTCAATATTTTTTTTTAATTGAAAGAACTTGAAAATTATTTTTCAAACACGCATCTGGAGGCATTTCTGCAACTTTTTTTCATTTCAAGTTATTAAAAATTACAAAAGAAGTGAGGGTCCTACCCTTTGACATCCACAAATGTTTGATCCCGAAAATTGGCAACACTGACATTTTATCCGAAGGTGCGTCTAAGTAACACCTATATTTTAAGATATCAACCGTTATTTTAATCAATAAAATTTTTCAAGTAGTTTCAGTGTTTTTTTATTTTTCCATTTGATCCAGATTGGGCGCCATTTACGAAAATGGTGTACGGATGATAGTATTACACCATAATGACTCCCATCAAGCTAAATTTTATCCTTAGTGTGCAAGAAATGAATTCCCAACATAAAAAAATGGCCCCCAAAATGGGCAGTAGTCATGACTGGCCTTAGCAATGGACAAGAAAATAAGGAAATCCTAATAAGACTATAGCATTATGGGACTTCTAGGACACATTATACCAATCAGTAAAAAAGATGCAAAAATCAAAAGCTATAGCCCCTAAATTATATTTAGTATCGTTTGTCAGTTTTGAATTCATACCTTTTTTTTAGACAAGTAAGCGAAAATTTCTTGTGCAATTTTTATTCATATTTGGTACAAACTTTTCCTGTAAAACTGATTTTTCTCATAATCAATGATTATTAGCCTTCTTCTATTGCTACGTCACAATGAATGTGCAAAAAAAAAAAAAAAACAGTGAAAAAATCCTTTTTTTTTAAATAAAGATAAAACAAAAGCAATCTCTTTCATCTCTCGAAACCTTATAATATTCCATCGATATATAATATCTAGGTCTTGAAAGATTAACAACTTAAGATTTGCAGCAGCATCACGAAATCTCGGTCAAATAATTCGATGCGATCTTTGACGTCCCAAACCAAATTGAGTTATCGTCTTAGCAAATCGCACATCTCACTTTGCGCGCGGCCGGCGCGTCAAATGTACTTTCTTCCCCATTTGGACACAATGCGCACAAAACGGTTTATCGTTCACACGTGATGGAAATATCTCAATGTATTTAGCGGTGTGGTTCTGCGGTGGCTTGGTATGGCTGTGGTGACGGTGTGGTGTGGTGGTTGTGGTGAAGAGTTGCACCTTGCCACCACTCATACTGTATGAACTTCGATTTGGATGCATTTTTCGTGGCGTGATACATAATGTTACATATATGCATCATATGAATGCATATATAGGAAAAGAAAAAGCCGCCACAACCAATTCATTTGACCTAGAGACCGTATAACCAAAGTCGAGTCGAGTCTTGGTCCTGGCACCTTATTCGCACCGCCATGCCAGCCAGTCAAAGCAAATTCCAGATCCCAATCATCATCATTGCATTGCATTGGATTGCACTGGGGGTTGCCGCACATGCCCGATAGTTTTTCATATACAATGTTTTTTTTTGCACGCGAAAGATAATCGCACTGCGATGGCGATGGATTGAAAATAGTTAAATCGTGATCGACGATGAAATAATGCGATCCGCAAGTTCCATACTATCCGAAACTTCAATGTTGCCATTTAAATGGACTACTTCATCACTTTTAAGCTGTTGTTGCTGCTGCACTACAATTCTATGATGGGATCTCCTCTCTCTCTCATTTTTTTTTCCACAGAGCAAAGGCCTATCTTCAATGAGATAGAAAATGTAAAAATGCTTCGTTATATTATATTGACGTTGATTAAAAAATGCGCGATTATAGTTCATGATCGTTGGCATTAGAAAGAGAGGTACTGCTGCCACTACCTATGCTGTATACTGTCGATATGCAACAGCAATTATTCGATTTCAAATCTGAGACCTAGTGTCCGACTTTAAATACGAAATTTGTTGCAGTAATTTGCATAATTTTTATTTCTGCGAGGGAGTATGGAAATATTTAAATCAAATATCTATTACAGGGTGCTTTGAACCAAGTATAGGTACCCAATATGTTAGAAATTGTATTTAAGCATTTTATTAGAAGCATCTCGTTCCACAGGTAGGACAAATAGGGTCACTATTTAAGAAGCAAAAAATCTGCTTACAAACCTTTAATATTTTAATCTCAAATCGTTAAATGTATACAAAATTCTCTTTAACTACTAAAAATGGCGCCCGAGCAGAGACCTTCACAAGGTTCCACCGAACTTCTACAGTCGATTGACATGAATCCTTCAAAAGTTTTAATGTTTTTCATTGCACAAATTCGACAGCACAGAGTAAAAATTAATTCCAGGTGGAAGAACTTTTGGTTTTTTTTATTTAAAAGAAGTTCGATTTAATCGATATGCTTCCAAAACTCATGAGAAATAGGCAAATACTTTGACAAATCCTGAGTAAGCTTCTGCAATAGGTTTGTTTACATGACCGGTCATAGCACATATCGATGCAGTTGCCTTTCTTTCAAAACCTCGTAAGTCGTATAGCAAGTTTTTCAGAGACCCTAAAAGAAATCGATTTGAATTAGTAAGAAAAATGACATGAAATCCTACGAGCTTAAATAAAATAAATTGGGTGGCGCAACAGCTCGTGGAGAACCAGGGCCTAGTGACTTACAACTCTCAACCATTCCTGTGTGCGTGTTGTTGGCAGGAATGGAAGGGACCTAAAGTTTTTTGCCGAGTCCGAACGGCTAAATGAGAAGCACTTATTCATGACAAGTATACTCTTGGAGGATTTGTCAACTCCTCGCAAAAGGCATAAAACATTTCTGTTTTTAGGTGGCACGGCGGGGAATCGAACCCACACCTTCGGCATGACAGTCCAACGCACTAACCATCATGCCACGAGGTACTACAATCCTACGAGCTTGGAGGTTCTTAAACTAATAAAAGGGATTGGAATAAATAACGATACAGTTAAGAGGCATTGATTTTTTTAATTAAGTGAGTTTTCTTATCTGAAATACATTTAAATGTCATTTTTCATGAAATTCATTTGAAGTTCTGAGAAAAAATTGAAAAGTAATTTCACCCTACAGAAATATTGCCTATACCTCCGACTAAAATGGCAAACAAAATTTGGGAACTTTGGTCGATACTAAGGAGTAAATTTTTTTTTTCTCAAGACTAGTCACTCAATTTAAACACACCCTGTTTAGTTTTTTTCTTTTAAAACTATAAATAATGTATCGATCTTCAAATAATTTGAAGGTCTCTCCCACCTTCAAAAGAGCAATGTCGTCGCATATCTCACTTCACATTATTTGACACCTGATGATGAAGTCTCGAGGTATTGTCTGTTAAGTTAAATTTGTTTGTCAATTACTATTATTTTTGTCTCGCAAGAATTGGTATACGGCATGGAGTTTGCACATAACACAACGCAATGAACATTTAGGTCTTCTGTAATCGAAGATTGACGATATTGATATAGGAACGGCATTAAGCCTAATTCTCCCCCATGTAGAAAAAACAATAGATTGTGATACAAATGAGTGGTTGTATGGAAATTCTAGGACAGAACGTGGGAGGTTAGAGACATTGCCTTGATTTTAAGATTTTTAAAGATTTATTTGCTGGCAGAAAGGGAGAAGCAAAAAGGTTAGATTCGTGTGATGTGATGATGTCTCACGGCATCTTATTTGGGAAGATAATAAAAAATCTTATCTTATTTTTTTTTGCTAATTTTGCCAGTGATCTGAAAAATATTTTTCATATTATTTGTCACCCAAGTTTATAGTGGTGTTTTCTGTTTTGAAATAATCTTCAAGCATTTAGATGATGCTCAGTTTTAAAATAAGCTTTTTTTTTCTCTTTACTTGTTTTATAGCGCATGTAAGAAGGTTTTAACTAACTTCACTAAAAGCGATGATAGAAAAATGGGTTTTGTCGTACTCTCTTAAGGCCTATTTATTTGTGTTAATCGGTATGACATCAGTACATCGGGATCCATATAGGATAAAACGGTTCAGGAGACGACTGTTAGATTGACTAAAATCTCAACTGAAAACTGTGTAGCTTCAGCATTACATAAATGCTGAATCGAATTTGTCCAAACTGAGTACATCACATTTTTGTTCATCTCTCCACATTTTTACTTGCGATATAGGTACTATAGGGCAAGTTTTGGATTCGTGCAAAAAAAAAAATTTGAGATAACAATCAAACATGACATTACGATGATAGAGAACACGAAAAAAGTGGGTGGCACAATTCTGTCTGTCTGTCTGTCTGTCTGTCTGTCTGTCCGTACCTCAACCTGCAGCCTAAACCACTGAAGCGATTTTCTTCAAATTTTGAACTTAAGGTTTTTTGTTAACTCTCCAGAGGGGAAATTGAAATTTTTTTTTTAGCTCAAAAAATAACGGTACTTGCCATACAACCGTTAAGGAAAAGCTTATTTATCTCAAAAACGGCTCCAACGATTTTGATAAAAAAAAATTCAGTGTATTATTGTAGATATGGTGTACCTTTTAATAAGAAAAAAAATCACCAAAAACATTTATTAACGGTACCTGTCATATAACTATTTTTTTGATTTTCAGTTTTCTCATTAACCGCTCATCCGATTTCAATAAAAATTTTTACACAAAAGCTATGTTAAAATATAAATAATACTGCATACCAAAATTTTGAAAGAAATAAATTTTGGATTTTTAAAAAAAGATTCAAAATTTTTTTTTGAAAATTCAATATTTCAAAAACGGGTTGATGAATTATTTTGAAATTTCAGTTTTAAATGTATATTAATATACACTCAAAATTTGCATACCAAATTTTTTTTTGAAAAATGTTACAAAAATTTTATATATAAAAAATTAATTTTTAAGAAAACGGCTCCAACGATTTAAAATTTTTTTTTTGCATAAATTCATATTTTTTCAAGTAATCAAATGGCATAATTTTTTTTGAGCTCTAAGTTATTTATCAGACTGTTTATACAATTAATAGAACGATTTAAATGCTTTTTATACTTTTTCCATAATTACTTGAATATTTTTTAAAGTTCTTAAGTTCCACACAACTTGAACATAAGAGCAAGTACGTGCGATCCAGTCGTGCATTTTATTTTTTTAAGAACCAAAAAATATGGTAGGTACCTCATGACCCACAATTTCACATAATCATATTTTTTCAAAAATATCTCAACTTTTATCTAAATAAGATTCAATCTGTTACTTTCGTTAAGGCAACCTTTGCGTTCAAAACCACTTTTCTAAAAGTGGTTACCAATGGTACCTCCCAAAGAAACACAGTTTAAATTGTGGAAATGGTTTGACTGATTATAAAAATTTCTTACATATCGCAATTTTATTTTTGGTATCATGCCCCAAAATTTTCGAAAAAAAAATTATTATTTTTGATTTTTAAAAAATATTTCAAAAATTAAGTGGGGTTTTATCTGGCTGTGGACCTTTGGCACCTCTTACTTACTTACTTTACTTTAGATCGCGCTTACAGTCCAGAGAGGACTACGGCCTCAACCAACAAGCCCCTTCAGCCAGCTAGGTCCTCTGCTGCGTGGGCCAATAGGGGTAGATTCGAAGACTCGTCGGGCTAGTGCGTCAGTGTCCATACGCTCAACGTGTCCCAGCCATCTCAGCCGCAATATTTTTAGCTTTTTGCCCAGGTCGACGTCGCTGAAAAGCCCGTAAAGCTTGAAACTCCTGGGTTTTTTCCTAAATCTGTAGGAGTGTGAACCACACTGATAGTGGCCGATCAGATCGTTGACAAATGGTTTTAAGCGATCACACAGTACAGATGAAAGGATTTTGTATGCGACTTTGAGGAGACTTAATACTTCTGTAGTTCGCACAAGTCAAAGCATCTCCTATTTTTGTGGATGGGGCACACTATACCGAGGCTCCATTCATCGGGCATACTTTTATCCGACCAAATTTTGGAGATAAGTTGGTGAATACTCCCTACCAAGTCATCTCCCCCTGCTTTGAATAGCTCGGCTGGAAGGCCATCTGCACCAGCAGCCTTGTACGTTCTAAGCTTGGCTATCGCTAAACGCACCTCATTTAGGTCGGGTGGACGGAAATTTTGACCATCATCGTCCAGGTTGAATGGATTGTTTTGTCTAACAGCGGAATTTTGGCCATCTTCGCCATTTAGCGGTCTAGAAAAGTGTTGTTTCCAGATCCTCAGCACCGACTGTGTGTCTACTCCCATATTCCCACTCTCGTCTTGGCAGTCCTCCGTTCTGACCTAATAGCCCTGGCCAGATTGCCTGACCTTTGGTACAACTTTCGAACATCCCCCCTACCGCTACAGTCCTCAATAGACTCGACCGCCCACTTCACCTGCTCTCTCTTTTTCCTCCTGAGAAGTCAGCGCTCCTTCCTTCGTTTTTGCCCGTAGAGCTCCCGGGCTGTTCTCTCAGCAGCTCTGGTTCTAGTTTTCAGCATTGATTGGTAGGCCTCGTTCTTGGTTGCATGATGCACCAACCAGCATTCTTCATCGAACCAGGGGTTTCGTTGTGGTCGCCTAGTAAAACCCAGCACATCATTGATTAGTGGCGGCACTTCTGATGGCTTGTTGGCAGTGTTTCCACTGCTCCTTTGCAATTGGTGCCGGTGGCGGAGTTGCTGAAGGGTTGAGAGAGACTTGGTCAGCAAAGGACCTGGCAATCTCTTGTGATTTTAACTTCTTGACATCAATTCTTTTTACAGCATCGCTTGGCATTGTGGCGTCATAGATATGCGCATACGTACTTGAGCTAGAACCAAGTAATGGTCCGAGTCAATGTTGTCCCCTCGAAAAGTTTGGATATCCAGGATACTGGAAGCATGTCTGGCGTCTATCGCAACATGATGAATCTGGTTGATGGTTCGCTGATCAGGAGACCGCCAGGTCCCTTTGTGTATATTGAGGTGTGGGAATCGAGTGCTGGCTATGATGATGTTACGCCCCGCCGCAAGGTCAATCATCCTGAGTCCGTCGTGCATTCTGTGTCCTCCGAATACTGAACCAAAGATGCCCTATTTTCCAATGTTGACGTTAAAGTCGCCAAGAACGATCTTGACGTAGTAGGTACTTGGGGCACCTACCATACGTATTCTCGAGAAAATCGTAGAAATCTTCTGTGGTTGAGTCATCTTTGACTTCCGTTGGGGCGTGGGCACAGATCAACGTGATGTTTTTGAATTTCGCTTTGATGCGGATTGTGACCAGGCGCTCACTTATGTACATTTCTGCTGAAGCCTAAGACTTCTTGCCTCAGTCTTCCCCAACCAAAGAGCCGCTGACCCTGCTTCTTGCAGCACTCGCCGAAGTAGATGTCACACGACTTCATCCTCCGTATGCCCTCTCCATCAAAATTCATTACAAAAATCTATACCTGACCAATTACTGAAACTAGCTGACCTTTTATAAAAATCTAGAGATCTTTCAGATGGTAAACATTTTCGAAAATTTCCAAAAAAAGGGGGTGCCAAAAATCGCACGTGACTTTGAAAAACTTTAAGCCTTGATTACAAGTTATCTAGGGCTGGCCAATTTCTAGTACTAGTTGATCTTTTCTGACCAATTATTGACCAATTAGATAGCATTATTTTTTCCCAACTTTCCCATATATGAGGTGCCAAAGGTCCAGAGCCCAGTACATGCTGCATTTTCATTATTCAATTCCAAAAATTGGTTTTGAAAGCTTATTACTTTGAAAGCAACATGGTCGATTTTTTTTTTAAATTGATACCATTTAACACTCCTTAGAATATTTTAAGAAAATATTTTACTTTTATGAATAAATAACGGCACCTTCCATAGAAATCCTAAAAAACCTCATACGTTCCTACGATTTTGTTGAATTTTTTTCAGTTTATTAAAATTAGTTCACTAAACAACTATTAATTTTGCTTCCCGAAGAAGGGTTTCTTTTTTATTTGAATTTTCGTATTATCAACTGAACGGATGTTAAAAAAATTTGTATGTACAAATTTAAAAAAAAATTGAAATGTTATTGCAAATAAAAATGTTTAGAAAAGAAATTTTTGAGATTTTTAAAAAAGTTTAAATTTTTATTTTGACACTGGTTCAATGTTTTTAATTTTATTTTAAAATATATTATTTCCAAATCCAGGTTATAACGCTTTAAGAACTCCATCACTTGTGAGGCCATACTCTAAATGTTAAATTTCGATGCAAGAATCAACCATCAAACCACCTATGAAAAAAATTTAAAACAATATTATTTGATGCTCCTTTAAGAATTCAGAAAAACAACCTTGCTCGAGGTTATTTTGTTTTTTGTTTTTTCTTTTTTAAATAAACAGAAATTCTGATATTTATGGATTAAATTTAAAGCCACGAGCTGCTATAACTCTGTGTCTGGAACTTTATTTATGAATGACTATCCACATAAGTTAATTTTTTTTGTCAAGCAATTGAATAAATTAACATACAACTAAATTTGGTATTTTAATATGACATATTCATCCATAATACTAATACCCTTCAATTTCAGAATTTCAGACAACAAAGGTTTGGCAAACCCTTGTTTGCTAAAAAAAAAATAAAAATTAATTAATGACCTTATGACCGACCCCCTCCAACTATAGGTTATTGCCTTAAAAATAAGACAGACATTTTTCCCCAATCAATTAAATGATTCTTACATAATTTTTCGATAAAACTTTAAGAAAAAAAAAAAACACAATCAAAGACTAGTTCCGCTTTTTTTTTTCTTAAAAGACTTGACATTAAGAAATTCCCTATCAGCTCTCAACACACAATCAAAATTAAACTCACTAAAATGGATATTCTAACAAAAAAATTCATTAACATAAATCGATATTTAACAAAAATTAAAAAAAAAAAAAAAATAACAACAAAAAAATTCAATACGCTAATGGCCTTGGAGCGCCTTCCGAGCGTCACATGTTCAAATCAGAAATTATAATGCGGATTCGATTAACATAAATTGTCAAAATTTGATAAATTTTCAAAAAAAAAAAACAGTTAAAACTAAAAACACATAAAATCATCCACCAACCCATGGATTAACCAACAAAAGACCAATACCGAGAGAGCCATAAATTTCCCGCATATGCCTGAAGCTTGAAACTTAGTCAATTCACTAGCCAAGCCAGCCAGCAAAGGCATAAGGACTAATAGTTTCACGTGCCTCGAGAATGGCCATTTTTGGGGGACAAGGCTCATGCCAGCAATGAATACATATTTTCTCCCAAGCACGAGGATACCTCCATCTTCATCTCCATCATCACAGAGTCCCATTCTGGGGATGATGGTATAAGTCCATCTCTAAGTGCAATTTAATTGAAAGATACAAATACAGCGCGCGCTTCTTCTTCACCTTGTTTGAGTGTTGAGTGTTAGATGATGCGGTTTTCTTGCAAATGGCTATACAGAGCCATAGAGTTGGATAGAATGTTTGTTGCTGTTTTGTGAGTTCGCTCTGATGGATATTGTTGATGGCATTATAAATGGTTTTGTCTACGAAGATGGTGCGATCGATTGGCCAGCATTTGGATGGATGATGGTCTGGCTGACCAAATTAGTTTGCTTCATCGCACCTTATTCGGAAAGTGTCTCATTATTCAAGCATCCGACGAGCAAATTAGGCAGAAGTATGTTTAGATGAACATTCTTTGCACCAGTTGGTCGTCACGTTGTCGTTGTCTTCGTCCGTCGTCATCATCAGAAATGAGGAATGAATGAAGACGCGTTGATTGTGTGTTAGACTGGACACTGATAATGATGCTGTTGATTGCTGATGGCAATGTGATGACATAAAGATGACCTCGCTGCTCTTCCTTGATGCGAATGGGTCATCATACAACAACAACTAGGTACTGACGATGATGATGATGATGATGGTGCGAGTATTTATTGGGTCCACAAGGAAATCCAAACAAATGTCCAAAATAAGGCAATTTGTGTGAAGTGAAAATTGTTAAGAACGTTAATTGGACAGGATATGGTTTTGAGAATCATCTTCGTGTCCCCTTGAATTGGGATTTATTGGGATTCTAGATATGGAGAGATTCTCTTCTGATGAATAAAGTGATTTGCTGAATATAAAAAACACCTCGTTTAGCTTCTTTGATTGACATCAGTCTTTTTATGGCAATCTAGATTGTTTCAAAAAATAACGGCTTATCAGATGATATTAGTTTCTAGACCTTAGAACTTCTAAGTCATTCTTATAGCAAACTTCTTGAACAAAGCATATGGGATTCATGAGTGATTTGAGAGTTCTTGCCTTAAAAAGGTGAGGCAACCTTTTCGTTTTCTAATTTTTCAGACATTTTTGAACTATGAGAGTGCAGGTGCTTCACAAGTTAAATGAAGAATTTTATATTTTCGGTCGATTATCTTGAAAAGGAGACCAAATAGGAATATTTTTTAGGCCTATGGTATTGAGGCTATCATAACTGGTAAAAAATTCATCGTTTAGTTGAGAAAAAATGTTTTTGATAAGATTTGTGTCGATGATATGACAAAGAAATGAATCGAGAGAGTTAGCTCGGAAAATTATTAAAATACTCAGATTTAGGTACGAAAAAGCCGTCGTCGGTAGAAAATTGTTGGAGGAAATTGGCATTATTTTAGTGTTGTTTTGAGGTTATATTATTGAAAAAGAGAGAGAGAGATAGAAGGAGGGAGAGTGGGTATCCGCATCTGATTTTATATCATAGTTGACAAACTGTTACTAAAAAGACCAGAAAAATTCCAAAGGTGTAAGGGTTTCTGGAAATTTAATTTATTTTTATCTTCCCAATGGAAATTATTTTAATTGGTCCGATTTTCAAACCAAAAATTTTGACATATCTCCTGTCTTTAAGTCCCTAGAATCGGAATCATTTTTTAGAGAGATGTCTGTTTTTGTACGAACTTTGGTTTGTTAACAGTTAAGTTAAGTTAACAGTGTTTGCCACACTTAGGCTCTCTTTTTTAGAAACTGTCGTTTTTTTGGGTACGCATCAAAAAAAAATTCTTACTTACTTACTTGAGTTGGTTCTACAGGGCGGGGTGGACCAGGGCCTCAACCAACAAGCTTCTTCCAGCCGTCTCGGATTCTAGCTAGCTTTTTCCAGTTTCACATTCCAAGTTGGTTGAGGTCCTCTTCCACTTGCGTGTGCCACGTTTTACGCTGTCCACCTCTACTGTGCTATCCCACGAGGTTGGATTCAAAGGCTTTCGACCGTGAGCATTAGTGTCCATTCGCTCTAGGTGACCCAGCCATCTCAGTGGTGGCTTTCACTTCTGCGGCTAGGTCGGTGTTGCTGTACAGCCCGTACAGTTATCTTCTTCTCCATTCCCCTATCACAGGAACAAAAATCACCCAGAGAATTTTCATCTCAAAGCAGCCTGACGCGTTCTCATCCATCGTAAACAGTGTCCATGCCTCAGGACCGGGATGAAGCTTCTTATACAGGGACAGTTTAGTTGCTCGAGAGAGGGCTTTGCTTCTCAACTGCCCTCTTAGCCCAAAGAAACAGCGAGTGGTAAGAGTAATTCTTCGTTTGATCTCAGCACTGGTATCATTCGCTGAGCTTATAGTGGATCCTAGGTAGACAAAGTCTCTGACCACCTCAAAATTACAGCTGTCTTTAATGACGTTCTGTCACAGACGTCGATGTTGGGTGTCCTTTCTTGTTGACACAAGCATATATTTCGTTTTGCTTTCATTCACCGTTAACACCATCTTCTTGGCTGACATCTCGCTTTGTTCGTCCGATTATGTCAATGTCTTCAGCGTAAGCGAGTAATTGCACGGACTTTTGAAAGATTGTGTTGACGTGAGAGTTTTGAACTTTCAAGAACGATGTTGAAGAAGTCACATGACAGCGAGTCGCCTTGCCTAAAGCCTTTTTTGACATCAAAGGTTTCGGTGAGGTCTTTGCCGACATTGATGGAGCAGCGGGCATTCTCCATCGTATGCACAAACGGACGAGTTTGGAAAAGATGCCAAAACTAGACATTGCTCTATATAGTTCGTCTCTATAGACGCTGCCATAGGTGTCCTTAAAATCGATGAAAAGGTGGTGGGTATCGATTTGAAACTCCTGGGTTTTTTCCCAAGATCTGCCGTAGTGCGAATATTTGGTCGATGGTGGACTTCTCTGACCTAAAGCCACACTGATATGGACCTATCAGGTTGTTGAGGAATGGCTTCAGGCGTTCACAAAGTACGGCAGCGAAGATCTTGTAAGCGATATTAAGAAGACTTATGCCTCTAGAGTCGGTGCAGTCCAGAGGATCGGGCAAACAATGCTGAGGTTCATTCATCGGGCATGCTTTCCTCCGAGCATATTTTGCAGATGACCTGGTGCATACTCCTAACCAATTCATAGCCAGTAGCTTTAAATAGCTCAGACGCAAGGTCATCAGCTCTAGCAGCTTTATTGGACTTAAGTTTAGATATAGCTATCTTTACTTCGTCGAGATCGGGTGGACGGAATTGTTGGCCTACGGTTCAGGTTGAATGATGCAATCTGCATGACAGCAGAACTCGGTTCGGTTTCTGTTATCGCCGTTATACAATTTGCAGAAATGATTTTTCCATATCCTCAGCACTGACTGCGATTCTACTGCAATGTTTCCCTGACCATCCTTGCAGGCTTCAGCTCAGGCCTTTTAACCAAGGGAGGTTCCTTTTACTTTTTGGTAAAACTTCCGAACTTCATTCCTGTAATGGCATCCCTCTATTTCCTAGATCACGCGCCTCCCATGCTCTTTCTTTTTCCTTTTTAGAAGCTTGTGCTCTTCTCTCCTGTTCTGCTCGTAAGCTTGCGAGCGGCTCTGGTCCTTTTATGCAGTGCTGCTTTGTATGCCTGCTGTTTGGCTGCATATACTTGTCAGCATTCTTTGTCGAACCGGGGGTTTCGCTGCGGTGGACATGCGAGGGCCAGCAGGTCAGAGGTGTCATCTCTGATGGCTTCCTGGCAATTCTTCCACTGGTTCTCGATACTGGCAGTTGGCGGCATAGGGCTTTAAGAGGGTACAAGAATCTCAATTGCAAAAGGATATTGCAATTTCTTGCGACTGTAGCCGTCCGACGTCGAACTTTCTCACAGTATTTCCCTGTTTTTGCTTTGGTCTGGATATCCGTAGCACAATCTTGGCTACAACGAGGTAGTGGTCCGAGTCAACGTTGGCTTCTCGGAACATTCGGACATCCTTGCGTCGATCGCAATGTGGTCAATCTGGTTGGTGGTTGATTTTTCAGGAATTCGCCATGTCTTCTTGTATATATCGAGATGTGGGAACTGCGTACTAGCTACCACAACGTTTCACACCGAAGCAAAGTCGATTAACCTGAGTCCGTGGTGGTGTCGTGCAGGCTGTATCTTCCGATTGACCCACCAAAGACGTCTTCTCTTCCTTGTTTGGCATTAATATCACCCAAGACTATTTTAATGTCACAGCTAGGGTATTGCTCATATGTCTAGTCCAGGAGCTCGTAGAACTCATCCCTGGTGTCGTCATCCTTCTCCTCTGTGGGGGCATGCACACATATGGAACTAATGTTGGCGAACTTAGCCTTGATGCGAATTGTCGTGAGGAGCTCGTTCACATACTTGAAACTCAAGACTTCTTACCTAAGTCTGCCTCTAACGACGAATCCACATCCAAAGAGATGCTGCCCTTTTGGTCGGTAACAGTCACCGTAGTAGATGTAGCAGTCTTTCAGTTTTGTTTTGCCCGGTCCATCCCATTGAACTTCTTGAATAGCGGTGATGTCTGCTTTGTAGCTAAATGTTCGGCTGCAAGTGATCTATAGAGAGACAGAACATTCCACGTGCAGATCCGAAGTTCGTTGTTCTTATTTTGTTTGCGAGGGTCGTGAACAGAAAATTCTTCCGTATCCGAGGCTTGTTTCGCAACTAAATAGCTTAACGTGGCCCGGAAGTCACCTCGACAGCACGACCCCCAATCTGGAGGACCAGACCCTTCCAATATAACTCCAAGGATGGGGAGCCAGATTAACCACTCATTATAGGCATGAGCTCCAAATATATGTCGTAGTAGTCCGTATAAGGTTTTCAGTAAGTAGTTCAACCTATTTGAAACTGAAGACACCATCGTTGATTTAATGTGGAAAATTCTTCCACTGCTGCCTGGATAAAGGAGAATAGTCTTAAAAGATATACACATAGACTCTCAAATTTTAGATATTACGTTAACTCCCTTGTTTTGATTTTTTTCTTATTCCATATTTTATCAAACCCAAAAACCTAACAATCACGAACCTTTCACAACAAAAAGTTCAAAAATCCCTTCTTCATCTTTTCCTCAATCTTTCTTTCTTTTTTCGTATAGTTATTATAGACCCATAATCATAAT